>CATKUP010000020.1:0-683142 GCA_949786385.1 Onychomys leucogaster | reverse complement strand
AAATAATGGTGTTTCCTACACTTATGGACCCTATCTGGGACAAGTCTTCTTCTGGAACTGATACATACCACAGTTCCTCTAACGTACAATGCTTTACAGTTAAGAGCGAGAAACCTATGAGCTTTGTGAACGATGTAGCTTCTTGAGCTGAAAAGTGACTGAGTTTACCTGAAAAGATGTCTTGCTTATTGGGCAGACACAGAGACTGTGATTTAACTCCATTTCTGAAGGGAAACACACAACACAGTTCTCATCCATGAAACACACTCTGCTTTAGAGCAAGAAGCATGTTCTTGCTTTCTAAGAGTCTCTAATACAGCAGGAAACGTGACTGTGGTAGTACAAAATAACGGTGTTTCCTACACATATGGACCATATCTAGGTCAACCCTTTTTCTGAAACTGACACAAAGCACAGTTCCATTAACATGCAATGCTTTCCAGTTAAGAGCGAGAAACATGTGAGCTTCGTGAACGATGTAGCTTCCTTTGACCTGAAAAGTGACTGAGTTTACCTGAAAAGATGTCTTGCTTGTAGGAAGACACAGAGCCTGGGATTTAACTCCATTTCTGAAGGGAAACACACAGCATAGTTCTCATTCATGAACTACACTCTGCTTTAGAGCACGAAGCATGCTCTTGCTTTCTAGAGTCTCTATTAGAGCCAGAAACTTGAGGGTACTCTGTAGAAAATAACGGTGTTTCCTACACATACGGACCATAGCTAGTTCAACTCTGCTTCTGAAACTGATAGAAACCACAAGTCATCTAACATCCAATGCTATACAGTTAAGAGCGAGAAACGTGTGATCTTCGTAAACGATTAATATTCATTTGAGCTGAAAAGTGACTGCGTTTACCTGCAATGATGTCTTGCTTGTAGGAAGAAACAGAGCCTGGAATTTAACTCCATTTCTGAAGGGAAACACACAGCACAGTTCTCATGCATGAAACACACTCTGCTTTAGAGCAAGAGGCACGATCTTGCTTTCTAAGAGTCTCTAATACAGCAGGAAACGTGACTGTGGTCAGAACAAAATAACGGTGTTTCCAACACAATGGACCATACCTAGGTCAAGTCAACTTCTGAAACTGATACAAACCACAGGTCCTCTAACATACAATGCTTTACAGTTAAGAGCGAGAAACGTGTGATCTTCTTGAACGATGTAGGTTCCTTTGAGCTGAAAAGTGACTGAGTTTACCTGAAAAGGGTCTTGCTTGTAGGAAGAAACAGGGCCTGGAATTTAACTCCCTTTCTGAAGGGAAACCCACAGCACAGTTCTCATCCATGAAACACACTCTGCTTTAGAGCAAGAAGCATGCTCTTGCTTTCTAAGAGGCTCTAATACAGCATGTAACGTGACTGTAGTCAGTACAAAATAACGGTGTTTCCTACACTTATGGACCATATCTGGGACAAGTCTTCTACTGAAACTGATACATACCACAGTTCCTCTAACATACAATGCTTTACAGTTAAGAACGAGAAACGTGTGAGCTTCGTGAACGATGTAGGTTCCTTTGAGCTGAAAAGTGACTGAGTTTACCTGAAAAGATGTCTTGCTTATAGGCAGAAACAGAGCCTGGGCTTTATCTCCATTTCTGAAGGGAAACACACAGCACAGTTCTCATCCATGAAACACACTCTGCTTTAGAGCAAGAAGCACGCTCTTGCTTTCTAATAGTCTGTAATAGAGAAGGAAACATGACTGTGGACAGAACAAAATAACGGTGTTTCCTACCCATAAGGACCATAACCAGGTCAACAATTCTTCTGAAACTGATACAAACCACAGTTCCATTAACATGCAATGCTTTCAAGTTAAGAGCGAGAAACGTGTGAGCTTCGTGAACAGTGTAGTTTTGTATGAGCTGAAAGATGAAGGAGTTTACATGAAACGAAGTCTTGCTTTTAGGAAGATACAGAGCATGTGATTTAACTCCATTTCTGAAGGGAAACACACAGCACTGTTCTCACGATGAAACACACTCTGCGTATAGGAAGAAGCACGCTCTTGCTTTCTAGAGTCTCTAATAGAACAGGAAACGTGACTGTGCTCAGACAAAAGAACGGTATTTCCTGCACATATGGACCATTGCTAGTTCCACTCTGCTTCTGAAACTGATGCAAACCACAGGTCCTCTAACATCCAATGCTTTTCAGTTAAGAGCGAGAAACGTGTGATCTTTGTAAACGATTTATATTCATTTGAGCTGAAAAGTGACTGCCTTACCTGAAATGATGTCTTGCTTGTAGGAAGACATGGAGCCTGGAATTTAACTCCATTTCTGAAGGGAAACACACAGCACAGTTCTCATCCATGAAACACACTCTGCTTTCGAGCAAGAAGCACGCTCTTGCTTTCTAAGAGTTTCTAATACAGCAAGAAACGTGACTGTGGTTAGAACAAAATAACGGTGTTTCCTACACATACGGACCATATCTAGGTCAACACTTCTTCTGAAACTGATACAAACCACAGTTCCTCTAACATGCAATGCTTTCCAGTTAAGAGCGAGAAACTTGTGAGCTTTGTAAACGATGTAGCTTTGTTTCAGCTGAAAGGTGACTGAGTTTAGGTGAAACGACGTCTTGCTTTTAGGAAGATACAGAGCCTGTGATTTAACTCAATTTCTGAAGGGAAACACACAGCACTGTTCTCACAATGAATCACACTCTGCGTATAGGAAGAAGCACGCACTTGCTTTCTATAGTCTCTAATAGAGTATGAAACATGAGTGTGCTCAGAACAAAAGAACGGTGTTTCCTACACATACGGACCATTGCTAGTTCAACTCTGCTTCTGAAACCGATACAAACCACAAGTCATCTAACATCCAATGCTTTTCAGTTACGAGCGAGAAACGTGTGATCTTCGTAAATGATTTATATTCATTTGAGCTGAAAACTGACTGTGTTTACCTGAAATGATATCTTGCTTTTAGGGAGACACAGAGCCTGGAATTTAACTCCATTTCTGAAGGGAAACACACAGCACAGTTCTCATCCATAAAAGACACTCTGCTTTAGAGCAAGAAGCACGCTCTTGCTTTCTAAGAGTCTCTAAGACAGCAAGAAACGTGACTGTGGTCAGAACAAGATAACGGTGTTTCATACACATACGGACCATATCTAGGTCAACTCTTCTTCTGAAACTGATACAAAGCACAGTTACATTAACATGCAATGCTTTCCAGTTAAGAGCGAGAAACGTGTGAGCTTTGTGAACGATGTAGATTCCTTTGAGCTGAAAAGTGACTGAGTTTACCTGAAAAGATGTCTTGCTTGGAGGAAGACACAGAGCATGGGATTTACTCCATTTCTGAAGGGAAGCACACAGCAAAGTTCTCATCCATGAAACACACTCTGCTTTAGAGCAATGCATGCTCTTGCTTTCTAAAGTCTTTAATAGAGCCAGAAACTTGAGGGTAATCTGAACAAAAAACGTTGTTTCCTACACATACGGACCATAGCTAGTTCAACTCTGCTTCTGAAAATTATAGAAACCACAAGTCATCTAACATCCAATGCTATACAGTTAAGAGCGAGAAACGTGTGATCTTCGTTAATGATTAATATTCATTTGCGCTGAAAAGTGACTGCGTTTACCTGAAATGATGTCTTGCTTGTAGGAAGATACAGAATCTGGTATTTAACTCCATTTCTGAAGGGAAACATACAGCACAGTTCTCTTCCATGAAACACACTCTGGTTTAGAGCAAGAAGCACGCTCTTGCTTGTTAAGAATCTCTAATACAACAGGAAACGTGACTGTGGTGAGAACAAAATAATGGAGTTTCCTACACATACGGAAAATTGCTAGTTCAACTCTGCTTCTGAAACTGATACAAACCACAAGTCATCTAACATCTAATGCTTTTCAGTTAAGAGCAAAAAAGGTGTGAGCTTCTTGAACGATGTAGGTTCCGTTGAGCTGAAAAGTGACTGAGTTTACCTGAAAAGAGTCTTGCTTGTAGGAAGAAACAGAGCCTGGAATTTAACTCCATTTCTGAAGGGAAACACACAGCACAGTTCTCATCCATGAAACACACTCTGCTTTAGAGCAAGAAGCACGCTCTTGCTTTCTAATAGTCTGTAATAGAGAAGGAAACATTACTGTGGACAGAACAAAATAACGGTGTTTCCTACACATAAGGACCATAACCAGGTCAACAATTCTTCTGAAACTGATACAAACCACAGTTCCATTAACATGCAATGCTTTCAAGTTAAGAGCGAGAAACTTGTGAGCTTCGTGAACAATGTAGTATTGTATGAGCTGAAAGGTGACTGAGTTTACGTGAAACGAAGTCTTGCTTTTAGGAAGTACAGAGCATGTGATTTAACTCCATTTCTGAAGGGAAACACACAGCACTGTTCTCATGATGAAACACACTCTGCGTATAGGAAGAAGCACGCTCTTGCTTTCTAGAGTCTCTAATAGAGCAGGAAACGTGACTGTGCTCAGACAAAAGAACGGTATTTCCTACACATATGGACCATTGCTAGTTCCACTCTGCTTCTGAAACTGATGCAAACCACAGGTCCTCTAACATCCAATGCTTTTCAGTTAAGAGCGAGAAATGTGTGAGCTTTGTAAACGATTTATATTCATTTGAGCTGAAAAGTGACAGCGTTTACCTGAAATGATGACTTGCTTGTAGGAAGATGAGCCTGGGATTTAACTCCATTTCTGAAGGGAAACACACAGCACAGTTCTCATCCATGAAACACACTCTGCTTTAGAGCACGGAGCATGCTCTTGCTTTCTAAGAGTCTCTAATAGAGCCAGAAACTTGAGGGTACTCTGAACAAAAGAACGGTGTTTCCTACACATACGGACCATAGCTAGTTCAACTCTGCTTCTGAAACTGATACAAACCACAAGTCATCTAACATCCAATGCTATTCAGTTAAGAGCGAGAAACGTGTGATCTTCGTAAACGATTTATATTCATTTGAGCTGAAAAGTGACTGCCTTACCTGAAATGATGTCTTGCTTGTAGGAAGACATGGAGCCTGGAATTTAACTCCATTTCTGAAGGGAAACACACAGCACAGTTCTCATCCATGAAACACACTCTGCTTTCGAGCAAGAAGCACGCTCTTGCTTTCTAAGAGTTTCTAATACAGCAGGAAACGTGACTGTGGTTAGAAAAAAATAACGGTGTTTCCTACACATACGGATCATATCTAGGTCAACACTTCTTCTGAAACTGATACAAACCACAGTTCCTCTAACATGCAATGCTTTCCAGTTAAGAGCGAGAAACTTGTGAGCTTTGTAAACGATGTAGCTTTGTTTCAGCTGAAAGGTGACTGAGTTTAGGTGAAACGACGTCTTGCTTTTAGGAAGATACAGAGCCTGTGATTTAACTCAATTTCTGAAGGGAAACACACAGCACTGTTCTCACAATGAATCACACTCTGCGTATAGGAAGAAGCACGCACTTGCTTTCTATAGTCTCTAATAGAGTATGAAACATGAGTGTGCTCAGAACAAAAGAACGGTGTTTCCTACACATACAGACCATTGCTAGTTCAACTCTGCTTCTGAAACTGATACAAACCACAAGTCATCTAACATCCAATGCTTTTCAGTTAAGAGCGAGAAACGTGTGATCTTCGTAAACGATTTATATTCATTTGAGCTGAAAACTGACTGTGTTTACCTGAAATGATATCTTGCTTTTAGGGAGACACAGAGCCTGGAATTTAACTCCATTTCTGAAGGGAAACACACAGCACAGTTCTCATCCATAAAAGACACTCTGCTTTAGAGCAAGAAGCACGCTCTTGCTTTCTAAGAGTCTCTAATACAGCAGGAAACGTGACTGTGGTCAGAACAAAATAACGGTGTTACCTACACATACGTACCATAGCTAGGTCAACTCTTCTTCTGAAACTGATACAAAGCACAGTTATATTAACATGCAATGCTTTCCAGTTAAGAGCGAGAAACGTGTGAGCTTTGTGAACGATGTAGATTCCTTTGAGCTGAAAAGTGACTGAGTTTACCTGAAAAGATGTCTTGCTTGGAGGAAGACACAGAGCATGGGATTTACTCCATTTCTGAAGGGAAGCACACAGCAAAGTTCTCATCCATGCAACACACTCTGCTTTAGAGCGATGCATGCTCTTGCTTTCTAAAGTCTTTAATAGAGCCAGAAACTTGAGGGTAATCTGAACAAAAAACGTTGTTTCCTACACATACGGACCATAGCTATTTCAACTCTGCTTCTGAAAATTATAGAAACCACAAGTCATCTAACATCCAATGCTATACAGTTAAGAGCGAGAAACGTGTGATCTTCGTAAATGATTAATATTCATTTGCGCTGAAAAGTGACTGCGTTTACCTGAAATGATGTCTTGCTTGTAGGAAGATACAGAATCTGGTATTTAACTCCATTTCTGAAGGGAAACATACAGCACAGTTCTCTTCCATGAAACACACTCTGGTTTAGAGCAAGAAGCACGCTCTTGCTTGTTAAGAATCTCTAATACAACAGGAAACGTGACTGTGGTGAGAACAAAATAATGGAGTTTCCTACACATACGGAAAATTGCTAGTTCAACTCTGCTTCTGAAACTGATACAAACCACAAGTCATCTAACATCTAATGCTTTTCAGTTAAGAGCAAAAAAGGTGTGAGCTTCTTGAACGATGTAGGTTCCTTTGAGCTGAAAAGTGACTGAGTTTACCTGAAAAGAGTCTTGCTTGTAGGAAGAAACAGAGCCTGGAATTTAACTCCATTTCTGAAGGGAAACACACAGCACAGTTCTCATCCATGAAACACACTCTGCTTTAGAGCAAGAAGCACGCTCTTGCTTTCTAATAGTCTGTAATAGAGAAGGAAACATTACTGTGGACAGAACAAAATAACGGTGTTTCCTACACATAAGGACCATAACCAGGTCAACAATTCTTCTGAAACTGATACAAACCACAGTTCCATTAACATGCAATGCTTTCAAGTTAAGAGCGAGAAACGTGTGAGCTTCGTGAACAATGTAGTATTGTATGAGCTGAAAGGTGACTGAGTTTACGTGAAACGAAGTCTTGCTTTTAGGAAGTACAGAGCATGTGATTTAACTCCATTTCTGAAGGGAAACACACAGCACTGTTCTCACGATGAAACACACTCTGCGTATAGGAAGAAGCACGCTCTTGCTTTCTAGAGTCTCTAATAGAGCAGGAAACGTGACTGTGCTCAGACAAAAGAACGGTATTTCCTACACATATGGACCATTGCTAGTTCCACTCTGCTTCTGAAACTGATGCAAACCACAGGTCCTCTAACATCCAATGCTTTTCAGTTAAGAGCGAGAAATGTGTGAGCTTTGTAAACGATTTATATTCATTTGAGCTGAAAAGTGACAGCGTTTACCTGAAATGATGACTTGCTTGTAGGAAGATGAGCCTGGGATTTAACTCCATTTCTGAAGGGAAACACACAGCACAGTTCTCATCCATGAAACACACTCTGCTTTAGAGCACGGAGCATGCTCTTGCTTTCTAAGAGTCTCTAATAGAGCCAGAAACTTGAGGGTACTCTGAACAAAAGAACGGTGTTTCCTACACATACGGACCATAGCTAGTTCAACTCTTCTTCTGAAACTGATACAAACCACAAGTCATCTAACATCCAATGCTATTCAGTTAAGAGCGAGAAACGTGTGATCTTCGTAAACGATTTATATTCATTTGAGCTGAAAAGTGACTGCCTTACCTGAAATGATGTCTTGCTTGTAGGAAGACATGGAGCCTGGAATTTAACTCCATTTCTGAAGGGAAACACACAGCACAGTTCTCATCCATGAAACACACTCTGCTTTCGAGCAAGAAGCACGCTCTTGCTTTCTAAGAGTTTCTAATACAGCAGGAAACGTGACTGTGGTTAGAAAAAATTAACGGTGTTTCCTACACATACGGATCATATCTAGGTCAACACTTCTTCTGAAACTGATACAAACCACAGTTCCTCTAACATGCAATGCTTTCCAGTTAAGAGCGAGAAACTTGTGAGCTTTGTAAACGATGTAGCTTTGTTTCAGCTGAAAGGTGACTGAGTTTAGGTGAAACGACGTCTTGCTTTTAGGAAGATACAGAGCCTGTGATTTAACTCAATTTCTGAAGGGAAACACACAGCACTGTTCTCACAATGAATCACACTCTGCGTATAGGAAGAAGCACGCACTTGCTTTCTATAGTCTCTAATAGAGTATGAAACATGAGTGTGCTCAGAACAAAAGAACGGTGTTTCCTACACATACGGACCATTGCTAGTTCAACTCTGCTTCTGAAACTGATACAAACCACAAGTCATCTAACATCCAATGCTTTTCAGTTAAGAGCGAGAAACGTGTGATCTTCGTAAACAATTTATATTCATTTGAGCTGAAAACTGACTGTGTTTACCTGAAATGATATCTTGCTTTTAGGGAGACACAGAGCCTGGAATTTAACTCCATTTCTGAAGGGAAACACACAGCACAGTTCTCATCCATAAAAGACACTCTGCTTTAGAGCAAGAAGCACGCTCTTGCTTTCTAAGAGTCTCTAAGACAGCAAGAAACGTGACTGTGGTCAGATCAAGATAACGGTGTTTCATACACATACGGACCATATCTAGGTCAACTCTTCTTCTGAAACTGATACAAACCACAGTTCCTCTAACATGCAATGCTTTCCAGTTAAGAGCGAGAAACGTGTGAGCTTTGTGAACGATGTAGCTTCCTTAGAGCTGGAAAGTGACGTAGTTTACCTGAAAACATGTCTTGCTTGTAGGAAGACCCAGAGCATGGGATTTAACTCCATTTCTGAAGGGAAACACACATCACAGTTCTCATCCATGAAACACACTCTGCTTTAGAGCACGAAGTATGCTCTTGCTTTCTAGAGTCTCTAATAGAGCCAGAAACATGAGGGTGCTCTGAACAAAATAACGGGGTTTCCTACATATACGGAACATTGCTAGTTCAACTCTGCTTCTGAAACGGATCCAAACCACAAGTCATCTAACATCCAATGCATTTCAGTTAAGAGCAAGTAAGGTGTGAGCTTCGTAAATGATTTATATTCATTTGAACTGAAAAGTGTCTGCGTTTACCTGAAATGATGTCTTGCTTATAGGAAGACACGGAGCCTGGAATTTAACTCCATTTCTAAACAGAAACACACAGCACAGTTCTCATCCATGTAACACACTCTGCTTTAGAGTAAGAAGCATGCTGTTGCTTTCCAGATTCTCTAATAGATCCAGAAACTGGAGGGTACTCAGAACAAAAGAACGGTGTTTCCTACACATACGGACCATTGCTAGTTCAACTCTGCTTCGGAAACTGATATACACCACAGGTCCTCTAACATCCAATGATTTACAGTTAAGAGCAAGAAACGGGTGACCTCCGTGAACGATGTAGCTTCGTTTGAGCTGAAAGGTGACTGAGTTTACGTGAAACGTAGTCTTGCTTGTAGGAAGATACAGAGCATGGGATTTAACTCCATTTCTGAAGGGAAACACACAGCACAGTTCTCATCCATGAAAGACACTCTGCTTAGAGCAAGAAGCACGCTCTTGCTTTCTAAGAGTTTCTAATACAGCAGGAAATGTGACTGTGGTTAGAACAAAATAACGTTGTTTCCTACACATAAGGACCATATCTAGGTCAACTCTTCTTCTGAAACTGATACAAAGAACAGTTCCATTGACATGCAATGCTTTCAAGTTAAGAGCGAGAAACGTGTGAGCTTCGTGAACCATGTAGTTTTGTATGAGCTGAAAGGTGACTGAGTTTACGTGAAAAGAAGTCTTGCTTTTAGGAAGATACAGAGCATGTGATTTAACTCCATTTCTGAAGGGAAACACACAGCACTGTTCTCACGATGAAACACACTCTGCGGATAGGAAGAAGCACGCTCTCGCTTTCTAGAGTCTCTAATAGAGCAGGAAACGTGACTGTGCTCAGACAAAAGAACGGTATTTCCTACACATAGGGACCATTGCTAGTTCCACTCTGCTTCTGAAACTGATGCAAACCACAGGTCCTCTAACATCCAATGCTTTTCAGTTAAGAGCGAGAAATGTGTGAGCTTTGTAAACGATTTATATTCATTTGAGCTGAAAAGTGACAGCGTTTACCTGAAATGATGACTTGCTTGTAGGAAGATGAGCCTGGGATTTAACTCCATTTCTGAAGGGAAACACACAGCACAGTTCTCATCCATGAAACACACTCTGCTTTAGAGCACGGAGCATGCTCTTGCTTTCTAAGAGTCTCTAATAGAGCCAGAAACTTGAGGGTACTCTGAACAAAAGAACGGTGTTTCCTACACATACGGACCATAGCTAGTTCAACTCTTCTTCTGAAACTGATACAAACCACAAGTCATCTAACATCCAATGCTATTCAGTTAAGAGCGAGAAACGTGTGATCTTCGTAAACGATTTATATTCATTTGAGCTGAAAAGTGACTGCCTTACCTGAAATGATGTCTTGCTTGTAGGAAGACATGGAGCCTGGAATTTAACTCCATTTCTGAAGGGAAACACACAGCACAGTTCTCATCCATGAAACACACTCTGCTTTCGAGCAAGAAGCACGCTCTTGCTTTCTAAGAGTTTCTAATACAGCAGGAAACGTGACTGTGGTTAGAAAAAATTAACGGTGTTTCCTACACATACGGATCATATCTAGGTCAACACTTCTTCTGAAACTGATACAAACCACAGTTCCTCTAACATGCAATGCTTTCCAGTTAAGAGCGAGAAACTTGTGAGCTTTGTAAACGATGTAGCTTTGTTTCAGCTGAAAGGTGACTGAGTTTAGGTGAAACGACGTCTTGCTTTTAGGAAGATACAGAGCCTGTGATTTAACTCAATTTCTGAAGGGAAACACACAGCACTGTTCTCACAATGAATCACACTCTGCGTATAGGAAGAAGCACGCACTTGCTTTCTATAGTCTCTAATAGAGTATGAAACATGAGTGTGCTCAGAACAAAAGAACGGTGTTTCCTACACATACGGACCATTGCTAGTTCAACTCTGCTTCTGAAACTGATACAAACCACAAGTCATCTAACATCCAATGCTTTTCAGTTAAGAGCGAGAAACGTGTGATCTTCGTAAACAATTTATATTCATTTGAGCTGAAAACTGACTGTGTTTACCTGAAATGATATCTTGCTTTTAGGGAGACACAGAGCCTGGAATTTAACTCCATTTCTGAAGGGAAACACACAGCACAGTTCTCATCCATAAAAGACACTCTGCTTTAGAGCAAGAAGCACGCTCTTGCTTTCTAAGAGTCTCTAAGACAGCAAGAAACGTGACTGTGGTCAGATCAAGATAACGGTGTTTCATACACATACGGACCATATCTAGGTCAACTCTTCTTCTGAAACTGATACAAACCACAGTTCCTCTAACATGCAATGCTTTCCAGTTAAGAGCGAGAAACGTGTGAGCTTTGTGAACGATGTAGCTTCCTTAGAGCTGGAAAGTGACGTAGTTTACCTGAAAACATGTCTTGCTTGTAGGAAGACCCAGAGCATGGGATTTAACTCCATTTCTGAAGGGAAACACACATCACAGTTCTCATCCATGAAACACACTCTGCTTTAGAGCACGAAGTATGCTCTTGCTTTCTAGAGTCTCTAATAGAGCCAGAAACATGAGGGTGCTCTGAACAAAATAACGGGGTTTCCTACATATACGGAACATTGCTAGTTCAACTCTGCTTCTGAAACGGATCCAAACCACAAGTCATCTAACATCCAATGCATTTCAGTTAAGAGCAAGTAAGGTGTGAGCTTCGTAAATGATTTATATTCATTTGAACTGAAAAGTGTCTGCGTTTACCTGAAATGATGTCTTGCTTATAGGAAGACACGGAGCCTGGAATTTAACTCCATTTCTAAACAGAAACACACAGCACAGTTCTCATCCATGTAACACACTCTGCTTTAGAGTAAGAAGCATGCTGTTGCTTTCCAGATTCTCTAATAGATCCAGAAACTGGAGGGTACTCAGAACAAAAGAACGGTGTTTCCTACACATACGGACCATTGCTAGTTCAACTCTGCTTCGGAAACTGATATACACCACAGGTCCTCTAACATCCAATGATTTACAGTTAAGAGCAAGAAACGGGTGACCTCCGTGAACGATGTAGCTTCGTTTGAGCTGAAAGGTGACTGAGTTTACGTGAAACGTAGTCTTGCTTGTAGGAAGATACAGAGCATGGGATTTAACTCCATTTCTGAAGGGAAACACACAGCACAGTTCTCATCCATGAAAGACACTCTGCTTAGAGCAAGAAGCACGCTCTTGCTTTCTAAGAGTTTCTAATACAGCAGGAAATGTGACTGTGGTTAGAACAAAATAACGTTGTTTCCTACACATAAGGACCATATCTAGGTCAACTCTTCTTCTGAAACTGATACAAAGAACAGTTCCATTGACATGCAATGCTTTCAAGTTAAGAGCGAGAAACGTGTGAGCTTCGTGAACCATGTAGTTTTGTATGAGCTGAAAGGTGACTGAGTTTACGTGAAAAGAAGTCTTGCTTTTAGGAAGATACAGAGCATGTGATTTAACTCCATTTCTGAAGGGAAACACACAGCACTGTTCTCACGATGAAACACACTCTGCGGATAGGAAGAAGCACGCTCTCGCTTTCTAGAGTCTCTAATAGAGCAGGAAACGTGACTGTGCTCAGACAAAAGAACGGTATTTCCTACACATAGGGACCATTGCTAGTTCCACTCTGCTTCTGAAACTGATGCAAACCACAGGTCCTCTAACATCCAATGCTTTTCAGTTAAGAGCGAGAAATGTGTGAGCTTTGTAAACGATTTATATTCATTTGAGCTGAAAAGTGACAGCGTTTACCTGAAATGATGACTTGCTTGTAGGAAGATGAGCCTGGGATTTAACTCCATTTCTGAAGGGAAACACACAGCACAGTTCTCATCCATGAAACACACTCTGCTTTAGAGCACGGAGCATGCTCTTGCTTTCTAAGAGTCTCTAATAGAGCCAGAAACTTGAGGGTACTCTGAACAAAAGAACGGTGTTTCCTACACATACGGACCATAGCTAGTTCAACTCTTCTTCTGAAACTGATACAAACCACAAGTCATCTAACATCCAATGCTATTCAGTTAAGAGCGAGAAACGTGTGATCTTCGTAAACGATTTATATTCATTTGAGCTGAAAAGTGACTGCCTTACCTGAAATGATGTCTTGCTTGTAGGAAGACATGGAGCCTGGAATTTAACTCCATTTCTGAAGGGAAACACACAGCACAGTTCTCATCCATGAAACACACTCTGCTTTCGAGCAAGAAGCACGCTCTTGCTTTCTAAGAGTTTCTAATACAGCAGGAAACGTGACTGTGGTTAGAAAAAATTAACGGTGTTTCCTACACATACGGATCATATCTAGGTCAACACTTCTTCTGAAACTGATACAAACCACAGTTCCTCTAACATGCAATGCTTTCCAGTTAAGAGCGAGAAACTTGTGAGCTTTGTAAACGATGTAGCTTTGTTTCAGCTGAAAGGTGACTGAGTTTAGGTGAAACGACGTCTTGCTTTTAGGAAGATACAGAGCCTGTGATTTAACTCAATTTCTGAAGGGAAACACACAGCACTGTTCTCACAATGAATCACACTCTGCGTATAGGAAGAAGCACGCACTTGCTTTCTATAGTCTCTAATAGAGTATGAAACATGAGTGTGCTCAGAACAAAAGAACGGTGTTTCCTACACATACGGACCATTGCTAGTTCAACTCTGCTTCTGAAACTGATACAAACCACAAGTCATCTAACATCCAATGCTTTTCAGTTAAGAGCGAGAAACGTGTGATCTTCGTAAACAATTTATATTCATTTGAGCTGAAAACTGACTGTGTTTACCTGAAATGATATCTTGCTTTTAGGGAGACACAGAGCCTGGAATTTAACTCCATTTCTGAAGGGAAACACACAGCACAGTTCTCATCCATAAAAGACACTCTGCTTTAGAGCAAGAAGCACGCTCTTGCTTTCTAAGAGTCTCTAAGACAGCAAGAAACGTGACTGTGGTCAGATCAAGATAACGGTGTTTCATACACATACGGACCATATCTAGGTCAACTCTTCTTCTGAAACTGATACAAACCACAGTTCCTCTAACATGCAATGCTTTCCAGTTAAGAGCGAGAAACGTGTGAGCTTTGTGAACGATGTAGCTTCCTTAGAGCTGGAAAGTGACGTAGTTTACCTGAAAACATGTCTTGCTTGTAGGAAGACCCAGAGCATGGGATTTAACTCCATTTCTGAAGGGAAACACACATCACAGTTCTCATCCATGAAACACACTCTGCTTTAGAGCACGAAGTATGCTCTTGCTTTCTAGAGTCTCTAATAGAGCCAGAAACATGAGGGTGCTCTGAACAAAATAACGGGGTTTCCTACATATACGGAACATTGCTAGTTCAACTCTGCTTCTGAAACGGATCCAAACCACAAGTCATCTAACATCCAATGCATTTCAGTTAAGAGCAAGTAAGGTGTGAGCTTCGTAAATGATTTATATTCATTTGAACTGAAAAGTGTCTGCGTTTACCTGAAATGATGTCTTGCTTATAGGAAGACACGGAGCCTGGAATTTAACTCCATTTCTAAACAGAAACACACAGCACAGTTCTCATCCATGTAACACACTCTGCTTTAGAGTAAGAAGCATGCTGTTGCTTTCCAGATTCTCTAATAGATCCAGAAACTGGAGGGTACTCAGAACAAAAGAACGGTGTTTCCTACACATACGGACCATTGCTAGTTCAACTCTGCTTCGGAAACTGATATACACCACAGGTCCTCTAACATCCAATGATTTACAGTTAAGAGCAAGAAACGGGTGACCTCCGTGAACGATGTAGCTTCGTTTGAGCTGAAAGGTGACTGAGTTTACGTGAAACGTAGTCTTGCTTGTAGGAAGATACAGAGCATGGGATTTAACTCCATTTCTGAAGGGAAACACACAGCACAGTTCTCATCCATGAAAGACACTCTGCTTAGAGCAAGAAGCACGCTCTTGCTTTCTAAGAGTTTCTAATACAGCAGGAAATGTGACTGTGGTTAGAACAAAATAACGTTGTTTCCTACACATAAGGACCATATCTAGGTCAACTCTTCTTCTGAAACTGATACAAAGAACAGTTCCATTGACATGCAATGCTTTCAAGTTAAGAGCGAGAAACGTGTGAGCTTCGTGAACCATGTAGTTTTGTATGAGCTGAAAGGTGACTGAGTTTACGTGAAAAGAAGTCTTGCTTTTAGGAAGATACAGAGCATGTGATTTAACTCCATTTCTGAAGGGAAACACACAGCACTGTTCTCACGATGAAACACACTCTGCGGATAGGAAGAAGCACGCTCTCGCTTTCTAGAGTCTCTAATAGAGCAGGAAACGTGACTGTGCTCAGACAAAAGAACGGTATTTCCTACACATAGGGACCATTGCTAGTTCAACTCTTCTTCTGAAACTGATACAAACCACAAGTTATCTAACATCCAATGCTTTTCAGTTAAGAGCGAGAAACGTGTGATCTTCGTGAACGATTTATATTCATTTGAGCTGAAAACTGACTGCGTTTACCTGAAATGATGACTTGCTTGTAGGAAGATGAGCCTGGGATTTAACTCCATTTCTGAAGGGAAACACACAGCACAGTTCTCATCCATGAAACACACTCTGCTTTAGAGCACGGAGCATGCTCTTGCTTTCTAAGAGTCTCTAATAGAGCCAGAAACTTGAGGGTACTCTGAACAAAAGAACGGTGTTTCCTACACATACGGACCATAGCTAGTTCAACTCTGCTTCTGAAACTGATACAAACCACAAGTCATCTAACATCCAATGCTATTCAGTTAAGAGCGAGAAATGTGTGATCTTTGTAAACGATTTATATTCATTTGAGCTGAAAAGGGACTGCCTTACCTGAAATGATGTCTTGCTTGTAGGAAGACATGGAGCCTGGAATTTAACTCCATTTCTGAAGGGAAACACACAGCACAGTTCTCATGCATGAAACACACTCGGCTTTCTAGCAAGAAGCAAGCTCTTGCTTTCTAAGAGTTTCTAATACAGCAGGAAACGTGACTGTGGTTAGAACAAAATAACGGTGTTTCCTACACATACGGACCATATCTAGGTCAACACTTCTTCTGAAACTGATACAAACCACAGTTCCTCTAACATGCAATGCTTTCCAGTTAAGAGCGAGAAACTTGTGAGCTTTGTAAACGATGTAGCTTTGTTTCAGCTGAAAGGTGACTGAGTTTAGGTGAAACGATGTCTTGCTTTTAGGAAGATACAGAGCCTGTGATTTAACTCAATTTCTGAAGGGAAACACACAGCACTGTTCTCACAATGAATCACACTCTGCGTATAGGAAGAAGCACGCACTTGCTTTCTATAGTCTCTAATAGAGTATGAAACATGAGTGTGCTCAGAACAAAGAACGGTGTTTCCTACACATACGGACCATTGCTAGTTCAACTCTGCTTCTGAAACTGATACAAACCACAAGTCATCTGACATCCAATGCTATTCAGTTAAGAGCGAGAAACGTGTGATCTTCGTGAACGATTTATATTCATTTGAGCTGAAATCTGACTGCGTTTCCCTGAAATGATGTCTTGCTTATAGGAAGACACAGAGCCTGTAATTTAACTCCATTTCTAAACAGAAACACACAGCACAGTACTCATCCATGAAACACTCTCTGCTTTAGAGCAAGAAGCATGCTCTTGTTTTCCAGATTCTCTAATAGATCCAGAAACTTGAGGGTACTCAGAAAAAAGAACGGTGTTTCCTACACATACGGACCATTGCTAGTTCAACTCTGCTTCTGAAACTGATATACACCACAGGCCCTCTAACATCCAATGATTTACACTTAAGAGCAAGAAACGTGTGACCTACGTGAACGATGTAGCTTCGTTTGATCTGAAAGTTGACTGAGTTTACGTGAAACGAAGTCTTGCTTGTAGGAAGATACAGAGCCTGGGATTTAACTCCATTTCTGAAGGGAAACACACAGCACAGTTCTCTTCCATGAAACACACTCTGCTTAGAGCAAGAAGCACGCTCTTGCTTTCTAAGAGTCTCTAATACAGCAGGAAACGTGACTGTGGTTAGAACAAAATAACGGTGTTTCCTACACATAAGGACCATATCTAGGTCAACTCTTCTTCTGAAACTGATACAAACCACAGTTCCATTAACATGCAATGCTTTCAAGTTAAGAGCGAGAAACGTGTGAGCTTCGTGAACAATGTACTTTTGTATGAGCTGAAAGGTGACTGAGTTTACGTGAAATGAAGTCTTGCTTTTAGGAAGATACAGAGCATGTGATTTAACTCCATTTCTGAAGGGAAACACACAGCACTGTTCTCACGATGAAACACACTCTGGGTATAGGAAGAAGCACGCTCTTGGTTTCTAGAGTCTCTAATAGAGCAGGAAACGTGACTGTGCTCAGACAAAAGAACGGTATTTCCTATACATAGGGACCATTGCTAGTTCAACTCTGCTTCTGAAACTGATACAAACCACAAGTTATCTAACATCCAATGCTTTTCAGTTAAGAGCGAGAAACGTGTGATCTTCGTGAACGATTTATATTCATTTGAGCTGAAAACTGACTGCGTTTACCTGAAATGATGTCTTGCTTGTAGGAAGACACGGGGCCTGGAATTTAACTCCATTTCTGAAGGGAAATACACAGCACAGTTCTCATCCATGAAACACACTCTGCTTTAGAGGAATAAGTACTCTCTTGTTTCTAGAGTCTGTAATTGAGCCAGAAACTTGAAAGTGTTCTCAGAAAAAAAGAACTGGGTTCCCTACACACACGGACCTTATCTAGTTCAACTCTGATTCCTGAAACTGATGCAAACCACAGGTCCTCTAACATCCAATGCTTTTCAGTTAAGAGCGAGAAATGTGTGAGCTTTGTAAACGATTTATATTCATTTGAGCTGAAAAGTGGCAGCGTTTACCTGAAATGATGACTTGCTTGTAGGAAGATACAGAGCCTGTGATTTAACTCAATTTCTGAAGGGAAACACACAGCACTGTTCTCACGATGAATCACACTCTGCGTATAGGAAGAAGCACGCACTTGCTTTCTATAGTCTCTAATAGAGTATGAAACATGAGTGTGCTCAGAACAAAACAACGGTGTTTCCTACACATACGGACCATTGCTAGTTCAACTCTGCTTCTGAAAATGATACAAACCACAAGTCATCTAACATCCAATCCTTTTCAGTTAAGAGCGAGAAACGTGTGATCTTCGTAAACGATTTATATTCATTTGAGCTGAAAACTGACTGTGTTTACCTGAAATGATGTCTTGCTTTTAGGGAGAGACAGAGCCTGGAATTTAACTCCATTTCTGAAGGGACATACACAGCACAGTTCTCATCCATAAAAGACACTCTGCTTTAGAGCAAGAAGCACGCTCTTGCTTTCTAAGAGTCTCTAAGACAGCACGAAACGTGACTGTGGTCAAAACAAGATAACGGTGTTTCATATACATACGGACCATATCTAGGTCAACTCTTCTTCTGAAACTGATACAAAGCACAGTTCCATTAACATGCAATGCTTTCCAGTTAAGAGCGAGAAACGTGTGAGCTTTGTGAACGATGTAGATTCCTTTGAGCTGAAAAGTGACTGAGTTTACCTGAAAAGATGTCCTGATTGGAGGAAGACACAGAGCATGGGATTTACTCCATTTCTGAAGGGAAGCACACAGCAAAGTTCTCATCCATGAAACACACTCTGCTTTAGAGCACGACGCATGCTCTTGCTTTCTAAAGTCTTAAATAGAGCCAGAAACTTGAGGGTAATCTGAACAAAAAAACGGTGTTTCCTACACATACGGACCATAGCTATTTCAACTCTGCTTCTGAAAATTATAGAAACCACAAGTCATCTAACATCCAATGCTATACAGTTAAGAGCGAGAAACGTGTGATCTTCTTAAATGATTAATATTCATTTGAGTGAAAAGTGTCTGCGTTTACCTGAAATGATGTCTTGCTTGTACGATGACATTGAGCCTGGTATTTAACTCCATTTCTGAAGGGAAACATACAGCACAGTTCTCTTTCATGAAACACACTCTGGTTTAGAGCAAGAAGCACGCTCTTGCTTTTTAAGAATCTCTAATACAACAGGAAACGTGACTGTGGTGAGAACAAAATAACGGAGTTTCCTACACATATGGACAATTGCTAGTTCAACTCTGCTTCTGAAACTGATACAAACCACAAGTCATCTAACATCTAATGCTTTTCAGTTAAGAGCAAAAAACGTGTGAGCTTCTTGAACGATGTAGTTTCCTTTGAGATGAAAAGTGACTGAGTTTACCTGAAAAGAGTCTTGCTTGTAGGAAGAAACAGAGCATGGAATTTAACTCCATTTCTGAAGGGAAACACACAGCACAGTTCTCATCCATGAAACACACTCTGCTTTAGAGCAAGAAGCATGCTCTTGCTTTCTAAGAGGCTCTAATACAGCATGTAACGTGACTGTGGTCAGTACAAAATAACGGTGTTTCCTACACTTATGGACCATATCTGGGACAAGTCTTCTTCTGAAACTGATACATACCACAGTTCCTCTTACGTACAATGCTTTCCAGTTAAGAGCGAGAAACGTGTGAGCTTTGTGAACGATGTAGCTTCCTTTGAGCTGAAAAGTGACTGAGTTTACCTGAAAAGATGTCTTGCTTATTGGGCAGACACAGAGCCTGGGATTTAACTCCATTTCTGAAGGGAAACACACAGCACAGTTCTCATCCATGAAACACACTCTGCTTTAGAGCAAGAAGCACGCTCTTGCTTTCTAAGAGTCTCTAATAGAGCAGAAAACGTGACTGTGGTCAGTACAAAATAACGGTGTTTCGTACACATATGGACCATATCTAGGTCAACCCTTTTACTGAATCTGACACAAAGCACTGTTCCATTAACATGCAATGCTTTCCAGTTAAGAGCGAGAAACGTGTGAGCTTCGTGAACGATGTAGCTTCCTTTGACCTGAAAAGTGACTGAGTTTACCTGAAAAGAGTCTTGCTTGTAGGAAGAAACAGAGCCTGGGATTTAACTCCATTTCTGAAGGGAAACACACAGCATAGTTCTCATTCATGAAACACACACTGCTTTAGAGCACGAAGCATGCTCTTGCTTTCTAGAGTCTCTAATAGAGCCAGAAACTGGAGGGTACTCTGTGGAAAATAATGGTGTTTCCTAGACATACGGACCATAGCTAGTTCAACTCTGCTTCTGAAACTGATAGAAACCACAAGTCATCTTACATCCAATGCTATACAGTTAAGAGCGAGAAACATGTGATCTTCGTAAATGATTAATATTCATTTGAGCTGAAAAGTGACTGCGTTTACCTGCAATGATGTCTTGCTTGTAGAAAGAAACAGATCCTCTAATTTAACTCCCTTTCTGAAGGGAAACACACAGCACAGTTCTCATGCATGAAACACACTCTGCTTTAGAGAAAGAGGCACGATCTTGCTTTCTAAGAGTCTCTAATACAGCAGGAAACGTGACTGTGGTCAGAACAAAATAACGGTGTTTCCAACACAATGGACCATATCTAGGTCAAGTCATCTTCTAAAACTGATACAAACCACAGTTCCTCTAACATACAATGCTTTACAGTTAAGAGCGAGAAACGTGTGAGCTTCTTGAACGATGTAGGTTCCTTTGAGCTGAAAAGTGACTGAATTTACCTGAAAAGGGTCTTGCTTGTAGGAAGAAACAGAGCCTGGAATTTAACTCCCTTTCTGAAGGGAAACACACAGCACAGTTCTCATACATGAAACACACTCTGCTTTAGTGCAAGAAGCATGCTCTTGCTTTCTAAGATGCTCTAATACAGCATGTAACGTGACTGTAGTCAGTACAAAATAACGGTGTTTCCTACACTTATGGACCATATCTGGGACTAGTCTTCTACTGAAACTGATACATACCACAGTTCCTCTAACATACAATGCTTTACAGTTAAGAACGAGAAACGTGTGAGCTTCGTGAACGATGTAGCTTCCTTTGAGCTGAAAAGTGACTGAGTTTACCTGAAAAGATGTCTTGCTTATAGGCAGAAACAGAGCCTGGGATTTAACTCCATTTCAGAAGGGATACACACAGCACAGTTCTCATCCATGAAACAAACTGTGCTTTAGAGCAAGAAGCACGCTCTTGCTTTCTAAGAGTCTGTAATAGAGCAGGAAACATGACTGTGGACAGAACAAAATAACGGTGTTTCCTACACATAAGGACCATAACCAGGTCAACAATTCTTCTGAAACTGATACAAACCACAGTTCCATTAACATGCAATGCTTTCAAGTTAAGAGCGAGAAACGTGTGAGCTTCGTGAACAATGTAGTTTTGTATGAGCTGAAAGGTGACTGAGTTTACGTGAAACGAAGTCTTGCTTTTAGGAAGTACAGAGCATGTGATTTAACTCCATTTCTGAAGGGAAACACACAGCACTGTTCTCACGATGAAAAACACTCTGCGTATAGGAAGAAGCACGCTCTTGCTTTCTGGAGTCTCTAATAGAGCAGGAAACGTGACTGTGCTCAGACAAAAGAACGGTATTTCCTACACATAGGGACCATTGCTAGTTCAACTCTGCTTCTGAAACTGATACAAACCACAAGTCATCTAACATCCAATGCTTTTCAGTGAAGAGCGAGAAATGTGTGATCTTCGTGAATGATTTATATTCATTTGAGCTGAAAACTGACTGCGTTTCCTGAAATGATGTCTTGCTTGTAGGAAGACATGGGGCCTGGAATTTAACTCCATTTCTGAAGGGAAATACACAGCACAGTTCTCATCCATGAAACACACTCTGCTTTAGAGGAAGAAGCACGCTCTTGCTTTCTAGAGACTGTAATTGAGTCAGAAACTTGAAAGTGTTCTCAGAATAAAACAACTGGGTTTCCTACACACACTGACCATATCTAGTTCAACTCTGATTCCTGAAACTGATGCAAACCACAGGTACTCTAACATCCAATGCTTTTCAGTTAAGAGCGAGAAACGTGTGAGCTTCGTGAACGATGTAGCTTCATTTGAGCTGAAATCTGACTGCGTTTCCCTGAAATGATGTCTTGCTTATAGGAAGACACAGAGCCTGTAATTTAACTCCATTTCTAAACAGAAACACACAGCACAGTACTCATCCATGAAACACTCTCTGCTTTAGAGCAAGAAGCATGCTCTTGTTTTCCAGATTCTCTAATAGATCCAGAAACTTGAGGGTACTCAGAAAAAGAACGGTGTTTCCTACACATACGGACCATTGCTAGTTCAACTCTGCTTCTGAAACTGATATACACCACAGGCCCTCTAACATCCAATGATTTACACTTAAGAGCAAGAAACGTGTGACCTACGTGAACGATGTAGCTTCGTTTGATCTGAAAGTTGACTGAGTTTACGTGAAACGAAGTCTTGCTTGTAGGAAGATACAGAGCCTGGTATTTAACTCCATTTCTGAAGGGAAACACACAGCACAGTTCTCTTCCATGAAACACACTCTGCTTAGAGCAAGAAGCACGCTCTTGCTTTCTAAGAGTCTCTAATACAGCAGGAAACGTGACTGTGGTTAGAACAAAATAACGGTGTTTCCTACACATAAGGACCATATCTAGGTCAACTCTCCTTCTGAAACTGATACAAACCACAGTTCCATTAACATGCAATGCTTTCAAGTTAAGAGCGAGAAACGTGTGAGCTTCGTGAACAATGTACTTTTGTATGAGCCGAAAGGTGACTGAGTTTACGTGAAATGAAGTCTTGCTTTTAGGAAGATACAGAGCATGTGATTTAACTCCATTTCTGAAGGGAAACACACAGCACTGTTCTCACGATGAAACACACTCTGGGTATAGGAAGAAGCACGCTCTTGCTTTCTAGAGTCTCTAATAGAGCAGTAAACATGACTGTGCTCAGACAAAAGAACGGTATTTCCTACACATAGGGACCATTGCTAGTTCAACTCTGCTTCTGAAACTGATACAAACCACAAGTTATCTAACATCCAATGCTTTTCAGTTAAGAGCGAGAAACGTGTGATCTTCGTGAACGATTTATATTCATTTGAGCTGAAAACTGACTGCGTTTACCTGAAATGATGTCTTGCTTGTAGGAAGACACGGGGCCTAGAATTTAACTCCATTAATGAAGGGAAATACACAGCACAGTTCTCATCCATGAAACACACTCTGCTTTAGAGGAATAAGTACTCTCTTGTTTCTAGAGTCTGTAATTGAGCCAGAAACTTGAAAGTGTTCTCAGAAAAAAAGAACTGGGTTCCCTACACACACGGACCTTATCTAGTTCAACTCTGATTCCTGAAACTGATGCAAACCACAGGTCCTCTAACATCCAATGCTTTTCAGTTAAGAGCGAGAAATGTGTGAGCTTTGTAAACGATTTATATTCATTTGAGCTGAAAAGTGGGAGCGTTTACCTGAAATGATGACTTGCTTGTAGGAAGATACAGAGCCTGTGATTTAACTCAATTTCTGAAGGGAAACACACAGCACTGTTCTCACGATGAATCACACTCTGCGTATAGGAAGAAGCACGCACTTGCTTTCTATAGTCTCTAATAGAGTATGAAACATGAGTGTGCTCAGAACAAAACAACGGTGTTTCCTACACATACGGACCATTGCTAGTTCAACTCTGCTTCTGAAAATGATACAAACCACAAGTCATCTAACATCCAATGCTTTTCAGTTAAGAGCGAGAAACGTGTGATCTTCGTAAACGATTTATATTCATTTGAGCTGAAAACTGACTGTGTTTACCTGAAATGATGTCTTGCTTTTAGGGAGAGACAGAGCCTGGAATTTAACTCCATTTCTGAAGGGACATACACAGCACAGTTCTCATCCATAAAGACACTCTGCTTTAGAGCAAGAAGCACGCTCTTGCTTTCTAAGAGTCTCTAAGACAGCACGAAACGTGACTGTGGTCAAAACAAGATAACGGTGTTTCATATACATACGGACCATATCTAGGTCAACTCTTCTTCTGAAACTGATACAAAGCACAGTTCCATTAACATGCAATGCTTTCCAGTTAAGAGCGAGAAACGTGTGAGCTTTGTGAACGATGTAGATTCCTTTGAGCTGAAAAGTGACTGAGTTTACCTGAAAAGATGTCTTGATTGGAGGAAGACCCAGAGCATGGGATTTACTCCATTTCTGAAGGGAAGCACACAGCAAAGTTCTCATCCATGAAACACACTCTGCTTTAGAGCACTATGGATGCTCTTGCTTTCTAAGAGTCTGTAATAGAGCAGGAAATATGACTGTGGACAGAACAAAATAACGGTGTTTCCTACACATAAGGACCATAACTAGGTCAACAATTCTTCTGAAACTGATACAAACCACAGTTCCTCTAACATGCAATGTTTTCCAGTTAAGAGTGAGTAGCTTGTGAGCGTCGTGAACGATGTAGCTTCCTTAGAGCTGGAAAGTGACGTAGTTTACCTGAAAACATGTCTTGCTTGTAGGAAGACCCAGAGCATGTGATTTAACTCCATTTCTGAAGGGAAACACACATCACAGTTCTCATCCATGAAACACACTCTGCTTTAGAGCACGAAGTATGCTCTTGCTTTCTAGAGTCTCTAATAGAGCCAGAAACATGAGGGTGCTCTGAATAAAATAACGGGGTTTCCTACATATACGGACCATACCTAGTTCAACTCTGCTTCTGAAACGGATCATCTAACATCCAATGCTTTTCAGTTAAGAGCAAGTAACGTGTGAGCTTCGTAAACGATATATATTCATTTGAGCTGAAAAGTGTCTGCGTTTACCTGAAATGATGTCTTGCTTATAGGAAGACACAGAGCCTGGAATTTAACTCCATTTCTAAACAGAAACACACAGCACAGTACTCATCCATGAAACACACTCTGCTTTAGAGCAAGAAGCATGCTCTTGCTTTCAAGATTCTCTAATAGATCCAGAAACTTGAGGGTACTCAGAACAAAAGAACGGTGTTTTCTACACATATGGACCATTGCTAGTTCAACTCTGCTTCTGAAACTGATATACACCACAGGTCCTCTAACATCCAATGATTTACACTTAAGAGCAAGAAACGTGTGACCTACGTGAACGATGTAGCTTCATTTGAGCTGAAAGGTGACTGAGTATACGTGAAACGAAGTCTTGCTTGTAGGAAGATACAGAGCATGTGATTTAACTCCATTTCTGAAGGGAAACACACAGCAAAGTTCTACTCCATGAAACACACTCTGCTTTAGAGCACGGAGCATGCTCTTGCTTTCTAAGAGTCTCTAATAGAGCCAGAAACTTGAGGGTACTCTGAACAAAAGAACGGTGTTTCCTACACATACCGACCATAGCTAGTTCAACTCTGCTTCTGAAACTGATACAAACCACAAGTCATCTAACATCCAATGCTATTCAGTTAAGAGCAAAAAACGTGTGAGCTTCGTAAACGATTAATATTCATTTGAGCTGAAAAGTGACTGCCTTACCTGAAATGATGTCTTGCTTGTAGGAAGACATGGAGCCTGGAATTTAACTCCATTTCTGAAGGGAAACACACAGCACAGTTCTCATGCATGAAATACACTCTGCTTTCAAGCAAGAAGCACGCTCTTGCTTTCTAAGAGCCTCTAATAGAGCAGGAAACGTGACTGTGGTAAGAACAAAATAACAGTGTTCCTACAAATACGGACCATATCTAGGTCAACACTTCTTCTGAAACTGATACAAACCACAGTTCGTCTAACTTGCAATGCTTTCCAGTTAAGAGCGAGAAACTTGTGAGCTTTGTAAACGATGTAGCTTTGTTTCAGCTGAAAGGTGACTGAGTTTAGGTGAAACGACGTCTTGCTTGTAGGAAGATACAGAGCCTGTGATTTAACTCCATTTCTGAAGGGTAACACACAGCACTGTTCTCACGAAGAATCACACTCTGCTTATAGGAAGAAGCACGCACTTGCTTTCTATAGTCTCTAATAGAGTATGAAACATGAGTGTGCTCAGAACAAATGAACGGTGTTTCCTACACATACGGACCATTGCTAGTTCAACTCTGCTTCTGAAACGGATCCAAACCACAAGTCATCTAACATCCAATGCTTTTCAGTTAAGAGCGAGAAACGTGTGATCTTCGTAAATGATTTATATTCATTTGAGCTGAAAAGTGACTGCATTACCTGAAATGATGTCTTGCTTGTAGGAAGACATGGAGCCTGGAATTTAACTCCATTTCTGAAGGGAAACACACAGCACAGTTCTCATCCATGAAACACAATCTGCTTTAGAGCAAGAAGCACCCTCTTGCTTTCTAAGAGTCTCTAATAGAGCAGAAAACGTGACTGTATTCAGGACAAAATAACAGTGTTTCCTACACATACGGACAATATCTAGGTCAACTCTTCTTCTGAAACTGATACAAACCACAGTTCCTCTAACATGCAATGCTTTCCAGTTAAGAGCGAGAAACTTGTGAGCTTCGTGAACGATGTAGCTTAGTTTGAGCTGAAAGGTGACTGAGTTTACGTGAAACGAAGCCTTGCTTGTAGGAAGAAACAAAGCCTGTGATTTAACTCCATTTCTGAAGGGAAACACACAGCACAGTTCTCATCCATGAAACACACTCTGCTTTAGAGCAAGAAGCACGCTCTTGCTTTCTAAGAATCTCTAATAGAAGCAAACGTGACTGTGGTGAGAACAAAATAACGGAGTTTCCTAAACATACGGACCATTGCTAGTTCAACTCTGCTTCTGAAAGTAATAGAAACCACAGGTCCTCTAACATCCGATGGTTTTCAGTTAAGAGCAAGAAACGTGTGATCTTCGTAAACGATTTATATTCATTTGAGCTGAATAGTGACTGCGTTTACCTGAAATGATGTCTTGCTTGTAGGAAGAAACAGAGCCTGGGATTTAACTCCATTTCTGTAGGGAAACACACAGCACAGTTCTCTTCCATGAAACACACTCTGCTTCAGAGCAAGAAGCATGCTCTTGCTTTCTAAGAGTCTCTAATATAGCAGGAAACGTGACTCTGGTCAGTACAAAATAACGGTGTTTCTTACACATATGGACCATATCTAGGTAAAGTCTTGTTCTGAAACTGATACAAACTACAGCTCCTCTAACATACAATGCTTTACACTTAAGAGAGAGAAACGTGTGAGCTTTGTGAACGATGTAGCTTCCTTTAAGCTGAAAAGTGACTGAGTTTACTTGAAAAGATGTCTTGCTTATAGGCAGACACAGATCCTGGAATTTAACTCCATTTCTGAAGGGAATCACACAGCACAGATCTCATCCATGAAACACACTGTGCTTTAGAGCACGAAGCATGCTCTTGCTTTCTGGAGTCTCTAATAGAGCCAGAAACTTGAGGGAACTCTGTAGAAAATAACGGTGTTTCCTACACATACGGACCATAGCTAGTTCAACCCTGCTTCTGAAACTGATAGAAACCACAGGTCCTCTAACATCCGATGGTTTTCAGTTAAGAGCAAGAAACGTGTGATCTTCGTAAACGATTTATATTCATTTGAGCTGAATAGTGACTGCGTTTACCTGAAATGATGTCTTGCTTGTAGGAAGAAACAGAGCCTGGAATTTAACTCCCTTTCTAAAGGGAAACACACAGCACAGTTCTCATCCATGAAACACACTCTGCTTTAGAGCAAGAAGCACGATCTTGCTTTCTATGAGTCTCTAATACAGCAGGAAACGTGACTGTGGTCAGAACAAAATAACGGTGTTTCCAACACAATGGACCACATCTAGGTCAAGTCATCTTCTGAAACTGATACAAACCACAGTTCCTCTAAGATACAATGCCTTACAGTTAAGAGCGCAAAACGTGTGAGCTTCTTGAACGATGTAGGTTCCTTTGAGCTGAAAAGTGACTGAGTTTACCTGAAAAGAGTCTTGCTTGTAGGAAGAAACAGAGCCTGGAATTTAACTCCATTTCTGAAGGGAAACACACAGCACAGTTCTCTTCCATGAAACACACTCTGCTTTAGAGCAAGAAGCATGCTCTTGCTTTCTAAGAGGCTCTAATACAGCATGTAAAGTGACTGTGGTCAGTACAAAATAACGGTGTTTCCTACACTTATGGACCATATCTGGGACAAGACTTTTTCTGAAACTGATACATACCACAGTTCCTCTAACATACAATGCTTTACAGTTAAGAGCGAGAAATGTGTGAGCTTTGTGAACGATGTAGCTTGCTTTGAGCTGAAAAGGGACTGAGTTTACCTGAGAAGATGTCTTGCTTATTGGGCAGACACAGAGCCTGGGATTTATCTCCATTTCTGAAGGGAAACACACAGCACAGTTCTCATCCATGAAACACACTCTGCTTTAGAGCAAGAAGCATGTTCTTGCTTTCTAAAATCTTTAATAGTGCCAGAAACTTGAGGGTAATCTGAACAAAAAACGGTGTTTCCTACACATACGGACCATAGCTATTTCAACTCTGCTTCTGAAAATTATAGAAACCACAAGTCATCTAACATCCAATGCTATACAGTTAAGAGCGAGAAACGTGTGATCTTCGTAAATGATTAATATTCATTTGAGCTGAAAAGTGACTGCGTTTACCTGAAATGATGTCTTGCTTGTAGGAAGACATTGAGCCTGGTATTTAACTCCATTTCTGAAGGGAAACACACAGCACAGTTCTCATCCATGAAACACACTCTGCTTTAGAGCAAGAAGCATGCTCTTGCCTTCTAGAGTCCTTAATAGAGCCAGAAACTTCAGGGTACTCAGAACGAAAGAACGGTGTTTCATACACATACAGACCATTGCTAGTTCAACTCTGCTTCTGAAACTAATACAAACCACAAGTCATCTAACATCTAATGCTTTTCAGTTAAGAGCAAAAAATGTGTGAGCTTCGTAAACGATTTATATTCATTTGAGCTGAAAAGTGACTGTGTTTACCTGAAACGATGGCCTGCTTGTAGGAAGACACAGAGCCTGGAATTTAAATCCATTCCTGAAGGGAATCACACAGCACAGTTCTCATCCATGAAACACACTCTGCTTTAGAGCAAGAAGCATATTCTTGCATTCTAAGAGTCTCTAATACAGCAGGAATTGTGACAGAAGTCAGTACAACATAACGGTGTTTCCTACACATATGGACCATATCTAGGCTTTCCAGTTAAGAGCGAGAAACTTGTGAGCATCGTGAACGATGTAGATTTGTCTGAGCTGAAAGGTGACTGAGTTTACTTGAAACGAAGTCTTGCTTGTAGGAAGTCACAAAACCTGTGATTTAACTCCAATTCTGAATGGAAACACACAGCACAGTTCTCATCCATGAAACACACTCTGCTTTAGAGCAAGAAGCACGCTCTTGCTTTCTAAGAATCTCTAATACAGCAGGAAACATGACTGTGGTAAGAACAAAATAAAGGATTTTCCTACACATACGGACGATTGCTAGTTCAACTCTGCTTCGGAAACTGATACAAACCACAGGTCTTCTAAAATCCAATGCTTTTCAGTTAAGAGCAAGAAACGAGTGATCCTCATAAAGGATTTATATTCATTTAAGCTGAATAGTGACGGCGTTACCCTGAAAAGTATCTTGCTTGTAGGAAGAAACAGAGCCCGGAATTTAACTCCATTTCTGAAGGGAAACACACAGCACAGTTCTCTTCCATGAAACACACTCTGCTTTAGAGCAAGAAGCACACTCTTGCTTTCTAAGAGTCTCTAATACAGCAGGAAACGTGACTGTGGTGAGAACAAACTAACGGTGTTTCATACACATAAGGACCATATCTAGGTCAACTCTTCTTCTGAAACTGATACAAACCACAGTTCTATTAACAGGCAATGCTTGCCAGTTAAGAGCGAGAAACGTGTGAGCTTCGTGAACGATGTAGCTTCCTTTGAGCTGAAAACTGACTGAGTTTACCTGAAAGAGTCTTGCTTGTAGGAAGAAACAGAGCCTGGAATTTAACTCCATTTCTGAAGGGAAACACACAGCACAGTTCTCATCCATGAAACACACTCTGCTTTAGAGCAAGAAGCATGCTCTTGCTTTCTAAGAGGCTCTAATACAGCATGTAAAGTGACTGTGGTCAGTACAAAATAACGGTGTTTCCTACACTTATGGACCATATATGGGACAAGACTTTTTCTGAAACTGATACATACCACAGTTCCTCTAACATACAATGCTTTACAGTTAAGAGCGAGAAACGTTTGAGCTTCGTGAACGATGTAGCTACCTTTGACCTGAAAAGTGACTGAGTTTACATGAAAAGATGTCTTGCTTGTAGGAAGACAAAGAGCCTGGGATTTAACTCCATTTCTGAAGGGAAACACACAGCACAGTTCTCATCCATGAAACACACTCTGCTTTAGAGCAAGAAGCATGCTCTTGCTTTCTAGAGTCTCTAATAGAGCCAGAAATTGAGGGTGCTCTGAACAAAATAACAGTGTTTCCTACACATACACACCATAGCTAGTTCAACTCTGATTCTGAATATGATAGAAACCACAAGTCAACTAACCTACAATGCTATACAGTTAAGAGCGAGAAACGTGTGATCTTCGTAAACTATTAATATTCATTTAAGCTGAAAAGTGACTGCGTTTACCTGGAATGATGTCTTGCTTGTAGGAAGACATTGAGCCTGGTATTTAACTCCATTTCTGAAGGGAAACACACAGCACAGTTCTCCTCCATGAAACACACTCTGCTTTAGAGCAAGAAGCACGCTCTTGCTTTCTAAGAGTCTCTAATAGAGCAGAAGACATGACTGTTTTCCGAACAAAATAACGGTGTTTCCTACACATACGGACCATATCTAGGTCAACTCTTCTTCTGAAGATGATACAAACCACAGTTCCTCTAACATGAAATGCTTTCCAGTTAAGAGCGAGAAACTTATGAGCTTCGTGAACGATATTGATTTGTTTGAGCTGAAAGGTGACTGAGTTTACGTGAAACGAAGTCTTGATTATAGGAAGATACAAAGCCTGTGATTTAACTCCATTTCTGAAGCGAAACACACAGCACAGTTCTCATCCATGAAACACACTCTGCTTTAGAGCATGAAGCATGCTCTTGCCTTCTAGAATCTCTAATAGAGCCAGAAACTTCAGGGTACTCAGAACGAAAAAACGGGGTTTCCTTCACATACAGACCATTGCTAGTTCAACTCTGCTTCTGAAACTAATACAAACCACAAGTCATCTAACATCTAATGCTTTTCAGTTAAGAGCAAAAAATGTGTGAGCTTCGTAAACGATTTATATTCATTTGAGCTGAAAAGTGACTGTGTTTACCTGAAACGAGGGCCTGCTTGTAGGAAGACACAGAGCCTGGAATTTACATCCATTCCTGAAGGGAATCACACAGCACAGTTCTCATCCATGAAACACACTCTGCTTTAGAGCAAGAAGCATGTTCTTGCTTTCTAATAGTCTCTAATACAGCAGGAAACGTGACTGTGTTCAGTACTAAATAACGGTGTTTCCTACACATATGGACCATATCTAGGTCAACCCTTCTTCTGACACTGATACAAAGCACAGTTCCCTTAACATGCAATGCTTTCCAGTTAAGAGCGAGAAACGTGTGAGCTTCGTGAACGATGTAGCTTCCTTTGAGCTGAAAAGTGACTGAGTTTACCTGAAAAGATATCTTGCTTGTAGGAAGACACAGAGCCTGGGATTTAACTCCATTTCTAAAGGGAAACACACAGCACAGTTCTCATCCATGAAACACACTCTGCTTTAGAGCACGAAGCATGCTCTTGCTTTATACAGTCTGTAAAAGAGCCAGAAACTTGAGAGTACTCTGAACAAAATAACGGTGTTTCCTACACATACAGACCATTGCTAGTTCAACTCTGCTTCTGAAACTGATACAAACCACAAGTCATCTAACATCTAATGCTTTTCAGTAAAGAACAAAAAATGTGTGAGTTTCGTAAACGATTTATATTCATTTGAGCTGAAAAGTGACTGCGTTTACCTGAAACGATGTCCTGCTTGCAGGAAGACACAGAGCCTGGAATTTAACTCCATTTCTGAAGGGAAACACACAGCATAGTTCTCATCCATGAAACACACTCTGCTTTAGAGCAAGAAGCATGCTCTTGCTTTCTAGAGTCTCTAATTGAGCCAGAAAGTTGAGGGTACTCTGAACAAAAGAACGGGGTTTCCTACACATATGGACCATAGCTAGTTCAACTCTGCTTCTGAAACTGATAAAAACCACAAGTCATTTAACATCGAATGCTATACAGTTAAGAGCTAGAAACGTGTGATCTTCCTAAACGATTTATATTCATTTGAGCTGAAAAGTGACTGCGTTTACATGAAATGATGTCTTGCTTGTAGGAAGACATTGAGCCTGGTATTTAACTCCATTTCTGAAGGGAAACACACAGCACAGTTCTCATCCATGAAACACAATCTGCTTTAGAGCAAGAAGCACGCTCTTGCTTTCTAAGAGGCTCTAATAGAGCAGAGAACGTGACTGTATTCAGAACAAAATAACAGTGTTTCCTACACATACGGACCATATCTAGGTCAACTCTTCTTCTGAAACTGATACAAACCACAGTTCCTCTAACATGCAATGCTTTCCAGTTAAGAGCGAGAAACTTGTGAGCTTCGTGAACGATGTAGCTTATTTTGAGCTGAAAGGTGACTGAGTTTACGTGAAACGAAGCCTTGCTTGTAGGAAGATACAAAGCCTGTGATTTAACTCCATTTCTGAAGGGAAACACACAGCACAGTTCTCATCCATGAAACACACTCTGCTTTAGAGCAAGAAGCACGCTCTGCTTTCTAAGAGTCTCTAATAGAGCAGAAAACATGACTGTTTTCAGAACAAAATAACGGTGTTTCCTACACATACGGACCATATCTAGGTCAACTCTTCTTCTGAAGATGATACAAACCACAGTTCCTCTAACATACAATGCTTTACAGTTAAGAGCGAGAAACGTGTGAGCTTCTTGAACGATGTAGGTTCCTTTGAGCTGAAAAGTGACTGAGTTTACCTGAAAAGATGTCTTGCTTATAGGCAGACACAGAGCCTGGGATTTAACTACATTTATGAAGGGAAACACACAGCACAGTTCTCATCCATGAAACACACTCTGCTTTAGAGCACGAAGCATGATCTTGCTTTCTAAGAGTCTCTAATAGAGCCAGAAATTTGAGGGTACTCTGAACAAAAGAACGGTGTTTCCTACACATACGGACCATGGCTAGTTCAACTCTGCTTCTGAAACTGATACAAACCACAAGTCCTCTAACATCCAATGCTATACAGTTAAGAGCAAGAAACGTGTGATCTTTGTAAACGATTTATATTCATTTGAGCTGAATAGTGACTGCGTTTACCTGAAATGATGTCTTGCTTGTATGAAGACATTGAGTCTGGTATTTAACTCCATTTCTGAAGGGAAACACACAGCACAGTTCTCTTCCATGAAACACACTCTGCTTTAGAGCAAGAAGCATGTTCTTGCTTTCTAAGAGTCTCTAATAGAGCAGGAAACGTGACTGTGGTCAGTACAAAATAACGGTGTTTCCTACACATATGGACCATATCTAGGTCAACCCTTCTTCTGAAACTGATACAAAGCACAGTTCCATTAACATGCAATGCTTTCCAGTTAAGAGCGAGAAACGTGTGAGCTTCGTGAACGATGTAGCTTCCTTTGAGCTGAAAAGTGACTGAGTTTACCTGAAAAGATGTCTTGCTTGTAGGAAGACACAGAGCCTGGGATTTAACTCCATTTCTAAAGGGAAACACACAGCACAGTTCTCATCCATGAAACACACTCTGCTTTAGAGCACGAAGCATGCTCTTGCTTTATACAGTCTGTAAAAGAGCCAGAAACTTGAGAGTACTCTGAACAAAATAACGGTGTTTCCTACACATACAGACCATTGCTAGTTCAACTCTGCTTCTGAAACTGATACAAACCACAAGTCATCTAACATCTAATGCTTTTCAGTAAAGAACAAAAAAAGTGTGAGTTTCGTAAACGATTTATATTCATTTGAGCTGAAAAGTGACTGCGTTTACCTGAAACGATGTCCTGCTTGTAGGAAGACACAGAGCCTGGAATTTAACTCCATTTCTGAAGGGAAACACACAGCATAGTTCTCATCCATGAAACACACTCTGCTTTAGAGCAAGAAGCATGCTCTTGCTTTCTAGAGTCTCTAATCGAGCCAGAAAGTTGAGGGTACTCTGAACAAAAGAACGGGGTTTCCTACACATATGGAACATAGCTAGTTCAACTCTGCTTCTGAAACTGATAAAAACAACAAGTCATTTAACATCGAATGCTATACAGTTAAGAGCTAGAAACGTGTGATCTTCGTAAACGATTTATATTCATTTGAGCTGAAAAGTGACTGCGTTTACATGAAATGATGTCTTGCTTGTAGGAAGACATTGAGCCTGGTATTTAACTCCATCTCTGAAGGGAAACACACAGCACAGTTCTCATCCATGAAACACAATCTGCTTTAGAGCAAGAAGCACGCTCTTGCTTTCTAAGAGTCTCTAATAGAGCAGAGAACGTGACTGTATTCAGAACAAAATAACAGTGTTTCCTACACATACGGACCATATCTAGGTCAACTCTTCTTCTGAAACTGATACAAACCACAGTTCCTCTAACATGCAATGCTTTCCAGTTAATAGCGAGAAACTTGTGAGCTTCGTGAACGATGTAGCTTATTTTGAGCTGAAAGGTGACTGAGTTTACGTGAAACGAAGCCTTGCTTGTAGGAAGATACAAAGCCTGTGATTTAACTCCATTTCTGAAGGGAAACACACAGCACAGTTCTCATCCATGAAACACACTCTGCTTTAGAGCAAGAAGCACGCTCTGCTTTCTAAGAGTCTCTAATAGAGCAGAAAACATGACTGTTTTCAGAACAAAAGAACGGTGTTTCCTACACATACGGACCATAGCTAGTTCAACTGTGCTTCTGAAACTGATAGAAACCACAAGTCATCTAACGTCCAATGCTATACAGTTAAGAGCGAGAAACGTGTGATCTTCGTAAATGAATTATATTCATTTGAGCTGAATAGTGACTGCATTTACCTGAAATGTTGTCTTGCATGTAGGAAGAAACAGAGCCTGGAATTTAACTCTATTTCTGAAAGGAAACACATAGCACAGTTCTCATCCATGAAACACTCTCTGCTTTAGAGCAAGAGCACGCTCTTGCTTTCTAAGAGTCTCTAATACAGCAGGAAACGTGACTGAGGTCAGTACGACATAAAGGTGTTTCCTACACATATGGACCATATCTAGGTCAACTCTTCTTCTGAAACTGATACAAGGCACAGTTCCATTAACATGCAATGCTTTTCAGTTAAGAGCGAAAAACGTGTGAGCTACGAGAACAATGTAGCTTCCTTTGAGCTGAAAAGTGAATGCGTTTACCTGAAATGATTCTTGCTTGTATGAAGACATTGAGTCGGGTATTTAACTCCATTTCTGAAGGGAAACACACAGCATCATTCTGATCCATGAAACACACACTGCTTTAGAGCAAGAAGCACGCTCTTGCTTTCTAAGATTCTCTAATAGAGCAGAAAACGTGACTATTTTCACAACAAAACAACGGTGTATCCTACACATACGGACCATAACTATGTCAACTCTTCTTCTGAAACTGATAAAAACCACAATTCCTCTAACATGCAATGCTTTCCAGTTAAGAGCGAGAAACTTGTGAGCATCTTGAACGATGTAGCTTAGTTTGAGCTGAAAGGTGACTGAGTTTACGTGAAACGAAGCCTTGCTTTTAGGAAGAAACAAAGCCTGTGATTTAACTCCATTTCTGAAGGGAAACACACAGCACAGGTCTCATCCATGAAACACACTCTGCTTTAGAGCAAGAAGCACGCTCTTGCTTTCTAAGAATCTCTAATAGAAGCAAACGTGACTGTGGTGAGAACAAAATAACGGAGTTTCCTAAACATACGGACCATTGCTAGTTCAACTCTGCTTCTGAAAGTAATAGAAACCACAGGTCCTCTAACATCCGATGGTTTTCAGTTAAGAGCAAGAAACGTGTGATCTTCGTAAACGATTTATATTCATTTGAGCTGAATAGTGACTGCGTTTACCTGAAATGATGTCTTGCTTGTAGGAAGAAACAGAGCCTGGGATTTAACTCCATTTCTGTAGGGAAACACACAGCACAGTTCTCTTCCATGAAACACACTCTGCTTCAGAGCAAGAAGCATGCTCTTGCTTTCTAAGAGTCTCTAATATAGCAGGAAACGTGACTGTGGTCAGTACAAAATAACGGTGTTTCTTACACATATGGACCATATCTAGGTAAAGTCTTGTTCTGAAACTGATACAAACTACAGCTCCTCTAACATACAATGCTTTACACTTAAGAGAGAGAAACGTGTGAGCTTTGTGAACGATGTAGCTTCCTTTAAGCTGAAAAGTGACTGAGTTTACTTGAAAAGATGTCTTGCTTATAGGCAGACACAGATCCTGGAATTTAACTCCATTTCTGAAGGGAATCACACAGCACAGATCTCATCCATGAAACACACTGTGCTTTAGAGCACGAAGCATGCTCTTGCTTTCTGGAGTCTCTAATAGAGCCAGAAACTTGAGGGAACTCTGTAGAAAATAACGGTGTTTCCTACACATACGGACCATAGCTAGTTCAACCCTGCTTCTGAAACTGATAGAAACCACAGGTCCTCTAACATCCGATGGTTTTCAGTTAAGAGCAAGAAACGTGTGATCTTCGTAAACGATTTATATTCATTTGAGCTGAATAGTGACTGCGTTTACCTGAAATGATGTCTTGCTTGTAGGAAGAAACAGAGCCTGGAATTTAACTCCCTTTCTAAAGGGAAACACACAGCACAGTTCTCATCCATGAAACACACTCTGCTTTAGAGCAAGAAGCACGATCTTGCTTTCTATGAGTCTCTAATACAGCAGGAAACGTGACTGTGGTCAGAACAAAATAACGGTGTTTCCAACACAATGGACCACATCTAGGTCAAGTCATCTTCTGAAACTGATACAAACCACAGTTCCTCTAAGATACAATGCCTTACAGTTAAGAGCGCAAAACGTGTGAGCTTCTTGAACGATGTAGGTTCCTTTGAGCTGAAAAGTGACTGAGTTTACCTGAAAAGAGTCTTGCTTGTAGGAAGAAACAGAGCCTGGAATTTAACTCCATTTCTGAAGGGAAACACACAGCACAGTTCTCATCCATGAAACACACTCTGCTTTAGAGCAAGAAGCATGTTCTTGCTTTCTAAAATCTTTAATAGTGCCAGAAACTTGAGGGTAATCTGAACAAAAAACGGTGTTTCCTACACATACGGACCATAGCTATTTCAACTCTGCTTCTGAAAATTATAGAAACCACAAGTCATCTAACATCCAATGCTATACAGTTAAGAGCGAGAAACGTGTGATCTTCGTAAATGATTAATATTCATTTGAGCTGAAAAGTGACTGCGTTTACCTGAAATGATGTCTTGCTTGTAGGAAGACATTGAGCCTGGTATTTAACTCCATTTCTGAAGGGAAACACACAGCACAGTTCTCATCCATGAAACACACTCTGCTTTAGAGCAAGAAGCATGCTCTTGCCTTCTAGAGTCCTTAATAGAGCCAGAAACTTCAGGGTACTCAGAACGAAAGAACGGTGTTTCATACACATACAGACCATTGCTAGTTCAACTCTGCTTCTGAAACTAATACAAACCACAAGTCATCTAACATCTAATGCTTTTCAGTTAAGAGCAAAAAATGTGTGAGCTTCGTAAACGATTTATATTCATTTGAGCTGAAAAGTGACTGTGTTTACCTGAAACGATGGCCTGCTTGTAGGAAGACACAGAGCCTGGAATTTAAATCCATTCCTGAAGGGAATCACACAGCACAGTTCTCATCCATGAAACACACTCTGCTTTAGAGCAAGAAGCATATTCTTGCATTCTAAGAGTCTCTAATACAGCAGGAATTGTGACAGAAGTCAGTACAACATAACGGTGTTTCCTACACATATGGACCATATCTAGGCTTTCCAGTTAAGAGCGAGAAACTTGTGAGCATCGTGAACGATGTAGATTTGTCTGAGCTGAAAGGTGACTGAGTTTACTTGAAACGAAGTCTTGCTTGTAGGAAGTCACAAAACCTGTGATTTAACTCCAATTCTGAATGGAAACACACAGCACAGTTCTCATCCATGAAACACACTCTGCTTTAGAGCAAGAAGCACGCTCTTGCTTTCTAAGAATCTCTAATACAGCAGGAAACATGACTGTGGTAAGAACAAAATAAAGGATTTTCCTACACATACGGACGATTGCTAGTTCAACTCTGCTTCGGAAACTGATACAAACCACAGGTCTTCTAAAATCCAATGCTTTTCAGTTAAGAGCAAGAAACGAGTGATCCTCATAAAGGATTTATATTCATTTCAGCTGAATAGTGACGGCGTTACCCTGAAAAGTATCTTGCTTGTAGGAAGAAACAGAGCCCGGAATTTAACTCCATTTCTGAAGGGAAACACACAGCACAGTTCTCTTCCATGAAACACACTCTGCTTTAGAGCAAGAAGCACACTCTTGCTTTCTAAGAGTCTCTAATACAGCAGGAAACGTGACTGTGGTGAGAACAAACTAACGGTGTTTCATACACATAAGGACCATATCTAGGTCAACTCTTCTTCTGAAACTGATACAAACCACAGTTCTATTAACAGGCAATGCTTGCCAGTTAAGAGCGAGAAACGTGTGAGCTTCGTGAACGATGTAGCTTCCTTTGAGCTGAAAACTGACTGAGTTTACCTGAAAGAGTCTTGCTTGTAGGAAGAAACAGAGCCTGGAATTTAACTCCATTTCTGAAGGGAAACACACAGCACAGTTCTCATCCATGAAACACACTCTGCTTTAGAGCTCGAAGCATGCTCTTGCTTTCTAGAGTCTCTAATAGAGCCAGAAACTTGAGGGTACTCTGAACAAAATAACAGTGTTTCTTACACATACGGACCATAGCTAGTTCAACTCTGATTCTGAAAATGATAGAAACCACAAGTCATCTAACATACAATGCTATACAGTTAAGAGCGAGAAACGTGTGATCTTCGTAAACGATTAATATTCATTTGAGCTGAAAAGTGACTGCGTTTACCTGAAATGATGTCTTGCTTGTAGGAAGACATTGAGCCTGGTATTTTACTCCATTTCTGAAGGGAAACACACAGCACAGTTCTCATCCATGAAACACACTCTGCTTTAGAGCAAGAAGCATGCTCTTGCTTTCTAAGAGGCTCTAATACAGCATGTAAAGTGACTGTGGTCAGTACAAAATAACGGTGTTTCCTACACTTATGGACCATATATGGGACAAGACTTTTTCTGAAACTGATATATACCACAGTTCCTCTAACATACAATGCTTTACAGTTAAGAGCGAGAAACGTTTGAGCTTCGTGAACGATGTAGCTACCTTTGACCTGAAAAGTGACTGAGTTTACATGAAAAGATGTCTTGCTTGTAGGAAGACAAAGAGCCTGGGATTTAACTCCATTTCTGAAGGGAAACACACAGCACAGTTCTCATCCATGAAACACACTCTGCTTTAGAGCAAGAAGCATGCTCTTGCTTTCTAGAGTCTCTAATAGAGCCAGAAATTGAGGGTACTCTGAACAAAATAACGGTGTTTCCTACACATACACACCATAGCTAGTTCAACTCTGATTCTGAATATGATAGAAACCACAAGTCAACTAACCTACAATGCTATACAGTTAAGAGCGAGAAACGTGTGATCTTCGTAAACTATTAATATTCATTTAAGCTGAAAAGTGACTGCGTTTACCTGGAATGATGTCTTGCTTGTAGGAAGACATTGAGCCTGGTATTTAACTCCATTTCTGAAGGGAAACACACAGCACAGTTCTCCTCCATGAAACACACTCTGCTTTAGAGCAAGAAGCACGCTCTTGCTTTCTAAGAGTCTCTAATAGAGCAGAAGACATGACTGTTTTCCGAACAAAATAACGGTGTTTCCTACACATACGGACCATATCTAGGTCAACTCTTCTTCTGAAGATGATACAAACCACAGTTCCTCTAACATGAAATGCTTTCCAGTTAAGAGCGAGAAACTTATGAGCTTCGTGAACGATATTGATTTGTTTGAGCTGAAAGGTGACTGAGTTTACGTGAAACAAAGTCTTGATTATAGGAAGATACAAAGCCTGTGATTTAACTCCATTTCTGAAGCGAAACACACAGCACAGTTCTCATCCATGAAACACACTCTGCTTTAGAGCATGAAGCATGCTCTTGCCTTCTAGAATCTCTAATAGAGCCAGAAACTTCAGGGTACTCAGAACGAAAAAACGGGGTTTCCTTCACATACAGACCATTGCTAGTTCAACTCTGCTTCTGAAACTAATACAAACCACAAGTCATCTAACATCTAATGCTTTTCAGTTAAGAGCAAAAAATGTGTGAGCTTCGTAAACGATTTATATTCATTTGAGCTGAAAAGTGACTGTGTTTACCTGAAACGAGGGCCTGCTTGTAGGAAGACACAGAGCCTGGAATTTACATCCATTCCTGAAGGGAATCACACAGCACAGTTCTCATCCATGAAACACACTCTGCTTTAGAGCAAGAAGCATGTTCTTGCTTTCTAATAGTCTCTAATACAGCAGGAAACGTGACTGTGTTCAGTACTAAATAACGGTGTTTCCTACACATATGGACCATATCTAGGTCAACCCTTCTTCTGACACTGATACAAAGCACAGTTCCCTTAACATGCAATGCTTTCCAGTTAAGAGCGAGAAACGTGTGAGCTTCGTGAACGATGTAGCTTCCTTTGAGCTGAAAAGTGACTGAGTTTACCTGAAAAGATATCTTGCTTGTAGGAAGACACAGAGCCTGGGATTTAACTCCATTTCTAAAGGGAAACACACAGCACAGTTCTCATCCATGAAACACACTCTGCTTTAGAGCACGAAGCATGCTCTTGCTTTATACAGTCTGTAAAAGAGCCAGAAACTTGAGAGTACTCTGAACAAAATAACGGTGTTTCCTACACATACAGACCATTGCTAGTTCAACTCTGCTTCTGAAACTGATACAAACCACAAGTCATCTAACATCTAATGCTTTTCAGTAAAGAACAAAAAATGTGTGAGTTTCGTAAACGATTTATATTCATTTGAGCTGAAAAGTGACTGCGTTTACCTGAAACGATGTCCTGCTTGCAGGAAGACACAGAGCCTGGAATTTAACTCCATTTCTGAAGGGAAACACACAGCATAGTTCTCATCCATGAAACACACTCTGCTTTAGAGCAAGAAGCATGCTCTTGCTTTCTAGAGTCTCTAATTGAGCCAGAAAGTTGAGGGTACTCTGAACAAAAGAACGGGGTTTCCTACACATATGGACCATAGCTAGTTCAACTCTGCTTCTGAAACTGATAAAAACCACAAGTCATTTAACATCGAATGCTATACAGTTAAGAGCTAGAAACGTGTGATCTTCCTAAACGATTTATATTCATTTGAGCTGAAAAGTGACTGCGTTTACATGAAATGATGTCTTGCTTGTAGGAAGACATTGAGCCTGGTATTTAACTCCATTTCTGAAGGGAAACACACAGCACAGTTCTCATCCATGAAACACAATCTGCTTTAGAGCAAGAAGCACGCTCTTGCTTTCTAAGAGGCTCTAATAGAGCAGAGAACGTGACTGTATTCAGAACAAAATAACAGTGTTTCCTACACATACGGACCATATCTAGGTCAACTCTTCTTCTGAAACTGATACAAACCACAGTTCCTCTAACATGCAATGCTTTCCAGTTAAGAGCGAGAAACTTGTGAGCTTCGTGAACGATGTAGCTTATTTTGAGCTGAAAGGTGACTGAGTTTACGTGAAACGAAGCCTTGCTTGTAGGAAGATACAAAGCCTGTGATTTAACTCCATTTCTGAAGGGAAACACACAGCACAGTTCTCATCCATGAAACACACTCTGCTTTAGAGCAAGAAGCACGCTCTGCTTTCTAAGAGTCTCTAATAGAGCAGAAAACATGACTGTTTTCAGAACAAAATAACGGTGTTTCCTACACATACGGACCATATCTAGGTCAACTCTTCTTCTGAAGATGATACAAACCACAGTTCCTCTAACATACAATGCTTTACAGTTAAGAGCGAGAAACGTGTGAGCTTCTTGAACGATGTAGGTTCCTTTGAGCTGAAAAGTGACTGAGTTTACCTGAAAAGATGTCTTGCTTATAGGCAGACACAGAGCCTGGGATTTAACTACATTTATGAAGGGAAACACACAGCACAGTTCTCATCCATGAAACACACTCTGCTTTAGAGCACGAAGCATGATCTTGCTTTCTAAGAGTCTCTAATAGAGCCAGAAATTTGAGGGTACTCTGAACAAAAGAATGGTGTTTCCTACACATACGGACCATGGCTAGTTCAACTCTGCTTCTGAAACTGATACAAACCACAAGTCCTCTAACATCCAATGCTATACAGTTAAGAGCAAGAAACGTGTGATCTTTGTAAACGATTTATATTCATTTGAGCTGAATAGTGACTGCGTTTACCTGAAATGATGTCTTGCTTGTATGAAGACATTGAGTCTGGTATTTAACTCCATTTCTGAAGGGAAACACACAGCACAGTTCTCTTCCATGAAACACACTCTGCTTTAGAGCAAGAAGCATGTTCTTGCTTTCTAAGAGTCTCTAATACAGCAGGAAACGTGACTGTGGTCAGTACAAAATAACGGTGTTTCCTACACATATGGACCATATCTAGGTCAACCCTTCTTCTGAAACTGATACAAAGCACAGTTCCATTAACATGCAATGCTTTCCAGTTAAGAGCGAGAAACGTGTGAGCTTCGTGAACGATGTAGCTTCCTTTGAGCTGAAAAGTGACTGAGTTTACCTGAAAAGATGTCTTGCTTGTAGGAAGACACAGAGCCTGGGATTTAACTCCATTTCTAAAGGGAAACACACAGCACAGTTCTCATCCATGAAACACACTCTGCTTTAGAGCACGAAGCATGCTCTTGCTTTATACAGTCTGTAAAAGAGCCAGAAACTTGAGAGTACTCTGAACAAAATAACGGTGTTTCCTACACATACAGACCATTGCTAGTTCAACTCTGCTTCTGAAACTGATACAAACCACAAGTCATCTAACATCTAATGCTTTTCAGTAAAGAACAAAAAAAGTGTGAGTTTCGTAAACGATTTATATTCATTTGAGCTGAAAAGTGACTGCGTTTACCTGAAACGATGTCCTGCTTGTAGGAAGACACAGAGCCTGGAATTTAACTCCATTTCTGAAGGGAAACACACAGCATAGTTCTCATCCATGAAACACACTCTGCTTTAGAGCAAGAAGCATGCTCTTGCTTTCTAGAGTCTCTAATCGAGCCAGAAAGTTGAGGGTACTCTGAACAAAAGAACGGGGTTTCCTACACATATGGAACATAGCTAGTTCAACTCTGCTTCTGAAACTGATAAAAACAACAAGTCATTTAACATCGAATGCTATACAGTTAAGAGCTAGAAACGTGTGATCTTCGTAAACGATTTATATTCATTTGAGCTGAAAAGTGACTGCGTTTACATGAAATGATGTCTTGCTTGTAGGAAGACATTGAGCCTGGTATTTAACTCCATCTCTGAAGGGAAACACACAGCACAGTTCTCATCCATGAAACACAATCTGCTTTAGAGCAAGAAGCACGCTCTTGCTTTCTAAGAGTCTCTAATAGAGCAGAGAACGTGACTGTATTCAGAACAAAATAACAGTGTTTCCTACACATACGGACCATATCTAGGTCAACTCTTCTTCTGAAACTGATACAAACCACAGTTCCTCTAACATGCAATGCTTTCCAGTTAATAGCGAGAAACTTGTGAGCTTCGTGAACGATGTAGCTTATTTTGAGCTGAAAGGTGACTGAGTTTACGTGAAACGAAGCCTTGCTTGTAGGAAGATACAAAGCCTGTGATTTAACTCCATTTCTGAAGGGAAACACACAGCACAGTTCTCATCCATGAAACACACTCTGCTTTAGAGCAAGAAGCACGCTCTGCTTTCTAAGAGTCTCTAATAGAGCAGAAAACATGACTGTTTTCAGAACAAAAGAACGGTGTTTCCTACACATACGGACCATAGCTAGTTCAACTGTGCTTCTGAAACTGATAGAAACCACAAGTCATCTAACGTCCAATGCTATACAGTTAAGAGCGAGAAACGTGTGATCTTCGTAAATGAATTATATTCATTTGAGCTGAATAGTGACTGCATTTACCTGAAATGTTGTCTTGCATGTAGGAAGAAACAGAGCCTGGAATTTAACTCTATTTCTGAAAGGAAACACATAGCACAGTTCTCATCCATGAAACACTCTCTGCTTTAGAGCAAGAGCACGCTCTTGCTTTCTAAGAGTCTCTAATACAGCAGGAAACGTGACTGAGGTCAGTACGACATAAAGGTGTTTCCTACACATATGGACCATATCTAGGTCAACTCTTCTTCTGAAACTGATACAAGGCACAGTTCCATTAACATGCAATGCTTTTCAGTTAAGAGCGAAAAACGTGTGAGCTACGAGAACGATGTAGCTTCCTTTGAGCTGAAAAGTGAATGCGTTTACCTGAAATGATGTCTTGCTTGTATGAAGACATTGAGTCGGGTATTTAACTCCATTTCTGAAGGGAAACACACAGCATCATTCTGATCCATGAAACACACACTGCTTTAGAGCAAGAAGCACGCTCTTGCTTTCTAAGATTCTCTAATAGAGCAGAAAACGTGACTATTTTCACAACAAAACAACGGTGTATCCTACACATACGGACCATAACTATGTCAACTCTTCTTCTGAAACTGATAAAAACCACAATTCCTCTAACATGCAATGCTTTCCAGTTAAGAGCGAGAAACTTGTGAGCATCTTGAACGATGTAGATTTGTTTGAGCTGAAAGTTGACTGAGTTTACTTGAAACGAAGTCTTGCTTGTAGGAAGTCACAAAGCCTGTGATTTAACTCCAATTCTGAATGGAAACACACAGCACAGTTCTCATCCATGAAACACACTCTGCTTTAGAGCAATAAGCACGCTCTTGCTTTCTAAGAATCTCTAATACAGCAGGAAACGTGACTGTGGTGAGAACAAAATAAAGGAGTTTCCTACACATACGGACGATTGCTAGTTCAAATCTGCTTCGGAAACTGATACAAACCACAGGTCCTCTAAAATCCAATGCTTTTCAGTTAAGAGCGAGAAACGAGTGATCCTCATAAAGGATTTATATTCATTTAAGCTGAATAGTGACGGCGTTAACCTGACAAGTATCTTGCTTGTAGGAAGAAACAGAGCACGGAATTTAACTCCATTTCTGAAGGGAAACACACAGCACAGTTCTCTTCCATGAAACACACTCTGCTTTAGAGCAAGAAGCACACTCTTGCTTTCTAAGAATCTCTAATACAGCAGGAAACGTGACTGTGGTGAGAACAAACTAACGGTGTTTCATACACATAAGGACCATATCTAGGTCAACGATTCTTCTGAAACTGATACAAACCACAGTTCCATTAACAGGCAATGCTTGCCAGTTAAGAGCGAGAAACGTGTGAGCTTCGTGAACGATGTAGCTTCCTTTGAGCTGAAAACTGACTGAGTTTACCTGAAAGAGTCTTGCTTGTAGGAAGAAACAGAGCCTGGAATTTAACTCCATTTCTGAAGGGAAACACACATCACAGTTCTCATCCATGAAACACACTCTGCTTTAGAGCACGAAGCATGCTCTTGCTTTCTAGAGTCTCTAATAGAGCCAGAAACTTGAGGGTACTCTGAACAAAATAACAGTGTTTCCTACACATAGGGACCATAGCTAGTTCAACTCTGATTCTGAAAATGATAGAAACCACAAGTCATCTAACATACAATGCTATACAGTTAAGAGCGAGAAACGTGTGATCTTCGTGAACGATGTAGCTTCCTTTGAGCTGAAAAGTGACTGAGTTTACCTGAAAAGATATCTTGCTTGTAGGAAGACACAGAGCCTGGGATTTAACTCCATTTCTAAAGGGAAACACACAGCACAGTTCTCATCCATGAAACACACTCTGCTTTAGAGCACGAAGCATGCTCTTGCTTTATACAGTCTGTAAAAGAGCCAGAAACTTGAGAGTACTCTGAACAAAATAACGGTGTTTCCTACACATACAGACCATTGCTAGTTCAACTCTGCTTCTGAAACTGATACAAACCACAAGTCATCTAACATCTAATGCTTTTCAGTAAAGAACAAAAAATGTGTGAGTTTCGTAAACGATTTATATTCATTTGAGCTGAAAAGTGACTGCGTTTACCTGAAACGATGTCCTGCTTGCAGGAAGACACAGAGCCTGGAATTTAACTCCATTTCTGAAGGGAAACACACAGCATAGTTCTCATCCATGAAACACACTCTGCTTTAGAGCAAGAAGCATGCTCTTGCTTTCTAGAGTCTCTAATTGAGCCAGAAAGTTGAGGGTACTCTGAACAAAAGAACGGGGTTTCCTACACATATGGACCATAGCTAGTTCAACTCTGCTTCTGAAACTGATAAAAACCACAAGTCATTTAACATCGAATGCTATACAGTTAAGAGCTAGAAACGTGTGATCTTCCTAAACGATTTATATTCATTTGAGCTGAAAAGTGACTGTGTTTACATGAAATGATGTCTTGCTTGTAGGAAGACATTGAGCCTGGTATTTAACTCCATTTCTGAAGGGAAACACACAGCACAGTTCTCATCCATGAAACACAATCTGCTTTAGAGCAAGAAGCACGCTCTTGCTTTCTAAGAGGCTCTAATAGAGCAGAGAACGTGACTGTATTCAGAACAAAATAACAGTGTTTCCTACACATACGGACCATATCTAGGTCAACTCTTCTTCTGAAACTGATACAAACCACAGTTCCTCTAACATGCAATGCTTTCCAGTTAAGAGCGAGAAACTTGTGAGCTTCGTGAACGATGTAGCTTATTTTGAGCTGAAAGGTGACTGAGTTTACGTGAAACGAAGCCTTGCTTGTAGGAAGATACAAAGCCTGTGATTTAACTCCATTTCTGAAGGGAAACACACAGCACAGTTCTCATCCATGAAACACACTCTGCTTTAGAGCAAGAAGCACGCTCTGCTTTCTAAGAGTCTCTAATAGAGCAGAAAACATGACTGTTTTCAGAACAAAATAACGGTGTTTCCTACACATACGGACCATATCTAGGTCAACTCTTCTTCTGAAGATGATACAAACCACAGTTCCTCTAACATACAATGCTTTACAGTTAAGAGCGAGAAACGTGTGAGCTTCTTGAACGATGTAGGTTCCTTTGAGCTGAAAAGTGACTGAGTTTACCTGAAAAGATGTCTTGCTTATAGGCAGACACAGAGCCTGGGATTTAACTACATTTATGAAGGGAAACACACAGCACAGTTCTCATCCATGAAACACACTCTGCTTTAGAGCACGAAGCATGATCTTGCTTTCTAAGAGTCTCTAATAGAGCCAGAAATTTGAGGGTACTCTGAACAAAAGAATGGTGTTTCCTACACATACGGACCATGGCTAGTTCAACTCTGCTTCTGAAACTGATACAAACCACAAGTCCTCTAACATCCAATGCTATACAGTTAAGAGCAAGAAACGTGTGATCTTTGTAAACGATTTATATTCATTTGAGCTGAATAGTGACTGCGTTTACCTGAAATGATGTCTTGCTTGTATGAAGACATTGAGTCTGGTATTTAACTCCATTTCTGAAGGGAAACACACAGCACAGTTCTCTTCCATGAAACACACTCTGCTTTAGAGCAAGAAGCATGTTCTTGCTTTCTAAGAGTCTCTAATACAGCAGGAAACGTGACTGTGGTCAGTACAAAATAACGGTGTTTCCTACACATATGGACCATATCTAGGTCAACCCTTCTTCTGAAACTGATACAAAGCACAGTTCCATTAACATGCAATGCTTTCCAGTTAAGAGCGAGAAACGTGTGAGCTTCGTGAACGATGTAGCTTCCTTTGAGCTGAAAAGTGACTGAGTTTACCTGAAAAGATGTCTTGCTTGTAGGAAGACACAGAGCCTGGGATTTAACTCCATTTCTAAAGGGAAACACACAGCACAGTTCTCATCCATGAAACACACTCTGCTTTAGAGCACGAAGCATGCTCTTGCTTTATACAGTCTGTAAAAGAGCCAGAAACTTGAGAGTACTCTGAACAAAATAACGGTGTTTCCTACACATACAGACCATTGCTAGTTCAACTCTGCTTCTGAAACTGATACAAACCACAAGTCATCTAACATCTAATGCTTTTCAGTAAAGAACAAAAAAAGTGTGAGTTTCGTAAACGATTTATATTCATTTGAGCTGAAAAGTGACTGCGTTTACCTGAAACGATGTCCTGCTTGTAGGAAGACACAGAGCCTGGAATTTAACTCCATTTCTGAAGGGAAACACACAGCATAGTTCTCATCCATGAAACACACTCTGCTTTAGAGCAAGAAGCATGCTCTTGCTTTCTAGAGTCTCTAATCGAGCCAGAAAGTTGAGGGTACTCTGAACAAAAGAACGGGGTTTCCTACACATATGGAACATAGCTAGTTCAACTCTGCTTCTGAAACTGATAAAAACAACAAGTCATTTAACATCGAATGCTATACAGTTAAGAGCTAGAAACGTGTGATCTTCGTAAACGATTTATATTCATTTGAGCTGAAAAGTGACTGCGTTTACATGAAATGATGTCTTGCTTGTAGGAAGACATTGAGCCTGGTATTTAACTCCATCTCTGAAGGGAAACACACAGCACAGTTCTCATCCATGAAACACAATCTGCTTTAGAGCAAGAAGCACGCTCTTGCTTTCTAAGAGTCTCTAATAGAGCAGAGAACGTGACTGTATTCAGAACAAAATAACAGTGTTTCCTACACATACGGACCATATCTAGGTCAACTCTTCTTCTGAAACTGATACAAACCACAGTTCCTCTAACATGCAATGCTTTCCAGTTAATAGCGAGAAACTTGTGAGCTTCGTGAACGATGTAGCTTATTTTGAGCTGAAAGGTGACTGAGTTTACGTGAAACGAAGCCTTGCTTGTAGGAAGATACAAAGCCTGTGATTTAACTCCATTTCTGAAGGGAAACACACAGCACAGTTCTCATCCATGAAACACACTCTGCTTTAGAGCAAGAAGCACGCTCTGCTTTCTAAGAGTCTCTAATAGAGCAGAAAACATGACTGTTTTCAGAACAAAAGAACGGTGTTTCCTACACATACGGACCATAGCTAGTTCAACTGTGCTTCTGAAACTGATAGAAACCACAAGTCATCTAACGTCCAATGCTATACAGTTAAGAGCGAGAAACGTGTGATCTTCGTAAATGAATTATATTCATTTGAGCTGAATAGTGACTGCATTTACCTGAAATGTTGTCTTGCATGTAGGAAGAAACAGAGCCTGGAATTTAACTCTATTTCTGAAAGGAAACACATAGCACAGTTCTCATCCATGAAACACTCTCTGCTTTAGAGCAAGAGCACGCTCTTGCTTTCTAAGAGTCTCTAATACAGCAGGAAACGTGACTGAGGTCAGTACGACATAAAGGTGTTTCCTACACATATGGACCATATCTAGGTCAACTCTTCTTCTGAAACTGATACAAGGCACAGTTCCATTAACATGCAATGCTTTTCAGTTAAGAGCGAAAAACGTGTGAGCTACGAGAACGATGTAGCTTCCTTTGAGCTGAAAAGTGAATGCGTTTACCTGAAATGATGTCTTGCTTGTATGAAGACATTGAGTCGGGTATTTAACTCCATTTCTGAAGGGAAACACACAGCATCATTCTGATCCATGAAACACACACTGCTTTAGAGCAAGAAGCACGCTCTTGCTTTCTAAGATTCTCTAATAGAGCAGAAAACGTGACTATTTTCACAACAAAACAACGGTGTATCCTACACATACGGACCATAACTATGTCAACTCTTCTTCTGAAACTGATAAAAACCACAATTCCTCTAACATGCAATGCTTTCCAGTTAAGAGCGAGAAACTTGTGAGCATCTTGAACGATGTAGATTTGTTTGAGCTGAAAGTTGACTGAGTTTACTTGAAACGAAGTCTTGCTTGTAGGAAGTCACAAAGCCTGTGATTTAACTCCAATTCTGAATGGAAACACACAGCACAGTTCTCATCCATGAAACACACTCTGCTTTAGAGCAATAAGCACGCTCTTGCTTTCTAAGAATCTCTAATACAGCAGGAAACGTGACTGTGGTGAGAACAAAATAAAGGAGTTTCCTACACATACGGACGATTGCTAGTTCAAATCTGCTTCGGAAACTGATACAAACCACAGGTCCTCTAAAATCCAATGCTTTTCAGTTAAGAGCGAGAAACGAGTGATCCTCATAAAGGATTTATATTCATTTAAGCTGAATAGTGACGGCGTTAACCTGACAAGTATCTTGCTTGTAGGAAGAAACAGAGCACGGAATTTAACTCCATTTCTGAAGGGAAACACACAGCACAGTTCTCTTCCATGAAACACACTCTGCTTTAGAGCAAGAAGCACACTCTTGCTTTCTAAGAATCTCTAATACAGCAGGAAACGTGACTGTGGTGAGAACAAACTAACGGTGTTTCATACACATAAGGACCATATCTAGGTCAACGATTCTTCTGAAACTGATACAAACCACAGTTCCATTAACAGGCAATGCTTGCCAGTTAAGAGCGAGAAACGTGTGAGCTTCGTGAACGATGTAGCTTCCTTTGAGCTGAAAACTGACTGAGTTTACCTGAAAGAGTCTTGCTTGTAGGAAGAAACAGAGCCTGGAATTTAACTCCATTTCTGAAGGGAAACACACATCACAGTTCTCATCCATGAAACACACTCTGCTTTAGAGCACGAAGCATGCTCTTGCTTTCTAGAGTCTCTAATAGAGCCAGAAACTTGAGGGTACTCTGAACAAAATAACAGTGTTTCCTACACATAGGGACCATAGCTAGTTCAACTCTGATTCTGAAAATGATAGAAACCACAAGTCATCTAACATACAATGCTATACAGTTAAGAGCGAGAAACGTGTGATCTTCGTAAACGATTAATATTCATTTGAGCTGAAAAGTGACTGCGTTTACCTGAAATGATGTCTTGCTTGTAGGAAGACATTGAGCCTGGTATTTTACTCCATTTCTGAAGGGAAACACACAGCACAGTTCTCATCCATGAAACACACTCTGCTTTAGAGCAAGAAGCACGCTCTTGCTTTCTAAGAATCTCTAATACTGCAGCAAACGTGACTGTGGTGAGAACAAAATAACGGAGGTTCCTACACATACGGACCATTGCTAGTTCAACACTGCTTCTGAAAGTGATAGAAACCACAGGTCCTCGAACATCCAATGGTTTTCAGTTAAGAGCGAGAAACGTGTGATGTTCATAAACGATTTATATTCATTTGAGCTGAATAGTGACTGCGTTTACCTGAAATGATGTCTTGCTTGTAGGAAGAAACAGAGCCTGGAATTTAACTCCATTTCTGAAGGGAAACACACAGCACATTTCTCTTCCATGAAACACACTCTGCTTTAGAGCAAGAAGCATGCTCTTGCTTTCTAAGAGTCTCTAATATAGTAGGAAACGTGACTGTGGTCAGTACAAAATAACGGTGTTTCCTACACATATGGACCATATCTAGGTAAAGTCTTTTCTGAAACTGATACAAACTACAGCTCCTCTAACATACAATGCTTTACAGTTAAGAGCGAGAAACGTGTGAGCTTTGTGAACGATGTAGCTTCCTTTCATCTGAAAAGTGACTGAGTTTACCTGAAAAGATGTCTTGCTTATAGGCAGACACAGATCCTGGGATTTAACTCCATTTCTGAAGGGAATCACACAGCACAGTTCTCATCCATGAAACACACTCTGCTTTAGAGCACGAAGCATGCTCTTGCTTTCTGGAGTCTCTAATAGAGCCAGAAAATTGAGGGTACTCAGAACAAAAGAACGGTGTTTCCTACACATACAGACCATTGCTAGTTCTACTATGCTTCTGAAACTGATACAAACCACAAATCATCTAACTGCTAATGCTTTTCAGTTAAGAGCGAGAAACGTGTGATCTTCGTAAACGATTTATATTCATTTGAGCTGAATAGTAACTGCTTTTACCTGCAATGATGTCTTGCTTGTAGGAAGAAACAGAGCCTGGAATTTAACTCCATTTCCGAAGGGAAACACACAGCACAGTTCTCATCCATGAAACACATTCTGCTTTAGAGCAAGAAGCACGATCTTGCTTTCTAAGAGTCTCTAATACAGCAGGAACGTGACTGTGGTCAGTACAAAATAACGGTGTTTCCTACACATATGGACCATATCTAGGTCAACCCTTCTTCTGAAACTGATACAAAGCACAGTTCCATTAACATACTATGCTTTCCAGTTAAGAGCGAGAAACATGTGAGCTTTGTGAACGATGTAGCTTCCTTTGGGCTGAAAAGTGACTGAGTTTACATGAAAAGATGTCTTGCTTGTAGGAAGACACATAGCCTGGGATTTAACTCCATTTCTGAAGGGAAACACACAGCATAGTTCTCATCCATGAAACACACTCTGCTTTAGAGCACGAAGCATGCTCTTGCTTTCTAGAGTCTCTAATAGAGCCAGAAAGATGAGGGTACTCTGAACAAAAGAACGGGGTTTCCTACACATATGGACCATAGCTAGTTCAACTCTGCTTCTGAAACTGATAGAAACCACAAGTCATCTAACATCGAATGCTATACAGTTAAGAGCTAGAAACGTGTGATCTTCCTAAACGATTTATATTCATTTGAGCTGAAAAGTGACTGCGTTTACATGAAATGATGTCTTGCTTGTAGGAAGACATTGAGCCTGGTATTTAACTCCATTTCTGAAGGGAAACACACAGCACAGTTCTCATCCATGAAACACAATCTGCTTTAGAGCAAGAAGCACGCTCTTGCTTTCTAAGAGTCTCTAATAGAGCAGAGAACGTGACTGTATTCAGAACAAAATAACAGTGTTTCCTACACATACGGACCATATCTAGGTCAATCTTCTTCTGAAACTGATACAAACCACAGTTCCTCTAACATGCAATGCTTTCCAGTTAAGAGCGAGAAACTTGTGAGCTTCGTGAACGATGTAGCTTAGTTTGAGCTGAAAGGTGACTGAGTTTACGTGAAACGAAGCCTTGCTTGTAGGAAGATACAAAGCCTGTGATTTAACTCCATTTCTGAAGGGAAACACACAGCACAGTTCTCATCCAAGAAACACACTCTGCTTTAGAGCAAGAAGCACGCTCTGCTCTCTAAGAGTCTCTAATAGAGCAGAAAACATGACTGTTTTCAGAACAAAATAACGGTGTTTCCTACACATACGGACCATATCTAGGTCAACTCTTCTTCTGAAGATGATACAAACCACAGTTCCTCTAACATACAATGCTTTACAGTTAAGAGCGAGAAACGTGTGAGCTTCTTGAACGATGTAGGTTCCTTTGAGCTGAAAAGTGACGGAGTTTACCTGAAAAGATGTCTTGCTTATAGGCAGACACAGAGCCTGGGATTTAACTACATTTCTGAAGGGAAACACACAGCACAGTTCTCTTCCATGAAACACACTCTGCTTTAGAGCAAGAAGCATGTTCTTGCTTTCTAAGAGTCTCTAATACAGCAGGAAACGTGACTGTGGTCAATACAAAATAACGGAGTTTCCTACACATATGGACCATATCAATGTCAACCCTTCTTCTGAAACTGATACAAAGCACAGGTCCATTAACATGCAATGCTTTCCAGTTAGGAGCGAGAAACTTGTGAGCTTCGTGAACAATGTAGATTTGTTTGAGCTGAAAGGTGTCTGAGTTTACGTGAAACGAAGTCTTGCTGGTAGGAAGATACAAAGCCTGTGATTTAACTCCATTTCTGAAGGGAAACACACAGCACAGTTCTCATCCATGAAACACACTCTGCTTTATAGCACGAAGCATGCATGCTCTTGCTTTCTAGAGTCTCTAATAGAGCCAGAAACTTGAGGGTACTCAGAACAAAAGAACGGTGTTTCCTACACATACATACCATTGCTAGTTCAACTCTGCTTCTGAAACTGATACAAACCAAAAGTCATCTAACATCTAATGCTTTTCAGTTAAGAGCAAAAAATGTGTGAGCTTCGTAAATGATTTATATTCATTTGAGCTGAAAATTGACTGCGTTTACCTGAAACGATGTCCTGCTTGTAGGAAGACATAGAGCCTGGAATTTAACTCCATTTCTGAAGGGAAACACACAGCACAGTTCTCATCCATGAAACAAACTCTGCTTTAGAGCACAAAGCATGCTCTTGCTTTCTAGAATCTCTAATAGAGCCAGAAAGTTGAGGGTACTCTGAACAAAAGAACGGTGTTTCGTACACATATGGAACATAGCTAGTTCAACTCTGCTTCTGAAACTGATAGAAACCACAAGTCATCTAACATCCAATGCTATACAGTTAACCGCGAGAAAAGTGTGATCTTCCTATATGATTTATATTCATTTGAGCTGAAAAGTGACTGCGTTTACATGAAATGATGTCGTGCTTGTAGGAAGACATTGAGCCTGGTATTTAACTACATTTCTGAAGGGAAACACATAGCACAGTTTTCATCCATGAAACACAATCTGCTTTAGAGCAAGAAGCACGCTCTTGCTTTCTAAGAGTCTCTAATAGAGCAGAAAACCTGACTGTTTTCAGAACAAAATAATGGTGTATCCTACACATACGGACCATATCTATGTCAACTCTTCTTCTGAAACTGATACAAACCACAGTTCCTCTAACATGCAATGCTTTTCAGTTAAGAGCGAGAAATGAGTGATCCTCGTAAACGATTTATATTCATTTGAGCTGAATAGTGACTGCGTTTACCTGAAATGTTGTTTTGCTTGTAGGAAGAAACAGAGCCTGGAATTTAACTCCATTTCTGAAGGGAAACACACAGCGCCTTTCTCTTCCAAGAAACACACTCTGCTTTAGAGCAAGAAGCATGCTCTTGCTTTCTAAGAGTCTCTAATACAGGAGGAAACGTGACTGTGGTCAGAACAAAATAACGGTGTTTCCAACACATATGGAGCATATCTATGTCAACTCTTCTTCTTAAATTGATACAAAGCAGAGTTCCTCTAACATACAATGCTTTACAGTTAAGAGCGAGAAACGTGTGAGCTTCTTGAACGAGGTAGGTTCCTTTGAGCTGAACAGTTACTGAGTTTACCTGAAAGAGTCTTGCTTGTAGGAAGAAACAGAGCCTGGAATTTAACTCCATTTCTGAAGGGAAACACACAGCACAGTTCTCAGCCATAAAACACACTCTGCTTTAGAGCACGAAGCATGCTCTTGCTTTCTAGAGTCTCTAATAGAGACAGAAACTTGAGGGTACTCTGAACAAAATAACGGTGTTTCCTACACATACGGACCATAGCTAGTTCAACTCTGATTCTGAAAATGATAGATACCACAAGTCATCTAACATACAATGCTATACAGTTAAGAGCGAGAAACGTGTGAATTCGTAAATGATTAATATTCATTTGAGCTGAAAAGTGACTGCGTTTACCTGAAATGATGTCTTGCTTATAGGAAGACATTGAGCCTGGTATTTTACTCCATTTCTGAAGGGAAACACACAGCACAGTTTTCATCCATGAAACACACTCTGCTTTAGAGCAAGAAGCACGCTCTTGCTTTCTAAGAGTCTCTAATAGAGGAGAAAACATGACTGTTTTCAGAACAAATAACGGTGTTTCCTACACATACGGACCATTGCTAGGTCAACTCTTCTTCTGAAGATGATACAAACCACAGTTCCTCTAACATACAATGCTTTCCCGTTAAGAGCTAGAAAATTGTGAGCCAAGTGAATGATGTAGATTTCTTTGAGCAGAAAGGTTACTGAGTTTACGTGAAACGAAATCTTGCTTGTAGGAAGACACAAAGCCTGTGATTTAACTCCATTTCTGAATGGAAAAACACAGCACAGTTCTCATCCATGAAACACACTCTGCTTTAGAGCAATAAGCACGCTCTTGCTTTTTAAGAATCACTAATACAGCAGGAAACGTGACTGCGGTGAGAACAAAATAAAGGAGTTTCCTACACATACGGACGATTGCTAGTTCAACTCTGCTTCTGAAACTGATACAAACCACAAGTCCTCTAAAATCCAATGCTTTTCAGGTAAGAGCGAGAAACGAGTGATCCTTGTAAACGATTTATATTCATTTGAGCTGAATAGTGACTGCGTTTACCTGAAATGTTGTCTTGCTTGTAGGAAGAAACAGAGCCTGGAATTTAACTCAATTTCTGAAGGGAAACACACAGCACAGTTCTCTTCCATGAAACACACTCTGCTTTAGAGCAAGAAGCACACTCTTGCTTTCTAAGAGTCTCTAATACAACAGGAAACGTGACTGTGGTCAGAACAAAATAACGGTGTTTAATACACATACGGACCATATCTAGGTCAACTCTTCTTCTGAAAATGATACAAACAACAGTTCCATTAACATGCAATGCTTGCCAGTTAAGAGTGAGAAACGTGTGAGCTTCGTGAACGATGTAGCTTCCTTTGAGCTGAAAAGTGACTGAGTTTACCTGAAAGGATGTCTTGCTTGTAGGAAGACACAGAGCCTGGTATTTAACTCCATTTCTGAAGGGAAACACACAGCACAGTTCTCATCCATGAAACACACTCTGCTTTAGGGCAAGAAGCATGCTCTTTCTTTCTAGAGTCTCTAATAGAGCCAGAAACTTGAGGGTACTCTGAACAAAAGAACGGTGTTTCCTACACATACGGACCATAGCTAGTTCAACTGTGCTTCTGAAACTGATAAACCACAAGTCATCTAAGATCCAATGCTATACAGTTAAGAGCGAGAAACGTGTGATCTTCGTAAACGAATTATATTCATTTGAGCTGAATAGTGACTGCATTTACCTGAAATGATGTCTTGCTTGTAGGAAGAAACAGAGCCTGGAATTTAACTCTATATCTGAAAGGAAACACACAGCACAGTTCTCATCCATGAAACACAGTCTGCTTTAGAGCAAGAAGCACGCTCTTGCATTCTAAGAGTCTCTAATACAGCAGGAAACGTGACTGAGGTCAGTACGACATAAAGGTGTTTCCTACACATATGGACCATATCTAGGTCAACTCTTCTTCTAAAACTGATACAAGGCACAGTTCCATTAACATGCAATGCTTTTCAGTTAAGAGCGAAAAACGTGTGAGCTTCGAGAACGATGTAGCTTCCTTTGAGCTGAAAAGTGACTGCGTTTACCTGAAATGATGTCTTGCTTGTATGAAGACATTGAGTTTTGTATTTAACTCCATTTCTGAAGGGAAACACACAGCATCATTCTGATCCATGAAACACACTATGCTTTAGAGAAAAAAGCACGCTCTTGCTTTGTAAGAGTCTCTAATAGAGCAGAAAACGTGACTATTTTCAGAACAAAACAACGGTGTATCCTACACATACGGACCATAACTATGTCAACTCTTCTTCTGAAACTGATACAAACCACAATTCCTCTAACATGCAATGCTTTCCAGTTAAGAGCGAGAAACTTGTGAGCCTCGTGAACGATGTAGATTTGTTTGAGCTGAAAGGTGACTGAGTTTATGTGAAACGAAGTCTTGCTTGTAGGAAGTCACAAAGCCTGTGATTTAACTCCAATTCTGAATGGAAACACACAGAACAGTTCTCATCCATGAAACACACTCTGCTTTAGAGCACGAAGCATGCTCTTGCTTTCTAGAGAATCTAATAGAGCCAGAAAATTGAGGGTACTCTGAACAAAAGAACGGTGTTTCCTACACATACGAACCATAGGTAGTTCAACTGTGCTTCTGAAACTGATAGAAACCACAAGTCATCTAACATCCAATGCTATACAGTTAAGAGCGAGAAACGTGTGAGCTACTTGAATGATGTAGGTTCCTTTGAGCTGAAAAGTGACTGAGTTTACCTGAAAAGATGGCTTGCTTCTAGGAAGACACAGAGCCTGGGATTTAACTCCATTTCTGAATGGAAACACACAGCACAGTTCTCATCCATGAAACACACTCTGCTTTTGAACAAGAAGCACGCTCTTGCTTTCTAAGAATCTCTAATACAGCAGGAAACGTGACTGTGGTGAGAACAAAATAAAGTAGTTTCCTACACATACAGACGATTGCTAGTTCAACTCTGCTTCTGAAACTGACATAAACCACAGGTCCTCTAAAATTCAATGCTTTTCAGTTAAGAGCGAGGAACGAGTGATCCTTGTAAACGATTTATATTCATTTGATCTGAATAGTGACTGAGTTTACCTGAAATGTTGTCTTGCTTGTAGGAAGAAACAGAGCCTGGAATTTAACTCCATTTCTGAAGGGAAACACACAGCACAGTTCTCTTCCATGAAACACACTCTGCTTTAGAGCAAGAAGCACACTCTTGCATTCTAAGAGTCTCTAATACAGCAGGAAACGTGACTGTGGTCAGAACAAAATAACGGTGTTTCATACACATACTGACCATATCTAGTTCAACGATTCTTCTGAAACTGATACAAACCACAGTTCCATTAACATGCAATGCTTGCCAGTTAAGAGCGAGAAACGTGTGAGCTTCGTGAACGATGTAGCTTCCTTTGAGCTGAAAAGTGACTGAGTTTACCTGAAAGGATGTCTTGCTTGTAGGAAAACACAGAGCCTGGGATTTAATTCCATTTCTGAAGGGAAACACACAGCACAGTTCTCATCCATGAAACACACTCTGCTTTAGAGCACGAAGCATGCTCTTGCTTTCTAGAGTCTCTAATAGAGCCAGAAAATTGAGGGTACTCTGAACTAAAGAATGGTGTTTCCTACACATACGGACCATAGCTAGTTCAACTGTGCTTCTGAAACTGATACAAACCACAGTTCCTCTAACATACAATGCTTTACAGTTAAGAGCGAGAAACGTGTGAGCTTCTTGAACGATGTAGTTTGCTTTGAGCTGAAAAGTAACTGAGTTTACCTGAAAAGATGGCTTGCTTATAGGCAGACACAGACCCTGGGATATAACTCCATTTCTGAAGGGAAACACACAGCACAGTTCTCATCCATGAAACACACTCTGCTTAAGAGCAAGAAGCATGCTCTTGCTTTCAATGTGTCTCTAATACAGCAGGAAACGTGACTGAGGTCAGTACGACATAACGGTGTTTCCTACACATATGGACCATATCGAGGTCAACTCTTCTTCTGAAACTGATACAAAGCACAGTTCCATTAACATGCAATGCTTTTCAGTTAAGAGAGAGAAACGTGTGAGCTTCGAGAACGATGTAGCTTCCTTTGAGCTGAAAAGTGACTGAGTTTACCTGAAAAGATGGCTTGCTTATAGGCAGACACAGACCCTGGGATATAACTCCATTTCTGAAGGGAAACACACAGCACAATTCTCATCCATGAAACACACTCTGCTTTAGAGCAAGAAGCATGTTCTTGCATTCTAAGTGTCTCTAAAACAGCAGGAAACGTGACTGTGGTCAGAACAAAATAACGGTGTTTCACACACTTACGGACCATATCTAGGTCAACGATTCTTCTGAAACTGATACAAACCACAGTTCCATTAACATGCAATGCATGCCAGTTAAGAGCGAGAAACGTGTGAGCTTTGTGAACGATGTAGTTTCCTTAGTGCTGAAAAGTGACTGAGTTTACCTGAAAAGATGTATTGCTTGTAGGAAGGCACAGAGCCTGGGATTTAACTCCATTTCTGAAGGGAAACACACAACACAGTTCGCATCCATGAAACACACTCTGCTTTAGAACACGAAGCATGCTCTTGCTTTCTAGAGTCTCTAATAGAGCCAGAAAATTGAGGGTACTCTGAACAAAATAACGGTGTTTCCTACACATACGGACCATAGATAGTTCAACTCTGCTCCTGAAACTGATAGAAACCACAAGTCATCTAACATCCAATGCTTTCCAGTTAAGAGCGAGAAACGTGTGACCTTCGTGAACGATGTAGCTTCCTCTGAGCTGATAAGTGACTGAGTTTACCAGAAAAGATGTCTTGCTTGTAGGAAGACATTGAGCCTGCAATTTAACTCCATTTCTGAAGGGAAACACACAGCACAGTTCTCATCCATGAAACACACTCTGCTTTAGCGCAAGAAGCGTGCTGTTGCTTTCTAAGAATCTCTAATACAGCAGGAAACGTGACTGTGGTGAGAACAAAATAACGGAGTTTCCTACACATAAGGACCATTGCTAGTTCAACTCTGCTTCTGAAACTGATGCAAACCCCAGGTCCTCTAACATCCAATGATTTTCAGTTAAGAGCGAGAAACGTGTGATCTTCATAAACGATTTATATTCATTTGTGCTGAATAGTGACTGCGTTTACCTGAAATGATGTCTTGCTTGTAGGAAGAAAGAGAGCCTGGAATTTAACTCCATTTCTGAAGGGAAACACACAGCACAGTTCTCATCCATGAAACACACTCTGCTTTAGAGCAAGAAGCACGATCTTGCTTTCTAAGAGTCTTGAATACAGCAGGAAACGTGACTGTGGTCAGAACAAAATAACGGTGTTTCATACACATACGGACCATATCTAGGTCAACGATTCTTTTGAAACTGATACAAACCACAGTTCCATTAACATGCAAGTCTTTTCAGTGAAGAGCGAGAAACGTGTGAGCTTTGTGAACGATGTAGTTCCTTTGATCTGAAAAGTGACTGAGTTTACCTGAAAGGATGTCTTGCTTGTAGGAAGACACAGAGCCTGGGATTTAACTCCATTTCTGAAGGGAAATACACAGCACAGTTCTCATCCATGAAACACACTCTGCTTTAGAGCACGAAGCATGCTCTTGCTTTCTAGAGTCTCTAATAGAGCCAGAAACTTGAGGGTACTCTGAACAAAAGAACGGTGTTTCCTACACATACGGACCATAGCAAGTTCAACTGTGCTTCTGAAACTGATAAAAACCACAAGTCATCTAACATCGAATGCTATACAGTTAAGAGCGAGAAACGTGTAATCTTCGTAAACGAATTATATTCATTTGAGCTGAATAGTGACTGCATTTACCTGAAATGATGTCTTGCTTGTAGGAAGAAACAGAGCCTGGAATTTAACTCTATTTCTGAAAGGAAACACACAGCACAATTCTCATCCATGAAACACACTCTGCTTTAGAGCAAGAAGCATGTTCTTGCTTTCTAAGAGTCTCTAATACAGCAGGAAACGTGACTGTGGTCAGAACAAAATAACGATGTTTCCTACACATATGGACCATATCCAGGTGAAGTCTTCTTCTGAAACTGATACAAACCACAGTTCCTCTAACATACAATGCTTTACACTTAAGAGCGAGAAACGTGTGAGCTTCTTGAACGATGTAGGTTCCTTTGAGCTGAATAGTGACTGAGTTTACCTGAAAAGATGTCTTGCTTATAGGCAGACACAGAGCATGGGATATAACTCCATTTCTGAAGGGAAACACACAGCCCAGTTCTCATCCATGAAACACACTCTGCTTTAGAGCAAGAAGCATGCTCTTGCTATCTAAGAGTCTCTAATACAGCAGGAAACGTGACTGAGGTCAGTACGACATAACGGTGTTTCCTACACATATGGACCATATCTAGGTCAACTCTTCTTCTGAAACTGATACAAAGCACAGTTCCATTAACATGCAATGCTTTTCAGTTAAGAGCGAGAAACGTGTTAGCTTCTAGAACGATGTAGCTTCCTTTGAGCTGAAAAGTGACTGAGTTTACCTGAAAAGATGTCTTGCATGTAGGAAGACACAGAGCTTGGGATTTAACTCCATTTCTGAAGGGAAACACACAGCACAGGTCTCATCCATGAAACACACTCTGCTTTAGAGCACGAAGCATGCTCTTGCTTTCTAGAGTCTCTAATAGAGCCAGAAAATTGAGGGTACTCTGAACAAAAGAATGGTGTGTCCTACACATACGGACCATAGCTATTTCAACTCTGCTTCTGAAACAGATAGAAACCACAAGTCATCTAACATCCAATGCTATACAGTTAAGAGCGAGAAACGTGTGATCTTCGTAAACGTTTTATATTAATTTGAGCTGAAAAGTGCCTGTGTTTACCTGAAATGATGTCTTGCTTGTATGAAGACATTGAGTCTGGTATTTAACTCCATTTCTGAAGGGAAACACACAGCACAGTTCTCATCCATGGAACACACTCTGCTTTAGAGCAAGAAGCACGCTCTTGCTTTCTAAGGGTCTCTATTAGAGCAGAAAACGTGACTGTTTTCACAACAAAATAACGGTGTATCCTACACATACAGACCATATCTACGTCAACTCTTCTTCTGAAACTGATACAAACCACAGTTCCATTAACATGCAATGCTTGCCTTAAAAGAGCGAGAACATTGTGAGCCTGGGAACGATGTAGCTTCCTTTGGGCTGAAAAGGGACTGAGTTTACCTGAAAGGATGTCTTGCTTGTAGGAAGATACAGAATCTGGGATTTAACTCCATTTCTGAAGGGAAACACACAGCACAGTTCTCATCCATGAAACACACTCTGCTTTAGAGCACGAAGCATGCTCTTGCTTTCTAGAATCTCTAATAGAGCCAGAAACTTGAGGGTACTCTGAACAAAAGAACGGTGTTTCCTACACATACGGACCATAGCTAGTTCTACTGTGCTTCTGAAACTGATAGAAACCACAAGTCATCTAACATCCAATGCTATACAGTTAAGAGCGAGAAACGTGTGATCTTCGTAAACGATTTATATTAATTTGAGCTGAAAACTGACTGCGTTTACCTGAAATGATGTCTTGCTTGTATGAAGACATTGAGTCTGGTATTTAACTCCATTTCTGAAGGGAAACACACAGCACAGTTCTCATCCATGAAACACACTCTGCTTTAGAGCAAGAAGCACGGTCTTGCTTTCTAAGAGTCTCTAATAGAGCAGAAAACGTGACTGTTTTCAGAACAAAATAACGGTGTATCCTACACATACGGACCATATCTATGTCAACTCTTCTTCTGAAACTGATACAAACCACAATTCCTCTAAAATGCAATGCTTTCCAGTTAAGAGCGAGAAAATTGTGAGCCTCGTGAACGATGTAGATTTGTTTGAGCTGAAAGGTGACTGAGTTTACGTGAAACGAACTCTTGCTTGTAGGAAGATACAAAGCCTGTGATTTAACTCCATTTCTGAATGGAAACACACAGCACAGTTCTCATCCATGAAACACACTCTGCTTTAGAGCAAGAAGCACGCTCTTGCTTTCTAAGAATCTCTAATACAGCAGGAAACGTGACTGTGGTGACAACAAAATAAAGGAGTTTCCTACACATACGGACGATTGCTAGTTCAACTCTGCTTCTGAAACTGATACAAACCACAGTTCCATTAACATTCAATGCTTGCCAGATAAGAGCGAGAAACTTGTGAGCCTCGTGAACGATGTAGCTTCCTTTGAGCTGAAAAGGGACTGAGTTTACCTGAAAGGATGTCTTGCTTGCAGGAAGACACAGAGCCTGGGATTTAACTCCATTTCTGAAGGGAAACACACAGCACAGTTCTCATCCATGAAACACACTCTGCTTTAGAGTACGAAGCATGGTCTTGCTTTCTAGAATCTCTAATAGAGCCAGAAAATTGAGGGTACTCTGAACAAAAGAACGGTGTTTCCAACACATACCGACCATAGCTAGTTCTACTGTGCTTCTGAAAGTGATAGAAACCACAAGTCATCTAACATCCAATGCTATACAGTTAAGAGCGAGAAACGTGTGATTTTCGTAAACGAATTATATTCATTTGAGCTGAATAGTGACTGCATTTACCTGAAATGTTGTCTTGCTTGTAGGAAGAAACAGAGCCTGGAATTTAACTCTATTTCTGAAAGGAAACACACAGCACAGTTCTCATCCATGAAACACACTCTGCTTTAGAGCAAGAAGCATGTTCTTGCTTTCTAAGAGTCTCTAATACAGCAGGAAACGTTACTGTGGTCAGAACAAAATAACGATGTTTCCTACACATATGGACCATATCCAGGTCAAGTCTTCTTCTGAAACTGATACAAACCACAGTTCCTCTAACATACAATGCTTTACAGTTAAGAGCGAGAAACGTGTGAGCTTCTTGAACGATGTAGGTTCCTTTGAGCTGAATAGTGACTGAGTTTACCTGAAAAGATGTCTTGCTTATAGGCAGACACAGAGCCTGGGATATAACTCCATTTCTGAAGGGAAACACACAGCACAGTTCTCATCCATGAAACACACTCTGCTTTAGAGCACAAAGCGCGCTGTTGCTTTCTAAGAATCTCTAATACAGCAGGAAACGTGACTGTGGTGAGAACAAAATAACGGAGCTTCCTACACATAAGGACCATTACTAGTTTAACTCTGCTTCTGAAACTGATGCAAACCAGAGGTCCTCTAACATCCAATGCTTTTCAGTTAAGAGCGAGAAACGAGTGATCCTCGTAAACGATTTATATTCATTTGAGCTGAATAGTGACTGCGTTTACCTGAAAAGTTGTCTTGCTTGTAGGAAGAAACAGAGCCTGGAATTTAACTCCATTTCTGAAGGGAAACACACAGCGCAGTTCTCATCCAAGAAACACACTCTGCTTTAGAATAAGAAGCATGCTCTTGCTATCTAAGAGTCTCTAATACAGCAAGAAAAGTGACTTTGGTGATAACAAAATAACGGTGTTTCATACACATACGGACCATATCTAGCTCATCTCTTCTTCTGAAAATTATACAAAGCACAGTTCCATTAACATGCAATGCTTTCCAGTTAAGAGCGAGAAACGTGTGAGCTTTGTGAACGATGTAGTTTCCTTAGTGCTGAAAAGTGACTGAGTTTACCTGAAAAGATGTATTGCTTGTAGGAAGACACAGAGCCTGGGATTTAACTCCATTTCTGAAGGGAAACACACAACACAGTTCGCATCCATGAAACACACTCTGCTTTAGAACACGAAGCATGCTCTTGCTTTCTAGAGTCTCTAATAGAGCCAGAAACTTGAGGGTACTCTGAACAAAATAACGGTGTTTCCTACACATACGGACCATACATAGTTCAACTCTGCTCCTGAAACTGATAGAAACCACAAGTCATCTAACATCCAATGCTTTCCAGTTAAGAGCGAGAAACGTGTGACCTTCGTGAACGATGTAGCTTCCTCTGAGCTGATAAGTGACTGAGTTTACCAGAAAAGATGTCTTGCTTGTAGGAAGACATTGAGCCTGCAATTTAACTCCATTTCTGAAGGGAAACACACAGCACAGTTCTCATCCATGAAACACACTCTGCTTTAGCGCTAAAAGCGCGCTGTTGCTTTCTAAGTATCTCTAGTACAGCAGGAAACGTGACTGTGGTGAGAACAAAATAACGGAGTTTCCTACACATAAGGACCATTGCTAGTTCAACTCTGCTTCTGAAACTGATGCAAATCCCAGGTCCTCTAACATCCAATGATTTTCAGTTAAGAGCGAGAAACGTGTGATCTTCGTAAACGATTTATATTCATTTGTGCTGAATAGTGACTGCGTTTACCAGAAATGATGTCTTGCTTGTAGGAAGAAAGAGAGCCTGGAATTTAACTCCATTTCTGAAGGGAAACATACAGCACAGTTCTCATCCATGAAACACACTCTGCTTTAGAGCAAGAAGCACGATCTTGCTTTCTAAGAGTCTCAAATACAGCAGGAAACGTGACTGTGGTCAGAACAAAATAACGGTGTTTCATACACATACGGACCATATCTAGGTCAACGATTCTTTTGAAACTGATACAAACCACAGTTCCATTAACATGCAAGTCTTTTCAGTTAAGAGCGAGAAACGTGTGAGCTTCGTGAACGATGTAGTTCCTTTGATCTGAAAAGTGACTGAGTTTACCTGAAAGGATGTCTTGCTTGTAGGAAGACACAGAGCCTGGGATTTAACTCCATTTCTGAAGGGAAACACACAGCACAGTTCTCATCCATGAAACACACTCTGCTTTAGAGCACGAAGCATGCTCTTGCTTTCTAGAGTCTCTAATAGAGCCAGAAACTTGAGGGTACTCTGAACAAAACAACGGTGTTTCCTACACATACGGACCATAGCAAGTTCAACTGTGCTTCTGAAACTGATAGAAACCACAAGTCATCTAACATCGAATGCTATACAGTTAAGAGCGAGAAACGTGTGATCTTCGTAAACGAATTATATTCATTTGAGGTGAATAGTGACTGCATTTACCTGAAATGATGTCTTGCTTGTAGGAAGAAACAGAGCCTGGAATTTAACTCTATTTCTGAAAGGAAACACACAGCACAGTTCTCATCCATGAAACACACTCTTCTTTAGAGCAAGAAGCATGTTCTTGCTTTCTAAGAGTCTCTATTACAGCAGGAAACGTGACTGTGGTCAGAACAAAATAACGATGCTTTCTACACATATGGACCATATCCAGGTCAAGTCTTCTTCTGAAACTGATACAAACCACAGTTCCTCTAACATACAATGCTTTACAGTTAAGATCGAGAAACGTGTGAGCTTCTTGAACGATGTAGGTTCCTTTGAGCTGAAAAGTGACTGAGTTTACCTGAAAAGATGGCTTGCTTATAGGCAGACACAGAGCCTGGGATAAAACTCCATTTCTGAAGGGAAACACACAGCACAGTTCTCATCCATGAAACACACTCTGCTTTAGAGCAAGAAGCATGCTCTTGCTTTCTAAGTGTTTCTAATACAGCAGGAAACGTGACTGAAGTCAGTACGACATAACGGTGTTTCCTACACATATGGACCATATCTAGGTCAACTCTTCTTCTGAAACTGATACAAAACACAGTTCCATTAACATTCAATGCTTGCCAGATAAGAGCGAGAAACTTGTGAGCCTCGGAACGATGTAGCTTCCTTTGGTCTGAAAAGGGACTAAGTTTACCTGAAAGGATGTCTTGCTTGTAGGAAGATACAGAATCTGGGATTTAACTCCATTTCTGAAGGGAAACACACAGCACAGTTCTCATCCATGAAACACACTCTGCTTTAGAGCACGAAGCATGCTTTTGCTTTCTAGAATCTCTAATAGAGCCAGAAACTTGAGGGTACTCTGAACAAAAGAACAGTGTTTCCTACACATACGGACCATAGCTAGTTCTACTGTGCTTCTGAAACTGATAGAAACCACAAGTCATCTAACATCCAATGCTATACAGTTAAGAGCGAGAAACGTGTGATTTTTGTAAACGAATTATATTCATTTGAGCTGAATAGTGACTGCATTTACCTGAAATGATGTCTTGCTTGTAGGAAGAAACAGAGCCTGGAATTTAACTCTATTTCTGAAAGGAAACACACAGCACAGTTCTCATCCATGAAACACACTCTGCTTTAGAGCAAGAAGCATGTTCTTGCTTTCTCAGGGTCTCTAATACAGCAGGAAACGTGACTGTGGTCAGAACAAATTAACGATGTTTCCTACACATATGGACCATATCCAGGTCAAGTCTTCTTCTGAAACTGATACAAACCACAGTTCCTCTAACATACAATGCTTTACAGTTAAGAGCGAGAAACGTGTGAGCTTCTTGAACGATGTAGGTTCCTTTGAGCTGAATAGTGACTGAGTTTACCTGAAAAGATGTCTTGCTTATAGGCAGACACAGAGCCTGGGATATAACTCCATTTCTGAAGGGAAACACACAGCACAGTTCTCATCCATGAAACACACTCTGCTTTAGAGCAAGAAGCATGCTCTTGCTTTCTAAGAGACTCTAATACAGCAGGAAACGTGACTGAGGTCAGTACGACATAACGGTGTTTCCTACACATATGGACCATATCTAGGTCAACTCTTCTTCTGAAACTGATACAAAGCACAGTTCCATTAACATGCAATGCTTTTCAGTTAAGAGCGAGAAACGTGTGAGATTCGAGAATGATGTAGCTTCCTTTGAGCTGAAAAGTGACTGAGTTTACCTGAAAAGATGTCTTGCATGTAGGAAGACATAGAGCCTGGGATTTAACTCCATTTCTGAAGGGAAACACACAGGACAGGTCTCTTCCATGAAACACACTCTGCTTTAGAGCACGAAGCATGCTCTTGCTTTCTAGAGTCTCTAATAGAGCCAGAAATTTGAGGGTACTCTGAACAAAAGAACGGTGCGTCGTACACATATGGACCATAGCTATTTCAACTCTGCTTCTGAAACTGATAGAAACCACAAGTCATCTAACATCCAATGCTATACAGTTAAGAGCCAGAAACGTGTGATCTTCGTAAATGATTTATATTAATTTGAGCTGAAAAGTGACTGCGTTTACCTGAAATGATGTCTTGCTTGTATGAAGACATTGAGTCTGGTTTTTAACTCCATTTCTGAAGGGAAACACACAGCACAGTTCTCATCCATGAAACACACTCTGCTTTAGAGCAAGAAGCAAGCTCTTGCTTTCTAAGGGTCTCTAATAGAGCAGAAAACGTGACTGTTTTCAGAACAAAATAACGGTGTATCCTACACAAACGGACCGTATCTACGTCAACACTTCTTCTGAAACTGATACAAACCACAGTTCCATTAACATTCCATGCTTGCCAGATAAGAGCGAGAAACTTGTGAGCCTCGGAACGATGTAGCTTCCTTTGGGCTGAAAAGGGACTGAGTTTACATGAAAGGATGTCTTGCTTGTAGGAAGATACAGAATCTGGGATTTAACTCCATTTCTGAAGGGAAACACACAGCACAGTTCTCATCCATGAAACACACTCTGCTTTAGAGCACGAAGCATGCTCTTGCTTTCTAGAATCTCTAATAGAGCCAGAAACTTGAGGGTACTCTGAACAAAAGAACAGTGTTTCCTACACATACGGACCATAGCTAGTTCTACTGTGCTTCTGAAACTGATAGAAACCACAAGTCATGTAACATCCAATGCTATACAGTTAAGAGCGAGAAACGTGTGATCTTCGTAAATGATTTATATCAATTTGAGCTGAAAAGTTACTGCGTTTACCTGAAATGATGTCTTGCTTGTAGGAAGAAACAGAGCCTGGAATTTAACTCTATTTCTGAAAGGAAACACACAGCACAGTTCTCATCCATGAAACACACTCTGCTTTAGACAAGAAGCACGCTCTTGCTTTCTAAGAGTCTCTAATACAGCAGGAAACGTGACTGTGGTCAGAACAAAATAACGATGTTTCCTACACATATGGACCATATCCAGGTCAAGTCTTCTTCTGAAACTGATACAAACCACAGTTCCTCTAACATACAATGCTTTACAGTTAAGAGCGAGAAACGTGTGAGCTTCTGGAACGATGTAGGTTCCTTTGAGCTGAAAAGTGACTGAGTTTACCTGAAATGATGGCTTGCTTATAGGCAGACACAGAGCCTGGGATATAACTCCATTTCTGAAGGGAAACACACAGCACAGTTCTCATCCATGAAACACACTCTGCTTTAGAGCAAGAAGCATGCTCTTGCTTTCTAAGTGTTTCTAATACAGCAGGAAACGTGACTGAAGTCAGTACGACATAATGGTGTTTCCTACACATATGGACCATATCTAGGTCAACTCTTCTTCTGAAACTGATACAAAGCACAGTTCCATTAACATGCAATGCTTTTCAGTTAAGTGCGAGAAACGTGTGAGCTTCGAGAACGATGTAGCTTCCTTTGAGCTGAAAAGTGACTGAGTTTACCTGAAAAGAGGTCTTGCATGTAGGAAGACACAGAGCCTGGGACTTAACTCCATTTCTGAAGGGAAACACACAGCACAGTTCTCATCCATGAAACACACTCTGCTTTAGAGCACGAAGCATGCTCTTGCTTTCTAGAGTCTCTAATAGAGCCAGAAAATTCAGGGTACTCTGAACAAAATAACGGTGTTTCCTACACATTCGGACCATAGCTTGTTCAACTCTGCTTCTGAAACTGATAGAAACCACAAGTCATCTAACATCCAATTCTGTACAGTTAAGAGCGAGAAACGTGTGATCTTTGTAAACGATTTATATTCATTTGAGCTGAAAAGTGACTGCGTTTACCTGAAATGATGTCTTGCTTGTAGGAAGACCTTGAGCTGGGTATTTAACTCTATTTCTGAAGGGAAACACACAGCACAGTTCTCATCCATGAAACACAATCTGCTTTAGAGCAAGAAGCACGCTCATGCTTTCTATGAGTCTCTAATAGTGAAGAAAACGTGACTGTTTTCAGAAAAATATAACGGTGTTTCCTACACATACGGCCCATATCTAGGTTAACTCTTCTTCTTAAACTGATAGAAACCACAGTTCCTCTAACATGCAACGCTTTCCAGTTAAGAGCGAGAAACTTGTGAGCTTCGTGAACGATGTAGATTTGTTTGAGCTGAAAGGTGACTGAATTTACGTGAAACGAAGGTGTGCTTGTAGGAAGATACAAAGCCTGTGATTTAACTTCATTTATGAAGGAAAACACACAGAACAGTTCTCATCCATCAACACACTCTGCTTTAGAGCAAGAAGCACGCTCTTGCTCTCTAAGAATCTCTAATACAGCAGGAAACATGACTGTGGTGAGAACAAAATAACTGTGTTTCCTACACATACGGACGATTGCTAGTGCACCTCTGCTTCTGAAACTGATACAAACGACAGGTCCTCTAAAATCCAATGCTTTTCACTTAAGAGCGAGAAACGTGTGATCTTTGTAAATGATTTATATTCATTTGAGCTGAAAAGTGACTGCATTTACCTGAAATGATGTCTTGCTTGTAGGAAGCCATTGAGCCTGGTATTTACCTCTATTTCTGAAGGGAAACACACAGCACAGTTCTCATCCATGAAACACAATCTGCTTTAGATCAAGAAGCACGCTCTTTCTTTCTAAGAGTCTCTAATAGAGCAGAAAACGTGACGGTTTTCAAAACAAAATAACGGTGTTTCCTACACATACGGACCATATCTAGGTCTACTCTTCTTCTGAAACTGATACATACCACAGTTCCCCTAACATGCAATGCTTTCCAGTTAAGAGCAAGAAACTTGTGAGCTTCGTGAAAGATGTAGCTTTTTTTGAGCTGAAAGGTGACTGAGTTTATGTAAAACGAAGTCTTGCTAGTAGGAAGATACAAAGCCTGTGATTTAACTCCATTTCTGAAGAGAAACACACAGCACAGTTCTCATCCATGAAACACAATCTGCTTTAGATCAAGAAGCTCGCGCTTTCTTTCTAAGAGTGTCTAATAGAGCACAAAACGGGACTGTTTTCAGAACAAAATAACGGTGTTTCCTACACATACGGAGCATATCTAGGTCAACTCTTCTTCTGAAACTGATACAAACGACAGGTCCTCTAAAATCCAATGCTTTTCACTTAAGAGCGAGAAACGTGTGATCTTTGTAAACGATTTATATTCATTTGAGCTGAAAAGTGACTGCATTTACCTGAAATGATGTCTTGCTTGTAGGAAGCCATTGAGCCTGGTATTTACCTCTATTTCTGAAGGGAAACACACAGCACAGTTCTCATCCATGAAAAACAATCTGCTTTAGATCAAGAAGCACGCTCTTTCTTTCTAAGAGTCTCTAATAGAGCAGAAAATGTGACGGTTTTCATAACAAAATAACGGTGTTTCCTACACATACAGACCATATCTAGGTCTACTCTTCTTCTGAAACTGATACAAACCACAGTTCCTCTAACATTCAATGCTTTCCAGTTAAGAGCGAGAACCTTGTGAGCTTCGTGAACGATGTAGCTTTTTTTTGAGCTGAAAGGTGACTGAGTTTATGTAAAACGAAGTCTTGCTAGTAGGAAGATACAAAGCCTGTGATTTAACTACATTTCTGAAGGGAAACACACAGCACAGTTCTCATCCATGAAACACACTCTGCTTTAGAGCAAGAAGCACGCTCTTTCTTTCTACGAATCTCTAATACAGCAGGAAACGTAACTGTGGTGAGAACAAAATAATGGAGTTTCCTACACGTACGGACCATATCTAGGTCAACACCTCTTCTGAAACTGATACAAAGCACAGTTCCATTAACATGCAATGCTTTCCCGTTAAGAGTGAGAAACGTGTGAGCTTTGTGAACAATGTAGATCCCTTTGAGCTGAAAAGTGACTGAATTTACCTGAAAAGATGTCTTGCTTGTAGGAAGACACAGAGCCTGGGATTTAACTCCATTTCTGAAGGGAAACACACAACACAGTTCCCATCCATGAAACACACTCTGCTTTAGAGCACGAAGCATGCTCTTGCTTTCTAGAGTCTCTAATAGATCCAGAAACTTGAGGGTACTTTGAACAAAATAAGGGTGTTTCCTACACATACGGACCATAGCTAGTTCAACTCTGCTTCTGAAACTGTTAGAAACCACAAGTCATCTAACATCCAATGCTATACAGTTAAGAGCGAGAAACGTGAGATATTCCTAAACTATTTATATTAATTTGAGCTCAAAAGTAACTGCGTTTACCTAAAATGATGTGTTGCTTGTAGGAAGACATTGAGCCTGATATTTAACTCCATTTCTGAAGGGAAACACACAGCACAGTTCTCCTCCATGAAACACAATCTGCTTTAGAGCAAAGAGCACGCTCTTGCTTTCTAAGAGTCTTTAATAGAGCAGAAAACGTGACTGTTTTCAGAACAAAATAACGGTGTTTCCTACACATGCGGAGCATATCTAGGTCAACTCTTCTTCTGAAACTGATACAAACCACAGTTCCTCTAACAGGCAATACTTTCCAGTTAAGAGCTAGAAACTTGTGAGCTTCGTGAACGATTTAGCTTTGTTGGAGCTGAAAAGTAACTGAGTTTACCTGAAAAGATGTCTAGCTTGTAGGAAGACACAGAGCCTGGAATTTAACTCCATTTCGGAAGGGAAATGCACAACACAGATCCCATCCATGAAACACACTCTGCTTTAGAGCACGAAGCCTGCTCGTGCTTTCTAGAGTCTCTAATAGAGCCAGAAACTTGATGGTACTCTGAACAAAAGAACGGTGTTTCCTACACATACGGACCATAGATAGTTCAACTCTGATTCTGAAACTGATAGAAACCACAAGTCATCTAACATCCCATGCTATATAATGAAGAGCGAGACACGTGTGATCTTCGTAAACGATTTATATTCATTTGAGCTGAAAAATGACTGCGTTTACCTGAAATGATGTCTTGCTTGCAGGAAGACATTGAGCTTGGTATTTAACTCCATTTCTGAAGGGAAACACACAGCACAGTTCTCTTCCATGAAATACAATCTGCTTTAGAGCAAGAAGCACGCTCTTGCTTTCTAAGTGTCTCTAATAGAGCAGAAAACGTGACTGTTTTCAGAACAAAATAACGGTGTTTCCTACACATACGGAGCATATCTAGATCAACTCTACTTCTGAAACTGATACAAACCACAGTTCCTCTAACATGCAACGCTTTCCAGTTAAGAGTGAGAAACTTGTGAGCTTCGTGACGATGTAGCTTTGTTTGAGCTGAAAGTTGACTGAGTTTATGTGAAACGAAGTCTTGCTAGTAGGAAGATAAAAAGCCTGTGATTTAAGTCCATTTCTGAAGGGAAACACACAGCACAGTTCTCATCCATGAAACACTCTGTGCTTTAGAGCACGAAGCATGCTCTTGCTTTCTAGAGTCTCTAATAGAGCCAGAAACTTGAGGGTACTCTGAACAAAAGAACGGTGTTTCCTACAATACAGACCATAGCTAGTTCAACTATGCTTCTGAAACTGATAGAAACCACAAGTCATCTAACATAAAATGCTATACAGTTAAGAGCGAGAAACGTGTGATCTTCGTAATTGATTTATATTCATTTGAGCTGAAAAGTGACTGCGTTTACTTGAAAAGATGTCTTGCTTGTAGGAAGACACAGAGCCTGGGATTTAACTACATTTCTGAAGGGAAACGCACAACACAGTTCCCATCCATGAAACTCACTCTGCTTTAGAGCACGAAGCATGCTCTTGCTTTCTAGAGTCTCTAATAGAGCCAGAAACTTGAGGGTACTCTGAACAAAAGAACGGTGTTTCCTACACATACGGACCATACCTAGTTCAACTCTGCTTCTGAAACTGATAGAAACCACAAGTCATCTAACATAAAATGGTATACAGTTAAGAGCGAGAAACGTGTGATCTTTGTAAACGATTTATATTCATTTGAGCTAAAAAGTGACTGCGTTTACCTGAAATGATGTCTTGCTTGTAGGAAGACATTGAGCCTGGTATTTAACTCCATTTCTGAAGGTAAACACACAGCACAGTTCTCATCTATGAAACACACTCTGCTTTAGAGCAAGAAGCACGCTCTTGCTTTCTAAGAGTCACTAATAGAGCAGAAAACGTAACTGTATTCAGAACAAAATAATGGTGTATCCTACACATGCGGACCATATCTAGGTCTACTCTTCTTCTGAAACTGATAGAAACCACAAGTCCTCTACCATCCCATGCTATACAGTTAAGAGTGAGGAACGTGTGATCTTCGTAAACGATTTATATACATTTGAGCTGAAAAGTGACTGCGTTTACCTGAAATGATGTCTTGCTTGTAGGAAGACCTTGAGCCTGGTATTTAACTCCATTTCTGAAGGGAAACACACAGCACAGTTCTCATCCATGAAACACACTCTGCTTTAGAGCAAGAAGCACGCTCATGCTTTCTAAGAGTCTCTAATAGAGAAGAAAACGTAAATGTTTTTAGAACAATATAACGGTGTGTCCTACACATACGGACCATATCTAGGTCAACTCTTCTTCTTAAACTGATACAAACCACAGTTCCTCTAACATGCAACGCTTTCAAGTTAAGAGCGAGAAACTTGTGAGCTTCGTGACGATGTAGCTTTGTTTGAGCTGAAAGTTGACTGAGTTTACTTGAAACGAAGTCTTGCTAGTAGGAAGATACAAAGCCTGTGATTTAACTCCATTTCTGAAGGGAAACACACAGCACAGTTCTCATCCATGAAACACACTCTGCTTTAGAGCAAGAAGAACGCTCTTGCTCTCTAAGACTCTCTAATACAGCAGGAAAAGTGACTGTGGTGAGAACATAATAACGGAGTTTCCTAAACATACGGACGACTGCTAGTTCAACTCTGCTTCTGAAACTGATACAAACCACAGGTCCTCTAATATCGAATGCTTTTCATTTAGGAGCGAGAAATGTGTAATATTCGTAAACAATTTATATTCATTTGAGCTGAATAGTGACTGTGTTTACCTGAAATGATGTCTTGCTTGTAGGAAGACACATACCCTGGAATTTAACTCCATTTCTGAAGGGAAACATACAGCACAGTTCTCATCCATGAAACACACTCTGCTTTAGAGCAAGAAGCACGCTCTATCTTTCTAAGAATCTCTAATACAGCAGGAAACGTCACTGTGGGGAGAACAAATTATTGGAGTTTCCTACATGTACGGACCATATCTAGGTCAACTCTTCTTCTGAAACTGATACAAACCACAGTTCCTTTAACATGCAATGCTTTCCAGTTAAGAGCGAGAAACGTGTGAGCTTCGTGAACGATGTAGCTTCCTCTCAGCTGAAAAGTGACTGAGTTTACCTGAAAAGATGTCTTGCATGTAGGAAGATACAGAACCTGGAATTTAACTCCATTTCTGAAGGGAATCACATAGCGCAGTTCTCATCCATGAAACACACTCTGATTTAGAGCAAGAAGCATGCTCTTGCTTTCTAAGGGTCTCTAATACAGCAGGAAACGTGACTGTGGTCAGTACAAAATAACGGTGTTTCCTACACTTATGGACCATATCTAGGTCAAGTCTTCTTCTGAAACTGATACAATCCACAGTTCTTCTAACATACAATGCTTTACAGTTAAGAGCGAGAAACCTGTGAGCTTCTTGAACGATGTAGGTTCCCTGAGCTGAAAAGTGACTGAATGTACCTGAAAATAGTCTTGCTTGTAGGAAAAAACAGAGCCGGGAATTTAACTCCATTTCTGAAGGGAAACAAACAGCACAGTTCTCATCCATGAAACACACTCTGCTTTAGAGCAATAAGCATGCTCTTGCTTTTTAGATTCTCTAATAGAGCCAGAAACATGAGGGTGCTCTGAACCAAAGAACGGTGTTTCCTACACATACGAACCATAGCTAGTTCAACTCTGCTTCTGAAACTGATAGAAACCACAAGTCATCTAACATCCCATGCTATACAGTTAAGAGCGAGAAACGTGTGATCTTCGTAAACGATTTATATTCATTTGAGCTGAAAAGTGACTGCGTTTACCTGAAATGATGTCTTTCTTGTAGGAAGACAGTGAGCCTGGTATTTAACTCCATTTCTGAAGGGAAACTCACAGTACAGTTCTCATCCATGAAACACACTCTGCTTTAGAGCAAGAAGCATGCACTTGCTTTCTAAGTATCTCTAATACAGCAGGAAACTTGACTGTGGTGAGAACAAAATAACGGAGTTTCCTACACATACGGACCATTGCTAGTTCAACTCTGCTTCTGAAACTGATACAAACCACAGGTCCTCTAACATCCAATGCTTTTCTGTTAAGAGCGAGAAACGTGTGATCTTCGTAAACGATTTATATTCATTTGAGCTGAAAAGTGACTGCGTTTACCTGAAATGATGTCTTGCTTGTAGGAAGACATTGAGCCTGGTATTTAACTCAATTTTTGAAGGAAAACACACAGCACAGTTCTCATCCATGAAACACAATCTGCTTTAGAACAAGAAGCACGCTCTTGCTTTCTAAGAGTCTCTAATAGAGCAGAATACGTGACTGTTTTCAGAACAAAATAACGGTGTGTCCTACACATACGGAGCATATCTAGGTCTACTCTTCTTCTGAAACTGATACAAACCACAGTTCCTCTAAAATGCAATACTTTCCAGTTAAGAGCGAGATACGTGTGAGCTTCGTAAACGATTTATATTCATTTGAGCTGAATAGTGACTGCATTTACCTGAAATGATGTCTTGCTTGTAGGAAGAAACAGAGCCTGGATTTAACTCCATTTCTGAAGGGAATCACACAGCGCAGTTCTCATCCATGAAACACACTCTGATTTAGAGCAAGAAGCATGCTCTTGCTTTCTAAGGGTCTCTAATATAGCAGGAAACGTGACTGTGGTCAGTACAAAATAACGGTGTTTCCTACACTTATGGACCATATCTAGGTCAAGTCTTCTTCTGAAACAGATACATACCACAGTTCCTCTAACATACAATGCTTTACAGTTAAGAGTGAGAAACGTGTGAGCTTCGTGTACAATGTAGCATTTTTTGAGCTGAAAAGTGACTGAGTTTACCTGAAAAGATATCTTGCTTATAGGCAGACACAGAGCCTGGGATTTAACTCTATTTCTGAAGGGAAACACACAGAACAGTTCTCATCCTTGAAACACACTCTGCTTTAGAGCAAGAAGCATGCTCTTGCTTTCTAAAAGTCTCTAATACAGCAGGAAACGTGACTGTGGTCAGTACAAAAGAACGGTGTTTCCTACACATATGGACCATATCTAGGTCAACTCTTCCTCTGAAACTGATACAAAGCACAGTTCCATTAACATGCAATGCTTTCCAGTTAAGAGTGAGAAACGTCTGAGCTTTGTGAACAATGTAGCTTCCTTTGAGCTGAAAAGAGACTAGTTTACCTGAAAAGATATCTTGCTTGTAGGAAGACAAAGAGCCTGGGATTTAACTCCATTTCTGAAGGGAAACATACAGCACAGTTCTCATCCATGAAACACACTCTGCTTTACAGCACGATGCATGCTCTATCTTTCTAAGAATCTCTAATACAGCAGGAAACGTCACTGTGGTGAGAACAAAATAACGGAGTTTCCTACACATACGGACCATTGCTAGTTCAACTCTGCTTCTGAAACTGATACAAACCACAAGTCATCTAACATCTAATGCTTTTCAGTTAAGAGCAAAAAACGTGTGAGCTTTGTAAACGATTTATATTCATTTGAGCTGAAAACTGACTGCATTTACCTGAAATGATGTCTTGCTTGTAGGAAGACACAGAACCTGGAATTTAACTACATTTCTGAAGGGAAACACACAGCACAGTTCTCATCCATGAAACACACTCTGCTTTAGAGCAAGAAGCACGATCTTGCTTTCTAAGAGTCTTAATACAGCCGGAAACGTGACTGTGGTCAGAACAAAATAACGGTGTTTCCTACACATATGGACCATATCTAGGTCAACTCTTCTTATGAAACTGATACAAAGCACAGTTCCATTAACATGCAATGCTTTGCAGTTAAGAGTGAGAAACATGTGAGCTTTGTGAATGATGTAGCTTCCTTTGAGCTGAAAAGAGACTGAGTTTACCTGAAAAGATGTCTTGCTTGTAAGAAGACACAGAGCCTGGGATTTAACTCCTTTTCTGAAAGGAAACACACAGCACAGTTCTCATCCTTGAAACACACTCTGCTTTAGAGCAGGAAGCATGCTCTTGCTTTCTAGAGTCTCTAATAGAGCCAGAAAATTGAGGGTACTCTGAACAAAAGAACGGTGTTTCCTACACATACGGACCATAGCTAGTTCAACTATGCTTCTGAAACTGATAGAAACCACAAGTCATCTAACATAAAATGCTAGGTCAACTCTTCTTCTGAAACTTATACAAACCACAGGTTCTCTAAAATGCAATGCTTTCCAGTTAAGAGCGAGAAACTTGTGAGCTTCGTGAACGATGTAAATTTGTTTGAGCTGAAATGTGACTGAGATTACGTGAAACAAAGTCTTGCTTGTAGGAAGATACAAAGCCTGTGATTTACTCCATTTCTGAAGGGAAACACACAGCACAGTTCTCATCCATGAAACACACTCTGTTTTAGAGCAAGAAGCACGCTTTTGCTTTCTAAGAATCTCTATTACAGCAGGAAACGTGACTGTGGTGAGAACAAAATAACGGAGTTTCCTACACATACGGACCATTGCTAGTTCAACTCTGCTTCTGAAACTGATAGAAACCACAAGTCATCTAACATCCCATGCTATACAGTTAAGAGCGAGAAACGTGTGATCTTCGTAAATGATTTATATTCATTTGAGCTGAAAAGTGACTGCGTTTACCTGAAAAGATGTCTTGCTTGTAGGAAGACACAGAGCCTGGGATTTAACTACATTTCTGAAGGCAAACATACAACACAGTTCCCATCCATGAAACCCACTCTGCTTTATAGCAAGAAGCACGCTCTTGCTTTCTAAGAGTCTCTAATAGAGCAGAAAACGTAACTGTTTTCAGAACAAAATAACGGTGTTTCCTACACATACGGAGCATATCTAGATCAACTCTACTTCTGAAACTGATACAAAACACAGTTCCTCTAAAATGCAATACTTTCCAGTTAAGAGCGAGTAACTTGTGAGCTTCGTGAACGATGTAGCATTGTTTGAGCTGAAAGGTGACTGAGTTTACATGAAACGAAGTCTTGCTTGTAGGAAGATACAAAGCCTGTGATTTAACTCCATTTCTGAAGGGAAACACACAGCACAGTTCTCATCCATGAAACACACTCTGCTTTAGAGCAAGAAGCATGCTCTTGCTTTCTAAGAATCTCTAATACTGCAGGAAACGTGACTGTGGTGAGAACAAAATAACGGAGTTTCCTACGCATATGGAACATTGCTAGTTCAACTCTGCTTCTGAAACTGATACAAACCACAGGTCCTCTAAAATCCAATGCTTTTCAGTTAAGAGCGAGAAATGTGTGATCTTCGAAAAGGATTTATATTCATTTCAGCTGAATAGTGACTGCTTCTACCTGAAATGATATCTTGCTTGTAGGAAGAAACAGAGCCTGGAGTTTAACTCCATTTCTGAAGGGAAACACACAGCACAGTTCTCATCCATGAAACACACTCTGCTTTAGAGCAAGAAGCATGCTCTTGCTTTCTAAGAGTCTCTAATACAGCAGGAAACGTGACTGTGGTCAGAAAAAAATAACGGTGTTTCATACACATACGGACCATATCTAGGTCAACTCTTCTTATGAAACTGATACAAAGCACAGTTCCATTAACATGCAATGCTTTCCAGTTAAGAGCGAGAAACGTGTGAGCTTTGTGTACGATATAGCATCCTTTGAACTGAAAAGTGACTGAGTTTACCTGAAAAGATGTCTTGCTTGTAGGAAGACACAGAGCCTGCAATTTAACTACATTTCTGAAGGGAAACACACAACACAGTTGCCATCCATGAAACACACTCTGCTTTAGAGCACGAAGCATGCTCTTGCTTTCTAGAGTCTCTAATAGAGCCAGAAACTTGAGGGTACTCTGAACAAAAGAACGGTGTTTCCTACACATACGGACCATAGCTAGTTCAACTCTGCTTCTGAAGCTGATAGAAACCACAAGTCATCTAACATCCCATGCTATACAGTGAAGAGCGAGACACGTGTGATCTTCGTAAATGATTTATATTCATTTGAGCTGAAAAATGACTGCCTTTACCTGAAATGATGTCTTGCTTGTAGGAAGACATTGAGCTTGGTATTTAATTCTATTTCTGAAGGAAAACACACAGCACAGTTCTCATCCATGAAACACAATCTGCTTTAGAGCAAGAAGCACGCTCTATCTTTCTAAGAATCTCAAATACAGCAGGAAACGTCACTGTGGTGAGAACAAATTATTGGAGTTTCCTACATGTACGGACCATATCTAGGTCAACTCTTCTTCTGAAACTGATACAAACCACAGTTCCTTTAACATGCAATGCTTTCCAGTTAAGAGCGAGAAACGTGTGACCCTCGTGAACGATGTAGCTTCCTCTCAGCTGAAAAGTGACTGAGTTTACCTGAAAAGATGTCTTGCATGTAGGAAGATACAGAACCTGGAATTTAACTCCATTTCTGAAGGGAATCACATAGCGCAGTTCTCATCCATGAAACACACTCTGATTTAGAGCAAGAAGCATGCTCTTGCTTTCTAAGGGTCTCTAATACAGCAGGAAACGTGACTGTGGTCAGTACAAAATAACAGTGTTTCCTACACTTATGGACCATATCTAGGTCAAGTCTTCTTCTGAAACTGATACAAACCACAGTTCTTCTAACATACAATGCTTTACAGTTAAGAGCGAGAAACCTGTGAGCTTCTTGAACGATGTAGGTTCCCTGAGCTGAAAAGTGACTGAGTGTACCTGAAAAGAGTCTTGCTTGTAGGAAGAAACAGAGCTTGGAATTTAACTCCATTTCTGAAGGGAAACACACAGCACAGTTCTCATCCATGAAACACACTCTGCTTTAGAGCAATAAGCATGCTCTTGCTTTCTAAGGGTCTCTAATACAGCAGGAAACGTGACTGTGCTCAGTACAAAATAACGGTGTTTCCTACACTTATGGACCATATCTAGGTCAAGTCTTCTTCTGAAACAGATACATTCCACAGTTCCTCTAACATACAATGCTTTACAGTTACTTCGAGAAACGTGTGAGCTTCGTGAACGATGTAGCTTTTTTTGAGCTGAAAAGTGACTACGTTTACCTGAAATGATGTCTTGCTTGTAGGAAGACCTTGAGCCTGGTATTTAACTCCATTTCTGAAGGGAAACACACAGCACAGTTTTCATCCATGAAACACACTCTGCTTTAGAGCAAGAAGCACGCTCATGCTTTCTAAGAGTCTCTAATAGAGAAGAAAACGTAAATGTTTTCAGAACAATATAACGGTGTGTCCTACACATACGGACCATATCTAGGTCAACTCTTCTTCTTAAACTGATACAAACCACAGTTCCTCTAACATGCAACGCTTTCAAGTTAAGAGCGAGAAACTTGTGAGCTTCGCGACGATGTAGCTTTGTTTGAGCTGAAAGTTGACTGAGTTTACTTGAAACGAAGTCTTGCTAGTAGGAATATACAAAGCCTGTGATTTAACTCCATTTCTGAAGGGAAACACATAGCACAGTTCTCATCCATGAAACACACTCTGCTTTAGAGCAAGAAGAACGCTCTTGCTCTCTAAGACTCTCTAATACAGCAGGAAAAGTGTCTGTGGTGAGAACATAATAACGGAGTTTCCTAAACATACGGACGACTGCTAGTTCAACTCTGCTTCTGAAACTGATACAAACCACAGGTCCTCTAATATCGAATGCTTTTCATTTAGGAGCGAGAAATGTGTAATCTTCGTAAACAATTTATATTCATTTGAGCTGAATAGTGACTGTGTTTATCTGAAATGATGTCTTGCTTGTAGGAAGACACATAGCCTGGAATTTAACTCCATTTCTGAAGGGAAACATACAGCACAGTTCTCATCCATGAAACACACTCTGCTTTAGAGCAAGAAGCACGCTCTATCTTTCTAAGAATCTCTAATACAGCAGGAAACATCACTGTGGTGAGAACAAATTATTGGAGTTTCCTACATGTACGGACCATATCTAGGTCAACTCTTCTTCTGAAACTGATACAAACCACAGTTCCTTTAACATGCAATGCTTTCCAGTTAAGAGCGAGAAACGTGTGAGCTTCGTGAACGATGTAGCTTCCTCTCAGCTGAAAAGTGACTGAGTTTACCTGAAAAGATGTCTTGCATGTAGGAAGATACAGAACCTGGAATTTAACTCCATTTCTGAAGGGAATCACATAGCGCAGTTCTCATCCATGAAACACACTCTGCTTTAGAGCAATAAGCATGCTCTTGCTTTCTAGATTCTCTAATAGAGCCAGAAACATGAGGGTGCTCTGAACAAAAGAACGGTGTTTCCTACACATACGAACCATAGCTAGTTCAACTCTGCTTCTGAAACTGATAGAAACCACAAGTCATCTAACATCCCATGCTATACAGTTAAGAGCGAGAAACGTGTGATCTTCGTAAACGATTTATATTCATTTGAGCTGAAAAATGACTGCTTTTACCTGAAATGATGTCTTGCTTGTAGGAAGACAGTGAGCCTGGTATTTAACTCCATTTCTGAAGGGAAACTCACAGCACAGTTCTCATCCATGAAACACACTCTGCTTTAGAGCAAGAAGCATGCACTTTCTTTCTAAGTATCTCTAATACAGCAGGAAACTTGACTGTGGTGAGAACAAAATAACGGAGTTTCCTACACATACGGACCATTGCTAGTTCAACTCTGCTTCTGAAACTGATACAAACCACAAGTCATCTAACATCTAATGCTTTTCAGTTAAGAGCAAAAAACGTGTGAGCTTTGTAAACGATTTATATTCATTTGAGCTGAAAACTGACTGCATTTACCTGAAATGATGTCTTGCTTGTAGGAAGACACAGAACCTGGAATTTAACTACATTTCTGAAGGGAAACACACAGCACAGTTCTCATCCATGAAACACACTCTGCTTTAGAGCAAGAAGCACGATCTTGCTTTCTAAGAGTCTTAATACAGCAGGAAACGTGACTGTGGTCAGAACAAAATAACGGTGTTTCCTACACATATGGACCATATCTAGGTCAACACTTCTTATGAAACTGATACAAAGCACAGTTCCATTAACATGCTATGCTTTGCAGTTAAGAGTGAGAAACATGTGAGCTTTGTGAATGATGTAGCTTCCTTTGAGCTGAAAAGAGACTGAGTTTACCTGAAAAGATGTCTTGCTTGTAAGAAGACACAGAGCCTGGGATTTAACTCCTTTTCTGAAGGGAAACACACAGCACAGTTCTCATCCATGAAACACACTCTGCTTTAGAGCAGGAAGCATGCTCTTGCTTTCTAGAGTCTCTAATAGAGCCAGAAAATTGAGGGTACTCTGAACAAAAGAACGGTGTTTCCTACACATACGGACCATAGCTAGTTCAACTATGCTTCTGAAACTGATAGAAACCACAAGTCATCTAACATAAAATGCTAGGTCAACTCTTCTTCTGAAACTTATACAAACCACAGGTTCTCTAAAATGCAATGCTTTCCAGTTAAGAGCGAAAAACTTGTGAGCTTCTTGAACGATGTAAATTTGTTTGAGCTGAAATGTGACTGAGATTACGTGAAACAAAGTCTTGCTTGTAGGAAGATACAAAGCCTGTGATTTACTCCATTTCTGAAGGGAAACCCACAGCACAGTTCTCCTCCATGAAACACACTCTGCTTTACAGCACGATGCATGCTCTATCTTTCTAAGAATCTCTAATACAGCAGGAAACGTCACTGTGGTGAGAACAAAATAACGGAGTTTCCTACACATACGGACCATTGCTAGTTCAACTCTGCTTCTGAAACTGATACAAACCACAAGTCATCTAACATCTAATGCTTTTCAGTTAAGAGCAAAAAACGTGTGAGCTTTGTAAACGATTTATATTCATTTGAGCTGAAAACTGACTGCATTTACCTGAAATGATGTCTTGCTTGTAGGAAGACACAGAACCTGGAATTTAACTACATTTGTGAAGGGAAACACACAGCACAGTTCTCATCCATGAAACACACTCTGCTTTAGAGCAAGAAGCACGATCTTGCTTTCTAAGAGTCTTAATACAGCAGGAAACGTGACTGTGGTCAGAACAAAATAACGGTGTTTCCTACACATATGGACCATATCTAGGTCAACTCTTCTTATGAAACTGATACAAAGCACAGTTCCATTAACATGCTATGCTTTGCAGTTAAGAGTGAGAAACATGTGAGCTTTGTGAATGATGTAGCTTCCTTTGAGCTGAAAAGAGACTGAGTTTACCTGAAAAGATGTCTTGCTTGTAAGAAGACACAGAGCCTGGGATTTAACTCCTTTTCTGAAGGGAAACACACAGCACAGTTCTCATCCATGAAACACACTCTGCTTTAGAGCAGGAAGCATGCTCTTGCTTTCTAGAGTCTCTAATAGAGCCAGAAAATTGAGGGTACTCTGAACAAAAGAACGGTGTTTCCTACACATACGGACCATAGCTAGTTCAACTATGCTTCTGAAACTGATAGAAACCACAAGTCATCTAACATAAAATGCTAGGTCAACTCTTCTTCTGAAACTTATACAAACCACAGGTTCTCTAAAATGCAATGCTTTCCAGTTAAGAGCGAGAAACTTGTGAGCTTCGTGAACGATGTAAATTTGTTTGAGCTGAAATGTGACTGAGATTACATGAAACAAAGTCTTGCTTGTAGGAAGATACAAAGCCTGTGATTTACTCCATTTCTGAAGGGAAACACACAGCACAGTTCTCATCCATGAAACACACTCTGTTTTAGAGCAAGAAGCACGCTTTTGCTTTCTAAGAATCTCTATTACAGCAGGAAACGTGACTGTGGTGAGAACAAAATAACGGAGTTTCCTACACATACGGACCATTGCTAGTTCAACTCTGCTTCTGAAACTGATAGAAACCACAAGTCATCTAACATCCCATGCTATACAGTTAAGAGCGAGAAACGTGTGATCTTCGTAAATGATTTATATTCATTTGAGCTGAAAAGTGACTGCGTTTACCTGAAAAGATGTCTTGCTTGTAGGAAGACACAGAGCCTGGGATTTAACTACATTTCTGAAGGCAAACATACAACACAGTTCCCATCCATGAAACCCACTCTGCTTTATAGCAAGAAGCACGCTCTTGCTTTCTAAGAGTCTCTAATAGAGCAGAAAACGTGACTGTTTTCAGAACAAAATAACGGTGTTTCCTACACATACGGAGCATATCTAGGTCTACTCTTCTTCTGAAACTGATACAAACCACAGTTCCTCTAAAATGCAATACTTTCCAGTTAAGAGCGAGATACGTGTGAGCTTCGTAAACGATTTATTTTCATTTGAGCTGTATAGTGACTGCATTTACCTGAAATGATGTCTTGCTTGTAGGAAGAAACAGAGCCTGGATTTAACTCCATTTCTGAAGGGAATCACACAGCGCAGTTCTCATCCATGAAACACACTCTGATTTAGAGCAAGAAGCATGCTCTTGCTTTCTAAGGGTCTCTAATACAGCAGGAAACGTGACTGTGGTCAGTACAAAATAACGGTGTTTCCTACACTTATGGACCATATCTAGGTCAAGTCTTCTTCTGAAACAGATACATACCACAGTTCCTCTAACATACAATGCTTTACAGTTAAGAGTGAGAAACGTGTGAGCTTCGTGTACAATGTAGCATTTTTTGAGCTGAAAAGTGACTGAGTTTACCTGAAAAGATATCTTGCTTATAGGCAGACACAGAGCCTGGGATTTAACTCTATTTCTGAAGGGAAACACACAGAACAGTTCTCATCCATGAAACACACTCTGCTTTAGAGCAAGAAGCATGCTCTTGCTTTCTAAAAGTCTCTAATACAGCAGGAAACGTGACTGTGGTCAGTACAAAAGAACGGTGTTTCCTACACATATGGACCATATCTAGGTCAACTCTTCCTCTGAAACTGATACAAAGCACAGTTCCATTAACATGCAATGCTTTCCAGCTAAGAGTGAGAAACGTCTGAGCTTTGTGAACGATGTAGCTTCCTTTGAGCTGAAAAGAGACTAGTTTACCTGAAAAGATATCTTGCTTGTAGGAAGACAAAGAGCCTGGGATTTAACTCCATTTCTGAAGGGAAACCCACAGCACAGTTCTCCTCCATGAAACACACTCTGCTTTACAGCACGATGCATGCTCTATCTTTCTAAGAATCTCTAATACAGCAGGAAACGTCACTGTGGTGAGAACAAAATAACGGAGTTTCCTACACATACGGACCATTGCTAGTTCAACTCTGCTTCTGAAACTGATACAAACCACAAGTCATCTAACATCTAATGCTTTTCAGTTAAGAGCAAAAAACGTGTGAGCTTTGTAAACGATTTATATTCATTTGAGCTGAAAACTGACTGCATTTACCTGAAATGATGTCTTGCTTGTAGGAAGACACAGAACCTGGAATTTAACTACATTTCTGAAGGGAAACACACAGCACAGTTCTCATCCATGAAACACACTCTGCTTTAGAGCAAGAAGCACGATCTTGCTTTCTAAGAGTCTTAATACAGCAGGAAACGTGACTGTGGTCAGAACAAAATAACGGTGTTTCCTACACATATGGACCATATCTAGGTCAACACTTCTTATGAAACTGATACAAAGCACAGTTCCATTAACATGCTATGCTTTGCAGTTAAGAGTGAGAAACATGTGAGCTTTGTGAATGATGTAGCTTCCTTTGAGCTGAAAAGAGACTGAGTTTACCTGAAAAGATGTCTTGCTTGTAAGAAGACACAGAGCCTGGGATTTAACTCCTTTTCTGAAGGGAAACACACAGCACAGTTCTCATCCATGAAACACACTCTGCTTTAGAGCAGGAAGCATGCTCTTGCTTTCTAGAGTCTCTAATAGAGCCAGAAAATTGAGGGTACTCTGAACAAAAGAACGGTGTTTCCTACACATACGGACCATAGCTAGTTCAACTATGCTTCTGAAACTGATAGAAACCACAAGTCATCTAACATAAAATGCTAGGTCAACTCTTCTTCTGAAACTTATACAAACCACAGGTTCTCTAAAATGCAATGCTTTCCAGTTAAGAGCGAGAAACTTGTGAGCTTCGTGAACGATGTAAATTTGTTTGAGCTGAAATGTGACTGAGATTACATGAAACAAAGTCTTGCTTGTAGGAAGATACAAAGCCTGTGATTTACTCCATTTCTGAAGGGAAACACACAGCACAGTTCTCATCCATGAAACACACTCTGTTTTAGAGCAAGAAGCACGCTTTTGCTTTCTAAGAATCTCTATTACAGCAGGAAACGTGACTGTGGTGAGAACAAAATAACGGAGTTTCCTACACATACGGACCATTGCTAGTTCAACTCTGCTTCTGAAACTGATAGAAACCACAAGTCATCTAACATCCCATGCTATACAGTTAAGAGCGAGAAACGTGTGATCTTCGTAAATGATTTATATTCATTTGAGCTGAAAAGTGACTGCGTTTACCTGAAAAGATGTCTTGCTTGTAGGAAGACACAGAGCCTGGGATTTAACTACATTTCTGAAGGCAAACATACAACACAGTTCCCATCCATGAAACCCACTCTGCTTTATAGCAAGAAGCACGCTCTTGCTTTCTAAGAGTCTCTAATAGAGCAGAAAACGTGACTGTTTTCAGAACAAAATAACGGTGTTTCCTACACATACGGAGCATATCTAGATCAACTCTACTTCTGAAACTGATACAAAACACAGGTTCTCTAGCATGCAATGCTTTCCAGTTAAGAGCGAGAAGCTTGTAAGCTTCGTGAACGATGTAAATTTGTTTGAGCTGAAAGGTGACTGAGTTTACATGAAACAAAGTCTTGCTTGTAGGAAGATACAAAGCCTGTGATTTAACTCCATTTCTGAAGGGAAACACACAGCACAGTTCTCATCCATGAAACACACTCTGCTTTAGAGCAAGAAGCACGCTCTTGCTTTCTAAGAATCTCTAATACAGCAGGAAAGGTGATTGTGGTGAGAACAAAATAACGGAGTTTCCTGCACATATGGACCATTGCTAGTTCAATTCTGCTTCTGAAACTGATACAAACCACAGTTCCTCTAAAATCCAATGCTTTTCAGCTAAGAGCGTGAAATGTGTGATCTTCGAAAAGGATTTATATTCATTTGAGCTGAATAGTGACTGCGTCTACCTGAAATGATGTCTTGCTTGTAGGAAGAAACAGAGCCAGGAGTTTAACTCCATTTCTGAAGGGAAACACACAGCACAGTTCTCATCCATGAAACACACTCTGCTTTAGAGCAAGAAGCATGCTCTTGCTTTCTAAGAGTCGCTAATACAGCAGGAAACGTGACTCTGGTCAGAAAAAAATAACGGTGTTTCATACACATACGGACCATATCTAGGTCAACTCTTCTTCTGAAACTGATACAAAGCACAGTTCCATTAACATGCAATGCTTTCCAGTTAAGAGCGAGAAACGTGTGAGCTTTGTGTACGATATAGCATCCTTTGAGCTGAAAAGTGACCGAGTTTACCTGAAAAGATGTCTTGCTTGTAGGAAGACACAGAGCCTGCAATTTAACTACATTTCTGAAGGGAAACACACAACACAGTTGCCATCCATGAAACACACTCTGCTTTAGAGCACGAAGCATGCTCTTGCTTTCTAGAGTCTCTAATAGAGCCAGAAACTTGAGGGTACTCTGAACAAAAGAACGGTGTTTCCTACACATACGGACCATAGCTAGTTCAACTCTGCTTCTGAAGCTGATAGAAACCACAAGTCATCTAACATCCCATGCTATTCAGTGAAGAGCGAGACACGTGTGATCTTCGTAAATGATTTATATTCAATTGAGGTGAAAAATGACTGCCTTTACCTGAAATGATGTCTTGCTTGTAGGAAGACATTGAGCTTGGTATTTAATTCGATTTCTGAAGGAAAACACACAGCACAATTCTCATCCATGAAACACAATCTGCTTTAGAGCAAGAACCACGCTCTTGCTTTCTAAGTGTCTCTAATAGAGCAGAAAACGTGACTGTTTTCAGAACAAAATAACGGTGTTTCCTACACATACGGAGCATATCTAGATCAACTCTACTTTTGAAACTGATACAAAACACAGTTCCTCTAACATGCAATACTTTCCAGTTAAGAGCGAGTAACTTGTGAGCTTCGTGAATGATGTAGCATTGTTTGAGCTGAAAGGTGACTGAGTTTACGTGAAACGAAGGCTTGCTTTTAGGAAGATACAAAGCCTGTGATTTAACTCCATTTCTGAAGGGAAACACACAGCACAGTTCTCATCCTTGAAACACACTCTGCTTTAGAGCAAGAAGCACGCTCTTGCTTTCTAAGAATCTCTAATACTGCAGGAAACGTGACTGTGGTGAGAACAAAATAACGGAGTTTCCTACACATACGGACCATGCTAGTTCAACTCTGCTTCTGAAACTGATACAAACCACAATTCATCTAACATCTAATGCTTTTCAGTTAAGAGCAAAAAACGTGTGAGCTTCGTAAACGATTTATATTCATTTGACCTGAAAAGTGACTGCGTTTACCTGAAATGATGTCGTGCTTGTAGCAAGAGAAAGAGCCTGGAGTTCAACTCATTTCTGAAGGGAAACACACAGCACAGTTGTCATCCATGAAACACAGTCTGCTTTAGAGCAAGAAGCACCATCTTGCTTTCTAAGAGTCTTAATACAGCAGGAAACGTGACTGTTGTGAGAACAAAATAACGGTGTTTCCTACACATATGGACCATATCTAGGTGAACTCTTCCTCTGAAACTGATACAAAGCACAGTTCCATTAACATGCAATGCTTTGCAGTTAAGAGTGAGAAACGTGTGAGCTTTGTGAACGATGTAGCTTCCTTTGAGCTGAAAAGAGACTGAGTTAACCTGAAAAGATGTCTTGCTTGTAGGAAGACACAGAGCCTGGGATTTAACTCCTTTTCTGAAGGGAAACACACAGCACAGTTCTCATCCATGAAACACACTCTGCTTTAGAGCACGAAGCATGCTCTTGCTTTCTAGAGTCTCTAATAGAGCCAGAAACTTGAGGGTACTCTGAACAAAAGAACGGTGTTTCCTACACATACGGATCATACCTAGTTCAACTCTGCTTCTGAAACTGATAGAAACCACAAGTCATCTAACATAAAATGCTATACAGTTAAGAGCGAGAAACGTGTGATCTTTGTAAACGATTTATATTCATTTGAGCTAAAAAGTGACTGCGTTTACCTGAAATGATGTCATGCTTGTAGGAAGACATTGAGCCTTGTATTTAACTCCATTTCTGAAGGTAAACACACAGCACAGTTCTCATCCATGAAACACACTCTGCTTTAGAGCAAGAAGCACGCTCTAGCTTTCTAAGAGTCACTAATAGATCAGGAAACGTGACTGTATTCAGAACAAAATAACGGTGTTTCCTAAACACACGGACCATATGTAGGTCAACTCTTCTTCTGAAACTGATACAAAACACAGGTTCTCTAGCATGCAATGCTTTCCAGTTAAGAGCGAGAAGCTTGTAAGCTTCGTGAACGATGTAAATTTGTTTGAGCTGAAAGGTGACTGAGTTTACATGAAACAAATTCTTGCTTGTAGGAAGATACAAAGCCTGTGATTTAACTCCATTTCTGAAGGGAAACACACAGCACAGTTCTCATCCATGAAACACACTCTGCTTTAGAGCAAGAAGCATGCTCTTGCTTTCTAATAGTCTCTAATACAGCAGAAAACGTGACAGTGGTCAGTACAAAATAACGGTGTTTCCTACACATATGGACCATATCTAGGTCAACTCTTCCTCTGAAACTGATACAAAGCACAGTTCCATTAACATGCAATGCTTTCCACTTAAGAGTGAGAAACGTGTGAGCTTTGTGAACGATGTAGCTACCTTTGAGCTGAAAAGAGACTGAGTTTACCTGAAAAGATGTCTTGCTTATAAGCAGACACAGAGCCTGGTATTTAACTCCATTTCTGAAGGGAAACACACAGCGCAGTTCTCATCCATGAAACACACTCTGCTTTAGAGCACGAAGCATGCTCTTGCTTTCTAGAGTCTCTAATAGAGCCAGAAACTTGAGGGTACTCTGAACAAAAGAACGGTGTTTCCTACACATACGGATCATACCTAGTTCAACTCTGCTTCTGAAACTGATAGAAACCACAAGTCATCTAACATAAAATGCTATACAGTTAAGAGCGAGAAACGTGTGATCTTTGTAAACGATTTATATTCATTTGAGCTAAAAAGTGACTGCGTTTACCTGAAATGATGTCATGCTTGTAGGAAGACATTGAGCCTGGTATTTAACTCCATTTCTGAAGGTAAACACACAGCACAGTTCTCATCCATGAAACACACTCTGCTTTAGAGCAAGAAGCACGCTCTAGCTTTCTAAGAGTCACTAATAGATCAGGAAACGTGACTGTATTCAGAACAAAATAACGGTGTTTCCTAAACACACGGACCATATGTAGGTCAACTCTTCTTCTGAAACTGATACAAAACACAGGTTCTCTAGCATGCAATGCTTTCCAGTTAAGAGCGAGAAGCTTGTAAGCTTCGTGAACGATGTAAATTTGTTTGAGCTGAAAGGTGACTGAGTTTACATGAAACAAATTCTTGCTTGTAGGAAGATACAAAGCCTGTGATTTAACTCCATTTCTGAAGGGAAACACACAGCACAGTTCTCATCCATGAAACACACTCTGCTTTAGAGCAAGAAGCATGCTCTTGCTTTCTAATAGTCTCTAATACAGCAGAAAACGTGACAGTGGTCAGTACAAAATAACGGTGTTTCCTACACATATGGACCATATCTAGGTCAACTCTTCCTCTGAAACTGATACAAAGCACAGTTCCATTAACATGCAATGCTTTCCACTTAAGAGTGAGAAACGTGTGAGCTTTTTGAACGATGTAGCTACCTTTGAGCTGAAAAGAGACTGAGTTTACCTGAAAAGATGTCTTGCTTATAAGCAGACACAGAGCCTGGTATTTAACTCCATTTCTGAAGGGAAACACTCAGAACAGTTCTCATCCATGAAACACACTATGCTTTAGAGCACGACGCATGCTCTTGCTTTCTGGAGTCTCTAATAGAGCCAGAAACTTGAGGGGACTCTGAACAAAAGAATGCTGTTTCCTACACATACGGACCATAGCTAGTTCAACTCTGCTTCTGAAACTGATAGAAACCACAAGTCATCTAACATCCAATGCTGTACAGTTAAGAGCGAGAAACGTGTGATCTTTGTAAACGATTTATATTCATTTGAGCTGAAAAGTGACTGCGTTTACCTGAAATGATGTCATGCTTGTAGGAAGATATTGAGCCCGGTATTTAACTCCATTTCTGAAGGGAAACGCACAGCAGAGTTCTCATCCATGAAACACACTCTTATTTAGAGCAAGAAGTGTGCTCTTGCTTTCTAAGAATCTCTAATAGAGCAGGGAACTGTGACTGTGGTGAGAACAAAATAACGGAGTTTCCTGCACATACGGACAATTGTTGTTCAACTCTGCTTCTGAAACTGATACAAACCACAGGTCCTCTAGCATCCAATGCTTTTCAGTTAAGAGCGAGAAACGTGTGATCTTCTTAAACGATTTATATTCATTTGAATTGAATAGTGACTGCGTTTACCTGAAATGATGTCTTGCTTGTAGGAAGACATTGAGCTTGGTATTTAACTCCATTTCTGAAGGGAAACACACAGCACAGTTCTCATCCATGAAACACAATCTGCTTTAGAGCAAGAAGCACGCTCTTGCTTTCTAAGTGTCTCTAATAGAGCAGAAAACGTGACTGTTTTCAGAACAAAATAACGGTGTTTCCTACACATACGGAGCATATCTAGATGAACTCTACTTCTGAAACTGATACAAAACACAGTTCCTCTAACATGCAATACTTTCCAGTTCAGAGCGAGTAACTTGTGAGCTTCGTGAACAATGTAGCATTGTTTGAGCTGAAAGGTGACCGAGTTTACGTGAAACGAAGTCTTGCTTGTAGGAAGAAACAAAGCCTGTGATTTAACTCCATTTCTGAAGGGAAACACAACGCACAGTTCTCATCCATGAAACACACTCTGCTTTAGAGCAAGAAGCACGCTCTTTCTTTCTAAGAATCTCTAATACTGCAGGAAACGTGACTGTAGTGAGAACAAAATAACGGAGTTTCCTACACATACGGACCATTGCTAGTTCAACTCTGCTTCTGAAACTGATACAAACCACAAGTCATCTAACATCTAATGCTTTTCAGTTAAGAGCGAGGAACGTGTGATCTTCGTAAACGATTTATATTCATTTGAGCTGAATAGTGACTGCGTTTACCTGAAATGATGTCTTGCTTTTAGGAAGAAAGAGAGCATGGAATTTAACTCCATTTCTGAAGGGAAACACACAGCACAGTTCTCATCCATGAAACACACTCTGCTTTAGAGCAAGAAGCACGCTCTTGCTTTATAAGAATCTCTAATACAGCAGGAAACGTGACTGTGGTGAGAACAAAATAACGGAGTTTCCTACACATACGGACCATATCTAGGTCAACTCTTCTTCTGAAACTGATACAAACCACAGTTTCTCTAACATGCAAAGCTTTCCAGTTCAGAGAGAGAAACTTGTGAGCTTCGTGAGCGATGTAGATTTGTTTGAGCTGAAAGGTGACTGAGTTTACGTGAAACGAAGACTTGCTTGTAGGAAGATACAAAGCCTGTGATTTAACTCCATTTCTGAAGGGAAACACACAGCAGAGTTTTCATCCATGAAACACACTCTGCTTTAGAGCAAGGAGCATGCTCTTGCTTTCTAAGAGTCTCTAATACAGCAGGACACGTGACTGTGCTCAGTACACCATAACAGTGTTTCCTACACTTATGGACCATGTCTAGGTCAAGTCTTCTTCTGAAACTGATACATACCACAGTTCCTCTAACATACAATGCTTTACACTTAAGATCGAGAAACGTGTGAGCTTCGTGAACGATGGAGATTCCTTTGAGCTGAAAAGTGACTGAGTTTACCTGAAAAGATGTCTTGCTTATAGGCAGACACAGAGCCTGATATTTAGCTCCATTTCTGAAGGGATACACACATCACAGTTCTCATCCATGAAACACACTCTGCTTTAGAGCAAGATGCATGCTCTTGCTTTCTAAAATTCTCTAATACAGCAGGAAACGTGACTGTGGTCAGTAAAAAATAACGGTGTTTCCTACACATATGGACCATATCTAGGTATACTCTTCTTCTGAAACTGATACAAAGCACACTTGCATTAACATGCAATGTTTTCCAGTTAAGAGCGAGAAACTTGTGAGCTTCGTGAACGATGTAGCTTCCTTTGAGCTGAAAAGTGACTGAGTTTACCTGAAAAGATGTCTTGCTTGTAGGAAGATACAGAATCTGGGATTTAACTCCATTTGTGAAGGGAAACACACAGCACAGTTCTCATCCATGAAACACACTCTGCTATAGAGTACGAAGCATGCTCTTGCTTTCTAGATTCTCTAATAGAGCCAGAAACATGAGGGTGCTCTGAACTAAATAAAGGAGTTTCCTACACATACGGACCATATCTAGGTCAACTCTTCTTCTGAAACTGATACAAACCACAGTTTCTCTAACATGCAATGCTTTCCAGTTCAGAGAGAGAAACTTGTGAGCTTCGTGAACGATGTAGATTTGTTTGAGCTGAAAGGTGACTGAGTTTACGTGAAACGAAGTCTTGCTTGTAGGAAGATACAAAGCCTGTGATTTAACTCCATTTCTGAAGGGAAACACACAGCACAGTTCTCATCCATGAAGCACACTCGGCTTTAGAGCAAGAAGCATGCTCTATCTTTCTAAGAATCTCTAATACAGCAGGAAACGTAACTGTGGTGAGAACAAAATAACGGAGTTTCCTACACGTATGGACCATATCTAGGCCAACTCTTCTTCTTAAACTGATACAAAGCACAGTTCCATTAACATGCAATGCTTTCCAGTTAAGAGCGAGAAACGTGTGACCTTCATGAACGATGTACCATCCTCTGAGCTGAAAAGTGACTGAGTTTACCTGAAAAGATGTCTTGCTTGTAGGAAGATACAGAATCTGGGATTTAACTCCATTTCTGAAGGGAAACACACAGCACAGTTCTCATCCATGAAACACACTCTGCTTTAGAGCAAGAAGCACACTCTTGCTTTCTAAGAATCTCTACTACAGCAGGAAACGTGACTGTGGTGAGAACAAAATAACTGAGTTTCCTACACATATGGACGATTGCTAGATCAACTCTACTTCTGAAACTGATACAAACCACAGTTCCTCTAAAATCCAATGGTTTTCAATTAAGAGCGAGAAACGTGTGATCTTCGTAAACGATTTATATTCATTTGAGCTGAATAGTGACTGCGTTTACCTGAAATGATGTCTTCCTTGTAGGAAGATACAGAGCTTGGGATTTAACTCCATTTCTGAAGGGAAACACACGGCACAGTTCTCATCCATGAAACACACTCTGCTTTAGAGCAAGAAGCATGCTCTTGCTTTCTAAGATTCTCTAATAGAGCAGAAAACGTGTCTGTATTCAGAACAAAATAACGGTGTTTCCTACACATATGGACCATGTCTAGGTCAACTGTTCTTCTGAAACTGAAACAAACCACAGTTTCTCTAACATGCAATGCTTTCCAGTTAAGAGCAAGAAACTTGTGAGCTTCGTGAACGATGTATCTTTGCTTGAGCTGAAAGGTGACTGAGTTTACGTGAAACGAAGTCTTGCTTGTAAGAAGATACAAAGCCTGTGATTTAACTCCATTTCTGAAGAGAAACACACAGCACAGTTCTCATCCATGAAACACAGTATGCTTTAGAGCAAAAAGCACGCTCTTGGTTTCTAAGAATCTCTAATACAGCAGGAAACGTATCTGGGGTGAGAACAAAATAACGGAGTTTCCTACACGTAAGGACCATATCTAGGTCAACTCTTCTTCTGAAACTGATACAAAGCACAGTTCCATTAACATGCAATGCTTTCCAGTTAAGAGCGAGAAACGTGTGATCTTCGTAAACGATTTATATTCATTTGAGCTCAAAAGTAACTGCGTTTACCTGAAATGATGTCTTGCTTGTAGGAAGACATAGAGCCTGGTATTTAACTCCTTTTCTGAAGGGAAACACACAGCACAGTTCTCATCCATGAAACAAAATCTGCTTTAGAGCAAGAAGCACGCTCTTGCTTTCTAAGAGTCTCTAATAGAGCAGAAAACGTGACTGTTTTCCGAACAAAATAACGGTGTTTCCTACACATACGGAGCATATCTAGGTCTACTCTTCTTCTGAAACTGATACAAACCACAGTTCGTCTAACATGCAATACTTTCCAGTTAAGACCGAGAAACTTGTGAGCTTCGTGAACGATGTAGCTTTGTTTGAGCTGAAAGGTGACTGAGTTTACGTGAAACGAAGTCTTGCTTGTAGGAAGATACAAAGCCTGTGATTTAACTCCATTTCTGAAGGGAAACACACAGCACAGTTCTCATCCATGAAACACACTCTGCTTTAGAGCAAGAAGCACGCTCTTGCTTTCTAAGAATCTCTAATACAGCAGGAAACATAACTGTGGTGAGAACAAAATAACGGAGTTTCCTACACGTACGGACCATATCTAGGTCAAGTCTTCTTCTGAAACTGATACAAACCACAGTTCCTCTAACATGCAATGCTTTCAGGTTAAGAGCAAGAAACCTGTGACCTTCGTTAACGATGTATCTTCCTCTGAGCTGAAAAGTGACTGACTTTACCTGAAATGATGTCTTGCTTGTAGAAAGACCTTGAGCCTGGTATTAAACTCTATTTCTGAAGGGAAACACCCAGCACAGTTCTCATCCATGAAACACAATCTGCTTTAGAGCAAGAAGCACGCTCTTGCTTTCTAAGAGTCTCTAATACAGAAGAAAACGTGACTGTTTTCAGAACAATATAACGGTGTTTCCTACACATACGGACCATATCTAGGTCAACTCTTCTTCTTAATCTGATCCAAACCACAGTTCCTCTAACATGCAACGCTTTCCAGTTAAGAGCGAGAAACTTGTGAGCTTTATGAACGATGTAGCTTTGTTTGAGCTGAAAGGTGACTGAGTTTACGTGAAACGAAGTCTTGCTTGTAGGAAGATACAAAGCCTGTGATTTAACTTCATTTCTGAATGGAAACACACAGCACAGTTCTCATCCATGAAACACACTCTGCTTTAGAGCAAGAAGCACACTCTTGCTTTCTAAGAATCTCTACTACAGCAGGAAACGTGACTGTGGTGAGAACAAAATAACGGAGTTTCCTACACATATGGACGATTGCTAGATCAACTCTACTTCTGAAACTGATACAAACCACAGTTCCTCTAAAATCCAATGGTTTTCAATTAAGAGCGAGAAACGTGTGATCTTCGTAAACGATTTATATTCATTTGAGCTGAATAGTGACTGCGTTTACCTGAAATGATGTCTTGCTTGTAGGAAGATACAGAGCTTGGGATTTAACTCCATTTCTGAAGGGAAACACACGGCACAGTTCTCATCCATGAAACACACACTGCTTTAGAGCAAGAAGCATGCTCTTGCTTTCTAAGAGTCTCTAATAGAGCAGAAAACTTGTCTGTATTCAGAAAAAAATAACGGTGTTTCCTACACATATGGACCATGTCTAGGTCAACTGTTCTTCTGAAACTGAAACAAACCACAGTTTCTCTAACATGCAATGCTTTCCAGTTAAGAGCAAGAAACTTGTGAGCTTCGTGAACGATGTATCTTTGCTTGAGCTGAAAGGTGACTGAGTTTACGTGAAACGAAGTCTTGCTTGTAAGAAGATACAAAGCCTGTGATTTAACTCCATTTCTGAAGAGAAACACACAGCACAGTTCTCATCCATGAAACACAGTATGCTTTAGAGCAAGAAGCACGCTCTTGCTTTCTAAGAATCTCTAATACAGCAGGAAACGTATCTGGGGTGAGAACAAAATAACGGAGTTTCCTACACGTACGGACCATATCTAGGTCAACTCTTCTTCTGAAACTGATACAAAGCACAGTTCCATTAACATGAAATGCTTTCCAGTTAAGAGCGAGAAACGTGTGATCTTCGTAAACGATTTATATTCATTTGAGCTCAAAAGTAACTGCGTTTACCTGAAATGATGTCTTGCTTGTAGGAAGACCTTGAGCCTGGTATTAAACTCTATTTCTGAAGGGAAACACCCAGCACAGTTCTCATCCATGAAACACAATCTGCTTTAGAGCAAGAAGCACGCTCTTGCTTTCTAAGTGTCTCTAATAGAGCAGAAAACGTGACTGTTTTCAGAACAAAATAACGGTGTTTCCTACACATATGGAGCATATCTAGGTCAACTCTTCTTCTGAAACTGATACAAACCACAGTTCGTCTAAGATGCAACACTTTCCAGTTAAGACCGAGAAACTTGTGAGCTTCGTGAATGATGTAGCTTTGTTTGAGCTGAAAGGTGACTGAGTTTGCGTGAAACGAAGTCTTGCTTGTAGGAAGATACAAAGCCTGTGATTTAACTCAATTTCTGAAGGGAAACACACAGCACAGTTCTCATCCATGAAACACACTCTGCTTTAGAGCAAGAAGCACGCTCTTGCTTTCTAAGAATCTCTAATACAGCAGGAAACATAACTGTGGTGAGAACAAAATAACGGAGTTTCCTGCACGTACGGACCATATCTGCGTCAACTCTTCTTCTGAAACTGATACAAACCACAGTTCCTCTAACATGCAATGCTTTCCAATTAAGAGCAAGAAACGTGTGAACTTCGTTAACGAAGTATCTTCCTCTGAGCTGAAAAGTGACTGAGTTTACCTGAAATGATGTCTTGCTTTTAGAAAGACTTTGAGCCTGGTATTTAACTCTATTTCTGAAGGGAAACACACAGCACAGTTCTCATCCATGAAACACAATCTGCTTTAGAGCAAGAAGCACGCTTTTGCTTTCTAAGAATCTCTAATACAGAAGAAAACATGACTGTTTTCAGAACAATATAATGGTGTTTCCTACACATACGGACCATATCTAGGTCAACTCTTCTTCTTAATCTGATACAAACCACAGTTCCTCTAACATGGAACGCTTTCCAGTTAAGAGAGAGAAACATGTGAGCTTTGTGAACGATGTAGCTTTGTTTGAGCTGAAAAGTGACTGAGTTTACGTGAAACGAAGTCTTGCTTGTAGGAAGATACAAAGCCTGTGATTTAACTTCATTTCTGAAGGGTAAGACACAGCCCAGTTCTCATCCATGAAACACACTCTGCTTTAGAGCAAGAAGCACGCTCTTGCTCTCTAAGAATCCCTAAAACAGCATTAAAAGTGACTGTGGTGAGAACAAAATAACGGAATTTCCTACACATAAGGACAATTGCTAGTTCAACTCCGCTTATGAAATTGATACAAACCACAGATCCTCTAAAATCGAATGCTTTTCAGTTAAGAGCGAGAAACGTGTGAGCTTCGTAAACGATTTATATTCATTTGAGCTGAAAAGTAACTGCGTTTACCTGAAATGATGTCTTGCTTGTAGGAAGACATTGAGCCTTGTATTTAACTGCATTTCTGAAGGGAAACACACAGCACAGTTCTCTTCCATGAAACATACTCTGCTTTAGAGCAAGAAACATAATCTTGCATTGTAAGAATCTCTAATACAGCAGGAAACATGACTGTGGAGAGAACAAAATAATGGAGTTTCCTACACATACGGACCATTGCTAGTTCAACTCTGCTTCTGAAACTGATACAAACCACAGGACCTCTAACGTCCAATGCTTTTCAGTTAAGAGGGAGAAACGTGTGATCCTTGTAAACGATTTATATTCATTTCAGCTGAAAAGTGACTGCGTTTACCTGAAATGATGTCTTGCTTATAGGAAGACATTGAGCCTGGTATTTAACTCCATTTCTGAAAGGAAACACACAGCACAGTTCTCATGCATGAAACACACTCTGCTTTAGAGCAAGAAGCACACTCTTGCTTTCTAAGAATCTCTAATACAGCAGGAAACGTAACTGTGGTGAGAACAAAGTAACGGAGTTTCCTACACATACGGACCATATCTAGGTCAACTCTTCTTCTGAAACTGATACAAACCACAGTTCCTCTAACATGCAATGCTTTCCAGTTAAGAGCGAGAAACTTGTGAGCTTCGTGAACGATGTAGATTTGTTTGTGCTGAAAGGTGACTGAGTTTATGTGAAACGAAGTCTTGCTTGTAGGAAGATACTATGCCTGTGATTTAACTCCATTTTTGAAGGGAAAAACACAGCACAGTTCTCATCCATGAAACACACTCTGCTTTAGAGCAAGAAGCACGCTCTATCTTTCTAAGAATCTCTAATACAGCAAGAAACGTGACTGTGGTGAGAACAAAATAACGGAGTTTCCTACACATACGGACGATTGCTAGTTCAACTCTGCTTCTGAAACTGATACAAACCACAGTTCCTCTAACATACAATGCTTTACAGTTAAGAGCGAGAAACGTGTGATCTTCGTAAACGATTTATATTCATTTGAGCTGAATAGTGACTGCGTTTACCTGAAATGACGTCTTGCTTGTTGGAAGAAACTGAGGCTGGAATTTAACTCCATTTCTGAAGGGAAACACAAAGCACAGTTCTCATCCATGAAACAAACTATGCTTTAGAGCAAGAAGCATGCTCTTGCTTTCTAAGATTATCTAATACAGCAGGAAACCTGACTGTGGTCAGTACAAAATAACAGTGTTTCCTACACATATGGACATTATCAAGGTCAAGTCTTCTGAAACTGATACAAACCACAGTTCCTCTAAAATACAATGTTTTACAGTTAAGAGCGAGAAACGTGTGAGCTTCGTGAATGATGTAGCTTCCTTTGAGCTGAAAAGTGACTGACTTTACCTGAAAAGATGTCTTGCTTATAGGCAGACACAGAGCCTGGTATTTAACTCCATTTCTGAAGGGAAACACACAGCACAGTTCTCATCCATGAAACACACTCTGCTTTAGAGCAAGAAGCACGTTCTTGCTTTCTAAGAGTCTCTAATACAGCAGGAAACGTGACTGTGGTGAGAACAAAATAACGGAGTTTCCTACACATACAGACCATTGCTAGTTCAACTCTGCTGCTGAAATTGATACAAACCACAGGTCCTCTAAAGTCCAATGCTTTTCAGTTAAGAGCGAGAACCGTGTGATCTTCGTAAAAGATATATATTCATTTGAGCTGAAAAGTGACTGCGTTTACCTGAAATGATGTCTTGGTTGTAGGAAGACATTGAGCCTGGTATTTAACTCTATTTGTGAAGGGAAACACACAGCACAGTTCTCATCCATGAAACACAATCTGCTTTATAGCAAGAAGCACGCTCTTGCTTTCTAAGAGTCTCTAATAGAGCAGAAAACGTGACTGTTTTCAGAACAAAAAACATTGTTTCCTACACATATGGACCATATCTAGGTCAACTCTTCCTCTGAAACTGATACAAAGCACAGTTCCATTAATATGGAATGCTTTCCAGTTAAGAGTGAGAAACGTGTGAGCTTTGTGAACAATGTAGCTTCCTTTGATCTGAAAAGAGACTGAGTTTACGTGAAACAAAGTCTTGCTTGTAGGAAGATACAAAGCCTGTGATTTAACTCAATTTCTGAAGGGAAACACACAGCACAGTTCTCATCCATGAAACACACTCTGCTTTAGAGCAAGAAGCACGCTCTTGCTTTCTAAGAATCTCTAATACAGCAGGAAACATAACTGTGGTGAGAACAAAATAACGGAGTTTCCTGCACGTACGGACCATATCTGCGTCAACTCTTCTTCTGAAACTGATACAAACCACAGTTCCTCTAACATGCAATGCTTTCCAGTTAAGAGCGAGAAACGTGTGATCTTCGTAAACGATTTATATTCATTTGAGCTGAATAGTGACTGCGTTTACCTGAAATGATGTCTTGCTTGTTGGAAGAAACTGAGCCTGGAATTTAACTCCATTTCTGAAGGGAAACACAATGCACAGTTCTCATCCATGAAACACACTATTCTTTAGAGCAAGAAGCATGCTCTTGCTTTCTAAGAGTCTCTAATACAGCAGGAAACCTGACTGTGGTCAGTACAAAATAACAGTGTTTCCTACACATATGGACCATATCAAGGTCAAGTCTTCTGAAACTGATACAAACCACAGTTCCTCTAACATACAATGTTTTACAGTTAAGAGCGAGAAACGTGTTTGCTTCGTGAATGATGTAGCTTCCTTTGAGCTGAAAAGTGACTGAGTTTACCTGAAAAGATGTCTTGCTTATAGGCAGACACAGAGCCTGGGATTTAACTCCATTTCTGAAGGGAAACACACAGCACAGTTCTCATCCAGGAAACACACTCTGCTTTAGAGCACAAAGCATGCTCATGCTTTCTAGAGTCTCTAATAGAGCCAGAATCTTGAGGGTACTCAGAACAAAAGAACGGTGTTTCCTACACATACAGACTATTGCTAGTTCAACTCTGCTTCTGAAACTGATACAAACCATAAGTCATCTAACATCTAATGCTTTTCCATTAAGAGCAAAAAACATGTGTGCTTCGTAAACGATTCATATTCATTTGAGCTGAATAGTGACTGCGTTTACCTGAAACGATGTCTTGCATGTAGGAAGAAAAAGAGCCTGGAATTTAACTCCATTTCTGAAGGGAAACACACAGCACAGTTCTCATCCATGAAACACACTCTGCTTATAGCACGATGCATGCTCTTACTTTCTAGAGTCTCTAATAGAGCCAGAAACTTGAGGGTACTCTGAACAAAAGAACGGTGTTTCCTACACATACGGACCATAGCTAGTTCAACTCTGCTTCTGAAACTGATAGAAACCACAAGTCATCTAACATAAAATGCTATACAGTTAACAGCGAGAAACGTGTGATATTTGTAAATGATTTATATTCATTTGAGCTAAAAAGTGACTGTGTTTACCTGAAGTGATGTCTTGCTTGTAGGAAGACATTGAGCCTGGGATTTAACTCCATTTCTGAAGGGAAACACACAGCACAGTTCTCATCCATGAAACACACTCTGCTTTAGAGCACGGAGCATGCTCTTGCTTTCTAGAGTCTCTAATATAGCCAGAAACTTGAGGGTACTCTGAACAAAAGAACGGTGTTTCCTACACATACAGACCATAGCTAGTTCAACTCTGCTTCTGAAACTGATAGAAACCACAAGTCATCTAACATACAATGCTATACAGTTAAGAGCGAGAAACGTGTGATCTTCGTAAAGGATTTATATTCATTTGAGCTGAAAAGTGACTGCGTTTACCTGAAATGATGTCTTTTTGTAGGAATGCATTGAGCCTGGTATTTAACTCCATTTCTGAAAGGAAACACACAGCACAGTTCTCATCCATGAAACACACTCTGCTTTAGAGCAAGAAGCACGCTCTTTCTTTCTAAGAATCTCTAATACAGCAGGAAACGTAACTGTGGTGAGAACAAAGTAACGGAGTTTCCTACACGTACGGACCATATCTAGGTCAACTCTTCTTCTGAAACTGATACAAACCACAGTTCCTCTAACATGCAATGCTTTCCAGTTAAGAGCGAGAAACTTGTGAGCTTCGTGAACGATGTAGATTTGTTTGTGCTGAAAGGTGACTGAGTTTATGTGAAACGAAGTCTTTCTTGTAGGAAGATACTATGCCTGTGATTTAACTCCATTTTTGAAGGGAAAAACACAGCACAGTTCTCATCCATAAAACACACTCAGCTTTAGAGCAAGAAGCACGCTCTTGCATTCTAAGAATCTCTAATACAGCAGGAAACGTGACTGTGGTGAGAACAAAATAACGGAGTTTCCTACACATACGGACGATTGCTAGTTCAACTCTGCTTCTGAAACTGATACAAACCACAGTTTCTCTAACATACAATGCTTTACAGTTAAGAGCAAGAAACGTGTGTCTTCGTAAACGATTTATATTCATTTGAGCTGAATAGTGACTGCGTTTACCTGAAATGATGTCCTGCTTGTTGGAAGAAACTGAGCCTGGAATTTAACTCCATTTCTGAAGGGAAACACAAAGCACAGTTCTCATCCATGAAACACACTATGCTTTAGAGCAAGAAGCATGCTCTTGCTTTCTAAGAGTCTCTAATACAGCAGGAAACCTGACTGTGGTCAGTACAAAATAACAGTGTTTCCTACACATATGGACCATATCAAGGTCAAGTCTTCTGAAACTGATACAAACCACAGTTCCTCTAAAATACAATGTTTTACAGTTAAGAGCGAGAAACGTGTGAGCTTCGTGAATGATGTAGCTTCCTTTGAGCTGAAAAGTGACTGACTTTACCTGAAAAGATGTCTTGCTTATAGGCAGACACAGAGGCTGGTATTTAACTCCATTTCTGAAGGGAAACACACAGCACAGTTCTCATCCATGAAACACACTCTGCTTTAGAGCAAGAAGCACGCTCTTGCTTTCTAAGAGTCTCTAATACAGCAGGAAACGTGACTGTGGTGAGAACAAAATAACGGAGTTTCCTACACATACGGACCATTGCTAGTTCAACTCTGCTGCTGAAATTGATACAAACCAGAGGTCCTCTAAAATCTTATGCTTTTCAGTTAAGAGCGAGAAACGTGTGATCTTCGTAAACGATTTATATTCATTTGAGCTGAAAAGTGACTGCGTTTACCTGAAATGATGTCTTGGTTGTAGGAAGACATTGAGCCTGGTATTTAACTCTATTTGTGAAGGGAAACACACAGCACAGTTCTCATCCATGAAACACAATCTGCTTTAGAGCAAGAAGCACGCTCTTGCTTTCTAAGAGTCTCTAATAGAGCAGAAAACGTGACTGTTTTCAGAACAAAAATCATTGTTTCCTACACATATGGACCATATCAAGGTCAAGTCTTCTGAAACTGATACAAACCACAGTTCCTCTAACATACAATGTTTTACAGTTAAGAGCGAGAAACGTGTGAGCTTCGTGAATGTTGTAGCTTCCTTTGAGCTGAAAAGTGACTGAGTTTACCTGAAAAGATGTCTTGCTTATAGGCAGACACAGAGCCTGGGATTTAACTCCATTTCTGAAGGGAAACACACAGCACAGTTCTCATCCAGGAAACACACTCTGCTTAAGAGCACGAAGCATGCTCATGCTTCCTAGAGTCTCTAATAGACCATTAACTTGAGGGTACTCAGAACAAAAGAACGGTGTTTCCTACACATACAGACGATTGCTAGTTCAACTCTGCTTCTAAAACTGATACAAACTACAGTTCCTCTAACATGCAATGCTTTCCAGTTAAGAGCGAGAAACGTGTGAGCTTCGTGAACGATGTAGGTTCCTCTGAGATGAAAAGTGACTGATTTTACCTGAAAAGATGTCTTGCTTGTAGGAAGATACAGAATCTGGGATTTAACTGAATTTCGGAAGGGAAACACACAGCACAGTTCTCATCCATGAAACACACTCTGCTTTAGAGAACGAAGCAGGCTCTTGCTCTCTAGAGTCTCTAATAGAGCCAGAAACATGAGGGTGATCTGAACAAAAGAACGGTGTTTCCTACTCATACGGACCATAGCTAGTTCAACTCTGCTTCTAAAACTAATAGAAACCACAAGTCATCTAACATCCCATGCTATACAATTAAGAGCGAGAAACCTGTGATCTTCATAAACGATTTATATTCATTTGAGCTGAAAGTGACTGCGTTTACATGAAATGATTTCTTGCTTGTAGGAAGACATTGATCCTGTTATTTAACTCCATTTCTGAAGGCAAACACACAGCACAGTTCGCATCCATGAAACACAATCTGCTTTATAGCAAGAAGCACGCTTTTGCTTTCTAAGATTCTCTAATAGAGCAGAAAACATGACTGTTTTCAGAACAAAATAACGGTGTTTCCTACACATACGGACCATATCTATGTCAACTCTTCTTCTGAAACTGATACAAACCACAGTTCCTCTAACCTGCAATGCTTTCCATTTAAGAGCGAGAAACTCGTGAGCTTCGTGAACGATGTAGCTTTGTTTGAGCTGCAAGGTGACTGAGTTTACGTGAAACGAAATCTTGCTTGTAGGAAGATACAAAGCCTGTGATTTAACTCCATTTCTGAAGGGAAACACACAGCACAGTTCTCATCCATGAAACACAATCTGCTTTAGAGCAAGAAGCACGCTCTTGCTTTCTAAGAATCTCTAATACAGCAGGAAACGTAACTGTGGTGAGAATGTAATGACGGAGTTTCCTACATGTACGGACCATATCTAGGTCAACTCTTCTTCTGAAACTGATACAAACTACAGTTCCTCTAACATGCAATGCTTTCCAGTTATGAGCGAGAAACGTGTGACCATCGTGAACAATGTAGTTTCCTCTGAGCTGAAAAGTGACTGATTTTACCTGAAAGGATGTCTTGCTTGTAGAAGATACAGAATCTGGGATTTAACTCCATTTCGGAAGGTAAACACACAGCACAGTTCTCATCCATGAAACACACTCTGCTTTAGAGCACGAAGCATGCTCTTGCTTTCTAGAGTCTCTAATAGAGCCAGAAACATGAGGGTGCTCTGAACAAAAGAACGGTGTTTCCTACTCATACGGACCATAGCTAGTTCAACTCTGCTTCTGAAACTGATAGAAACCACAAGTCATCTAACATCCAATGCTATACAGTTAAGAGTGAGAAACGTGTGATCTTTGTAAACGATTTATATTCCTTTGAGCTGAAAAGTGAATACGTTTACCCTAAATGATGTCTTGATTGTTGGAAGACCTTGAGCCTGGTATTTAACTCCAAATCTGAAGGGAACCACACAGCACAGTTCTCATCCATGAAACACACTGTGCTTTAGAGCAAGAAGCTCGCTCTTGCTTTCTAAGAATCTCTAATACAGCAGGAAACGTGACTGTAGTGAGAACAAAATGATGGAGTTTCCTACACATACGGACCATTGCTAGTTCAACTCTGCTTCTGAAACTGATACAAACCACAGGTCCTCTAAAATCCATTGCTTTTCATTTAAGAGCGAGAAACGTGTGATCTTTGTAAACGATTTATATTCATTTGAGCTGAATAGTGACTGCGTTTACCTGAAAAGATGTCTTGCTTGTAGGAAGACACAGAGCCTGAGATTTAACTCCATTTCTGAAGGGAAACACACAGCACAGTTCTCATCCATGAAACACACTCTGCTTTAGAGCAAGAAGCACACTCTTGCTTTCTAAGAGTCTCTAAAACTGCAGGAAACGTATCTGTGGTGAGAAAAAAATAACGGAGTTTCCTACACGTACGGACCATATGTACGACAACTCTTATTCTGAAACTGATACAAACCACAGTTCCTCAAACATGCAATGCTTTCTAGTTAAGAGCGAGAAACGTGTGACCTTCCTGAACGATGTAGCTTCCTCTGAGCTGAAAATTGACTGAGTTTACCTGAAAAGATGTCTTGCTTGTAGGAAGATACAGAATCTGGGATTTAACTCCATTTCTGAAGGGAAACACACAGCACAGTTCTCATCCATGAAACACACTCTGCTTTAGAGCACGAAGCATGCTCTTGCTTTCTAGAGTCTCTAATAGAGCCAGAAACTTGAGGGTACTCAGAACAAAAGAACGGTGTTTCCTACACATACAGACCATTGCTAGTTCAACTCTGCTTCCGAAACTGATACAATCCACAAGTCATATAACATCTAATGCGTTTCAGTTAAGAGCAAAATACGTGTGAGCTTCGTAAATGATTTATATTCATTTGAGCCTAAAAGTGACTGCGTTTACCTGAAACGATGTCGTGCTTGTAGGACGACACAGAGCCTGGGATTTAACTCCATATCTGAAGGGAAACACACAGCACAGTTCTCATCCATGAAACACACTCTGCTTTAGAGCAAGAAGCACACTCTTGCTTTCTAAGAGACTCTATTACAGCAGGAAATGTGACGGTTGTCAGAAGAAAATAACGGTGTTTCATACACATATGTACCATATCTAGGTCAACTCTTCTTCTGAAACTGATACAAAGCATAGTTCCATTAACATGCAATGCTTTCAAGTTAAGAGCGAGAAACGTGTGAGCTTCGTGAACAATGTAGCTTCCTTTGAGCTGAAAAGTGACTGAGATTCCCAGAAAAGATGTGTTGCTTGTAGGAAGACACAGAGCCTGACCTTTAACTCCATTTCTGACGGGAAACACACAGCACAGTTCTCATGCATGAAACACAATCTGCTTTAGAGCAAGAAGCACGCTCTTCCTTTCTAAGAGTCTCTAATACAGCAGAACACGTGACTGTTTTCAGAACAAAATATCGGTGTTTCCTACACATACGGACCATATCTAGGTTAACTCTTCTTCTGAAACTGATACAAACCACAGTTCCTCTAACATGCAATGCTTTCCTTTTAAGAGCGAGAAACTTGTGAGCTTTGTGAACGATGTAGCTTTGTTTGAGCTGAAAGGTGACTGAGTTTACGTGAAACGAAGTCTTGCTAGTAGGAAGATTCGAAGCCTGTGATTTAACTCCATTTCTGAAGGGAAACACACAGCACAGTTCTCATCCATGAAACAGACTCTGCTTTAGAGCAAGAAGCACCCTCTTGCTTTCTAAGAATCTCTAATACAGCAGAAACGTAAATGTGGTGAGAACAAAATAACGGAGTTTCCTACACGTATGGACCATATCTAGGTCAACTCTTTTTCTGAAACTCATACAAACTACAGTTCCTCTAACATGCAATGCTTTCCAGTTAAGAGCGAGAAACGTGTGACCTTCGTGAACGATGTAGGTTCCTCTGAGATGAAAAGTGACTGATTTTACCTGATGATATGTCTTGCTTGTAGGAAGATGAAGAATCTGGGATTTAACTCCATTTCTGAAGGGAAACACACAGCACTGTTCTCATCCATGAAACACACTCTGCTTTAGAGCAAGAAGCACACTCTTGCTTTCTAAGAGTCTCTAAAACAGCAGGAAAAGTGACTGTGGTCAGATCAAAATAACGGTGTTTCATACACATACGGACCATAGCTAGGTCAACTCTTCTTCTGAAACTGATACAAAGCACAGTTCCTCTTACATACAATGCTTTCAAGTTAAGAGCAAAAAACATGTGAGCTTCGTGAACGATGTAGCTTTGTTTGAGCTGAAAGGTTACTGAGTTTACGTGAAACGAAGTCTTGCTTGTAGGAAGATACAAAGCCTGTGATTTAACTCCATTTCTGAAGGGAAACACACAGCACAGTTCTCATCCATGAAACACAATCTGCTTTAGAGCAAGAAGCACGCTCTTGCTTTCTAAGAATCTCTAATATAGCAGGAAACGTAACTGTGGTGAGAATGTAATGACGGAGTTTCCTACACGTACGGACCATATCTAGGTCAACTCTTCTTCTGAAACTGATACAAACTACAGTTCCTCTAACATGCAATGCTTTCCAGTTATGAGCGAGAAACGTGTGACCATCGTGAACAATGTAGTTTCCTCTGAGCTGAAAAGTGACTGATTTTACCTGAAAAGATGTCTTGCTTGTAGAAAGATACAGAATCTGGGATTTAACTCCATTTCGGAAGGTAAACACACAGCACAGTTCTCATCCATGAAACACACTCTGCTTTAGAGCACGAAGCATGCTCTTGCTTTCTAGAGTCTCTAATAGAGCCAGAAACATGAGGGTGCTGTGAACAAAAGAACGGTGTTTCCTACTCATACGGACCATAGCTAGTTCAACTCTGCCTCTGAAACTGATAGAAACCACAAGTCATCTAACATTCAATGCTATACAGTTAAGAGCGAGAAACGTGTGATCTTCGTAAAAGATTTATATTCATTTGAGCTGAAAAGTGATTGCGTTTACATGAAATGATTTCTTGCTTGTAGGAAGACATTGAGCCTGGTATTTAACTTCATTTCTGAAGGGAAACACACAGCACAGTTCTCATCCATGAAACACAATCTGCTTTAGAGCAAGAAGCACGCTCTTGCTTTGTAAGAGTCTCTAATAGAGCAGAAAACATGACTGTTTTCAGAACAAAATAACGGTGTTTCCTACACATACGGACCATATCTAGGTCAACTCTTCTTCTGAAACTGATACAAACCACAGTTCCTGTAACCTGCAATGCTTTCCATTTAAGAGCGAGAAACTTGTGAGCTTCGTGAACGATGTAGCTTTTTTTGAGCTGAAAGGTGACTGTGTTTATGTGAAACAAAATCTTGCTTGTAGGAAGATACAAAGCCTGTGATTTAACTCCATTTCTGAAGGGAAACACACAGCACAGTTCTCATCCATGAAACACACTCTGCTTGAGAGCAAGAAGCACGCTCTTGCTTTCTAAGAATCTCTAATATAGCAGGAAACGTAACTGTGGTGAGAAAAAATAACGGAGTTTCCTACACGTACGGACCATATCTAGGACAACTCTTCTTCTGAAACTGATACAAAGCACAGTTCCATTAACATGCAATGCTTTCAAGTTAAGAATGAGAAACGTGTGAGCATCGTGAATGATGTGGCTTCCTTTGAGCTGAAAAGTGACTGAGATTCCCTAAAAAGATGTCTTGCTTATAGGCAGACACACAGCACGGATTTAACTCCATTTCTGAAGGGAAACACACAGCACAGTTCTCATCCATGGAACACACTCTGCTTTATAGCACGAAGCATGCTCTTTCTTTCTAGAGTCTCTAATAGAGCCAGAAGCTTGAGGGTACTCTGAACAAAAGAACAGTGTTTCCTACACATACAGACCATTGCTAGTTCAACTCTGCTTCTGAAACTGATACAAACCACAAGTCATATAACATCTAATGCTTTTCAGTTAAGAGCAAAAAACGTGTGAGCTTCGTAAACGATTTATATTCATTTGAGCTGAAAAGTGACTGCTTTTACCTGAAACAATGTCGTGCTTGTAGAAAGACACAGAGCCTGGGATTTAACTCCATTTCTGAAGGGAAACACACAGCACAGTTCTCATCCATGAAACACAATCTGCTTTAGAGCAAGAAGCACACTCTTGCTTTCTAAGAGTCTCTAAAACAGCAGGAAAAGTGACTGTGGTCAGATCAAAATAACGGTGTTTCATACACATACGGACCATAGCTAGGTCAACTCTTCTTCTGAAACTGATACAAAGCACAGTTCCTCTTACAAAAAATGCTTTCAAGTTAAGAGCAAAAAACATGTGAGCTTCGTGAACGATGTAGCTTTGTTTGAGCTGAAAGGTTACTGAGTTTACGTGAAACGAAGTCTTGCTTGTAGGAAGATACAAAGCCTGTGATTTAACTCCATTTCTGAAGGGAAACACACAGCACAGTTCTCATCCATGAAACACAATCTGCTTTAGAGCAAGAAGCACGCTCTTGCTTTCTAAGAATCTCTAATACAGCAGGAAACGTAACTGTGGTGAGAATGTAATGACGGAGTTTCCTACACGTACGGACCATATCTAGGTCAACTCTTCTTCTGAAACTGATACAAACTACAGTTCCTCTAACATGCAATGCTTTCCAGTTATGAGCGAGAAACGTGTGACCATCGTGAACAACGTAGTTTCCTCTGAGCTGAAAAGTGACTGATTTTACCTGAAAAGATGTCTTGCTTGTAGAAAGATACAGAATCTGGGATTTAACTCCATTTCGGAAGGTAAACACACAGCACAGTTCTCATCCATGAAACACACTCTGCTTTAGAGCACGAAGCATGCTCTTGCTTTCTAGAGTCTCTAATAGAGCCAGAAACATGAGGGTGCTCTGAACAAAAGAACGGTGTTTCCTACTCATACGGACCATAGCTAGTTCAACTCTGCTTCTGAAACTGATAGAAACCACAAGTCATCTAACATCCAATGCTATACAGTTAAGAGTGAGAAACGTGTGATCTTTGTAAACGATTTATATTCTTTTAAGCTGAAAAGTGAATACGTTTACCCTAAATGATGTCTTGATTGTTGGAAGACATTGAGCCTGGTATTTAACTCCAAATCTGAAGGGAACCACACAGCACAGTTCTCATCCACGAAACACACTGTGCTTTAGAGCAAGAAGCTCGCTCTTGCTTTCTAAGAATCTCTAATACAGCAGGAAACGTGACTGTAGCGAGAACAAAATAATGGAGTTTCCTACACATACGGACCATTGCTAGTTCAACTCTGCTTCTGAAACTGATACAAACCACAGGTCCTCTAAAATCCAATGCTTTTCATTTAAGAGCGAGAAACGTGTGATCTTTGTAAACGATTTATATTCATTTGAGCTGAATAGTGACTGTGTTTACCTGAAAAGATGTCTTGCTTGTAGGAAGACACAGAGCCTGAGATTTAACTCCATTTCTGAAGGGAAACACACAGCACTGTTCTCACGAGGAAACACACTCTGCCTATAGGAAGAAGCACACTCTTGCTTTCTAGAGTCTCTAATAGAGCAGGAAACGTGAGTGTGCTCAGAACAAAAGAACGGTGTTTCCTACACATAGGGACCATTGCTAGTTCAACTCTGCTTCTGAAACTGATACAAAACACAAGTCATCTAACATCCAATGCTTTTCAGTTAAGAGCGAGAAACGTGTGATCTTTGTAAATGATTTATATTCATTTGAGATGAAAAGTGACTGCGTTTACCTGAAATGATGTCTTGCTTGTAGGACGACACAGAGCCTGGTATTTAACTCCATTTCTGAAGGGAAACACACAGCACAGTTCTCATCCATGAAACTACTCTGCTTTAGAGAAAGAAGCACGATCTTGCTTTCCAAGAGTCTCAAATACAGCAGGAAACGTGTCTGTGGTCAGAACAAAATAACGGAGTTTCCTACACATATGGATCATATCTAGGTCAAGTCTTCTTCTGAAACTGATACAAACCACAGTTCCTCTAACATACAATTCTTTAGAGTTAAGAGTGAGAAACGTTTGAGCTTCGTGAACGATGTAGCTTCCTTTGAGCTGAAAAGTGACTGAGTTTACCTGAAAAGATGTCTTGCTTGTAGGAAGCCACAGAGCCTGGGATTTAACTCCATTTCTGAAGGGAAACACACAGCACTGTTCTCAAGAAGAAACACACCCTGCGTATACGAAGAAGCAAGCTCTTGCTTTCCTGAGTCTCTAATAGAGCAGGAAACGTGAGTGGGCTCAGAAGAAAAGAGCGGTGTTTCCTACACATATGGACCATTGCTAGTTCAACTCTGCTTCTGAAACTGATACAAAGCACAAGTCATCTAACATCCAATCCTTTTCAGTTACGAGCGAGAAAAGAGTGATCTTCGTACATGATTTATATTCATTTGAGCTGAAAAGTGACTGCGTTTACCTGAAATGATGTCTTGCTTTTAGGAAGAAACAGAGCCTGGAATTTAACTCCATTTCTGAAGGGAAACACACAGCACAGTTCTGATCCTTAAAACACACTCTGCTTTAGAGCAAGAAGCACGCCCTTGCTTTCTAAGCTTCACTAATACAGCAAGAAACGTGACTGTGGTCAGAACAAAATAACGGTGTTTCCTACACATACGGACAATATCTAGGTCAACTCTTCTTCTGAAACTGATACAAACCACAGTTCCTCTAACATACAATTCTATACATTTAAGAGCGAGAAACGTGTGTGCTTCGTGAACTATGTAGCTTCCTTTGAGATGAAAATTGACTGAGTTTACCTGAAAAGATGTCTTGCTTGTAGGAAGCCACACAGCCTGGTATTTAACTCCATTTCTGAAGGGAAAAACACAGCACAGTTCTCATCCATGAAACACACTCTGCTTTAGAGCAAGAAGCACTCTCTTGCTTTCTAAGAGTCTCTAATAGAGCAGGAAACGTGACTGTGGTCAGACCAAAATAACAGTGTTTCCTACACATACGGACCATTGCTAGTTCAACTCTGCTTCAGAAACTGATACAAACCACAAGTCATCTAACATCTAATGCTTTTCAGTTAAGATCAAAAAAAGTGTGAGCTTCGTAAACGAATTATATTCATTTGAGCTGAAAAGTGACTGCGTTTATCTGAAATGATTGATGTCTTGCTTGTAAGAAGACATAGAGCCTGGAATATAACTCCATTTCTGAAGGGAAACACACAGCACAGTTCTCATCCATAAAACACACTCTGCTTTAGAGCAAGAAGCACGCTCTTGCTTTCTAAGATTCTCTAATACAGCAAGAAACGTGACTGGTGTCAGAACAAAATAACGGTGTTTCCTACACATGCGGACCATATCTAGGTCAACTCGTCTTCTGAAAATGATAAAAACCACAGTTCCTCTAACATGCAATGCTTTCCAGGTAAGAGCGAGAAACTTGTTAGCTTTGTGAACGATGTAGCTTTGTTTGAGCTGAAAGGTGACTGAGTTTACGTGAAACGAAGTCTTGCTTGTAGGAAGATACACAGCCTGTGATTTAACTCCATTTCTGAAGGGAAACACACAGCACTGTTCTCAAGAAGAAACACACCCTGCATATATGAAGAAGCACGCTCTTGCTTTCTAGAGTCTCTAATAGAGCAGGAAACGTGAGTGTGCTCAGAAGAAAAGAACGGTGTTTCCTACACATATGGACCATTGCTAGTTCAACTCTGCTTCTGAAACTGATACAAAACACAAGTCATCTAACATCCAATGCTTTTCAGTTAAGAGCGAGAAACGTGTGATCTTTGTAAAAGATTTAGATTCATTTGAGCTGAAAAGTGACTGAGTTTACCTGAAATGATGTCTTGCTTGTAGGAAGAAACAGAGCCTGGAATTTAACTCCATTTCTGAAGGGATACACACAGCACAGTTCTCATCCATAAAACACACTCTGCTTTAGAGCAAGAAGCACGCCCTTGCTTTCTAAGATTCTCAAATACAGCAAGAAACGTGACTGTGGTCAGAACAAAATAACGGTGTGTCCTACACATACGGACAATATCTAGGTCAACTCTTCTTCTGAAACTGATACAAACCACAGTTCCTCTAACATACAATGCTATACAGTTAAGAGCGAGAAACGTGTGAGCTTCGTGAACGATGTAGCTTCCTTTGAGCTGAAAAGTGACTGAGTTTACCTGAAAAGATGTCTTGCTTGTAGGAAGCCACAGAGTCTGGTATTTAACTCCATTTCTGAAGCGAAACACAGAGCACAGTTCTCATCCATGAAACTACTCTGCTTTAGAGAAAGAAGCACGATCTTGCGTTCCAAGAGTCTCAAATACAGCAGGAAACGTGTCTGTGGTCAGAACAAAATAACGGAGTTTCCTACACATACGGACGATTGCTAGTTCAACTCTGCTTCTGAAACTGATACAAACCACAGGTCCTCTTAGATCCAATGCTATACAGTTAAGAGCGAGGAACGTGTGAGCTTCGTGAACGATGTAGCTTCCTTTGAGCTGAAAAGTGACTGAGTTTACCTGAAAAGATGTCTTGCTTGTAGGAAGCCACAGAGCCTGGGATTTAACTCCATTTCTGAAGGGAAAAACACAGCACAGTTCTCATCCATGAAACACACTCTGCTTTAGAGCAAGAAGCACTCTCTTGCTTTCTAAGAGTCTCTAATAGAGCAGGAAACGTGGCTGTGGTCAGACCAAAATAACAGTGTTTCCTACACATACGGACCATTGCTAGTTCAACTCTGCTTCAGAAACTGATACAAACCACAAGTCATCTAACATCTAATGCTTTTCAGTTAAGATCAAAAAAAAGTGTTAGCTTCGTAAACGATTTATATTCATTTGAGCTTAAAAGTGACTGCGTTTACCTGAAATGATGTCTTGCTTGTAAGAAGACACAGAGCCTAGAATATAACTCTATTTCTGAAGGGAAACACACAGCACAGTTCTCATCCATAAAACACACTCTGCTTTAGAGCACGAAGCATGCTCTTGCTTTCTGGAGTCTCTAATAGAGCCAGGAACTTGAGGGAACTCAGAACAAAATAACGGTGTTTCCTACACATACGGACCATATCTAGGTCAACTCTTCTTCTGAAACTGATACAAACCACAGTTCCTCTAACATGCAATGCTTTCCAGTTAAGAGCGAGAAACGTGTGATCTTCGTAAACGTTTTATCTTCATTTGAGCTGAAAAGTGACTGCGTTTACCTGAAAAGATGACTTGCTTGTAGGAAGACGCAGAGCCTGGGATTTAACTCCATTTCGGAAGGGAAACAAACAGCACAGGTCTCATACATGAAACACACTCTGCTTTAGAGCACGGAGCATGCTCTTGCTTTCTAGATTCTCGAATAGAGCCAGAAACTTGAGGGTACTCTGAACAAAAGAAAGGGTTTTCCTACACATACCGACCATAGCTAGTTCAACTCTGCTTCTGAAACTGATACAAACCACAACTCATCTAACATGCAATGCTATTCAGTTAAGAGCGAGAAACCTGTGAGCTTCGTAAACGATTTATATTCATATGAGCCGAAAAGTGACTGCGTTTACCTGAAATGATGTCTTGCTTGTAGGAAGACACAGAGCCTGGAATTTAACTCCATTTGTGAAGGGAAACACCTAGCACAGTTCTCATCCATGAAACACACTCTGCTTGAGAGCATGAAGCATGCTCTTGCTTTCTGGAGTCTCTAATAGAGCCAGAAACTTGAGGGTACTCAGAACAAAACAACGGTGTTTCCTACACATACAGACCATTGCTAGTTCAACTCTGCTTCAGAAACTGATACAAACCACAAGTCATCTAACATCTAATGCTTTTCAGTTAAGATAAAAAAAAGTGTGAGCTTCGTAAAAGATTTATAATCATTTGAGCTGAAAAGTGACTGCGTTTACCTGAAATGATGTCTTGCTTGTAAGAAGACACAGAGCCTGGAATATAACTCCATTTCTGAAGGGAAACACACAGCACAGTTCTCATCCATAAAACACACTCTGCTTTAGAGCAAGAAGCACGCTCTTGCTTTCTACGAATCTCTAATACAGCAAGAAACCTGACTGTGGTCAGAACAAAATAATGCTGTTTCCTACACATACGGACCATATCTAGGTCAACTCTTCTTCTGAAACTGATACAAACCACAGATCTCTAACATGCAATGCTTTCCTGTTAAGAGCGAGAAACGTGTGATCTTCTTAAACGTTTTATATTCATTTGAGCTGAAAAGAGACTGTGTTTACCTGAAATGATGTCTTGCTTGTAGGACGACACAGAGCCTGGAATTTAACTCCATTACTGAAGGGAAACACACAGCACAGTTCTCATCCATAAAACACACTCTGCTTTAGAGCAACAAGCACGTTCTGGCTTTCTAAGATTCTCTAATACAGCAAGAAACGTGTCTGTGGTCAGAACAAAATAACGGTGTTTTCTACACATACGGACCATATCTAGGTCAACTCTTCTTCTGCAACTGATACAAATCACAGTTTCTCTAACATACAATGCTTTACAGTTAAGAGCGAGAAACGTGTGAGCTTCGTGAACGATGTAGCTTCCTTTGAGCTGAAAAGTGACTGAGTTTACCTGAAAAGATTTCTTGCTTGTAGGAAACCACAGAGTCTGGTATTTAACTCCATTTCTGAAGCGAAACACAGAGCACAGTTCTCATCCATGAAACTACTCTGCTTTAGAGAAAGAAGCACGATCTTGCTTTCCAAGAGTCTCAAATACAGCATGAAACGTGTCTGTGGTCAGAACAAAATAACGGAGTTTCCTACACATACGGACGATTGCTAGTTCAACTCTGCTTCTGAAAATGATACAAACCACAGGTCCTTTAACATCCAAAGCTATACAGTTAAGAGCGAGGAACATGTGAGCTTCGTGAACGATGTAGCTTCCTTTGAGCTGAATAGTGACTGAGTTTACCTGAAAAGATGTCTTGCTTGTAGGAAGCCACAGAGCCTGGGATTTAACTCCATTTCTGAAGGGAAACACACAGCACTGGTCTCATGATGAAACACACTCTGTGTATAGGAAGAAGCACGCTCTTGCTTTCTAGAGTCTCTAATAGAGCAAGAAACGTGAGTGTGCTCAGAAAAAAAGAACGGTGTTTCCTACACATACGGACCACTGCTAGTTCAACTCTGCTTCTGAAACTGATACAAAACACAAGTCATCTAACATCCAATGCTTTTCAGTTAAGAGCGAGAAACATGTGATCTTCCTAAATGATTTATATTCATTTGAGCTGAAAAGTGACTGCGTTTACCTGAAATGATGTCTTGCTTTTAGGAAGAAAGAGAGCCTGGAATTTAACTCCACTTCTGAAGGGAAACACACAGCACAGTTCTCATCCATAAAACACACTCTGCTTTAGAGCAAGAAGCACGCTCTGTCTTTCAAAGATTCTCTAATACAGCAAGAAATGTGTCTGTGGTCAGAACAAAATAACGGTGTTTCATACACATACGGACCATAGCTAGGTCAACTCTTCTTCTGAAACTGATACAAAGCACAGTTCCATTAACATGCAATGCTTTCAAGGTAAGAGCGAGAAACGTGTGAGCTTCGTGAACGATGTGGCTTCCTTTGAGCTGAAAAGTGACTGAGTTTACCTGAAAAGATGTCTTGCTTGTAGGAAGACACAGAGCCTGGGATTTATCTCCATTTCTGAAGGGAAACACACAGCACAGTTCTCATCCATGAAACACACTCTGCTTTACAGCACGAAGCATGCTCTTGCTTTCTAGAGTCTCTAATAGAGCCAGAAACTTGAGGGTACTCAGAACAAAATAACGGTGTTTCCTACACATACGGACCATATCTAGGTCAACGATTCTTCTGAAACTGATACAAACCACAGTTCCTCTAACATGCAATGCTTTACAGTTAAGAGCGAGAAACGTGTGATCTTCGTAAACGATTTATATTCATTTCAGCTGAAAAGTGACTGCGTTTACCTGAAATTATACTTGCTTTTAGGAAGAAACAGAGCCTGGAATTTAACTCCATTACTGAAGGGAAACACAAAGCACAGTTCTCATCCATAAAACACACTCTGCTTTAGAGCAAGAAGCACGCCCTTGCTTTCTAAGATTCCCTAATACAGCAAGAAGCGTGACTGGTGTCAGAACAAAATAACGGTGTTTCCTACACATACGGACAATATCTAGGTCAACTCTTCCTCTGAAACTAATACAAACCACAGTACCTCTAACATACAATGCTATACAGTTAAGAGCGAGGAACGTGTGAGCTTCGTGAACGATGTAGCTTCCTTTGAGCTGAAAAGTGACTGAGTTTACCTAAAAGATGTCTTGCTTGTAGGAAGCCACAGAGCCTGGGATTTAACTCCATTTCTGAAGGGAAAAACACAGCACAGTTCTCATCCATGAAACACACTCTGCTTGAGAGCAAGAAGCACGCTCTTGCTTTCTAGAGTCTATAATAGAGCCAGAAACTTGAAAGTGTGCTCAGAATAAAAGAACTGGGTTTCCTACACACACGGACCATATCTAGTTCAACTCTGCTCCTGAAACTGATACAAACCACAGGTCCTCTAACATCCAATACTTTTCAGTTAAGAGCGAGAAACGTGTGAGTTTCGTAAACGGTTTATATTCATTTGAGCTGAAAAGTGACTGCGTTACCTGAAATGATGTCTTGCTTGTAGGAAGATATTGAGCCTGGAATTTAACTCCATTTCTGAAGGGAAACACACAGCACAGTTCTCATCCATGAAACACACTCTGCTTTACAGCAAGAAGCACGCTCTTACTTTCTAAGAGTCTATAATAGAGCAGGAAACGTGACTGTGGTCAGAACAAAATAACGGTGTTTCATACACATACGGACCATAGCTAGGTCAACTCTTCTTCTGAAACTGATACAAACCACAGATCTCTAACATGCAATGCTTTCCTGTTAAGAGCGAGAAACCTGTGATATTCTTAAACGTTTTATATTCATTTGAGCTGAAAAGAGACTGTGTTTACCTGAAATGATGTCTTGCTTGTAGAACGACACAGAGCCTGGAATTTAACTCCATTACTGAAGGGAAACACACAGCACAGTTCTCATCCATAAAACACACTCTGCTTTAGAGCAACAAGCACGCTCTGGCTTTCTAAGATTCTCTAATACCGCAAGAAACGTGTCTATGGTCAGAACAAAATAACGGTGTTTTCTACACATACGGACCATATCTAGGTCAACTCTTCTTCTGCAACTGATACAAATCACAGTTTCTCTAACATACAATGCTTTACAGTTAAGAGCGAGAAACGTGTGAGCTTCGTGAACGATGTAGCTTCCTTTGAGCTGAAAAGTGACTGAGTTTACCTGAAAAGATGTCTTGCTTGTAGGAAGCTACAGAGTCTGGTATTTAACTCCATTTCTGAAGCGAAACACAGAGCACAGTTCTCATCCATGAAACTACTCTGCTTTAGAGAAAGAAGCACGATCTTGCTTTCCAAGAGTCTCAAATACAGCAGGAAACGTGTCTGTGGTCAGAACAAAATAACGGAGTTTCCTACACATACGGACGATTGCTAGTTCAACTCTGCTTCTGAAAATGATACAAACCACAGGTCCTCTAACATCCAATGCTATACAGTTAAGAGCGAGGAACGTGTGAGCTTCGTGAACGATGTAGCTTCCTTTGAGCTGAAAAGTGACTGAGTTTACCTGAAAAGATGTCTTGCTTGTAGGAAGCCACAGAGCCTGGGATTTAACTCCATTTCTGAAGGGAAACACACAGCACTGGTCTCATGATGAAACACACTCTGTGTATAGGAAGAAGCACGCTCTTGCTTTCTAGAGTCTCTAATAGAGCAAGAAACGTGAGTGTGCTCAGAAAAAAAGAACGGTGTTTCCTACACATACGGACCACTGCTAGTTCAACTCTGCTTCTGAAACTGATACAAAACACAAGTCATCTAACATCCAATGCTTTTCAGTTAAGAGCGAGAAACGTGTGATCTTCCTAAATGATTTATATTCATTTGAGCTGGAAAGTGACTGCGTTTAACTGAAATGATGTCTTGCTTTTAGGAAGAAAGAGAGCCAAGAATTTAACTCCACTACTGAAGGGAAACACACAGCACAGTTATCATCCATAAAACACACTCTGCTTTAGAGCAAGAAGCACACTCTGTCTTTCAAAGATTCTCTAATACAGCAAGAAATGTGTCTGTGGTCAGAACAAAATAACGGTGTTTCATACACATACGGACCATAGCTAGGTCAACTCTTCTTCTGAAACTGATACAACGCACAGTTCCATTAACATGCAATGCTTTCAAGGTAAGAGCGAGAAACGTGTGAGCTTCGTGAACGATGTGGCTTCCTTTGAGCTGAAAAGTGACTGAGTTTACCTGAAAAGATGTCTTGCTTGTAGGAAGACACAGAGCCTGGGATTTATCTCCATTTCTGAAGGGAAACACACAGCACAGTTCTCATCCATGAAACACACTCTGCTTTAGAGCACGAAGCATGCTCTTGCTTTCTAGAGTCTCTAATAGAGCCAGAAACTTGAGGGTACTCAGAACAAAATAACGGTGTTTCCTACACATACGGACCATATCTAGGTCGACGATTCTTCTGAAACTGATACAAACCACAGTTCCTCTAACATGCAATGCTTTACAGTTAAGAGCGAGAAACGTGTGATCTTCGTAAACGATTTATATTCATTTCAGCTGAAAAGTGACTGCGTTTACCTGAAATTATACTTGCTTTTAGGAAGAAACAGAGCCTGGAATTTAACTCCATTACTGAAGGGAAACACAAAGCACAGTTCTCATCCATAAAACACACTCTGCTTTAGAGCAAGAAGCACGCCCTTGCTTTCTAAGATTCCCTAATACAGCAAGAAGCGTGACTGGTGTCAGAACAAAATAACGGTGTTTCCTACACATACGGACAATATCTAGGTCAACTCTTCCTCTGAAACTGATACAAACCACAGTTCCTCTAACATACAATGCTATACAGTTAAGAGCGAGGAACGTGTGAGCTTCGTGAACGATGTAGCTTCCTTTGAGCTGAAAAGTGACTGAGTTTACCTGAAAAGATGTCTTGCTTGTAGGAAGCCACAGAGCCTGGGATTTAACTCCATTTATGAGGGGAAAAACACAGCACAGTTCTCATCCATGAAACACACTCTGCTTGAGAGCAAGAAACACGCTCTTGCTTTCTAGAGTCTATAATAGAGCCAGAAACTTGAAAGTGTGCTCAGAATAAAAGAACTGGGTTTCCTACACACACGGACCATATCTAGTTCAACTCTGCTCCTGAAACTGATACAAACCACAGGTCCTCTAACATCCAATACTTTTCAGTTAAGAGCGAGAAACGTGTGAGCTTCGTAAACGGTTTATATTCATTTGAGCTGAAAAGTGACTGCGTTACCTGAAATGATGTCTTGCTTGTAGGAAGATATTGAGCCTGGAATTTAACTCCATTTCTGAAGGGAAACACACAGCACAGTTCTCATCCATGAAACACACTCTGCTTTACAGCAAGAAGCACGGTCTTACTTTCTAAGAGTCTATAATAGAGCAGGAAACGTGACTGTGGTCAGAACAAAATAACGGTGTTTCATACACATACGGACCATAGCTAGGTCAACTCTTCTTCTGAAACTGATACACACCACAGATCTCTAACATGCAATGCTTTCCTGTTAAGAGCGAGAAACGTGTGATCTTCGTAAACGATTTATATTCATTTCAGCTGAAAAGTGACTGCGTTTACCTGAAATTATACTTGCTTTTAGGAAGAAACAGAGCCTGGAATTTAACTCCATTACTGAAGGGAAACACAAAGCACAGTTCTCATCCATAAAACACACTCTGCTTTAGAGCAAGAAGCACGCCCTTGCTTTCTAAGATTCCCTAATACAGCAAGAAGCGTGACTGGTGTCAGAACAAAATAACGGTGTTTCCTACACATACGGACAATATCTAGGTCAACTCTTCCTCTGAAACTGATACAAACCACAGTTCCTCTAACATACAATGCTATACAGTTAAGAGCGAGGAACGTGTGAGCTTCGTGAACGATGTAGCTTCCTTTGAGCTGAAAAGTGACTGAGTTTACCTGAAAAGATGTCTTGCTTGTAGGAAGACACAGGGCCTGGGATTTATCTCCATTTCTGAAGGGAAACACACAGCACAGTTCTCATCCATGAAACACACTCTGCTTTAGAGCAAGAAGCACGCCCTTGCTTTCTAAGATTCCCTAATACAGCAAGAAGCGTGACTGGTGTCAGAACAAAATAACGGTGTTTCCTACACATACGGACAATATCTAGGTCAACTCTTCCTCTGAAACTGATACAAACCACAGTTCCTCTAACATACAATGCTATACAGTTAAGAGCGAGGAACGTGTGAGCTTCGTGAACGATGTAGCTTCCTTTGAGCTGAAAAGTGACTGAGTTTACCTGAAAAGATGTCTTGCTTGTAGGAAGCCACAGAGCCTGGGATTTAACTCCATTTATGAAGGGAAAAACACAGCACAGTTCTCATCCATGAAACACACTCTGCTTGAGAGCAAGAAGCACGCTCTTGCTTTCTAGAGTCTATAATAGAGCCAGAAACTTGAAAGTGTGCTCAGAATAAAAGAACTGGGTTTCCTACACACACGGACCATATCTAGTTCAACTCTGCTCCTGAAACTGATACAAACCACAGGTCCTCTAACATCCAATACTTTTCAGTTAAGAGCGAGAAACGTGTGAGCTTCGTAAACGGTTTATATTCATTTGAGCTGAAAAGTGACTGCGTTACCTGAAATGATGTCTTGCTTGTAGGAAGATATTGAGCCTGGAATTTAACTCCATTTCTGAAGGGAAACACACAGCACAGTTCTCATCCATGAAACACACTCTGCTTTACAGCAAGAAGCACGGTCTTACTTTCTAAGAGTCTATAATAGAGCAGGAAACGTGACTGTGGTCAGAACAAAATAACGGTGTTTCATACACATACGGACCATAGCTAGGTCAACTCTTCTTCTGAAACTGATACACACCACAGATCTCTAACATGCAATGCTTTCCTGTTAAGAGCGAGAAACGTGTGATCTTCGTAAACGATTTATATTCATTTCAGCTGAAAAGTGACTGCGTTTACCTGAAATTATACTTGCTTTTAGGAAGAAACAGAGCCTGGAATTTAACTCCATTACTGAAGGGAAACACAAAGCACAGTTCTCATCCATAAAACACACTCTGCTTTAGAGCAAGAAGCACGCCCTTGCTTTCTAAGATTCCCTAATACAGCAAGAAGCGTGACTGGTGTCAGAACAAAATAACGGTGTTTCCTACACATACGGACAATATCTAGGTCAACTCTTCCTCTGAAACTGATACAAACCACAGTTCCTCTAACATACAATGCTATACAGTTAAGAGCGAGGAACGTGTGAGCTTCGTGAACGATGTAGCTTCCTTTGAGCTGAAAAGTGACTGAGTTTACCTGAAAAGATGTCTTGCTTGTAGGAAGCCACAGAGCCTGGGATTTAACTCCATTTATGAAGGGAAACACACAGCACAGTTCTCATCCATGAAACACACTCTGCTTTAGAGCAAGAAGCACTCTCTTGCTTTCTAAGAGTCTCTAATAGAGCAGGAAACGTGACTGTGGTCAGACTAAAATAACAGTGTTTCCTACACTTACGGACCATTGCTAGTTCAACTCTGCTTCAGAAACTGATACAAACCACAAGTCATCTAACATCTAATGCTTTTCAGTTAAGATAAAAAAATTGTGAGCTTCGTAAACGATTTATATTCATTTGAGCTGAAAAGTGACTGCGTTACCTGAAATGATGTCTTGCTTGTAAGAAGACACAGAGCCTAGAATATAACTCTATTTCTGAAGGGAAACACACAGCACAGTTCTCATCCATAAAACACACTCTGCTTTAGAGCACGAAGCATGCTCTTGCTTTCTGGAGTCTCTAATAGAGCCAGGAACTTGAGGGAACTCAGAACAAAATAACGGTGTTTCCTACACATACGGACCATATCTAGGTCAACTCTTCTTCTGAAACTGATACAAACCACAGTTCCTCTAACATGCAATGCTTTCCAGTTAAGAGCGAGAAACGTGTGATCTTCGTAAACGTTTTATCTTCATTTGAGCTGAAAAGTGACTGCGTTTACCTGAAAAGATGACTTGCTTGTAGGAAGACGCAGAGCCTGGGATTTAACTCCATTTCGGAAGGGAAACACACAGCACAGTTCTCATACATGAAACACACTCTGCTTTAGAGCACGGAGCATGCTCTTGCTTTCTAGATTCTCGAATAGAGCCAGAAACTTGAGGGTACTCTGAACAAAAGAAAGGTTTTTCCTACACATACAGACCATTGCTAGTTCAACTCTGCTTCAGAAACTGATACAAACCACAAGTCATCTAACATCTAATGCTTTTCAGTTAAGATAAAAAAAAGTGTGAGCTTCGTAAAAGATTTATATTCATTTGAGCTGAAAAGTGACTGCGTTTACCTGAAATGATTGATGTCTTGCTTGTAAGAAGACACAGAGCCTGGAATATAACTCCATTTCTGAAGGGAAACACACAGCAGAGTTCTCATCCATAATACACACTCTGCTTTAGAGCAAGAAGCACGCTCTTGCTTTCTAAGAATCTCTAATACAGCAAGAAACGTGACTGTGGTCAGAACAAAATAACGGTGTTTCCTACACATACGGACCATATCTAGGTCAACTCTTCTTCTGAAACTGATACAAACCACAGATCTCTAACATGCAATGCTTTCCTGTTAAGAGCGAGAAACGTGTGATCTTCTTAAACGTTTTATATTCATTTGAGCTGAAAAGTGACAGCGTTTACCTGAAAAGATGACTGGCGTCTAGGAAGACACAGAGCCATGGATTGAACTCCATTTCTGAAGGGAAACACACAGCACAGTTCTCATCCATAAAACACACTCTGCTTTAGAGCACGAAGCATGCTCTTGCTTTCTGGAGTCTCTAATAGAGCCAGGAACTTGAGGGAACTCAGAACAAAATAACGGTGTTTCCTACACATACGGACCATATCTAGGTCAACTCTTCTTCTGAAACTGATACAAACCACAGTTCCTCTAACATGCAATGCTTTCCAGTTAAGAGCGAGAAACGTGTGATCTTCATAAATGTTTTATCTTCATTTGAGCTGAAAAGTGACTGCGTTTACCTGAAAAGATGACTTGCTTGTAGGAAGATACACAGCCTGTGATTTAACTCCATTTCTGAAGGGAAACACACAGCACTGTTCTCAAGAAGAAACACACCCTGCGTATACGAAGAAGCACGCTCTTGCTTTCTAGAGTCTCTAATAGAGCAGGAAACGTGAGTGTGCTCAGAAGAAAAGAACGGTGTTTCCTACACATATGGACCATTGCTAGTTCAACTCTGCTTCTGAAACTGATACAAAACACAAGTCATCTAACATCAAATGCTTTTCACTTAAGAGTGAGAAACGTGTGATCTTTGTAAAAGATTTAGATTCATTTAAGCTGAAAAGTGACTGAGTTTACCTGAAATGATGTCTTGCTTGTAGGAAGAAACAGAGCCTGGAATTTAACTCCATTTCTGAAGGGATACACACAGCACAGTTCTCATCCATAAAACACACTCAACTTTTGAGCAAGAAGCACGCCCTTGCTTTCTAAGATTCTCAAATACAGCAAGAAACGTGACTGTGGTCAGAACAAAATAACGGTGTGTCCTACACATATGGACAATATCTAGGTCAACTCTTCTTCTGAAACTGATACAAACCACAGTTCCTCTAACATACAATGCTATACAGTTAAGAGCGAGAAACGTGTGAGCTTCGTGAACGATGTAGCTTCCTTTGAGCTGAAAAGTGACTGAGTTTACCTGAAAAGATGTCTTGCATGTAGGAAGCCACAGAGCCCTTCATTTAACTCCATTTCTGAAGGGAAAAACACAGGACAGTTCTCATCCATGAAACACACGCTGCTTGAGACCAAGAAGCACGCTCTTGCTTTCTAGAGTCTATAATAGAGCCAGAAACTTGAAAGTGTGCTCAGAATAAAAGAACTGGGTTTCCTACTCACACGGACCATATCTAGTTCAACTCTGCTCCTGAAACTGATACAAACCACAGGTCCTCTAAAATCCAATGCTTTTCAGTTAAGAGCGAGACACGTGTGAGCTTCGTAAACGATTTATATTCATTTGAGCTGAAAAGTGACAGCGTTTACCTGAAAAGATGACTGGCTTCTAGGAAGACACAGAGCCGTGGATTGAACTCCATTTCTGAAGGGAAACACACAGCACAGTTCTCATCCATGAAACACAATCTGCTTTAGATCACGGAGCATGCTCTTGCTTTCTAGAGTCTCTAAGAGAGCCAGAAAATTGAGGGTACTCTGAACAAAAGAACGGTGTTTCCTACACATACTGACCATAGCTAGTTCAACTCTGCTTCTGAAACTGATAGAAACCACAAGTCATCTAACATCCAATGCTATTCAGTTAAGAGCGAGAAACGTGTGATCTTCGTAAATGATTTATATTCATTTGAGCTGAAAAGTGACTGCGTTACCTGAAATGATGTCTTGCTTGTAGGAAGATATTGAGCCTGGAATTTAACTCCATTTCTGAAGGGAAACACACAGCACAGTTCTCATCCATGAAACACACTCTGCTTTAGAGCAAGAAGCACGCTCTGGCTTTCAAAGATTCTCTAATACAGCAAGGAACGTGTCTGTGGTCAGAACAAAATAACGGTGTTTCATACACATACGGATCATAGCTAGGTCAACTCTTCTTCTGAAACTGATACAAAGCAGAGTTCCATTAACATGCAATGCTTTCAAGTTAAGAGCGAGAAACGTGTGAGCTTTGTGAACGATGTAGCTTTGTTTGAGCTGAAAGGTGACTGAGTTTACGTGAAACGAAGTCTTGCTTGTAGGAAGATACAGAGCCTGTGATTTAACTCCATATCTGAAGGGAAACACACAGCACTGTTCTCACGATGAAACACACTCTGCCTATAGGAAGAAGCACACTCTTGCTTTCTAGAGTCTCTAATAGAGCAGGAAACGTGAGTGTGCTCAGAACAAAAGAACGGTGTTTCCTACACATAGGGACCATTGCTAGTTCAACTCTGCTTCTGAAACTGATACAAAACACAAGTCATCTAACATCCAATGCTTTTCAGTTAAGAGCGAGAAACGTGTGATCTTCGTAAATGATTTATATTCATTTGAGATGAAAAGTGACTGCGTTTACCTGAAATGATGTCTTGCTTGTAGGACGACACAGAGCCTGGAATTTAACTCCATTTCTGAAGGGAAACACACAGAACAGTTCTCATCCATGAAACACACTCTGCTTTAGAGCAACAAGCACGCTCTGGCTTTCTAAGATTCTCTAATACAGCAAGAAACATGTCTGTGGTCAGAACAAAATAACGGTGTTTTCTACACATACGGACCATATCTAGGTCAACTCTTCTTCTGCAACTGATACAAATCACAGTTTCTCTAACATACAATGCTTTACAGTTAAGAGCGAGAAACGTGTGAGCTTCGTGAACGATGTAGCTTCCTTTGAGCTGAAAAGTGACTGAGTTTACCTGAAAAGATGTCTTGCATGTAGGAAGCCACAAAGCCCTTCATTTAACTCCATTTCTGAAGGGAAAAACACAGGACAGTTCTCATCCATGAAACACATGCTGCTTGAGACCAAGAAGCACACTCTTGCTTTCTAGAGTCTATAATAGAGCCAGAAACTTGAAAGTGTGCTCAGAATAAAAGAACTGGGTTTCCTACTCACACGGACCATATCTAGTTCAACTCTGCTCCTGAAACTGATACAAAGCAGAGTTCCATTAACATGCAATGCTTTCAAGTTAAGAGCGAGAAACGTGTGAGCTTTGTGAACGATGTAGCTTTGTTTGAGCTGAAAGGTGACTGAGTTTACGTGAAACGAAGTCTTGCTTGTAGGAAGATACAGAGCCTGTGATTTAACTCCATATCTGAAGGGAAACACACAGCACTGTTCTCACGATGAAACACACTCTGCCTATAGGAAGAAGCACACTCTTGCTTTCTAGAATCTCTAATAGAGCAGGAAACATGAGTGTGCTCAGAACAAAAGAACGGAGTTTCCTACACATAGGGACCATTGCTAGTTCAACTCTGCTTCTGAAACTGATACAAAACACAAGTCATCTAACATCCAATGCTTTTCAGTTAAGAGCGAGAAACGTGTGATCTTTGTAAATGATTTATATTCATTTGAGATGAAAAGTGACTGCGTTTACCTGAAATGATGTCTTGCTTGTAGGACGACACAGAGCCTGGAATTTAACTCCATTTCTGAAGGGAAACACACAGCACAGTTCTCATCCATAAAACACACTCTGCTTTAGAGCAAGAAGCACGCCCTTGCTTTCTAAGCTTCACTAATACAGCAAGAAACGTGACTGTGGTCAGAACAAAATAACGGTGTTTCCTACACATACGGACAATATCTAGGTCAACTCTTCTTCTGAAACTGATACAAACCACAGTTCCTCTAACATACAATTCTATACATTTAAGAGCGAGAAACGTGTGTGCTTCGTGAACTATGTAGCTTCCTTTGAGATGAAAATTGACTGAGTTTACCTGAAAAGATGTCTTGCTTGTAGGAAGCCACACAGCCTGGTATTTAACTCCATTTCTGAAGGGAAAAACACAGCACAGTTCTCATCCATGAAACACACTCTGCTTTAGAGCAAGAAGCACTCTCTTGCTTTCTAAGAGTCTCTAATAGAGCAGGAAACGTGACTGTGGTCAGACCAAAATAACAGTGTTTCCTACACATACGGACCATTGCTAGTTCAACTCTGCTTCAGAAACTGATACAAACCACAAGTCATCTAACATCTAATGCTTTTCAGTTAAGATCAAAAAAAGTGTGAGCTTCGTAAACGAATTATATTCATTTGAGCTGAAAAGTGACTGCGTTTATCTGAAATGATTGATGTCTTGCTTGTAAGAAGACATAGAGCCTGGAATATAACTCCATTTCTGAAGGGAAACACACAGCACAGTTCTCATCCATAAAACACACTCTGCTTTAGAGCAAGAAGCACGCTCTTGCTTTCTAAGATTCTCTAATACAGCAAGAAACGTGACTGGTGTCAGAACAAAATAACGGTGTTTCCTACACATGCGGACCATATCTAGGTCAACTCGTCTTCTGAAAATGATAAAAACCACAGTTCCTCTAACATGCAATGCTTTCCAGGTAAGAGCGAGAAACTTGTTAGCTTTGTGAACGATGTAGCTTTGTTTGAGCTGAAAGGTGACTGAGTTTACGTGAAACGAAGTCTTGCTTGTAGGAAGATACACAGCCTGTGATTTAACTCCATTTCTGAAGGGAAACACACAGCACTGTTCTCAAGAAGAAACACACCCTGCATATATGAAGAAGCACGCTCTTGCTTTCTAGAGTCTCTAATAGAGCAGGAAACGTGAGTGTGCTCAGAAGAAAAGAACGGTGTTTCCTACACATATGGACCATTGCTAGTTCAACTCTGCTTCTGAAACTGATACAAAACACAAGTCATCTAACATCCAATGCTTTTCAGTTAAGAGCGAGAAACGTGTGATCTTTGTAAAAGATTTAGATTCATTTGAGCTGAAAAGTGACTGAGTTTACCTGAAATGATGTCTTGCTTGTAGGAAGAAACAGAGCCTGGAATTTAACTCCATTTCTGAAGGGATACAGACAGCACAGTTCTCATCCATAAAACACACTCTGCTTTAGAGCAAGAAGCACGCCCTTGCTTTCTAAGATTCTCAAATACAGCAAGAAACGTGACTGTGGTCAGAACAAAATAACGGTGTGTCCTACACATACGGACAATATCTAGGTCAACTCTTCTTCTGAAACTGATACAAACCACAGTTCCTCTAACATACAATGCTATACAGTTAAGAGCGAGAAACGTGTGAGCTTCGTGAACGATGTAGCTTCCTTTGAGCTGAAAAGTGACTGAGTTTACCTGAAAAGATGTCTTGCTTGTAGGAAGCCACAGAGTCTGGTATTTAACTCCATTTCTGAAGCGAAACACAGAGCACAGTTCTCATCCATGAAACTACTCTGCTTTAGAGAAAGAAGCACGATCTTGCGTTCCAAGAGTCTCAAATACAGCAGGAAACGTGTCTGTGGTCAGAACAAAATAACGGAGTTTCCTACACATACGGACGATTGCTAGTTCAACTCTGCTTCTGAAACTGATACAAACCACAGGTCCTCTTAGATCCAATGCTATACAGTTAAGAGCGAGGAACGTGTGAGCTTCGTGAACGATGTAGCTTCCTTTGAGCTGAAAAGTGACTGAGTTTACCTGAAAAGATGTCTTGCTTGTAGGAAGCCACAGAGCCTGGGATTTAACTCCATTTCTGAAGGGAAAAACACAGCACAGTTCTCATCCATGAAACACACTCTGCTTTAGAGCAAGAAGCACTCTCTTGCTTTCTAAGAGTCTCTAATAGAGCAGGAAACGTGGCTGTGGTCAGACCAAAATAACAGTGTTTCCTACACATACGGACCATTGCTAGTTCAACTCTGCTTCAGAAACTGATACAAACCACAAGTCATCTAACATCTAATGCTTTTCAGTTAAGATCAAAAAAAAGTGTGAGCTTCGTAAACGATTTATATTCATTTGAGCTTAAAAGTGACTGCGTTTACCTGAAATGATGTCTTGCTTGTAAGAAGACACAGAGCCTAGAATATAACTCTATTTCTGAAGGGAAACACACAGCACAGTTCTCATCCATAAAACACACTCTGCTTTAGAGCACGAAGCATGCTCTTGCTTTCTGGAGTCTCTAATAGAGCCAGGAACTTGAGGGAACTCAGAACAAAATAACGGTGTTTCCTACACATACGGACCATATCTAGGTCAACTCTTCTTCTGAAACTGATACAAACCACAGTTCCTCTAACATGCAATGCTTTCCAGTTAAGAGCGAGAAACGTGTGATCTTCGTAAACGTTTTATCTTCATTTGAGCTGAAAAGTGACTGCGTTTACCTGAAAAGATGACTTGCTTGTAGGAAGACGCAGAGCCTGGGATTTAACTCCATTTCGGAAGGGAAACAAACAGCACAGGTCTCATACATGAAACACACTCTGCTTTAGAGCACGGAGCATGCTCTTGCTTTCTAGATTCTCGAATAGAGCCAGAAACTTGAGGGTACTCTGAACAAAAGAAAGGGTTTTCCTACACATACCGACCATAGCTAGTTCAACTCTGCTTCTGAAACTGATACAAACCACAACTCATCTAACATGCAATGCTATTCAGTTAAGAGCGAGAAACCTGTGAGCTTCGTAAACGATTTATATTCATATGAGCCGAAAAGTGACTGCGTTTACCTGAAATGATGTCTTGCTTGTAGGAAGACACAGAGCCTGGAATTTAACTCCATTTGTGAAGGGAAACACCTAGCACAGTTCTCATCCATGAAACACACTCTGCTTGAGAGCATGAAGCATGCTCTTGCTTTCTGGAGTCTCTAATAGAGCCAGAAACTTGAGGGTACTCAGAACAAAACAACGGTGTTTCCTACACATACAGACCATTGCTAGTTCAACTCTGCTTCAGAAACTGATACAAACCACAAGTCATCTAACATCTAATGCTTTTCAGTTAAGATAAAAAAAAGTGTGAGCTTCGTAAAAGATTTATAATCATTTGAGCTGAAAAGTGACTGCGTTTACCTGAAATGATGTCTTGCTTGTAAGAAGACACAGAGCCTGGAATATAACTCCATTTCTGAAGGGAAACACACAGCACAGTTCTCATCCATAAAACACACTCTGCTTTAGAGCAAGAAGCACGCTCTTGCTTTCTACGAATCTCTAATACAGCAAGAAACCTGACTGTGGTCAGAACAAAATAATGCTGTTTCCTACACATACGGACCATATCTAGGTCAACTCTTCTTCTGAAACTGATACAAACCACAGATCTCTAACATGCAATGCTTTCCTGTTAAGAGCGAGAAACGTGTGATCTTCTTAAACGTTTTATATTCATTTGAGCTGAAAAGAGACTGTGTTTACCTGAAATGATGTCTTGCTTGTAGGACGACACAGAGCCTGGAATTTAACTCCATTACTGAAGGGAAACACACAGCACAGTTCTCATCCATAAAACACACTCTGCTTTAGAGCAACAAGCACGTTCTGGCTTTCTAAGATTCTCTAATACAGCAAGAAACGTGTCTGTGGTCAGAACAAAATAACGGTGTTTTCTACACATACGGACCATATCTAGGTCAACTCTTCTTCTGCAACTGATACAAATCACAGTTTCTCTAACATACAATGCTTTACAGTTAAGAGCGAGAAACGTGTGAGCTTCGTGAACGATGTAGCTTCCTTTGAGCTGAAAAGTGACTGAGTTTACCTGAAAAGATTTCTTGCTTGTAGGAAACCACAGAGTCTGGTATTTAACTCCATTTCTGAAGCGAAACACAGAGCACAGTTCTCATCCATGAAACTACTCTGCTTTAGAGAAAGAAGCACGATCTTGCTTTCCAAGAGTCTCAAATACAGCATGAAACGTGTCTGTGGTCAGAACAAAATAACGGAGTTTCCTACACATACGGACGATTGCTAGTTCAACTCTGCTTCTGAAAATGATACAAACCACAGGTCCTTTAACATCCAAAGCTATACAGTTAAGAGCGAGGAACATGTGAGCTTCGTGAACGATGTAGCTTCCTTTGAGCTGAATAGTGACTGAGTTTACCTGAAAAGATGTCTTGCTTGTAGGAAGCCACAGAGCCTGGGATTTAACTCCATTTCTGAAGGGAAACACACAGCACTGGTCTCATGATGAAACACACTCTGTGTATAGGAAGAAGCACGCTCTTGCTTTCTAGAGTCTCTAATAGAGCAAGAAACGTGAGTGTGCTCAGAAAAAAAGAACGGTGTTTCCTACACATACGGACCACTGCTAGTTCAACTCTGCTTCTGAAACTGATACAAAACACAAGTCATCTAACATCCAATGCTTTTCAGTTAAGAGCGAGAAACATGTGATCTTCCTAAATGATTTATATTCATTTGAGCTGAAAAGTGACTGCGTTTACCTGAAATGATGTCTTGCTTTTAGGAAGAAAGAGAGCCTGGAATTTAACTCCACTTCTGAAGGGAAACACACAGCACAGTTCTCATCCATAAAACACACTCTGCTTTAGAGCAAGAAGCACGCTCTGTCTTTCAAAGATTCTCTAATACAGCAAGAAATGTGTCTGTGGTCAGAACAAAATAACGGTGTTTCATACACATACGGACCATAGCTAGGTCAACTCTTCTTCTGAAACTGATACAAAGCACAGTTCCATTAACATGCAATGCTTTCAAGGTAAGAGCGAGAAACGTGTGAGCTTCGTGAACGATGTGGCTTCCTTTGAGCTGAAAAGTGACTGAGTTTACCTGAAAAGATGTCTTGCTTGTAGGAAGACACAGAGCCTGGGATTTATCTCCATTTCTGAAGGGAAACACACAGCACAGTTCTCATCCATGAAACACACTCTGCTTTACAGCACGAAGCATGCTCTTGCTTTCTAGAGTCTCTAATAGAGCCAGAAACTTGAGGGTACTCAGAACAAAATAACGGTGTTTCCTACACATACGGACCATATCTAGGTCAACGATTCTTCTGAAACTGATACAAACCACAGTTCCTCTAACATGCAATGCTTTACAGTTAAGAGCGAGAAACGTGTGATCTTCGTAAACGATTTATATTCATTTCAGCTGAAAAGTGACTGCGTTTACCTGAAATTATACTTGCTTTTAGGAAGAAACAGAGCCTGGAATTTAACTCCATTACTGAAGGGAAACACAAAGCACAGTTCTCATCCATAAAACACACTCTGCTTTAGAGCAAGAAGCACGCCCTTGCTTTCTAAGATTCCCTAATACAGCAAGAAGCGTGACTGGTGTCAGAACAAAATAACGGTGTTTCCTACACATACGGACAATATCTAGGTCAACTCTTCCTCTGAAACTAATACAAACCACAGTACCTCTAACATACAATGCTATACAGTTAAGAGCGAGGAACGTGTGAGCTTCGTGAACGATGTAGCTTCCTTTGAGCTGAAAAGTGACTGAGTTTACCTAAAAGATGTCTTGCTTGTAGGAAGCCACAGAGCCTGGGATTTAACTCCATTTCTGAAGGGAAAAACACAGCACAGTTCTCATCCATGAAACACACTCTGCTTGAGAGCAAGAAGCACGCTCTTGCTTTCTAGAGTCTATAATAGAGCCAGAAACTTGAAAGTGTGCTCAGAATAAAAGAACTGGGTTTCCTACACACACGGACCATATCTAGTTCAACTCTGCTCCTGAAACTGATACAAACCACAGGTCCTCTAACATCCAATACTTTTCAGTTAAGAGCGAGAAACGTGTGAGTTTCGTAAACGGTTTATATTCATTTGAGCTGAAAAGTGACTGCGTTACCTGAAATGATGTCTTGCTTGTAGGAAGATATTGAGCCTGGAATTTAACTCCATTTCTGAAGGGAAACACACAGCACAGTTCTCATCCATGAAACACACTCTGCTTTACAGCAAGAAGCACGCTCTTACTTTCTAAGAGTCTATAATAGAGCAGGAAACGTGACTGTGGTCAGAACAAAATAACGGTGTTTCATACACATACGGACCATAGCTAGGTCAACTCTTCTTCTGAAACTGATACAAACCACAGATCTCTAACATGCAATGCTTTCCTGTTAAGAGCGAGAAACCTGTGATATTCTTAAACGTTTTATATTCATTTGAGCTGAAAAGAGACTGTGTTTACCTGAAATGATGTCTTGCTTGTAGAACGACACAGAGCCTGGAATTTAACTCCATTACTGAAGGGAAACACACAGCACAGTTCTCATCCATAAAACACACTCTGCTTTAGAGCAACAAGCACGCTCTGGCTTTCTAAGATTCTCTAATACCGCAAGAAACGTGTCTATGGTCAGAACAAAATAACGGTGTTTTCTACACATACGGACCATATCTAGGTCAACTCTTCTTCTGCAACTGATACAAATCACAGTTTCTCTAACATACAATGCTTTACAGTTAAGAGCGAGAAACGTGTGAGCTTCGTGAACGATGTAGCTTCCTTTGAGCTGAAAAGTGACTGAGTTTACCTGAAAAGATGTCTTGCTTGTAGGAAGCTACAGAGTCTGGTATTTAACTCCATTTCTGAAGCGAAACACAGAGCACAGTTCTCATCCATGAAACTACTCTGCTTTAGAGAAAGAAGCACGATCTTGCTTTCCAAGAGTCTCAAATACAGCAGGAAACGTGTCTGTGGTCAGAACAAAATAACGGAGTTTCCTACACATACGGACGATTGCTAGTTCAACTCTGCTTCTGAAAATGATACAAACCACAGGTCCTCTAACATCCAATGCTATACAGTTAAGAGCGAGGAACGTGTGAGCTTCGTGAACGATGTAGCTTCCTTTGAGCTGAAAAGTGACTGAGTTTACCTGAAAAGATGTCTTGCTTGTAGGAAGCCACAGAGCCTGGGATTTAACTCCATTTCTGAAGGGAAACACACAGCACTGGTCTCATGATGAAACACACTCTGTGTATAGGAAGAAGCACGCTCTTGCTTTCTAGAGTCTCTAATAGAGCAAGAAACGTGAGTGTGCTCAGAAAAAAAGAACGGTGTTTCCTACACATACGGACCACTGCTAGTTCAACTCTGCTTCTGAAACTGATACAAAACACAAGTCATCTAACATCCAATGCTTTTCAGTTAAGAGCGAGAAACGTGTGATCTTCCTAAATGATTTATATTCATTTGAGCTGGAAAGTGACTGCGTTTAACTGAAATGATGTCTTGCTTTTAGGAAGAAAGAGAGCCAAGAATTTAACTCCACTACTGAAGGGAAACACACAGCACAGTTATCATCCATAAAACACACTCTGCTTTAGAGCAAGAAGCACACTCTGTCTTTCAAAGATTCTCTAATACAGCAAGAAATGTGTCTGTGGTCAGAACAAAATAACGGTGTTTCATACACATACGGACCATAGCTAGGTCAACTCTTCTTCTGAAACTGATACAACGCACAGTTCCATTAACATGCAATGCTTTCAAGGTAAGAGCGAGAAACGTGTGAGCTTCGTGAACGATGTGGCTTCCTTTGAGCTGAAAAGTGACTGAGTTTACCTGAAAAGATGTCTTGCTTGTAGGAAGACACAGAGCCTGGGATTTATCTCCATTTCTGAAGGGAAACACACAGCACAGTTCTCATCCATGAAACACACTCTGCTTTAGAGCACGAAGCATGCTCTTGCTTTCTAGAGTCTCTAATAGAGCCAGAAACTTGAGGGTACTCAGAACAAAATAACGGTGTTTCCTACACATACGGACCATATCTAGGTCGACGATTCTTCTGAAACTGATACAAACCACAGTTCCTCTAACATGCAATGCTTTACAGTTAAGAGCGAGAAACGTGTGATCTTCGTAAACGATTTATATTCATTTCAGCTGAAAAGTGACTGCGTTTACCTGAAATTATACTTGCTTTTAGGAAGAAACAGAGCCTGGAATTTAACTCCATTACTGAAGGGAAACACAAAGCACAGTTCTCATCCATAAAACACACTCTGCTTTAGAGCAAGAAGCACGCCCTTGCTTTCTAAGATTCCCTAATACAGCAAGAAGCGTGACTGGTGTCAGAACAAAATAACGGTGTTTCCTACACATACGGACAATATCTAGGTCAACTCTTCCTCTGAAACTGATACAAACCACAGTTCCTCTAACATACAATGCTATACAGTTAAGAGCGAGGAACGTGTGAGCTTCGTGAACGATGTAGCTTCCTTTGAGCTGAAAAGTGACTGAGTTTACCTGAAAAGATGTCTTGCTTGTAGGAAGCCACAGAGCCTGGGATTTAACTCCATTTATGAGGGGAAAAACACAGCACAGTTCTCATCCATGAAACACACTCTGCTTGAGAGCAAGAAACACGCTCTTGCTTTCTAGAGTCTATAATAGAGCCAGAAACTTGAAAGTGTGCTCAGAATAAAAGAACTGGGTTTCCTACACACACGGACCATATCTAGTTCAACTCTGCTCCTGAAACTGATACAAACCACAGGTCCTCTAACATCCAATACTTTTCAGTTAAGAGCGAGAAACGTGTGAGCTTCGTAAACGGTTTATATTCATTTGAGCTGAAAAGTGACTGCGTTACCTGAAATGATGTCTTGCTTGTAGGAAGATATTGAGCCTGGAATTTAACTCCATTTCTGAAGGGAAACACACAGCACAGTTCTCATCCATGAAACACACTCTGCTTTACAGCAAGAAGCACGGTCTTACTTTCTAAGAGTCTATAATAGAGCAGGAAACGTGACTGTGGTCAGAACAAAATAACGGTGTTTCATACACATACGGACCATAGCTAGGTCAACTCTTCTTCTGAAACTGATACACACCACAGATCTCTAACATGCAATGCTTTCCTGTTAAGAGCGAGAAACGTGTGATCTTCGTAAACGATTTATATTCATTTCAGCTGAAAAGTGACTGCGTTTACCTGAAATTATACTTGCTTTTAGGAAGAAACAGAGCCTGGAATTTAACTCCATTACTGAAGGGAAACACAAAGCACAGTTCTCATCCATAAAACACACTCTGCTTTAGAGCAAGAAGCACGCCCTTGCTTTCTAAGATTCCCTAATACAGCAAGAAGCGTGACTGGTGTCAGAACAAAATAACGGTGTTTCCTACACATACGGACAATATCTAGGTCAACTCTTCCTCTGAAACTGATACAAACCACAGTTCCTCTAACATACAATGCTATACAGTTAAGAGCGAGGAACGTGTGAGCTTCGTGAACGATGTAGCTTCCTTTGAGCTGAAAAGTGACTGAGTTTACCTGAAAAGATGTCTTGCTTGTAGGAAGACACAGGGCCTGGGATTTATCTCCATTTCTGAAGGGAAACACACAGCACAGTTCTCATCCATGAAACACACTCTGCTTTAGAGCAAGAAGCACGCCCTTGCTTTCTAAGATTCCCTAATACAGCAAGAAGCGTGACTGGTGTCAGAACAAAATAACGGTGTTTCCTACACATACGGACAATATCTAGGTCAACTCTTCCTCTGAAACTGATACAAACCACAGTTCCTCTAACATACAATGCTATACAGTTAAGAGCGAGGAACGTGTGAGCTTCGTGAACGATGTAGCTTCCTTTGAGCTGAAAAGTGACTGAGTTTACCTGAAAAGATGTCTTGCTTGTAGGAAGCCACAGAGCCTGGGATTTAACTCCATTTATGAAGGGAAAAACACAGCACAGTTCTCATCCATGAAACACACTCTGCTTGAGAGCAAGAAGCACGCTCTTGCTTTCTAGAGTCTATAATAGAGCCAGAAACTTGAAAGTGTGCTCAGAATAAAAGAACTGGGTTTCCTACACACACGGACCATATCTAGTTCAACTCTGCTCCTGAAACTGATACAAACCACAGGTCCTCTAACATCCAATACTTTTCAGTTAAGAGCGAGAAACGTGTGAGCTTCGTAAACGGTTTATATTCATTTGAGCTGAAAAGTGACTGCGTTACCTGAAATGATGTCTTGCTTGTAGGAAGATATTGAGCCTGGAATTTAACTCCATTTCTGAAGGGAAACACACAGCACAGTTCTCATCCATGAAACACACTCTGCTTTACAGCAAGAAGCACGGTCTTACTTTCTAAGAGTCTATAATAGAGCAGGAAACGTGACTGTGGTCAGAACAAAATGACGGTGTTTCATACACATACGGACCATAGCTAGGTCAACTCTTCTTCTGAAACTGATACACACCACAGATCTCTAACATGCAATGCTTTCCTGTTAAGAGCGAGAAACGTGTGATCTTCGTAAACGATTTATATTCATTTCAGCTGAAAAGTGACTGCGTTTACCTGAAATTATACTTGCTTTTAGGAAGAAACAGAGCCTGGAATTTAACTCCATTACTGAAGGGAAACACAAAGCACAGTTCTCATCCATAAAACACACTCTGCTTTAGAGCAAGAAGCACGCCCTTGCTTTCTAAGATTCCCTAATACAGCAAGAAGCGTGACTGGTGTCAGAACAAAATAACGGTGTTTCCTACACATACGGACAATATCTAGGTCAACTCTTCCTCTGAAACTGATACAAACCACAGTTCCTCTAACATACAATGCTATACAGTTAAGAGCGAGGAACGTGTGAGCTTCGTGAACGATGTAGCTTCCTTTGAGCTGAAAAGTGACTGAGTTTACCTGAAAAGATGTTTTGCTTGTAGGAAGCCACAGAGCCTGGGATTTAACTCCATTTATGAAGGGAAACACACAGCACAGTTCTCATCCATGAAACACACTCTGCTTTAGAGCAAGAAGCACTCTCTTGCTTTCTAAGAGTCTCTAATAGAGCAGGAAACGTGACTGTGGTCAGACTAAAATAACAGTGTTTCCTACACTTACGGACCATTGCTAGTTCAACTCTGCTTCAGAAACTGATACAAACCACAAGTCATCTAACATCTAATGCTTTTCAGTTAAGATAAAAAAATTGTGAGCTTCGTAAACGATTTATATTCATTTGAGCTGAAAAGTGACTGCGTTACCTGAAATGATGTCTTGCTTGTAAGAAGACACAGAGCCTAGAATATAACTCTATTTCTGAAGGGAAACACACAGCACAGTTCTCATCCATAAAACACACTCTGCTTTAGAGCACGAAGCATGCTCTTGCTTTCTGGAGTCTCTAATAGAGCCAGGAACTTGAGGGAACTCAGAACAAAATAACGGTGTTTCCTACACATACGGACCATATCTAGGTCAACTCTTCTTCTGAAACTGATACAAACCACAGTTCCTCTAACATGCAATGCTTTCCAGTTAAGAGCGAGAAACGTGTGATCTTCGTAAACGTTTTATCTTCATTTGAGCTGAAAAGTGACTGCGTTTACCTGAAAAGATGACTTGCTTGTAGGAAGACGCAGAGCCTGGGATTTAACTCCATTTCGGAAGGGAAACACACAGCACAGTTCTCATACATGAAACACACTCTGCTTTAGAGCACGGAGCATGCTCTTGCTTTCTAGATTCTCGAATAGAGCCAGAAACTTGAGGGTACTCTGAACAAAAGAAAGGTTTTTCCTACACATACAGACCATTGCTAGTTCAACTCTGCTTCAGAAACTGATACAAACCACAAGTCATCTAACATCTAATGCTTTTCAGTTAAGATAAAAAAAAGTGTGAGCTTCGTAAAAGATTTATATTCATTTGAGCTGAAAAGTGACTGCGTTTACCTGAAATGATTGATGTCTTGCTTGTAAGAAGACACAGAGCCTGGAATATAACTCCATTTCTGAAGGGAAACACACAGCAGAGTTCTCATCCATAATACACACTCTGCTTTAGAGCAAGAAGCACGCTCTTGCTTTCTAAGAATCTCTAATACAGCAAGAAACGTGACTGTGGTCAGAACAAAATAACGGTGTTTCCTACACATACGGACCATATCTAGGTCAACTCTTCTTCTGAAACTGATACAAACCACAGATCTCTAACATGCAATGCTTTCCTGTTAAGAGCGAGAAACGTGTGATCTTCTTAAACGTTTTATATTCATTTGAGCTGAAAAGTGACAGCGTTTACCTGAAAAGATGACTGGCGTCTAGGAAGACACAGAGCCATGGATTGAACTCCATTTCTGAAGGGAAACACACAGCACAGTTCTCATCCATAAAACACACTCTGCTTTAGAGCACGAAGCATGCTCTTGCTTTCTGGAGTCTCTAATAGAGCCAGGAACTTGAGGGAACTCAGAACAAAATAACGGTGTTTCCTACACATACGGACCATATCTAGGTCAACTCTTCTTCTGAAACTGATACAAACCACAGTTCCTCTAACATGCAATGCTTTCCAGTTAAGAGCGAGAAACGTGTGATCTTCATAAATGTTTTATCTTCATTTGAGCTGAAAAGTGACTGCGTTTACCTGAAAAGATGACTTGCTTGTAGGAAGATACACAGCCTGTGATTTAACTCCATTTCTGAAGGGAAACACACAGCACTGTTCTCAAGAAGAAACACACCCTGCGTATACGAAGAAGCACGCTCTTGCTTTCTAGAGTCTCTAATAGAGCAGGAAACGTGAGTGTGCTCAGAAGAAAAGAACGGTGTTTCCTACACATATGGACCATTGCTAGTTCAACTCTGCTTCTGAAACTGATACAAAACACAAGTCATCTAACATCAAATGCTTTTCACTTAAGAGTGAGAAACGTGTGATCTTTGTAAAAGATTTAGATTCATTTAAGCTGAAAAGTGACTGAGTTTACCTGAAATGATGTCTTGCTTGTAGGAAGAAACAGAGCCTGGAATTTAACTCCATTTCTGAAGGGATACACACAGCACAGTTCTCATCCATAAAACACACTCAACTTTTGAGCAAGAAGCACGCCCTTGCTTTCTAAGATTCTCAAATACAGCAAGAAACGTGACTGTGGTCAGAACAAAATAACGGTGTGTCCTACACATATGGACAATATCTAGGTCAACTCTTCTTCTGAAACTGATACAAACCACAGTTCCTCTAACATACAATGCTATACAGTTAAGAGCGAGAAACGTGTGAGCTTCGTGAACGATGTAGCTTCCTTTGAGCTGAAAAGTGACTGAGTTTACCTGAAAAGATGTCTTGCATGTAGGAAGCCACAGAGCCCTTCATTTAACTCCATTTCTGAAGGGAAAAACACAGGACAGTTCTCATCCATGAAACACACGCTGCTTGAGACCAAGAAGCACGCTCTTGCTTTCTAGAGTCTATAATAGAGCCAGAAACTTGAAAGTGTGCTCAGAATAAAAGAACTGGGTTTCCTACTCACACGGACCATATCTAGTTCAACTCTGCTCCTGAAACTGATACAAACCACAGGTCCTCTAAAATCCAATGCTTTTCAGTTAAGAGCGAGACACGTGTGAGCTTCGTAAACGATTTATATTCATTTGAGCTGAAAAGTGACAGCGTTTACCTGAAAAGATGACTGGCTTCTAGGAAGACACAGAGCCGTGGATTGAACTCCATTTCTGAAGGGAAACACACAGCACAGTTCTCATCCATGAAACACAATCTGCTTTAGATCACGGAGCATGCTCTTGCTTTCTAGAGTCTCTAAGAGAGCCAGAAAATTGAGGGTACTCTGAACAAAAGAACGGTGTTTCCTACACATACTGACCATAGCTAGTTCAACTCTGCTTCTGAAACTGATAGAAACCACAAGTCATCTAACATCCAATGCTATTCAGTTAAGAGCGAGAAACGTGTGATCTTCGTAAATGATTTATATTCATTTGAGCTGAAAAGTGACTGCGTTACCTGAAATGATGTCTTGCTTGTAGGAAGATATTGAGCCTGGAATTTAACTCCATTTCTGAAGGGAAACACACAGCACAGTTCTCATCCATGAAACACACTCTGCTTTAGAGCAAGAAGCACGCTCTGGCTTTCAAAGATTCTCTAATACAGCAAGGAACGTGTCTGTGGTCAGAACAAAATAACGGTGTTTCATACACATACGGATCATAGCTAGGTCAACTCTTCTTCTGAAACTGATACAAAGCAGAGTTCCATTAACATGCAATGCTTTCAAGTTAAGAGCGAGAAACGTGTGAGCTTTGTGAACGATGTAGCTTTGTTTGAGCTGAAAGGTGACTGAGTTTACGTGAAACGAAGTCTTGCTTGTAGGAAGATACAGAGCCTGTGATTTAACTCCATATCTGAAGGGAAACACACAGCACTGTTCTCACGATGAAACACACTCTGCCTATAGGAAGAAGCACACTCTTGCTTTCTAGAGTCTCTAATAGAGCAGGAAACGTGAGTGTGCTCAGAACAAAAGAACGGTGTTTCCTACACATAGGGACCATTGCTAGTTCAACTCTGCTTCTGAAACTGATACAAAACACAAGTCATCTAACATCCAATGCTTTTCAGTTAAGAGCGAGAAACGTGTGATCTTCGTAAATGATTTATATTCATTTGAGATGAAAAGTGACTGCGTTTACCTGAAATGATGTCTTGCTTGTAGGACGACACAGAGCCTGGAATTTAACTCCATTTCTGAAGGGAAACACACAGAACAGTTCTCATCCATGAAACACACTCTGCTTTAGAGCAACAAGCACGCTCTGGCTTTCTAAGATTCTCTAATACAGCAAGAAACATGTCTGTGGTCAGAACAAAATAACGGTGTTTTCTACACATACGGACCATATCTAGGTCAACTCTTCTTCTGCAACTGATACAAATCACAGTTTCTCTAACATACAATGCTTTACAGTTAAGAGCGAGAAACGTGTGAGCTTCGTGAACGATGTAGCTTCCTTTGAGCTGAAAAGTGACTGAGTTTACCTGAAAAGATGTCTTGCATGTAGGAAGCCACAAAGCCCTTCATTTAACTCCATTTCTGAAGGGAAAAACACAGGACAGTTCTCATCCATGAAACACATGCTGCTTGAGACCAAGAAGCACACTCTTGCTTTCTAGAGTCTATAATAGAGCCAGAAACTTGAAAGTGTGCTCAGAATAAAAGAACTGGGTTTCCTACTCACACGGACCATATCTAGTTCAACTCTGCTCCTGAAACTGATACAAAGCAGAGTTCCATTAACATGCAATGCTTTCAAGTTAAGAGCGAGAAACGTGTGAGCTTTGTGAACGATGTAGCTTTGTTTGAGCTGAAAGGTGACTGAGTTTACGTGAAACGAAGTCTTGCTTGTAGGAAGATACAGAGCCTGTGATTTAACTCCATATCTGAAGGGAAACACACAGCACTGTTCTCACGATGAAACACACTCTGCCTATAGGAAGAAGCACACTCTTGCTTTCTAGAATCTCTAATAGAGCAGGAAACATGAGTGTGCTCAGAACAAAAGAACGGAGTTTCCTACACATAGGGACCATTGCTAGTTCAACTCTGCTTCTGAAACTGATACAAAACACAAGTCATCTAACATCCAATGCTTTTCAGTTAAGAGCGAGAAACGTGTGATCTTTGTAAATGATTTATATTCATTTGAGATGAAAAGTGACTGCGTTTACCTGAAATGATGTCTTGCTTGTAGGACGACACAGAGCCTGGAATTTAACTCCATTTCTGAAGGGAAACACACAGCACAGTTCTCATCCATAAAACACACTCTGCTTGAGAGCAAGAAGCACGCTCTTGCTTTCTAGAGTCTATAATAGAGCCAGAAACTTGAAAGTGTGCTCAGGATAAAAGAACTGGGTTTACTACACACACGGACCATATCTAGGTCAACTCTTCTTCTGAAACTGATACAAACCACAGGTCCTCTAACATCCAATGCTTTTCAGTTAAGAGCGAGAAACGTGTGAGCTTCGTAAACGATTTATATTCATTTGAGCTGAAAAGTGACTGCGTTACCTGAAATGATGTCTTGCTTGTAGGAAGATATTGAGCCTGGAATTTAACTCCATTTCTGAAGGGAAACACACAGCACAGTTCTCATCCATGAAACACACTCTGCTTTAGAGCAAGAAGCACGCTCTTACTTTCTAAGAGTCTATAATAGAGCAGGAAACGTGACTGAGGTCAGAACAAAATAACGGTGTTTCATACACATACGGACCATAGCTAGGTCAACTCTTCTTCTGAAACTGATACAAAGCACAGTTCCATTAACATGAAATGCTTTCAAGTTAAGAGCGAGAAACGTGTGAGCTTCGTGAACGATGTGGCTTCCTTTGAGCTGAAAAGTGACTGAGTTTACCTGAAAAGATGTCTTGCATGTAGGAAGCCACAAAGCCCTTCATTTAACTCCATTTCTGAAGGGAAAAACACAGGACAGTTCTCATCCATGAAACACATGCTGCTTGAGACCAAGAAGCACACTCTTGCTTTCTAGAGTCTATAATAGAGCCAGAAACTTGAAAGTGTGCTCAGAATAAAAGAACTGGGTTTCCTACTCACACGGACCATATCTAGTTCAACTCTGCTCCTGAAACTGATACAAAGCAGAGTTCCATTAACATGCAATGCTTTCAAGTTAAGAGCGAGAAACGTGTGAGCTTTGTGAACGATGTAGCTTTGTTTGAGCTGAAAGGTGACTGAGTTTACGTGAAACGAAGTCTTGCTTGTAGGAAGATACAGAGCCTGTGATTTAACTCCATATCTGAAGGGAAACACACAGCACTGTTCTCACGATGAAACACACTCTGCCTATAGGAAGAAGCACACTCTTGCTTTCTAGAATCTCTAATAGAGCAGGAAACATGAGTGTGCTCAGAACAAAAGAACGGAGTTTCCTACACATAGGGACCATTGCTAGTTCAACTCTGCTTCTGAAACTGATACAAAACACAAGTCATCTAACATCCAATGCTTTTCAGTTAAGAGCGAGAAACGTGTGATCTTTGTAAATGATTTATATTCATTTGAGATGAAAAGTGACTGCGTTTACCTGAAATGATGTCTTGCTTGTAGGACGACACAGAGCCTGGAATTTAACTCCATTTCTGAAGGGAAACACACAGCACAGTTCTCATCCATAAAACACACTCTGCTTGAGAGCAAGAAGCACGCTCTTGCTTTCTAGAGTCTATAATAGAGCCAGAAACTTGAAAGTGTGCTCAGGATAAAAGAACTGGGTTTCCTACACACACGGACCATATCTAGGTCAACTCTTCTTCTGAAACTGATACAAACCACAGGTCCTCTAACATCCAATGCTTTTCAGTTAAGAGCGAGAAACGTGTGAGCTTCGTAAACGATTTATATTCATTTGAGCTGAAAAGTGACTGCGTTACCTGAAATGATGTCTTGCTTGTAGGAAGATATTGAGCCTGGAATTTAACTCCATTTCTGAAGGGAAACACACAGCACAGTTCTCATCCATGAAACACACTCTGCTTTAGAGCAAGAAGCACGCTCTTACTTTCTAAGAGTCTATAATAGAGCAGGAAACGTGACTGAGGTCAGAACAAAATAACGGTGTTTCATACACATACGGACCATAGCTAGGTCAACTCTTCTTCTGAAACTGATACAAAGCACAGTTCCATTAACATGAAATGCTTTCAAGTTAAGAGCGAGAAACGTGTGAGCTTCGTGAACGATGTGGCTTCCTTTGAGCTGAAAAGTGACTGAGTTTACCTGAAAAGATGTCTTGCTTGTAGGAAGACACAGAGCCTGTGATTTAACTCCATTTCTGAAGGGAAACACACAGCACTGTTCTCAAGAAGAAACAAACCCTGCGTATACGAAGAAGCACGCTCTTGCTTTCCTGAGTCTCTAATAGAGCAGGAAACGTGGGTGTGCTCAGAAGAAAAGATCGGTGTTTCCAACACATATGGACCTTTGCTAGTTCAACTAGCTTCTGAAAATGATACAAAACACAAGTCATCTAACATCCAATCCTTTTCAGTTACGATCGAGAAACGAGTGATCTTCGTACATGATTTATATTCATTTGAGCTGAAAAGTGACTGCGTTTACCTGAAATGATGTCTTGCTTTTAGGAAGAAACAGAGCCTGGAATTTAACTCCATTTCTGAAGGGAAACACACAGCACAGTTCTGATCCTTAAAACACACTCTGCTTTAGAGCAAGAAGCCCGCCCTTGCTTTCTAAGTTTCACTAATACAGCAAGAAACGTGACTGTGGTCAGAACAAAATAACGGTGTTTCCTACACATACGGACAATATCTAGGTCAACTCTACTTCTGAAACTGATACAAACCACAGTTCCTCTAACATGCAATGCTTTCCAGTTAAGAGCGAGAAACGTGTGATCTTCGTAAACGTTTTATCTTCATTTGAGCTGAAAAGTGACTGCGTTTACCTGAAAAGATGACTTGCTTGTAGGAAGGCGCAGAGCCTGGGATTTAACTCCATTTCGGAAGGGAAACACACAGCACATTTCTCATACATGAAACACACTCTGCTTTAGAGCACGGAGCATGCTCTTGCTTTCTAGATTCCCGAATAGAGCCAGAAACTTGAGGGTACTCTGAACAAAAGAAAGGGTTTTCCTACACATACCGACCATAGATAGTTCAACTCTGCTTCTGAAACTGATACAAACCACAAGTCATCTAACAGGCAATACTATTCAGTTAAGAGCGAGAAACGTGTGAGCTTCGTAAACGATTTATATTCATATGAGCCGAAAAGTGACTGCGTTTACCTGAAATGATGTCTTGCTTGTAGGAAGACACAGAGCCTGGAATACACCTCCATTTCTGAAGGGAAACACACAGCACAGTTCGCATCCATAAAACACACTCTGCTTTAGAGCAAGAAGCACGCTCTTGCTTTCTAAGATTCTCTAATACAGCAAGAAACGTGACTGTGGTCAGAACAAAATAATGGTGTTTCCTACACATACGGACCATATCTAGGTCAACTCTTCTTCTGAAACTGATACAAACCACAGTTCCTCTAACATGCAATGCTTTCCAGTTAAGAGCGAGAAACGTGTGATCTTCGTAAAGGTTTTATCTTCATTTGAGCTGAAAAGTGACTGCGTTTACCTGAAAAGATGACTTGCTTGTAGGAAGACGCAGAGCCTGGGATTTAACTCCATTTCGGAAGGGAAACACACAGCACATTTCTCATACATGAAACACACTCTGCTTTAGAGCACGGAGCATGCTCTTGCTTTCTAGATTCCCGAATAGAGCCAGAAACTTGAGGGTACTCTGAACAAAAGGAAGGGTTTTCCTACACATACCGACCATAGATAGTTCAACTCTGCTTCTGAAACTGATACAAACCACAAGTCATCTAACAGGCAATACTATTCAGTTAAGAGCGAGAAACGTGTGAGCTTCGTAAACGATTTATATTCATATGAGCCGAAAAGTGACTGCGTTTACCTGAAATGATGTCTTGCTTGTAGGAAGACACAGAGCCTGGAATACAACTCCATTTCTGAAGGGAAACACACAGCACAGTTCGCATCCATAAAACACACTCTGCTTTAGAGCAAGAAGCACGCTCTTGCTTTCTAAGATTCTCTAATACAGCAAGAAACGTGACTGTGGTCAGAACAAAATAATGGTGTTTCCTACACATACGGACCATATCTAGGTCAACTCTTCTTCTGAAACTGATACAAACCACAGTTCCTCTAACATGCAATGCATTCCAGTTAAGAGCGAGAAACGTGTGACCTTCGAAAACGATTTATATTCATTTGAGCTGAAAAGTGACTGTGATTACCTGAAATGATGTCTTGCTTTTAGGAAGAAACAGAGCCTGGAATTTTACTTCATTACTGAAGGGAAAAACACAGCACAGTTCTCATCCATAAAACACACTCTGCTTTAAAGCAAAAAGCACGCCCTTGCTTTCTAAGATTCTCTAATACAGCAAGAAACGTGACTGGTGTCAGAACAAAATATCGGTGTTTCCTACACATACGGACAATATCTAGGACAACTCTTCCTCTAAAACTGATACAAACCACAGTTCCTCTAACATACAATGCTATACAGTTAAGAGCGAGAAACTTGTGAGCTTCATGAACGATGAAGCTTCCTTTGAGCTGAAAAGTGACTGAGTGTACCTGAACAGATGTCTTGCTTGTAGGAAGCCACAGAGCCTGGGATTTAACTCCATTTCTGAAGGGAAAAACACAGCACAGTTCTCATCCATGAAACACACTCTGCTTGAGAGCAAGAAGCACGCTCTTGCTTTCTAGAGTCTATAATAGAGCCAGAAACTTGAAAGTGTGCTCAGAATAAAAGAACTGGGTTTCCTACACACACGGACCATATCTAGTTCAATTCTGCTCCTGAAACTGATACAAACCACAGGTCCTCTAACATGCAGTGCTCGCCAGGTAAGAGCGAGAAACTTGTGAGCGTTGTGAACGATGTAGCTTTGTTTGAGCTGAATGGTGACTTAGTTTACATTAAACGAAGTCTTACTTGTAGGAAGATACACAGCCTGTGATTTAACACCATTTCTGAAGGGAAACACACAGCACTGTTAACACGATGAAACACACTCTGAGTATAGGAAGAAGCATGCTCTTGCTTTCTAGAGTATCTAATAGAGCAGGAAACGTGAGTGTGCTCAGAACAAAAGAACGGTGTTTCCTACACGTACGGCCCATTGCTAGTTCAACTCTGCTTCTGAAACTGATACAAACCATAAGTCATCTAACATCCAATGCTTTTCAATTAAGAGCGAGAAACGTGTGATCTTCGTAAATGATTTATATTCATTTGAGCTGAAAAGTGTCTGTGTTTACCTGAAATGATGTCTTGCTTTTACGAAGAAACCGAGCCTGGAATTTAACTCCATTACTGAAGGAAACACACAACACAGTTCTCATCCATAAAACCCACTCTGCTTTAGAGCAAGAAGCACGCTCTTGCTTTCTAAGATTCTCTAATACAGCTAGAAACGTGACTGTGGTCAGAACGAAATAACGGTGTTTCCTACACATACGGACCATATCTAGGTCAACTCTTCTTCTGAAACTGATACAAACCACCGTTCCTCTAACATGCAATGCTCTCCAGGTAAGAGCGAGAAACTTGTGAGCTTTGTGAATGATGTAGCTTTGTTTGAGCTGAAAGGTGACTGAGTTTACGTGAAACGAATTCTTGCTTGTAGGAAGATACACAGCCTGTGATTTAACTCGATTTCTGAAGGGGAACACACAGCACTGTTCTCACGATGAAACACACCCTGCATATAGGAAGAAGCACGCTCTTGCTTTCTAGAGTCTCTAATAGAGCAGGAAACGTGAGTGTGCTCAGAACAAAAGAACGGTGTTTCCTACACATATGGACCATTGCTAGTTCAACTCTGCTTCTAAAACTGATACAAAACACAAGTTATCTAACATCCAATGCTTTTCAGTTATGAGCGAGAGACGTGTGATCTTCGTAAATGATTTATATTCATTTGAGCTGAAAAGTGACTGCGTTTACCTGAAATGATGTCTTGCTTTTAGGAAGAAACAGAGCCTGGAATTTAACTCCATTTCTGAAGGGAAACACACAGCAAAGTTCTCATCCATAAAACACACTCTGCTTTACAGCAAAAAGCACGCCCTTGCTTTCAAAGATTCTCTAATATAGCAAGAAACGTGACTGTGGTCAGAACAAAATAACGGTGTTTCCTACACATACGGACAATATCTAGGTCAACTCTTCTTCTGAAACTGATACAAACCACAGTTCCTCTAACATACAATTCTATACAGTTAAGAGCGAGAAACATGTGTGCTTCGTGAACTATGTAGCTCCCTTTGAGATGAAAAGTGACTGAGTTTACCTGAAAAGATGTCTTGCTTGTAGGAAGCCACACAGCATGGGATTTAACTCCATTTCTGAAGGGAAAAACACAGCACAGTTCTCATCCATGAAACACACTCTGCTTGAGAGCAAGAAGCACGCTCTTGCTTTCTAGAATCTATAATAGAGCCAGAAACTTGAGGGTACTCAGAACAAAACAACGGTGTTTCCTACACATACAGACCATTGCTAGTTCAACTCTGCTTCAGAAACTGATACAAAACACAAGTCATCTAACATCTAATGCTTTTCAGTTAAGATCAAAAAAAGTGTGAGCTTCGTAAACGATTTATATTCATTTGAGCTGAAAAGTGACTGAGTTTACCTGAAAAGATGTCTTGCTTGTAGGAAGCCACACAGCCTGTGATTTAACTCCATTTCTGAAGGGAAAAACACAGCACAGTTCTCATCCATGAAACACACTCTGCTTGAGAGCAGGAAGCACGCTCTTGCTTTCTAGAATCTATAATAGAGCCAGAAACTTGAAAGTGTGCTCAGAATAAAAGAACTGGGTTTCCTACACACGCGGACCATATCTAGTTCAACTCTGCTCCTGAAACTGATACAAACCACAGGTCCTCTAACATCCAATGCTTTTCAGTTAAGAGCGAAAAAAGTGTGAGCTTCGTTAACGATTTCTATTCATTTGAGCTGAAAAGTGACAGCGTTTACCTGAAAAGATGACTTGCTTATAGGAAGACGCAGAGCCTGGGATTTAACTCCATTTCTGAAGGGAAACACACAGCACAGTTCTCATCCATGAAACACACTCTGCTTTAGAGCACGGAGCATGCTCTTGCTTTCTAGATTCTCTAATAGAGCCAGAAACTTGAGGGTACTCTGAACAAAAGAAAGGTTTTTCCTACACATACCAACCATAGCTAGTTCAACTCTGCTTCTGAAACTGATACAAACCACAAGTCATCTAACATCCAATGCTATTCAGTTAAGAGCGAGAAACGTGTGAGCTTCGTGAATGATGTAGCTTCCTTTGAGCTGAAAAGTGACTGAGATTACCTGAAAAGATGTCTAGCTTGTAGGAAGCCACAGAGCCTGGTATTTAACTCCATTTCTGAAGCGAAACATAGAGCACAGTTCTCATCCATGAAACACACTCTGCTTTAGAGCAAGAAGCACGCTCTTGCTTTCTATGAGTCTCTAATAGAGCACGAAACGTGACTGTGGTAAGAACAAAATAACGGTGTTTCCTACACATGCGGACCATATCTAGGTCAACTCTTCTTCTGAAAATGATACAAACCACAGTTCCTCTAACATGCAATGCTTTCCAGGTAAGAGCGAGAAACTTGTGAGCTTTGTGAACAATGTAGCTTTGTTTGAGCTGAAAGGTGACTGAGTTTACGTGAAACGAATTCTTGCTTGTAGGAAGATACACAGCCTGTGATTTAACTCCATTTCTGAAGGGAAACACACAGCACTGTTCTCACGATGAAACACAACCTGCGTATACGAAGAAGCATGCTCTTGCTTTCTAGAGTCTCTAATAGAGCAGGAAACGTGAGTGTGCTCAGAACAAAAGAACGGTGTTTCCTACACATATGGACCATTGCTAGTTCAACTCTGCTTCTGAAACTGATACAAAACACAAGTCATCTAACATCCAATTCTTTTCAGTTAAGAGCGAGAAACGTGTGATCTTTGTAAACGATTTATATTCATTTCAGCTGAAAAGTGACTGCGTTTACCTGAAATTATACTTGCTTTTAGGAAGAAACAGAGCCTGGAATTTAACTCCACTTCTGAAGGGAAACACACAGCACAGTTCTCATCCATAAAACACACTCTGCTTTACAGCAAAAAGCATCCCTTGCTTTCTAAGATTCTCTAATACAGCAAGAAACGTGACTGGTGTCAGAACAAAATAACGGTGTTTCCTACACAGACGGACCTTATCTAGGTCAACACTCCTTTTGAAACTGATACAAACCACAGATCCTCTAACATACAATGCTATACTGTTAAGAGCAAGAAACCTGTGAGCTTCATGAACGATGTAGCTTCCTTTGAGCTGAAATGTGACTGAGTATACCTGAAAAGATGTCTTGCTTGTAGGAAGCCTCAGAGCCTGGGATTTAACTCCATTTCTGAAGGGAAAAACACAGCACAGTTCTCATCCATGAAACACACTCTGCTTGAGACCAAGAAGCACGCTCTTGCTTTCTAGTTTCTATAATAGAGCCAGAAACTTGAGGGTACTCTGAACAATAGAACGGTTTTTCCTACACATAACGACCATAGCTAGTTCAACTCTGCTTCTGAAACTGATACAAACCACAAGTCATCTAACATCCAATGCTATTCAGTTAAGAGTGAGAAACGTGTGAGCTTTGTATACGATTTATATTCATTTGAGCTGAAATGTGACTGAGTTACTTGAAATGATGTCTTGCTTGTAGGAAGATATTGAGCCTGGAATTTAACTCCATTCCTGAAGGGAAAGACACAGCACACTTCACTTCCATGCAACACACTCTGCATTAGAGCAAGAAGCATGCTCTTGCTTTCTAAGAGTCTCTAATAGAGCAGGAAACATGACTGTGGTCAGAACAAAATAAGGGTGTTTCCTACACATACGGACCTTATCTAGGTCAACTCTTCTTCTGAAACTGATACAAACCACAGTTCCTCTAACAAACAATGCTTTCAAGTTAAGAGCGAGAAACGTGTGAGCTTCGTGAACGATGTAGCTTCCTTTGAGCTGAAAAGTGACTGTGTTTACCTGAAAAGATGTCTTGCTAATAGGCAGACACAGAGCCTGGGATTTAACACAATTTCTGAAGGGAAACACACAGCAGTATTCTCATCCATGAAACACACTCTGCTTGAGAGCAAGAAGCACGCTCTTGCTTTCTGGAGTCTCTAATAGAGCCAGAAACATAAGGGTACTCAGAACAAAACAATGGTGTTTCCTACACATACAGACCATTGCTAGTTCAACTCTGCTTCAGAAACTGATACAAACCACAAGTCCTCTAACATCTAATGCTTCTCAATTAAGATCAAAAAACGTGTGAGCTTTGTAAACGATTTATATTCATTTGAGCTGAAAAGTGACTGCCTTTACCTGAAATGATATCTTGCTTGTAAGAAGAAACAGAGCCTGGAATATAACTCCATTTCTGAAGGGAAACACACAGCACAGTTCTCATCCATGAAACACACTCTGCTTTAGATCAAGAAGCACACTCTTGCTTTCTAAGTGTCTCTAATACAGCAGGAAACCTGACTGTGGTCAGAACAAAATAACGGTGTTTCCTACACATACGGACCATAGCTAGGTCAACTCTTCTTCTGAAACTGATACAAAACACAGTTCCATTAACATGCAATGCTTTCAAGTTAAGAGCAAGATATGTGTGAGCATCGTGAACGATGTAGCTTCCTTTGTGCTGAAAAGTGACTGAGTTTACCTGAAAAGATGTCTTGCTTGTAGGAAGACACAGAGCCTGGGATTAACTCCATTTCTGAAGAGAAACACAGAGCACAGTTCTCATCCATGAAATACACTCTGCTTTAGAGCAAGAAGCACGCTCTTGCATTCTAAGAATCTCTAACACAGCATGAAACGTGACTCTGGTCAAAACAATATAATGGAGATTCCTACATATAGGGACCATATCTAGGTCAACTCTTCTTCTGAAACTGATACAAAACACAGGTCCTCTAGCATCCAATGCTTTACAGTTAATAGCAAGAAACGTGTGAGCTACGTGAACAATGTAGCTTTGTTTGAGCTGAAACGTGACTGAGTTTACGTGAAACCATATCTTGCTTGTAGGAAGATGCAGAGCCTCTGATTTAACTCCATTTCTGAAGGGAAAATCACAACACAGTTCTCATCCAGAAACACACTCTGCTTTAGAGCAAGAAGCACACTCTTGCTTTCTAAGTGTCTCTAATACAGCTGGAAACATGACTGTGTTCAGAACAAAATAACGGTGGTTCCTACACATACTGACCATATCTAGGTCAACTCTTTTTCTGCAACTGATACAAAGCACAGTTCCATTAAAATGCAATGCTTTCAAGTTAAGAGCGAGAAACTTGTGAGCTTCGTGAACGATGTAGCTTCCTTTGAGCTGCAAAGTGACTGAGTTTACTTGAAAAGAAGGCTTGCTTGTAAGAAGACACAGAGCCTGTGATTTAACTCCATTTCTGAAGGGAAACACACAGCACTGTTCTCATCCATGAAACACACTCTGCTTTAGAGCACAAAGCATGCTCTTGCTTTCCAGAGTCTCTAATAGAGCAGGAAACGTCAGTGAGCTCAGAACAAAATAACAGTGTTTCCTACACATACGGACCATATCTAGGTCAACTCTTTTTCTGCAACTGATCCAAACCACAGTTCCTCTAACATCCAATGCTTTACAGTTAAGAGCAAGAAACGTTTGAGCTTCGTGAACGATGTAGCTTTGTTTGAGCTGAGAGGTGACTGAGTTTACGGGAAACGAAGTCTTGCTTGTAGGAAGATACAGAGCCTGGGATTTAACTCCATTTCTGAAGGGAAAAACACAGCACAGTTCTCATCCATGAAACACACTCTGCTTGAGAGCAAGAAGCACGCTCTTGCTTTCTAGAGTCTATAATAGAGCCAGAAACTTGAGGGTACTCTGAACAAAAGAACAGATTTTCCTACACATAACGACCATAGCTAGTTCAACTCTGCTTCTGAAACTGATACAAACCACAAGTCATCTAACATCTAATGCTATTATTCAGTTAAGAGTGAGAAACGTGTGAGCTTTGTAAACGATTTATATTCATTTGAGCTGAAATGTGACTGCGTTACCTGAAATGATGTCTTGCTTGTAGGAAGATATTGAGCCTGGAATTTAACTCCATTCCTGAAGGGAAAGACACAGCACACTTCACTTCCATGCAACACACTCTGCATTAGAGCAAGAAGCACGCTCTTGCTTTCTAAGAGTCTCTATTAGAGCAGAAAACATGACTGTGGTCAGAACAAAATAAGGGTGTTTCCTACACATACGGACCTTATCTAGGTCAACTCTTCTTCTGAAACTGATACAAACCACAGTTCCTCTAACAAACAATGCTTTCAAGTTAAGAGCGAGAAACGTGTGAGCTTCGTGAACGATGTAGCTTCCTTTGAGCTGAAAAGTGACTGTGTTTACCTGAAAAGATGTCTTGCTAATAGGCAGACACAGAGCCTGGGATTTAACACAATTTCTGAGGGAAACACACAGCACAGTTCTCATCCATGAAACACACTCTGCTTTAGAGCACGAAGCGTGCTCTTGCTTTCTGGAGTCTCTAATACAGCCAGAAACATAAGGGTACTCAGAACAAAACAATGGTGTTTCCTACACATACAGACCATTGCTAGTTCAACTCTGCTTCAGAAACTGATACAAACCACAAGTCATCTAACATCTAATGCTTCTCAGTTAAGATCAAAAAACGTGTGAGCTTTGTAAACGATTTATATTCATTTGAGCTGAAAAGTGACTACGTTTACCTGAAATGATATCTTGCTTGTAAGAAGAAACAGAGCCTGGAATATAACTCCATTTCTGAAGGGAAACACACAGCACAGTTCTCATCCATGAAACACACTCTGCTTTAGATCAAGAAGCACACTCTTGCTTTCTAAGTGTCTCTAATACAGCAAGAAACCTGACTGTGGTCAGAACAAAATAACGGTGTATCCTACACATACGGACCATAGCTAGGTCAACTCTTCTTCTGAAACTGATACAAACCACAGTTCCATTAACATGCAATGCTTTCCAGTAAAGAGCGAGAAACTTATGAGCTTCGTGAACGATGTAGCTTCCTTTGAGCTGAAAAGTGACTGAGTTTACCTGAAAAGATGTCTTCCTACAAGAAAGACACAGAGCTGGGATTTAACTCCATTTCTGAAGGGAAACACACAGCACAGTTCTCATCCATGAAACACATTCTGCTTTAGAGCAAGAAGCATGCTCTTGCTTTCATGACTCTCAATAGAGCCAGAAACTTGAGGGTACTCAGAACAAAAGAACGGTGTTTCCTACACATACGGACCATTGCTAGTTCAACTCTGCTTCTGAAACTGATACAAAACACAGGTCCTCTAGCATCCAATGCTTTATAGTTAATAGCAAGAAACGTGTGAGCTACGTGAACAATGTAGCTTTGTTTGAGCAGAAGGTGACTGAGTTTAAGTGAAATGAAGTCTTGCTTGTAGGAAGATACAGAGCCTGTGATTTAACTCCATTTCTGAAGGGAAACACACAGCCCATTTCTCACAACGAAACACACTCTGCGTTTAGGAAGAATCTTGCTCTTGCTTTCTAGAGTCTCTAATACAGCAGGAAACTTGTGTGTGCTCAGAACAAAATAACGGTGTTTCCTACACATACAGACCACTGCTAGTCCAAATCTGCTTCTGAAACTGATACAAACCACAAGTCATCTAACATCCAATGCTTTTCAGTTAAGAGTGAGAAACGTGTGGTCTTTGTAAACGATTTATATTCTTTTAAGCTGAAAAGTGATTGCGTTTACCTGAAATGATGTCTTGCTTGTAGGAAGACCCGGAGCCTGGAATTTAACTCCATTTCTGAAGGGAAACACACAGCACAGTTCTCATCCATGAAACACACTCTACTTTAGAGCACGAATCATGCTCTTGCTTTCTAGAGTCTCTTATACAGCAAGAAACGTGACTGTGGTCAGAACAAAATAACGGTGTTTCCTACACATACGGACCATATCTTGGTCAACTCTTCTTCTGAAACTGATAGAAAGCTCAGTTCCATTAAAATGCAATGCTTTCAAGTTAAGAGCTAGAAACGTGTGAGCTTCGTGAACGATGTAGCTTCCTTAGAGCTGAGAAGTGACTTAGTTTACCTGAAAACATGTCTTGCTTGTAGGAAGACACAGAACATGGGATTTAACTCCATTTCTGAAGGGAAACACACAGCACAGTCCTTATCCATGAAAAACACTCTACTTTAGAGCAAGAAGCATGCTCTTGCTTTCTAGAGTCTCTAAAAGAGCCAGAAACTTTAGGGTACTCAGAACAAAAGAACGGTGTTTCTTACCCTTACCAACCATTGCTAGTTCAACTCTGCTTCTGAAACTGATACAAACCACAAATCATCTAACATCCAATGCTTTTCAGTTAAGAGCAAGAAATGTGTGAGCTTCGTAAACGATTTATATTCATTGGAGCTGAAAAGTGACTGCGTTTACCTGAAATGATGTCTTGCTTTTAGGAAGACACAGAGCCTGGAATTTAACTCCATTTCTGAAGGGAAACACACAGCACAGTACTCATCCATGATACACACTCTGCTTTAGAGCAAGAAGCATGCTCTTGCTTTCCAGAGTCTCTATAGTGGCAGAAACTTTAGGGTACTCAGAACAAAAGAACGGTGTTTCCTACACATACGGACCATTGCTGGTTCAACTCTGATTCTGAAACCGATACAAACCACAGGTCCTCTAACATCCAAAGCTTTACAGTTAAGAGCAAGAAACGTGTGAGCTTCGTGATCGATGTAGCTTTGTTTGAACAGAAATTTGACTGAGTTTACGTGAAATGAAGTCTTGTTTGTAGAAAGATACAGAGCCTGTGATTTAACTCCATTTCTGAAGGGAAACACACAGCACAGTTCTCACAATGAAACACACTCTGCATTTAGGAAGAAGCACGATCTTGCTTTCTAGAGTCTCTAATAGAGCCAGAATCTTGAGGGTACTCAGAACAAAAGAACGGAGTTTCCTACACTTACGAACCATTGCTAGTTCAACTCTGCTTCTGAAACTGATACAAACCACAATTCATCTAACGTCCAATGCTTTTCAGTTAAGAGCGAGAGACGTGTGAGCTTCGTAAACCGTTTATATTCATTTGAGATGAAAGTAACTGCATTTACCTGAAATGATGTCTTGCTTGTAGGAAGCCACAGAACTGGAATTTAACTCCATTTCTGAAGGGAAATATCAGCACAGTTCTCATCCATGAAACACACTCTGATTTAGAGCAAGAAGCATGCTCTTGCTTTCTACGTGTCTCTAATACAGCAGGAAACGTGACTGTGGTCAGAACAAAATAACGGTGTTTCCTACACATACGGACCATGTCTAGGTCTACTCTTCTTCTGAATGTGATACAAACCACAGTTCCTCTAACATGCATTGCTTTTTAGTTAAGAGTGAGAAACTTGTGAGCTTCGTGATCGATGTAGCTTCCTTAGAGCTGAGAAGTGACTTAGTTTACCTGAAAACATGTCTTGCTTGTAGGAAGACACAGAGACTGGGATTTAACTCCATTTCTGAAGGGAAACACACAGCACAGTTCTCATCCATGAAACAAACTCTGCTTTAGAGCACGAAGCATGCTCTTGCTTTCTAGAGTCTCTAATAGAGCCTCAAACATGAGGGTGCTCTGAACATAACGGTGTTACCTACATTTACGGACCATTGCTAGATCAACTCTGCTTCTGAAACTGATACAAACCACAAGTCATCTAACATCCAATGCTTTTCAGTTAAGAGCAAGAAATGTGTGAGCTTCGTAAACGATTTATATTCATTGGAGCTGAAAAGTGACTGCGTTTACCTGAAATGATGTCTTGCTTTTAGGAAGCCTCAGAGCCTGGGATTTAACTCCATTTCTGAAGGGAAAAACACAGCACAGTTCTCATCCATGAAACACACTCTGCTTGAGACCAAGAAGCACGCTCTTGCTTTCTAGTTTCTATAATAGAGCCAGAAACTTGAGGGTACTCTGAACAATAGAACGGTTTTTCCTACACATAACGACCATAGCTAGTTCAACTCTGCTTCTGAAACTGATACAAACCACAAGTCATCTAACATCCAATGCTATTCAGTTAAGAGTGAGAAACGTGTGAGCTTTGTATACGATTTATATTCATTTGAGCTGAAATGTGACTGAGTTACTTGAAATGATGTCTTGCTTGTAGGAAGATATTGAGCCTGGAATTTAACTCCATTCCTGAAGGGAAAGACACAGCACACTTCACTTCCATGCAACACACTCTGCATTAGAGCAAGAAGCATGCTCTTGCTTTCTAAGAGTCTCTAATAGAGCAGGAAACATGACTGTGGTCAGAACAAAATAAGGGTGTTTCCTACACATACGGACCTTATCTAGGTCAACTCTTCTTCTGAAACTGATACAAACCACAGTTCCTCTAACAAACAATGCTTTCAAGTTAAGAGCGAGAAACGTGTGAGCTTCGTGAACGATGTAGCTTCCTTTGAGCTGAAAAGTGACTGTGTTTACCTGAAAAGATGTCTTGCTAATAGGCAGACACAGAGCCTGGGATTTAACACAATTTCTGAAGGGAAACACACAGCAGTATTCTCATCCATGAAACACACTCTGCTTGAGAGCAAGAAGCACGCTCTTGCTTTCTGGAGTCTCTAATAGAGCCAGAAACATAAGGGTACTCAGAACAAAACAATGGTGTTTCCTACACATACAGACCATTGCTAGTTCAACTCTGCTTCAGAAACTGATACAAACCACAAGTCCTCTAACATCTAATGCTTCTCAATTAAGATCAAAAAACGTGTGAGCTTTGTAAACGATTTATATTCATTTGAGCTGAAAAGTGACTGCCTTTACCCGAAATGATATCTTGCTTGTAAGAAGAAACAGAGCCTGGAATATAACTCCATTTCTGAAGGGAAACACACAGCACAGTTCTCATCCATGAAACACACTCTGCTTTAGATCAAGAAGCACACTCTTGCTTTCTAAGTGTCTCTAATACAGCAAGAAACCTGACTGTGGTCAGAACAAAATAACGGTGTATCCTACACATACGGACCATAGCTAGGTCAACTCTTCTTCTGAAACTGATACAAACCACAGTTCCATTAACATGCAATGCTTTCCAGTAAAGAGCGAGAAACTTATGAGCTTCGTGAACGATGTAGCTTCCTTTGAGCTGAAAAGTGACTGAGTTTACCTGAAAAGATGTCTTTCTTGTAGGAAGACACAGAGCTGGGATTTAACTCCATTTCTGAAGGGAAACACACAGCACAGTTCTCATCCATGAAACACATTCTGCTTTAGAGCAAGAAGCATGCTCTTGCTTTCATGACTCTCAATAGAGCCAGAAACTTGAGGGTACTCAGAACAAAAGAACGGTGTTTCCTACACATACGGACCATTGCTAGTTCAACTCTGCTTCTGAAACTGATACAAAACACAGGTCCTCTAGCATCCAATGCTTTATAGTTAATAGCAAGAAACGTGTGAGCTACGTGAACAATGTAGCTTTGTTTGAGCAGAAGGTGACTGAGTTTAAGTGAAATGAAGTCTTGCTTGTAGGAAGATACAGAGCCTGTGATTTAACTCCATTTCTGAAGGGAAACACACAGCCCATTTCTCATAACGAAACACACTCTGCGTTTAGGAAGAATCATGCTCTTGCTTTCTAGAGTCTCTAATACAGCAGGAAACTTGTGTGTGCTCAGAACAAAATAACGGTGTTTCCTACACATACAGACCACTGCTAGTCCAAATCTGCTTCTGAAACTGATACAAACCACAAGTCATCTAACATCCAATGCTTTTCAGTTAAGAGTGAGAAACGTGTGGTCTTTGTAAACGATTTATATTCTTTTAAGCTGAAAAGTGATTGCGTTTACCTGAAATGATGTCTTGCTTGTAGGAAGACCCGGAGCCTGGAATTTAACTCCATTTCTGAAGGGAAACACACAGCACAGTTCTCATCCATGAAACACACTCTACTTTAGAGCACGAATCATGCTCTTGCTTTCTAGAGTCTCTTATACAGCAAGAAACGTGACTGTGGTCAGAACAAAATAACGGTGTTTCCTACACATACGGACCATATCTTGGTCAACTCTTCTTCTGAAACTGATAGAAAGCTCAGTTCCATTAAAATGCAATGCTTTCAAGTTAAGAGCTAGAAACGTGTGAGCTTCGTGAACGATGTAGCTTCCTTAGAGCTGAGAAGTGACTTAGTTTACCTGAAAACATGTCTTGCTTGTAGGAAGACACAGAACATGGGATTTAACTCCATTTCTGAAGGGAAACACACAGCACAGTCCTTATCCATGAAAAACACTCTACTTTAGAGCAAGAAGCATGCTCTTGCTTTCTAGAGTCTCTAAAAGAGCCAGAAACTTTAGGGTACTCAGAACAAAAGAACGGTGTTTCTTACCCTTACCAACCATTGCTAGTTCAACTCTGCTTCTGAAACTGATACAAACCACAAATCATCTAACATCCAATGCTTTTCAGTTAAGAGCAAGAAATGTGTGAGCTTCGTAAACGATTTATATTCATTGGAGCTGAAAAGTGACTGCGTTTACCTGAAATGATGTCTTGCTTTTAGGAAGACACAGAGCCTGGAATTTAACTCCATTTCTGAAGGGAAACACACAGCACAGTACTCATCCATGATACACACTCTGCTTTAGAGCAAGAAGCATGCTCTTGCTTTCCAGAGTCTCTATAGTGGCAGAAACTTTAGGGTACTCAGAACAAAAGAACGGTGTTTCCTACACATACGGACCATTGCTGGTTCAACTCTGATTCTGAAACCGATACAAACCACAGGTCCTCTAACATCCAAAGCTTTACAGTTAAGAGCAAGAAACGTGTGAGCTTCGTGATCGATGTAGCTTTGTTTGAACAGAAATTTGACTGAGTTTACGTGAAATGAAGTCTTGTTTGTAGAAAGATACAGAGCCTGTGATTTAACTCCATTTCTGAAGGGAAACACACAGCACAGTTCTCACAATGAAACACACTCTGCATTTAGGAAGAAGCACGATCTTGCTTTCTAGAGTCTCTAATAGAGCCAGAATCTTGAGGGTACTCAGAACAAAAGAACGGAGTTTCCTACACTTACGAACCATTGCTAGTTCAACTCTGCTTCTGAAACTGATACAAACCACAATTCATCTAACGTCCAATGCTTTTCAGTTAAGAGCGAGAGACGTGTGAGCTTCGTAAACCGTTTATATTCATTTGAGATGAAAGTAACTGCATTTACCTGAAATGATGTCTTGCTTGTAGGAAGCCACAGAACTGGAATTTAACTCCATTTCTGAAGGGAAATATCAGCACAGTTCTCATCCATGAAACACACTCTGATTTAGAGCAAGAAGCATGCTCTTGCTTTCTACGTGTCTCTAATACAGCAGGAAACGTGACTGTGGTCAGAACAAAATAACGGTGTTTCCTACACATACGGACCATGTCTAGGTCTACTCTTCTTCTGAATGTGATACAAACCACAGTTCCTCTAACATGCATTGCTTTTTAGTTAAGAGTGAGAAACTTGTGAGCTTCGTGATCGATGTAGCTTCCTTAGAGCTGAGAAGTGACTTAGTTTACCTGAAAACATGTCTTGCTTGTAGGAAGACACAGAGACTGGGATTTAACTCCATTTCTGAAGGGAAACACACAGCACAGTTCTCATCCATGAAACAAACTCTGCTTTAGAGCACGAAGCATGCTCTTGCTTTCTAGAGTCTCTAATAGAGCCTCAAACATGAGGGTGCTCTGAACATAACGGTGTTACCTACATTTACGGACCATTGCTAGATCAACTCTGCTTCTGAAACTGATACAAACCACAAGTCATCTAACATCCAATGCTTTTCAGTTAAGAGCAAGAAATGTGTGAGCTTCGTAAACGATTTATATTCATTGGAGCTGAAAAGTGACTGCGTTTACCTGAAATGATGTCTTGCTTTTAGGAAGCCTCAGAGCCTGGGATTTAACTCCATTTCTGAAGGGAAAAACACAGCACAGTTCTCATCCATGAAACACACTCTGCTTGAGACCAAGAAGCACGCTCTTGCTTTCTAGTTTCTATAATAGAGCCAGAAACTTGAGGGTACTCTGAACAATAGAACGGTTTTTCCTACACATAACGACCATAGCTAGTTCAACTCTGCTTCTGAAACTGATACAAACCACAAGTCATCTAACATCCAATGCTATTCAGTTAAGAGTGAGAAACGTGTGAGCTTTGTATACGATTTATATTCATTTGAGCTGAAATGTGACTGAGTTACTTGAAATGATGTCTTGCTTGTAGGAAGATATTGAGCCTGGAATTTAACTCCATTCCTGAAGGGAAAGACACAGCACACTTCACTTCCATGCAACACACTCTGCATTAGAGCAAGAAGCATGCTCTTGCTTTCTAAGAGTCTCTAATAGAGCAGGAAACATGACTGTGGTCAGAACAAAATAAGGGTGTTTCCTACACATACGGACCTTATCTAGGTCAACTCTTCTTCTGAAACTGATACAAACCACAGTTCCTCTAACAAACAATGCTTTCAAGTTAAGAGCGAGAAACGTGTGAGCTTCGTGAACGATGTAGCTTCCTTTGAGCTGAAAAGTGACTGTGTTTACCTGAAAAGATGTCTTGCTAATAGGCAGACACAGAGCCTGGGATTTAACACAATTTCTGAAGGGAAACACACAGCAGTATTCTCATCCATGAAACACACTCTGCTTGAGAGCAAGAAGCACGCTCTTGCTTTCTGGAGTCTCTAATAGAGCCAGAAACATAAGGGTACTCAGAACAAAACAATGGTGTTTCCTACACATACAGACCATTGCTAGTTCAACTCTGCTTCAGAAACTGATACAAACCACAAGTCCTCTAACATCTAATGCTTCTCAATTAAGATCAAAAAACGTGTGAGCTTTGTAAACGATTTATATTCATTTGAGCTGAAAAGTGACTGCCTTTACCCGAAATGATATCTTGCTTGTAAGAAGAAACAGAGCCTGGAATATAACTCCATTTCTGAAGGGAAACACACAGCACAGTTCTCATCCATGAAACACACTCTGCTTTAGATCAAGAAGCACACTCTTGCTTTCTAAGTGTCTCTAATACAGCAGGAAACCTGACTGTGGTCAGAACAAAATAACGGTGTTTCCTACACATACGGACCATAGCTAGGTCAACTCTTCTTCTGAAACTGATACAAAACACAGTTCCATTAACATGCAATGCTTTCAAGTTAAGAGCAAGATATGTGTGAGCATCGTGAACGATGTAGCTTCCTTTGTGCTGAAAAGTGACTGAGTTTACCTGAAAAGATGTCTTGCTTGTAGGAAGACACAGAGCCTGGGATTAACTCCATTTCTGAAGAGAAACACAGAGCACAGTTCTCATCCATGAAATACACTCTGCTTTAGAGCAAGAAGCACGCTCTTGCATTCTAAGAATCTCTAACACAGCATGAAACGTGACTCTGGTCAAAACAATATAATGGAGATTCCTACATATAGGGACCATATCTAGGTCAACTCTTCTTCTGAAACTGATACAAAACACAGGTCCTCTAGCATCCAATGCTTTACAGTTAATAGCAAGAAACGTGTGAGCTACGTGAACAATGTAGCTTTGTTTGAGCTGAAACGTGACTGAGTTTACGTGAAACCATATCTTGCTTGTAGGAAGATGCAGAGCCTCTGATTTAACTCCATTTCTGAAGGGAAAATCACAACACAGTTCTCATCCAGAAACACACTCTGCTTTAGAGCAAGAAGCACACTCTTGCTTTCTAAGTGTCTCTAATACAGCTGGAAACATGACTGTGTTCAGAACAAAATAACGGTGGTTCCTACACATACTGACCATATCTAGGTCAACTCTTTTTCTGCAACTGATACAAAGCACAGTTCCATTAAAATGCAATGCTTTCAAGTTAAGAGCGAGAAACTTGTGAGCTTCGTGAACGATGTAGCTTCCTTTGAGCTGCAAAGTGACTGAGTTTACTTGAAAAGAAGGCTTGCTTGTAAGAAGACACAGAGCCTGTGATTTAACTCCATTTCTGAAGGGAAACACACAGCACTGTTCTCATCCATGAAACACACTCTGCTTTAGAGCACAAAGCATGCTCTTGCTTTCCAGAGTCTCTAATAGAGCAGGAAACGTCAGTGAGCTCAGAACAAAATAACAGTGTTTCCTACACATACGGACCATATCTAGGTCAACTCTTTTTCTGCAACTGATCCAAACCACAGTTCCTCTAACATCCAATGCTTTACAGTTAAGAGCAAGAAACGTTTGAGCTTCGTGAACGATGTAGCTTTGTTTGAGCTGAGAGGTGACTGAGTTTACGGGAAACGAAGTCTTGCTTGTAGGAAGATACAGAGCCTGGGATTTAACTCCATTTCTGAAGGGAAAAACACAGCACAGTTCTCATCCATGAAACACACTCTGCTTGAGAGCAAGAAGCACGCTCTTGCTTTCTAGAGTCTATAATAGAGCCAGAAACTTGAGGGTACTCTGAACAAAAGAACAGATTTTCCTACACATAACGACCATAGCTAGTTCAACTCTGCTTCTGAAACTGATACAAACCACAAGTCATCTAACATCTAATGCTATTATTCAGTTAAGAGTGAGAAACGTGTGAGCTTTGTAAACGATTTATATTCATTTGAGCTGAAATGTGACTGCGTTACCTGAAATGATGTCTTGCTTGTAGGAAGATATTGAGCCTGGAATTTAACTCCATTCCTGAAGGGAAAGACACAGCACACTTCACTTCCATGCAACACACTCTGCATTAGAGCAAGAAGCACGCTCTTGCTTTCTAAGAGTCTCTATTAGAGCAGAAAACATGACTGTGGTCAGAACAAAATAAGGGTGTTTCCTACACATACGGACCTTATCTAGGTCAACTCTTCTTCTGAAACTGATACAAACCACAGTTCCTCTAACAAACAATGCTTTCAAGTTAAGAGCGAGAAACGTGTGAGCTTCGTGAACGATGTAGCTTCCTTTGAGCTGAAAAGTGACTGTGTTTACCTGAAAAGATGTCTTGCTAATAGGCAGACACAGAGCCTGGGATTTAACACAATTTCTGAGGGAAACACACAGCACAGTTCTCATCCATGAAACACACTCTGCTTTAGAGCACGAAGCGTGCTCTTGCTTTCTGGAGTCTCTAATACAGCCAGAAACATAAGGGTACTCAGAACAAAACAATGGTGTTTCCTACACATACAGAACATTGCTAGTTCAACTCTGCTTCAGAAACTGATACAAACCACAAGTCATCTAACATCTAATGCTTCTCAGTTAAGATCAAAAAACGTGTGAGCTTTGTAAACGATTTATATTCATTTGAGCTGAAAAGTGACTACGTTTACCTGAAATGATATCTTGCTTGTAAGAAGAAACAGAGCCTGGAATATAACTCCATTTCTGAAGGGAAACACACAGCACAGTTCTCATCCATGAAACACACTCTGCTTTAGATCAAGAAGCACACTCTTGCTTTCTAAGTGTCTCTAATACAGCAAGAAACCTGACTGTGGTCAGAACAAAATAACGGTGTATCCTACACATACGGACCATAGCTAGGTCAACTCTTCTTCTGAAACTGATACAAACCACAGTTCCATTAACATGCAATGCTTTCCAGTAAAGAGCGAGAAACTTATGAGCTTCGTGAACGATGTAGCTTCCTTTGAGCTGAAAAGTGACTGAGTTTACCTGAAAAGATGTCTTCCTACAAGAAAGACACAGAGCTGGGATTTAACTCCATTTCTGAAGGGAAACACACAGCACAGTTCTCATCCATGAAACACATTCTGCTTTAGAGCAAGAAGCATGCTCTTGCTTTCATGACTCTCAATAGAGCCAGAAACTTGAGGGTACTCAGAACAAAAGAACGGTGTTTCCTACACATACGGACCATTGCTAGTTCAACTCTGCTTCTGAAACTGATACAAAACACAGGTCCTCTAGCATCCAATGCTTTATAGTTAATAGCAAGAAACGTGTGAGCTACGTGAACAATGTAGCTTTGTTTGAGCAGAAGGTGACTGAGTTTAAGTGAAATGAAGTCTTGCTTGTAGGAAGATACAGAGCCTGTGATTTAACTCCATTTCTGAAGGGAAACACACAGCCCATTTCTCATAACGAAACACACTCTGCGTTTAGGAAGAATCTTGCTCTTGCTTTCTAGAGTCTCTAATACAGCAGGAAACTTGTGTGTGCTCAGAACAAAATAACGGTGTTTCCTACACATACAGACCACTGCTAGTCCAAATCTGCTTCTGAAACTGATACAAACCACAAGTCATCTAACATCCAATGCTTTTCAGTTAAGAGTGAGAAACGTGTGGTCTTTGTAAACGATTTATATTCTTTTAAGCTGAAAAGTGATTGCGTTTACCTGAAATGATGTCTTGCTTGTAGGAAGACCCGGAGCCTGGAATTTAACTCCATTTCTGAAGGGAAACACACAGCACAGTTCTCATCCATGAAACACACTCTACTTTAGAGCACGAATCATGCTCTTGCTTTCTAGAGTCTCTTATACAGCAAGAAACGTGACTGTGGTCAGAACAAAATAACGGTGTTTCCTACACATACGGACCATATCTTGGTCAACTCTTCTTCTGAAACTGATAGAAAGCTCAGTTCCATTAAAATGCAATGCTTTCAAGTTAAGAGCTAGAAACGTGTGAGCTTCGTGAACGATGTAGCTTCCTTAGAGCTGAGAAGTGACTTAGTTTACCTGAAAACATGTCTTGCTTGTAGGAAGACACAGAACATGGGATTTAACTCCATTTCTGAAGGGAAACACACAGCACAGTCCTTATCCATGAAAAACACTCTACTTTAGAGCAAGAAGCATGCTCTTGCTTTCTAGAGTCTCTAAAAGAGCCAGAAACTTTAGGGTACTCAGAACAAAAGAACGGTGTTTCTTACCCTTACCAACCATTGCTAGTTCAACTCTGCTTCTGAAACTGATACAAACCACAAATCATCTAACATCCAATGCTTTTCAGTTAAGAGCAAGAAATGTGTGAGCTTCGTAAACGATTTATATTCATTGGAGCTGAAAAGTGACTGCGTTTACCTGAAATGATGTCTTGCTTTTAGGAAGACACAGAGCCTGGAATTTAACTCCATTTCTGAAGGGAAACACACAGCACAGTACTCATCCATGATACACACTCTGCTTTAGAGCAAGAAGCATGCTCTTGCTTTCCAGAGTCTCTATAGTGGCAGAAACTTTAGGGTACTCAGAACAAAAGAACGGTGTTTCCTACACATACGGACCATTGCTGGTTCAACTCTGATTCTGAAACCGATACAAACCACAGGTCCTCTAACATCCAAAGCTTTACAGTTAAGAGCAAGAAACGTGTGAGCTTCGTGATCGATGTAGCTTTGTTTGAACAGAAATTTGACTGAGTTTACGTGAAATGAAGTCTTGTTTGTAGAAAGATACAGAGCCTGTGATTTAACTCCATTTCTGAAGGGAAACACACAGCACAGTTCTCACAATGAAACACACTCTGCATTTAGGAAGAAGCACGATCTTGCTTTCTAGAGTCTCTAATAGAGCCAGAATCTTGAGGGTACTCAGAACAAAAGAACGGAGTTTCCTACACTTACGAACCATTGCTAGTTCAACTCTGCTTCTGAAACTGATACAAACCACAATTCATCTAACGTCCAATGCTTTTCAGTTAAGAGCGAGAGACGTGTGAGCTTCGTAAACCGTTTATATTCATTTGAGATGAAAGTAACTGCATTTACCTGAAATGATGTCTTGCTTGTAGGAAGCCACAGAACTGGAATTTAACTCCATTTCTGAAGGGAAATATCAGCACAGTTCTCATCCATGAAACACACTCTGATTTAGAGCAAGAAGCATGCTCTTGCTTTCTACGTGTCTCTAATACAGCAGGAAACGTGACTGTGGTCAGAACAAAATAACGGTGTTTCCTACACATACGGACCATGTCTAGGTCTACTCTTCTTCTGAATGTGATACAAACCACAGTTCCTCTAACATGCATTGCTTTTTAGTTAAGAGTGAGAAACTTGTGAGCTTCGTGATCGATGTAGCTTCCTTAGAGCTGAGAAGTGACTTAGTTTACCTGAAAACATGTCTTGCTTGTAGGAAGACACAGAGACTGGGATTTAACTCCATTTCTGAAGGGAAACACACAGCACAGTTCTCATCCATGAAACAAACTCTGCTTTAGAGCACGAAGCATGCTCTTGCTTTCTAGAGTCTCTAATAGAGCCTCAAACATGAGGGTGCTCTGAACATAACGGTGTTACCTACATTTACGGACCATTGCTAGATCAACTCTGCTTCTGAAACTGATACAAACCACAAGTCATCTAACATCCAATGCTTTTCAGTTAAGAGCAAGAAATGTGTGAGCTTCGTAAACGATTTATATTCATTGGAGCTGAAAAGTGACTGCGTTTACCTGAAATGATGTCTTGCTTTTAGGAAGACACAGAGCCTGGAATTTAACTCCATTTCTGAAGGGAAACACACAGCACAGTACTCATCCATGATACACACTCTGCTTTAGAGCAAGAAGCATGGTCTTGCTTTCCAGAGTCTCTATAGTGGCAGAAACTTTAGGGTACTCAGAACAAAAGAACGGTGTTTCCTACACATACGGACCATTGCTGGTTCAACTCTGATTCTGAAACCGATACAAGCCACAGGTCCTCTAACATCCAAAGCTTTACAGTTAAGAGCAAGAAACGTGTGAGCTTCGTGAACGATGTAGCTTTGTTTGAACAGAAATTTGACTGAGTTTACGTGAAATGAAGTCTTGTTTGTAGAAAGATACAGAGCCTGTGATTTAACTCCATTTCTGAAGGGAAACACACAGCACAGTTCTCACAATGAAACACACTCTGCATTTAGGAAGAAGCACGATCTTGCTTTCTAGAGTCTCTAATAGAGCCAGAATCTTGAGGGTACTCAGAACAAAAGAACGGAGTTTCCTACACTTACGAACCATTGCTAGTTCAACTCTGCTTCTGAAACTGATACAAACCACAATTCATCTAACGTCCAATGCTTTTCAGTTAAGAGCGAGAAACGTGTGAGCTTCGTAAACGATTTATATTCATTTGAGATGAAAGTAACTGCATTTACCTGAAATGATGTCTTGCTTGTAGGAAGCCACAGAACTGGAATTTAACTCCATTTCTGAAGGGAAATATCAGCACAGTTCTCATCCATGAAACACACTCTGATTTAGAGCAAGAAGCATGCTCTTGCTTTCTACGTGTCTCTAATACAGCAGGAAACGTGACTGTGGTCAGAACAAAATAACGGTGTTTCCTACACATACGGACCATGTCTAGGTCTACTCTTCTTCTGAATGTGATACAAACCACAGTTCCTCTAACATGCATTGCTTTTTAGTTAAGAGTGAGAAACTTGTGAGCTTCGTGATCGATGTAGCTTCCTTAGAGCTGAGAAGTGACTTAGTTTACCTGAAAACATGTCTTGCTTGTAGGAAGACACAGAGACTGGGATTTAACTCCATTTCTGAAGGGAAACACACAGCACAGTTCTCATCCATGAAACACACTCTGCTTTAGAGCACGAAGCATGCTCTTGCTTTCTAGAGTCTCTAATAGAGCCTCAAACATGAGGGTGCTCTGAACATAACGGTGTTACCTACATTTACGGACCATTGCTAGATCAACTCTGCTTCTGAAACTGATACAAACCACAAGTCATCTAACATCCAATGCTTTTCAGTTAAGAGCAAGAAACGTGTGAGCTTCGTAAACGATTTATATTCATTTGAGCTGAAAAGTGACTGCGTTTACCTGAAATGATGTCTTGCTTATAGGAAGACACAGAGCCTGGAATTTAACTCCATTTCTGAAGGGAAACACACAGCATAGTACTCATCCATGAAACACACTCTCCTTTAGAGCAAGAAGCATCCTCTTGCTTTCCAGAGTCTCTAATAGCGCCAGAATCTTGAGGGTACTCAGAACAAAAGAACGGTGTTTCCTACACATACGGACCATTGCTAGTTCAACTCTGATACTGAAACTGATACAAACAACAGGTCCTCTAACATCCAATGCTTTACAATTAAGAGCAAGAAACGTGTGAGCTTCGTGAACGATGTAGCTTTGCTTGAGCAGAAAGGTGACTGAGTTTAAGTGAAATGAAGTCTTGCTTGTAGGAAGATACAGAGCCTGTGATTTAACTCCATTTCTGAAGGGAAACACACAGCCCATTTCTCACAACGAAACACACTCTGCATTTAGGAAGAAGCACGCTCTTGCTTTCTAGAGTCTCTAATACAGCAGGAAACTTGTGTGTGCTCAGAACAAAATAACGGTGTTTCCTACACATACGGACCACTGCTAGTCCAAATCTGCTTCTGAAACTGATACAAACCACAAGTCATCTAACATCCAATGCTTTTCAGTTAAGAGTGAGAAACGTGTGGTCTTTGTAAACGATTTATATTCTTTTAAGCTGAAAAGTGATTGCGTTTACCTGAAATGATGTCTTGCTTGTAGGAAGACCCGGAGCCTGGAATTTAACTCCATTTCTGAAGGGAAACACACAGCACAGTTCTCATCCATGAAACACACTCTACTTTAGAGCACGAATCATGCTCTTGCTTTCTAGAGTCTCTTATACAGCAAGAAACGTGACTGTGGTCAGAACAAAATAACGGTGTTTCCTACACATACGGACCATATCTTGGTCAACTCTTCTTCTGAAACTGATAGAAAGCTCAGTTCCATTAACATGCAATGCTTTCAAGTTAAGAGCTAGAAACGTGTGAGCTTCGTGAATGATGTAGCTTCCTTTGAGCTGAAAAGTGACTAAGATTACCTGAAAAGATGTCTAGCTTGTAGGAAGCCACAGAGCCTGGTATTTAACTCCATTTCTGAAGCGAAACATAGAGCACAGTTCTCATCCATGAAACACACTCTGCTTTAGAGCAAGAAGCACGCTCTTGCTTTCTAAGAGTCTTTAATAGAGCACGAAACGTGACTGTGGTAAGAACAAAATAACGGTGTTTCCTACACATGCGGACCATAGCTAGGTCAACTCTTCTTCTGAAACTGATACAAAACACAGTTCCATTAACATGCAATGCTTTCAAGTTAAGAGCAAGATATGTTTGAGCATCGTGAACGATGTAGATACCTTTGTGCTGAAAAGTGACTGAGTTTACCTGAAAAGATGTCTTGCTTGTAGGAAGACACAGAGCCTGGGATTAACTCCATTACTGAAGAGAAACACAGAGCACAGTTCTCATCCATGAAATACACTCTGCTTTAGAGCAAGAAGCACGCTCTTGCATTCTAAGAATCTCTAACACAGCATGAAACGTGACTCTGGTCAAAACAATATAATGGAGTTTCCTACATATAGGGACCATATCTAGGTCAACTCTTCTTCTGAAACTAATACAAACCACAGTTCCTATAACATGCAATGCTTTCCAGTAAAGAGCGAGAAACTTATGAGCTTCGTGAACGATGTAGCTTCCTTTGAGCTGAAAAGTGACTGAGTTTACCTGAAAAGATGTCTTTCTTGTAGGAAGACACAGAGCCTGGGATTTAACTCCCTTTCTGAAGGGAAACACACAGGACAGTTCTCATCCATGAAACACACTCTGCTTTAGAGCAAGAAGCATGCTCTTCCTTTCATGACTCTCTAATAGAGCCATAAACTTGAGGGTACTCAGAACAAAAGAACGGTGTTTCCTACACATACGGACCATTGCTAGTTCAACTCTGCTTCTGAAACTGATACAAAACACAGGTCCTCTAGCATCCAATGCTTTACAGTTAATAGCAAGAAACGTGTGAGCTACGTGAACAATGTAGCTTTGTTTGAGCTGAAAGGTGACTGAGTTTACGTGAAACCATATCTTGCTTGTAGGAAGATGCAGAGCCTCTGATTTAACTCCATTTCTGAAGGGAAACACACAACACAGTTCTCATCCAGAAACACACTCTGCTTTAGAGCAAGAAGCACGCTCTTGCTTTCTAAGTGTCTCTAATACAGCTGGAAACATGACTGTGTTCAGAACAAAATAACGGTGGTTCCTACACATACTGACCTTATCTAGGTCAACTCTTTTTCTGCAACTGATACAAAGCACAGTTCCATTAAAATGCAATGCTTTCAAGTTAAGAGCGAGAAACTTGTGAGCTTCGTGAACGATGTAGCTTCCTTTGAGCTGCAAAGTGACTGAGTTTACTTGAAAAGAAGGCTTGCTTGTAAGAAGACACAGAGCCTGTGATTTAACTCCATTTCTGAAGGGAAACACACAGCACAGTTCTCATCCATGAAACACACTCTGCTTTAGAGCACAAAGCATGCTCTTGCTTTCCAGAGTCTCTAATATAGCAGGAAACGTGAGTGAGCTCAGAACAAAATAACGGTGTTTCCTACACATACGGACCTTATCTAGGTCAACTCTTTTTCTGCAACTGATACAAACCACAGTTCCTCTAACATCCAATACTTTACAGTTAAGAGCAAGAAACGTTTGAGCTTCGTGAACGATGTAGCTTTGTTTGAGCTGAGAGGTGACTGAGTTTACGGGAAACGAAGTCTTGCTTGTAGGAAGATACAGAGCCTGGGATTTAACTCCATTTCTGAAGGGAAAAACACAGCACAGTTCTCATCCATGAAACACACTCTGCTTGAGAGCAAGAAGCACGCTCTTGCTTTCTAGAGTCTATAATAGAGCCAGACCTTGAGGGTACTCTGAACAAAAGAACGGATTTTCCTACACATAACGACCATAGCTAGTTCAACTCTGCTTCTGAAACTGATACAAACCACAAGTCATCTAACATCTAATGCTATTCAGTTAAGAGTGAGAAACGTGTGAGCTTTGTAAACGATTTATATTCATTTGAGCTGAAATGTGACTGCGTTACCTGAAATGATGTCTTGCTTGTAGGAAGATATTGAGCCTGGAATTTAACTCCATTCCTGAAGGGAAAGACACAGCACACTTCACTTCCATGCAACACACTCTGCATTAGAGCAAGAAGCACGCTCTTGCTTTCTAAGAGTCTCTAATAGAGCAGAAAACATGACTGTGGTCAGAACAAAATAAGGGTGTTTCCTACACATACGGACCTTATCTAGGTCAACTCTTCTTCTGAAACTGATACAAACCACAGTTCCTCTAACAAACAATGCTTTCAAGTTAAGAGCGAGAAACGTGTGAGCTTCGTGAACGATGTAGCTTCCTTTGAGCTGAAAAGTGACTGTGTTTACCTGAAAAGATGTCTTGCTAATAGGCAGACACAGAGCCTGGGATTTAACACAATTTCTGAAGGGAAACACACAGCACAGTTCTCATCCATGAAACACACTCTGCTTTAGAGCACGAAGCGTGCTCTTGCTTTCTGGAGTCTCTAATAGACCCAGAAACATAAGGGTACTCAGAACAAAACAATGGTGTTTCCTACACATACAGACCATTGCTAGTTCAACTCTGCTTCAGAAACTGATACAAACCACAAGTCATCTAACATCTAATGCTTCTCAGTTAAGATCAAAAAACGTGTGAGCTTTGTAAACGATTTATATTCATTTGAGCTGAAAAGTGACTGCGTTTACCTGAAATGATATCTTGCTTGTAAGAAGAAACAGAGCCTGGAATATAACTCCATTTCTGAAGGGAAACACACAGAACAGTTATCATCCATGAAACACACTCTGCTTTAGATCAAGAAGCACACTCTTGCTTTCTAAGTGTCTCTAATACAGCAGGAAACCTGACTGTGGTCAGAACAAAATAACGGTGTATCCTACACATACGGACCTTAGCTAGGTCAACTCGTCTTCTGAAACTGATACAAACCACAGTTCCATTAACATGCAATGCTTTCCAGTAAAGAGCGAGAAACTTATGAGCTTCGTGAACGATGTAGCTTCCTTTGAGCTGAAAAGTGACTGAGTTTACCTGAAAAGATGTCTTTCTTGTAGGAAGACACAGAGCTGGGATTTAACTCCATTTCTGAAGGGAAACACACAGCACAGTTCTCATCCATGAAACACATTCTGCTTTAGAGCAAGAAGCATGCTCTTGCTTTCATGACTCTCTAATAGAGCCAGAAACTTGAGGGTACTCAGAACAAAAGAACGGTGTTTCCTACACATACGGACCATTGCTAGTTCAACTCTGCTTCTGAAACTGATACAAAACACAAGTCATCTAACTTCCAATGCTTTTCAGTTAAGAGCAAGAAATGTGTGAGCTTCGTAAACGATTTATATTCATTTGAGCTGAAAAGTGCTGCGTTTACCTGAAATGATGTCTTGCTTATAGGAAGACACAGAGCCTGGAATTTAACTCCATTTCTGAAGGGAAACACACAGCATAGTACTCATCCATGAAACACACTCTCCTTTAGAGCAAGAAGCATCCTCGTGCTTTCCAGAGTCTCTAATAGCGCCAGAATCTTGAGGGTACTCAGAACAAAAGAACGGTGTTTCCTACACATACGGACCATTGCTAGTTCAACTCTGATACTGAAACTGATACAAACCACAGGTCCTCTAACATCCAATGCTTTACAATTAAGAGCAAGAAACGTGTGAGCTTCGTGAACGATGTAGCTTTGCTTGAGCAGAAGGTGACTGAGTTTACGTGAAATGAAGTCTTGCTTGTAGGAAGATACAGAGCCTGTGATTTAACTCCATTTCTGAAGGGAAACACACAGCCCATTTCTCACAACGAAACACACTCTGCGTTTAGGAAGAATCATGCTCTTGCTTTCTAGAGTCTCTAATACAGCAGGAAACTTGTGTGTGCTCAGAACAAAATAACGGTGTTTCCTACACATACAGACCACTGCTAGTCCAAATCTGCTTCTGAAACTGATACAAACCACAAGTCATCTAACATCCAATGCTTTTCAGTTAAGAGTGAGAAACGTGTGGTCTTTGTAAACGATTTATATTCTTTTAAGCTGAAAAGTGATTGCGTTTACCTGAAATGATGTCTTGCTTGTAGGAAGACCCGGAACCTGGAATTTAACTCCATTTCTGAAGGGAAACACACAGCACAGTTCTCATCCATGAAACACACTCTACTTTAGAGCACGAATCATGCTCTTGCTTTCTAGAGTCTCTTATACAGCAAGAAACGTGACTGTGGTCAGAACAAAATAACGGTGTTTCCTACACATACGGACCATATCTTGGTCAACTCTTCTTCTGAAACTGATAGAAAGCTCAGTTCCATTAACATGCAATGCTTTCAAGTTAAGAGCTAGAAACGTGTGAGCTTCGTGAACGATGTAGCTTCCTTAGAGCTGAGAAGTGACTTAGTTTACCTGAAAACATGTCTTGCTTGTAGGAAGACACAGAGCCTGGGATTTAACTCCATTTCTGAAGGGAAACACACAGCACAGTCCTTATCCATGAAAAACACTCTGCTTTAGAGCAAGAAGCATGCTCTTGCTTTCTAGAGTCTCTAAAAGAGCCAGAAACTTTAGGGTACTCAGAACAAAAGAACGGTGTTTCTTACCCTTACCAACCATTGCTAGTTCAACTCTGCTTCTGAAACTGATACAAACCACAAATCATCTAACATCCAAAGCTTTACAGTTAAGAGCAAGAAACGTGTGAGCTTCGTGATCGATGTAGCTTTGTTTGAACAGAAATTTGACTGAGTTTACGTGAAATGAAGTCTTGTTTGTAGAAAGATACAGAGCCTGTGATTTAACTCCATTTCTGAAGGGAAACACACAGCACAGTTCTCACAATGAAACACACTCTGCATTTAGGAAGAAGCACGATCTTGCTTTCTAGAGTCTCTAATAGAGCCAGAATCTTGAGGGTACTCAGAACAAAAGAACAGAGTTTCCTACACTTACGAACCATTGCTAGTTCAACTCTGCTTCTGAAACTGATACAAACCACAATTCATCTAACGTCCAATGCTTTTCAGTTAAGAGCGAGAAACGTGTGAGCTTCGTAAACGATTTATATTCATTTGAGATGAAAGTAACTGCATTTACCTGAAATGATGTCTTGCTTGTAGGAAGCCACAGAACTGGAATTTAACTCCATTTCTGAAGGGAAATATCAGCACAGTTCTCATCCATGAAACACACTCTGATTTAGAGCAAGAAGCATGCTCTTGCTTTCTACGTGTCTCTAATACAGCAGGAAACGTGACTGTGGTCAGAACAAAATAACGGTGTTTCCTACACATACGGACCATGTCTAGGTCTACTCTTCTTCTGAATGTGATACAAACCACAGTTCCTCTAACATGCATTGCTTTTTAGTTAAGAGTGAGAAACTTGTGAGCTTCGTGATCGATGTAGCTTCCTTAGAGCTGAGAAGTGACTTAGTTTACCTGAAAACATGTCTTGCTTGTAGGAAGACACAGAGACTGGGATTTAACTCCATTTCTGAAGGGAAACACACAGCACAGTTCTCATCCATGAAACACACTCTGCTTTAGAGCACGAAGCATGCTCTTGCTTTCTAGAGTCTCTAATAGAGCCTCAAACATGAGGGTGCTCTGAACATAACGGTGTTACCTACATTTACGGACCATTGCTAGATCAACTCTGCTTCTGAAACTGATACAAACCACAAGTCATCTAACATCCAATGCTTTTCAGTTAAGAGCAAGAAACGTGTGAGCTTCGTAAACGATTTATATTCATTGGAGCTGAAAAGTGACTGCGTTTACCTGAAATGATGTCTTGGTTATAGGAAGACACAGAGCCTGGAATTTAACTCCATTTCTGAAGGGAAACACACAGCACAGTACTCATCCATGATACACACTCTGCTTTAGAGCAAGAAGCATGGTCTTGCTTTCCAGAGTCTCTATAGTGGCAGAAACTTTAGGGTACTCAGAACAAAAGAACAGTGTTTCCTACACATACGGACCATTGCTGGTTCAACTCTGATTCTGAAACCGATACAAGCCACAGGTCCTCTAACATCCAAAGCTTTACAGTTAAGAGCAAGAAACGTGTGAGCTTCGTGAACGATGTAGCTTTGTTTGAACAGAAATTTGACTGAGTTTACGTGAAATGAAGTCTTGTTTGTAGAAAGATACAGAGCCTGTGATTTAACTCCATTTCTGAAGGGAAACACACAGCACAGTTCTCACAATGAAACACACTCTGCATTTAGGAAGAAGCACGATCTTGCTTTCTAGAGTCTCTAATAGAGCCAGAATCTTGAGGGTACTCAGAACAAAAGAACGGAGTTTCCTACACTTACGAACCATTGCTAGTTCAACTCTGCTTCTGAAACTGATACAAACCACAATTCATCTAACGTCCAATGCTTTTCAGTTAAGAGCGAGAAACGTGTGAGCTTCGTAAACGATTTATATTCATTTGAGATGAAAGTAACTGCATTTACCTGAAATGATGTCTTGCTTGTAGGAAGCCACAGAACTGGAATTTAACTCCATTTCTGAAGGGAAATATCAGCACAGTTCTCATCCATGAAACACACTCTGATTTAGAGCAAGAAGCATGCTCTTGCTTTCTACGTGTCTCTAATACAGCAGGAAACGTGACTGTGGTCAGAACAAAATAACGGTGTTTCCTACACATACGGACCATGTCTAGGTCTACTCTTCTTCTGAATGTGATACAAACCACAGTTCCTCTAACATGCATTGCTTTTTAGTTAAGAGTGAGAAACTTGTGAGCTTCGTGATCGATGTAGCTTCCTTAGAGCTGAGAAGTGACTTAGTTTACCTGAAAACATGTCTTGCTTGTAGGAAGACACAGAGACTGGGATTTAACTCCATTTCTGAAGGGAAACACACAGCACAGTTCTCATCCATGAAACACACTCTGCTTTAGAGCACGAAGCATGCTCTTGCTTTCTAGAGTCTCTAATAGAGCCTCAAACATGAGGGTGCTCTGAACATAACGGTGTTACCTACATTTACGGACCATTGCTAGATCAACTCTGCTTCTGAAACTGATACAAACCACAAGTCATCTAACATCCAATGCTTTTCAGTTAAGAGCAAGAAACGTGTGAGCTTCGTAAACGATTTATATTCATTTGAGCTGAAAAGTGACTGCGTTTACCTGAAATGATGTCTTGGTTATAGGAAGACACAGAGCCTGGAATTTAACTCCATTTCTGAAGGGAAACACACAGCATAGTACTGATCCATGAAACACACTCTCCTTTAGAGCAAGAAGCATCCTCTTGCTTTCCAGAGTCTCTAATAGCGCCAGAATCTTGAGGGTACTCAGAACAAAAGAACGGTGTTTCCTATACATACGGACCATTGCTAGTTCAACTCTGATACTGAAACTGATACAAACCACAGGTCCTCTAACATCCAATGCTTTACAATTAAGAGCAAGAAACGTGTGAGCTTCGTGAACGATGTAGCTTTGCTTGAGTAGAAAGGTGACTGAGTTTACGTGAAATGAAGTCTTGCTTGTAGGAAGATACAGAGCCTGTGATTTAACTCCATTTCTGAAGGGAAACACACAGCCCATTTCTCACAACGAAACACACTCTGCGTTTAGGAAGAAGCACGCTCTTGCTTTCTAGAGTCTCTAATACAGCAGGAAACTTGTGTGTGCTCAGAACAAAATAACGGTGTTTCCTACACATACGGACCACTGCTAGTCCAAATCTGCTTCTGAAACTGATACAAACCACAAGTCATCTAACATCCAATGCTTTTCAGTTAAGAGTGAGAAACGTGTGGTCTTTGTAAACGATTTATATTCTTTTAAGCTGAAAAGTGATTGCGTTTACCTGAAATGATGTCTTGCTTGTAGGAAGACCCGGAGCCTGGAATTTAACTCCATTTATGAAGGGAAACACACAGCACAGTTCTCATCCATGAAACACACTCTACTTTAGAGCACGAATCATGCTCTTGCTTTCTAGAGTCTCTTATACAGCAAGAAACGTGACTGTGGTCAGAACAAAATAATGGTGTTTCCTACACATACGGACCATATCTTGGTCAACTCCTCTTCTGAAACTGATAGAAAGCTCTGTTCCATTAACATGCAATGCTTTCAAGTTAAGAGCTAGAAACGTGTGAGCTTCGTGAATGATGTAGCTTCCTTAGAGCTGAGAATTGACTTAGTTTACCTGAAAACATGTCTTGCTTGTAGGAAGACACAGAGCCTGGGATTTAACTCCATTTCTGAAGGGAAACACACAGCACAGTTCTTATCCATGAAAAACACTCTGCTTTAGAGCAAGAAGCATGCTCTTGCTTTCTAGAGTCTCTAAAAGAGCCAGAAACTTTAGGGTACTCAGAACAAAAGAACCGTGTTTCCTACCCTTACCAACCATTGCTAGTTCAACTCTGCTTCTGAAACTGATACAAACCACAAATCATCTAACATCCAATGCTTTTCAGTTAAGAGCAAGAAATGTGTGAGCTTCGTAAACGATTTATATTCTTTGGAGCTGAAAAGTGACTGCGTTTACCTGAAATGATATCTTGCTTTTAGGAAGACACAGAGCCTGGAATTTAACTCCATTTCTGAAAGGAAACACACAGCACAGTACTCATCCATGATACACACTCTGCTTTAGAGCAAGAAGCATGCTCTTGCTTTCCAGAGTCTCTATAGTGGCAGAAACTTTAGGGTACTCAGAACAAAAGAACGGTGTTTCCTACACATACGGACCATTGCTGGTTCAACTCTGATTCTGAAACCGATACAAACCACAGGTCCTCTAACATCCAAAGCTTTACAGTTAAGAGCAAGAAACGTGTGAGCTTCGTGAACGATGTAGCTTTGTTTGAACAGAAATTTGACTGAGTTTACGTGAAATGAAGTCTTGTTTGTAGAAAGATACAGAGCCTGTGATTTAACTCCATTTCTGAAGGGAAACACACAGCACAGTTCTCACAATGAAACACACTCTGCATTTAGGAATAAGCACGATCTTGCTTTCTAGAGTCTCTAATAGAGCCAGAATCTTGAGGGTACTCAGAACAAAAGAACGGAGTTTCCTACACTTACGAACCATTGCTAGTTCAACTCTGCTTCTGAAACTGATACAAACCACAATTCATCTAACATCCATTGCTTTTCAGTTAAGAGTGAGAAAGGTGTGATCTTTGTAAACGATTTATATTCATTTAAGCTGAAGAGTGACTGCGTTTACCTGAAATGATGTCTTGCTTGTAGGAAGACACGGAGCCTGGAATTTAACTCCATTTCTGAAGGGAAACACACAGCACAGTTCTCATCCATGAAACGCACTCTGCTTTAGAGCACGAATCATGCTCTTGCTTTCTAGAGTCTGTAATACAGCAAGAAACGTGACTGTGGTCAGAACAAAATAACGGTGTTTCCTACACATTCGGACCATATCTTGGTCAACTCTTCTTCTGAAACTGATAGAAAGCTCAGTTCCATTAACATGCAATGCTTTCAAGTTAAGAGCTAGAAACGTGTGAGCTTCGTGAACGATGTAGCTTCCTTAGAGCTGAGAAGTGACTTAATTTAACTGAAAACATGTCTTGCTTGTAGGAAGACACAGAGCCTGGGATTTAACTCCATTTCTGAAGGGAAACACACAGCACAGTTCTTATCCATGAAAAACACTCTGCTTTAGAGCAAGAAGCATGCTCTTGCTTTCTAGAGTCTCTAAAAGAGCCAGAAACCTGAGGGTACTCAGAACAAAAGAACGGTGTTTCCTACACTTACGAACCATTGCTAGTTCAACTCTGCTTCTGAACCTGATACAAACCACAATTCATCTAACATCCAATGCTTTTCAGTTAAGAGCGAGAAACGTGTGAGCTTTGTAAACGATTTATATTCATTTGATCTGAAAAGTTACTGCATTTACCTGAAATGATGTCTTGCTTGTAGGAAGACACAGAACTGGAATTTAACTCCATTTCTGAAGGGAAAAAAAACAGCACAGTTCTCATCCATGAAACACACTCGGATTTAGAGCAAGAAGCATGCTCTTGCTTTCTACGTGTCTCTAATACAGCAGGAAAAGTGACTGTGGTCAGAACAATATAACGGTGTTTCCTACACATACGGACCATGTCTAGGTCTACTCTTCTGCTGAATGTGATACAAACCACAGTTCCTCGAACATGCATTGCTTTCTAGTTAAGAGTGAGAAACTTGTGAGCTTCGTGAGCGATGTAGCTTCCTTAGAGCTGAGAAGTGACTTAGTTTACCTGAAAACATGTCTTGCTTGTAGGAAGACACAGAGCCTGGGATTTATCTCCATTTCTGAAGGCAAACACATAGCACAGTTCTCATCCATGAAACACACTCTGCTTTAGAGCAAGAAGCACGCTCTTGCTTTCTAAGAGTCTCTAATACAGCAGGAAACGTGACAGTGGTCAGAACAAAATAACGGTGTTTCCTACTGTACGGACCATATCTAGGTCAAATCTCCTTCTGAAACTGATACAAACCACAGGTCCTCTAAAATGAAATACTTTCCGGTTAAGAGCGAGAAACTAGTGAGCTTCGTGAGCGATGTAGCTTCCGTAGAGCTGAAAAGTGACTAAGTTTACGTGAAAAGATATCTTGTTGTAGGAAGATACAGAGCCTGGGATTTAACTCTATTTCTGAAGGGAAACACACAGCACAGTTCTCATCCTTGAAACACACTCTGCTTTAGAGCACGAAGCATGCTCTTGCTTTCTATAGTCTCTAATATAGTCTGAAACATGAGGGTGCTCTGAACAACATAACGGAGTTTCCTACATTTACGGACCATTGCTGGTCAACTCTGCTTCTGAAACTGATACAAACCACAAGTCATCTAACATCAAATGCTTTTCAGTTAAGAGCGAGAAACGTGTGAGCTTCGTAAACGCTTCATATTCATTTGAGCTGAAAAGTGACTGCGTTTACCTGAAATGATGTCTTGCTTATAGGAAGACACAGAGCATGGGATTTAACTCCATTTCTGAAGGGAAACACACAGCACAGTACTCATCCATGAAACAAACTCTGCTTTAGAGCAAGAAGCATGCTCTTGCTTTCCAGAGTTTCTAATAGTGCCAGAAACTTGAGGGTACTCAGAACAAAAGAACGGTGTTTCCTACACATACGGACCATTGCTAGTTCAACTCTGATTCTGAAACTGATACAAACCACAGGTCCTGTAACATCCAATGCTTTACAGTTAAGAGCAAGAAACGTGTAAGCTTCGTGAAAGATGTAGCTTTGTTTGAGCAGAAAGGTGACTGAGTTTACGTGAAATGAAGTCTTGCTTGTAGGAAGATACAGAGCCTGTGATTTAACTCCATTTCTGAAGGGAAACACACAGCACAGTTCTCACAACGAAACACACTCTGCGTTTAGGAAGAAGCACACTCTTGCTTTCTAGAGTCTCTAATGGAGCAAGAAACTTGAGGGTACTCAGAACAAAAGAACGGAGTTTCCTACACTTACGAACCATTGCTAGTTCAACTCTGCTTCTGAAACTGATACAAACCACAAGTCATCTAACATCCAATGCTTTACAATTAAGAGCAAGAAACGTGTGAGCTTCGTGAACGATGTAGCTTTGCTTGAGCAGAAAGGTGACTGAGTTTACGTGAAATGAAGTCTTGCTTGTAGGAAGATACAGAGCCTGTGATTTAACTCCATTTCTGAAGGGAAACACACAGCCCATTTCTCACAACGAAACACACTCTGCGTTTAGGAAGAAGCACGCTCTTGCTTTCTAGAGTCTCTAATACAGCAGGAAACTTGTGTGTGCTCAGAACAAAATAACGGTGTTTCCTACACATACGGACCACTGCTAGTCCAAATCTGCTTCTGAAACTGATACAAACCACAAGTCATCTAACATCCAATGCTTTTCAGTTAAGAGTGAGAAACGTGTGGTCTTTGTAAACAATTTATATTCTTTTAAGCTGAAAAGTGATTGCGTTTACCTGAAATGATGTCTTGCTTGTAGGAAGACCCGGAGCCTGGAATTTAACTCCATTTATGAAGGGAAACACACAGCACAGTTCTCATCCATGAAACACACTCTACTTTAGAGCACGAATCATGCTCTTGCTTTCTAGAGTCTCTTATACAGCAAGAAACGTGACTGTGGTCAGAACAAAATAACGGTGTTTCCTACACATACGGACCATATCTTGGTCAACTCCTCTTCTGAAACTGATAGAAAGCTCTGTTCCATTAACATGCAATGCTTTCAAGTTAAGAGCTAGAAACGTGTGAGCTTCGTGAATGATGTAGCTTCCTTAGAGCTGAGAATTGACTTAGTTTACCTGAAAACATGTCTTGCTTGTAGGAAGACACAGAGCCTGGGATTTAACTCCATTTCTGAAGGGAAACACACAGCACAGTTCTTATCCATGAAAAACACTCTGCTTTAGAGCAAGAAGCATGCTCTTGCTTTCTAGAGTCTCTAAAAGAGCCAGAAACTTTAGGGTACTCAGAACAAAAGAACCGTGTTTCCTACCCTTACCAACCATTGCTAGTTCAACTCTGCTTCTGAAACTGATACAAACCACAAATCATCTAACATCCAATGCTTTTCAGTTAAGAGCAAGAAATGTGTGAGCTTCGTAAACGATTTATATTCTTTGGAGCTGAAAAGTGACTGCGTTTACCTGAAATGATATCTTGCTTTTAGGAAGACACAGAGCCTGGAATTTAACTCCATTTCTGAAAGGAAACACACAGCACAGTACTCATCCATGATACACACTCTGCTTTAGAGCAAGAAGCATGCTCTTGCTTTCCAGAGTCTCTATAGTGGCAGAAACTTTAGGGTACTCAGAACAAAAGAACGGTGTTTCCTACACATACGGACCATTGCTGGTTCAACTCTGATTCTGAAACCGATACAAACCACAGGTCCTCTAACATCCAAAGCTTTACAGTTAAGAGCAAGAAACGTGTGAGCTTCGTGAACGATGTAGCTTTGTTTGAACAGAAATTTGACTGAGTTTACGTGAAATGAAGTCTTGTTTGTAGAAAGATACAGAGCCTGTGATTTAACTCCATTTCTGAAGGGAAACACACAGCACAGTTCTCACAACGAAACACACTCTGCATTTAGGAAGAAGCACGATCTTGCTTTCTAGAGTCTCTAATAGAGCAAGAAACTTGAGGGTACTCAGAACAAAAGAACGGAGTTTCCTACACTTACGAACCATTGCTAGTTCAACTCTGCTTCTGAAACTGATACAAACCACAATTCATCTAACATCCATTGCTTTTCAGTTAAGAGTGAGAAAGGTGTGATCTTTGTAAACGATTTATATTCATTTAAGCTGAAGAGTGACTGCGTTTACCTGAAATGATGTCTTGCTTGTAGGAAGACACGGAGCCTGGAATTTAACTCCATTTCTGAAGGGAAACACACAGCACAGTTCTCATCCATGAAACGCACTCTGCTTTAGAGCACGAATCATGCTCTTGCTTTCTAGAGTCTGTAATACAGCAAGAAACGTGACTGTGGTCAGAACAAAATAACGGTGTTTCCTACACATTCGGACCATATCTTGGTCAACTCTTCTTCTGAAACTGATAGAAAGCTCAGTTCCATTAACATGCAATGCTTTCAAGTTAAGAGCTAGAAACGTGTGAGCTTCGTGAACGATGTAGCTTCCTTAGAGCTGAGAAGTGACTTAATTTAACTGAAAACATGTCTTGCTTGTAGGAAGACACAGAGCCTGGGATTTAACTCCATTTCTGAAGGGAAACACACAGCACAGTTCTTATCCATGAAAAACACTCTGCTTTAGAGCAAGAAGCATGCTCTTGCTTTCTAGAGTCTCTAAAAGAGCCAGAAACCTGAGGGTACTCAGAACAAAAGAACGGTGTTTCCTACACTTACGAACCATTGCTAGTTCAACTCTGCTTCTGAACCTGATACAAACCACAATTCATCTAACATCCAATGCTTTTCAGTTAAGAGCGAGAAACGTGTGAGCTTTGTAAACGATTTATATTCATTTGATCTGAAAAGTTACTGCATTTACCTGAAATGATGTCTTGCTTGTAGGAAGACACAGAACTGGAATTTAACTCCATTTCTGAAGGGAAAAAAAACAGCACAGTTCTCATCCATGAAACACACTCGGATTTAGAGCAAGAAGCATGCTCTTGCTTTCTACGTGTCTCTAATACAGCAGGAAAAGTGACTGTGGTCAGAACAATATAACGGTGTTTCCTACACATACGGACCATGTCTAGGTCTACTCTTCTGCTGAATGTGATACAAACCACAGTTCCTCGAACATGCATTGCTTTCTAGTTAAGAGTGAGAAACTTGTGAGCTTCGTGAGCGATGTAGCTTCCTTAGAGCTGAGAAGTGACTTAGTTTACCTGAAAACATGTCTTGCTTGTAGGAAGACACAGAGCCTGGGATTTATCTCCATTTCTGAAGGCAAACACATAGCACAGTTCTCATCCATGAAACACACTCTGCTTTAGAGCAAGAAGCACGCTCTTGCTTTCTAAGAGTCTCTAATACAGCAGGAAACGTGACAGTGGTCAGAACAAAATAACGGTGTTTCCTACTGTACGGACCATATCTAGGTCAAATCTCCTTCTGAAACTGATACAAACCACAGGTCCTCTAAAATGAAATACTTTCCGGTTAAGAGCGAGAAACTAGTGAGCTTCGTGAGCGATGTAGCTTCCGTAGAGCTGAAAAGTGACTAAGTTTACGTGAAAAGATATCTTGTTGTAGGAAGATACAGAGCCTGGGATTTAACTCTATTTCTGAAGGGAAACACACAGCACAGTTCTCATCCTTGAAACACACTCTGCTTTAGAGCACGAAGCATGCTCTTGCTTTCTATAGTCTCTAATATAGTCTGAAACATGAGGGTGCTCTGAACAACATAACGGAGTTTCCTACATTTACGGACCATTGCTGGTCAACTCTGCTTCTGAAACTGATACAAACCACAAGTCATCTAACATCAAATGCTTTTCAGTTAAGAGCGAGAAACGTGTGAGCTTCGTAAACGCTTCATATTCATTTGAGCTGAAAAGTGACTGCGTTTACCTGAAATGATGTCTTGCTTATAGGAAGACACAGAGCATGGGATTTAACTCCATTTCTGAAGGGAAACACACAGCACAGTACTCATCCATGAAACAAACTCTGCTTTAGAGCAAGAAGCATGCTCTTGCTTTCCAGAGTTTCTAATAGTGCCAGAAACTTGAGGGTACTCAGAACAAAAGAACGGTGTTTCCTACACATACGGACCATTGCTAGTTCAACTCTGATTCTGAAACTGATACAAACCACAGGTCCTGTAACATCCAATGCTTTACAGTTAAGAGCAAGAAACGTGTAAGCTTCGTGAAAGATGTAGCTTTGTTTGAGCAGAAAGGTGACTGAGTTTACGTGAAATGAAGTCTTGCTTGTAGGAAGATACAGAGCCTGTGATTTAACTCCATTTCTGAAGGGAAACACACAGCACAGTTCTCACAACGAAACACACTCTGCGTTTAGGAAGAAGCACACTCTTGCTTTCTAGAGTCTCTAATAGAGCAGGAAACTTGAGTGTGCTCAGAACAAAAGAACCGTGTTTCCTACACATACGGACCACTGCTATTCCATCTCTGCTTCTCAAACTGATACAAACCACAAGTCATCTAACATCCAATGCTTTTCAGTTAAGAGTGAGAAACGAGTGATCTTTGTAAAAGATTTATATTCATTTAAGCTGAAAAGTGACCACGTTTACCTGAAATGATGTCTTGCTTGTAGGAAGATACGGAGCCTGGAATTTAACTCCATTTTTGAAGGGAAACACACAGCACAGTTCTCATCCTTGAAACACACTCTACTTTAGAGCAAGAAGCACGCTCTTGCTTTCTAATTGTCTCTAATACAGCAAGAAACGTGACTGTGGTCAGAACAAAATAACTGTGTTTCCTACACATACGGACCATATCTAGGTCAACTCTTCTTCTGAAACTGATAGAAAGCTCAGTTCCATTAACATGCAATGCTTTCAAGTTAAGAGCTAGAAACGTGTGAGCTTCGTGAACGATGTAGCTTCCTTAGAGCTGAGAAGTGACTTAATTTACCTGAAAACGTGTCTTGCTTGTAGAAAGACACAGAGCCTGGGATTTAACTCCATTTCTGAAGGGAAACACACAGCACAGTTCTTATCCATGAAAAACACTCTGCTTTAGAGCAAGAAGCATGCTCTAGCTTTCTAGAGTCTCTAAAAGTGCCAGAAACTTGAGGGTACTCAGTACAAAAGAACGGTGTTTCCTACACTTACGAACCATTGCTAGTTCAACTCTGCTTCTGAAACTGATACAAACCACAATTCATCTAACATCCAATGATTTTCAGTTAAGAGCGAGAAACATGTGAGCTTCGTAAACGTTTTATATTCATTTGAGCTGAATAGTTACTGCATTTACCTGAAATGATGTCTTGCTTGTAGGAAGACACAGAACTGGAATTTAACTCCATTTCTGAAGGGAAAAAAACAGCACAGTTCTCATCCATGAAACACACTCTGATTTAGAGCAAGAAGCATGCTCTTGCTTTCTACGTTTCTCTAATACAGCAGGAAACGTGACTGTGGTCAGAACAAAATAACGGTGTTTCCTACACATACGGACCATGTCTAGGTCTACTCTTCTTCTGAATGTGATACAAAGCAAAGTTCCTCTAACATGCATTGCTTTCTAGTTAAGAGTGAGAAACTTGTGAGCTTCGTGAGCGATGTAGCTTCCTTAGAGCTGAGAAGTGACTTAGTTTACCTGAAAACATGTCTTGCTTGTAGGAAGACACAGAACTGGAATTTAACTCCATTTCTGAAGGGAAAAAAACAGCACAGTCCTCATCCATGAAACACACTCTGCTTTAGAGCAAGAAGCACGCTCTTGCTTTCTAAGAGTCTCTAATACAGCAGGAAACGTGACTGTGGTCAGAACAAAATAACGGTGTTTCCTACTGTACGGACCATATCTAGGTCAACTCTCCTTCTGAAACTGATACAAACCACAGTTCCTCTAACATGCAATACTTTGCAGTTAAGAGCAAGAAACTTGTGAGCTTCGTGAACGATGTAGCTTCCTTTGAGCTGAAAAGTGACTGAGTTTACGTGAAAAGATATCTTGTTGTAGGAAGATACAGAGCCTGGGATTTAACTCCATTTCTCAAAGGAAACACACAGCATAGTTCTCATCCATGAAACACACTCTGCTTTAGAGCACGAAGCATGCTCTTGCTTTCTAGAGTCTCTAATAGAGCCTGAAACATGAGGGTGCTCTGAACATAACGGTGTTTCCTACATTTATGGACCATTGCTAGATCAACTCTGCTTCTGAAACTGATACAAACCACAAGTCATCTAACATCCAATGCTTTTCAGTTAAGAGCAAGAAACTTGTGAGCTTCGTAAACGATTTATATTCATTTGAGCTGAAAAGTGACTGCGTTTACCTGAAATGATGTCTTGCTTATAGGAATACACAGAGCCTGGGATTTAACTCCATTTCTGAAGGGAAACACACAGCACAGTACTCATCCATAAAACACACTCTGCTTTAGAGCAAGAAGCATGCTCTTGCTTTCCAGAGTTTCTAATAGTGCCAGAAACTTGAGGGTACTCAGAAAAAAAGAGCGGTGTTTCCTACACATACGGACCATTGCTAGTTCAACTCTGATTCTGAAACTGATACAAACCACAGGTCCTGTAACATCCAATGCTTTACAGTTAAGAGCAAGAAACGTGTGAGCTTCGTGAACGATGTAGCTTTGTTTGAGCAGAAAGGTGACTGAGTTTACGTGAAATGAAGTCTTGCTTGTAGGAAGATACAGAGCCTGTGATTTAACTCCATTTCTGAAGGGAAACACACAGCACATTTATCACAACGAAACACACTCTGCGTTTAGGGAGAAGCACGCTCTTGCTTTCTCTCAAAAAAAAAGAACGGTGTTTCCTACACATACGGACCACTACTAGTTCAACTCTGCTTCTGAAACTGATACAAACCACAAGGCATCAAACATCCAATGATTTTCATTTAAGAGTGAGAAACGTGTGATCTTCGTAAATGATTTACATTCATTTAAGCTGAAAAGTGACTGCGTTTACCTGAAATGATGTCTTGCTTGTAGAAGACACAGACAAGGAATTGAACTCCATTAGTGAAGGGAAACAAACAGCACAGTTCTCATCCGTGAAACACACTCTGCTTTAGAGCAAGAAGCACGCTATTGCTTTCTATGTGTCTCTAATACAGCAGGAAACGTGACTGATGTCAGAACAAAATAACGGTGTTTCCTACACATACGGACCATATCTAGGTCTACTCTTCTGAAACTGACACAAACCACAGTTCCATTAATATGCAATGCTTTCAAGTTAAGAGCGAGAAACGTGTGAGCTTTGTGAACGATGTAGCTTCCTTTGAGCTGAAAAGTGACTGAGTTTACTTGAAAAGACGTCTTGCTTGTAGGTAGACACAGAGCCTGGGATTTAACTCCATTTCTGAAAGGAAACACACAGCACAGTTCTCATCCACGAAAAGCAATCTGCTTTAGAGCAAGAAGCATGCTCTTGCTTTCTAGAGTCTCTAAAAGAGCCAAAAACTTGAGGGTACTCAGAACAAAAGAACGGTGTTTCCTACACATACGGAACATATCTAGGTCAACTCTTCCTCTGAAACTGATACAAACCACAGTTCCTCTAACATGCAATGCTTTCCAGTTAAGAGCGCGAAACGTGTGAGCTTCGTGAACGATGTAGCTTCCTTTGAGCTGAAAAGTGACTGAGTTTACCTTAAAAGATGTCTTGCTTGTAGGAAGATACAGAGCCTGGGATTTAACTCCAATTCTGAAGGGAAACACACAGCACAGTTCTCATCCATGAAACACAGTTCGCTTTAGAGCACGAGGCATGCTCTTGCTTTCTAGAGACTCTAATAGAGCCAGAAACATGTGGGTGCTCTGAAAAAAATAACGGTGTTTCCTACATTTACGGACCATTGCTAGGTCAACTCTGCTTCTGAAACTGATACAAATGCAAGTCATCTAACATCCAATGCTTTCAATTAAGAGCAAGAAACTTGTGAGCTTTGTAAACGATTTATATTCATTTTAGCTGAGAAGTGACTGCGTTTACCTGAAATGATGTCTTGCTTATATTAAGACACAGAGCCTGGAATTTAACTCCATTTATGAAGGGAAACAGAAAGCACAGTACTCATCCATGAAACACACTCTGCTTTAGAGCAAAAATATGCTCTTGCTTTCCAGAGTCTCTAATAGCGCCTGAAACTTGAGGGTACTCAAAACATAAGAACGGTGTTTCCTACACATACGGACCAGTGCTAGTTCAACTCTGCTTCTGAAAATGATACAAACCACAGATCCTCTAACATCCAATGCTTTACAGTTAAGAGCAAAAAACGTGTGAGCTTCGTGAACGGTGTAGCTTTGTTTGAGCAAAAAGTTGACTGAGTTTACGTGAAACGAAGTCTTGCTTGTAGGAAGATACAGAGACTGTGATTTAACTCCAATTCTGAAGGGAAACACACAGTACATTTCTCACGAGGAAACACACTCTGCGTTTAGGAAGAAGCACGCTCTTGCTTTCTCTCAGAAAAAAAGAACGGTGTTTCCTACACATACGGACCACTGCTACTTCAACTCTGCTTCTGAAACTGATACAAACCACAAGTCATCTAACATCCAATGCTTTTCAGTTAAGAGTGAGAAACGTGTGATCTTCGTAAACGATTTACATTCATTTAAGCTGAAAATTGACTGCGTTTACCTGAAATGATGCCTTGCTTGTAGAAGACACAGACGTGGAATTGAACTCCATTAGTGAAGGGAAACAAACAGCACAGTTCTCATCCATGAAACACACTCTGCTTTAGAGCAAGAAGCACGCTCTTGCTTTCTAAGTGTCTCTAATACAGCAGGAAACGTGACTGTGGTCAGAACAAAATAACGGTGTTTCCTACACATACGGACCATATCTAGGTCAACTCTTCTTCTGAAACTGATTCAAACCACAGTTCCATTAACATGCAATGCTTTCAAGTTAAGAGGGAGAAACGTGTGAGCTTCGTGAACGATGTAGCTTCCTTTGAGCTGAAAAGTGACTGAGTTTACTTGAAAAGATGTCTTGCTTGTAGGAAGACACAGAGCCTGTGATTTAACTCAATTTCTGAAGGGAAACACACAGCACATTTCTCACGATGAAACACACTCTGCGTTTAGGAAGAAGCATGCTCTTGCTTTCTAGAGTCTCTAATAGAGCAGGAAACATGAGTGTGCTCAGAACAAAAGAACGGTGTTTCCTACACATACGGACCACTGCTAGTGAAAGACTCCCGGGGGAGATCTTCCTTCAGGAGAGACCCCGAACCCAAGGAACACGCCGAAACCACGAATCAGATGCAAACAGCAAGAGGGTTTATTGAGTTGCGCAGGTACCTGGAGCGACAAAGTCTCTCGGAGGACTTGCGCGCCTTCCTAGGGGAAGGGGGACCTTTTATAGGATTCCAGGGGCAGAAGCATTGTTACAGAAGCGAGAAGCATAGTTACAGGGTTCCCATTGGTTGATTCAAATAAGGCCAGGGTGAGGTTGAGGACATATTCATAATTCTCGGAAATTTGGTATGTGGGCTGACCTGGCCTTGTTTAGGCCATAGTGATGTTTTTCTGGCCCAACTGTTTATTCTCCAAGGCCAGGTGGCCCATCCTGTTTTGACTCAACTATCTCATCCTGTTTTGACTCAGTGGCTGTTTTCCCAGAGCAGGGTGGCCGACCATAGACCATAGTCATTGCTCACAAGGTCGGGTGGTCTATTATGGTTATTTTTGTCTCCCTGGCTTGAGGTGAACTCCTGACTCCTGCTATGTCTGGTATTTGCCTTGCAGAATGGCGTCCCTATAGCTAAGTAAAAGCCAGCTATGAGCGGGGCCTTTCACTAGTTTAACTCTGCTTCTGAAACTGATACAAACCACAAGTCATCTAACATCCAATGCTTTTCAGTTAAGAGTGAGAAACGTGTGATCTTCGTAAACAATTTATATTCATTTAAGCTGAAAAGTGAGTGCGTTTACCTGAAATGATGTCTTGCTTGTAGGAAGACACGGAGCCTGGAATTTAACTCCATTTCTGAAGGGAAACACACAGCACAGTTCTCATCCATGAAACACACACTGCTTTAGAGCAAGAAGCACGCTCTTGCTCTCTAAGAGTCTCTAATACAGCAGGAAACGTGACTGTGGTCAGAACAAAATAATGGTGTTTCCTACACGTACGGACCATATCTAGGTCAACTCTTCTTCTGAAACTGATACAAACCACAGTTCCTCTAACATGCAATGCTTTCCAGTTAAGAGTGAGAAACGTGTGAGCTTTGTGAACGATGTAGCTTCCTTTGAGCTGAAAAGTGACTGAGTTTACCTGAAAAGATGTCTTGCTTGTAGGAAAATACAGAGCCTGGGATTTATCTCCATTTCTGAAGGGAAACACACAGCACAGTACTCATCCATGAAACACACTCTGCTTTAGAGCAAGAAGCATGTTCTTGCTTTCCAGAGTCTCTAATAGCGCCAGAAAATTGAGGGTACTCAGAACAAAAGAACGGTGTTTCCTACACATACAGACCATTGCTAGTTCAACTCTGATTCTGAAACTGATAGAAACCACAGGTCCTCTAACATCCAATGCTTGACAGTTAAGAGCAAGAAACGTGTGAGCTTCGTGAACGGTGTAGCTTTGTTTGAGCAGAAAGGTGACTGAGTTTACGTGAAATGAATTCTTGCTTGTAGGAAGATGCAGCGCCTGTGATTTAACTCCATTTCTGAAGGGAAACACACAGCACATTTCTCACGATGAAACACACTCTGCCTTTAGGAAGAAGCACGCTCTTGCTTTCTAGATTCTCTAATAGAGCAGGAAACTTGAGTGTGCTCAGAACAAAAGAACGGTGTTCCCTACACATACGGACCACTGCTAGTTCAACTCTGCTTCTGAAACTGATACAAACCACAAGTCATCTAACATACAATGCTTTTCAGTTAAGAGTGAGAAACGTGTGGTCTTTGTAAACGATTTATATTCATTTAAGCTGAAAAGTGACTGGGTTTACACGAAAAGATGTCTTGCTTGTAGGAATATAGAAAGCCTGGGATTTAACTCCATTTCTGAAGGGAAACACACAGCACAGATATCATCCATGAAACACACTCTGCTTTAGAGCACGAATCATGCTCTTGCTTTCTGGAGTCTCTAATAGAGCAGGAACGTGAGTGAGCTCAGAACAAAAGAACGGTGTGTCCTACACATACGGACCATAGCTAGTTCAACTCTGCTTCTGAAACTGATACAAACCACAAGTCATCTAACATCCAATGCTTTTCTGTTAAGAGCGAGGAACGTGTGAGCTTCGTAAACGATTTATATTCATTTGAGCTAAAAAGTGACCGCGTTTACCTGAAATGATTTCTTGCTTGTAGGAATACATGGAGCTTGGAATTTAACTCCCTTTCTGAAGGGGAACACACAGCACAGTTCTCATACATGAAACACACTCTACTTTAGAGCAAGAAGCACGCACTTTCTTTCTAAGTGTCTCTAATACAGCAGGAAACGTGACTGTGGTCAGAACAAAATAACAGTGTTTCCTACACATACGGACCATATCTAGGTCAACTCTTCTTCTGAAACTGATACAAACCACAGTTCCATTAACATGCAATGCTGTCAAGTTAAGAGCGAGAAACGTGTGAGCTTCGTGCACGATGTAGCTTCCTTTGAGCTGAAAAGTGACTGAGTTTACTTGAAAAGATGTCTTGCTTGTAGGAAGACACAGAGCCTGGGATTTAACTCCAATTCTGAAGGGAAACACACAGTACATTTCTCACGAGGAAACACACTCTGCGTTTAGGAAGAAGCACGCTCTTGCTTTCTCTCAGAAAAAAAGAATGGTATTTCCTACACATACGGACCACTGCTAGTTCAACTCTGCTTCTGAAACTTATACAAACCACAAGTCATCTAACATCCAATGCTTTTCAGTTAAGAGCGAGAAACGTGTGAGCTTTGTGAACAATTTATATGCATTTGAGCTGAAAATTGACTGCGTTTACCTGAAAAGATTTCTTGCTTGTATGAAGACACGGGGCCTGGAATTTAACTCCATTTCTGAAGGGAAACACACAGCACAGTTCTCATCCATGAAACACACTCTACTTTAGAGCAAGAAGCACGCTCTTGCTTTCTAATTGTCTCTAATACAGCAAGAAACGTGACTGTGGTCAGAACAAAATAACTGTGTTTCCTACACATACGGACCATATCTAGGTCAACTCTTCTTCTGAAACTGATAGAAAGCTCAGTTCCATTAACATGCAATGCTTTCAAGTTAAGAGCTAGAAACGTGTGAGCTTCGTGAACGATGTAGCTTCCTTAGAGCTGAGAAGTGACTTAATTTACCTGAAAACACGTCTTGCTTGTAGGAAGACACAGAGCCTGGGATTTAACTCCATTTCTGAAGGGAAACACACAGCACAGTCCTCATCCATGAAACACACTCTGCTTTAGAGCAAGAAGCACGCTCTTGCTTTCTAAGAGTCTCTAATACAGCAGGAAACGTGACTGTGGTCAGAACAAAATAAAGGTGTTTCCTACTGTACGGACCATATCTAGGTCAACTCTCCTTCTGAAACTGATACAAACCACAGTTCCTCTAACATGCAATACTTTGCAGTTAAGAGCGAGAAACTTGTGAGCTTCGTGAACGATGTAGCTTCCTTTGAGCTGAAAAGTGACTGAGTTTACGTGAAAAGATATCTTGTTGTAGGAAGATACAGAGCCTGGGATTTAACTCCATTTCTCAAAGGAAACACACAGCATAGTTCTCATCCATGAAACACACTCTGCTTTAGAGCACGAAGCATGCTCTTGCTTTCTAGAGTCTCTAATAGAGCCTGAAACATGAGGGTGCACTGAACATAACGGTGTTTCCTACATTTACGGACCATTGCTAGATCAACTCTGCTTCTGAAACTGATACAAACCACAAGTCATCTAACATCCAATGCTTTTCAGTTAAGAGCAAGAAACTTGTGAGCTTCGTAAACGATTTATATTCATTTGAGCTGAAAAGTGACTGCGTTTACCTGAAATGATGTCTTGCTTATAGGAAGACACAGAGCCTGGGATTTAACTCCATTTCTGAAGGGAAACACACAGCACAGTACTCATCCATAAAACACACTCTGCTTTAGAGCAAGAAGCATGCTCTTGCTTTCCAGAGTTTCTAATAGTGCCAGAAACTTGAGGGTACTCAGAACAAAAGAACAGTGTTTCCTACACATACGGACCATTGCTAGTTCAACTCTGATTCTGAAACTGATACAAACCACAGGTCCTGTAACATCCAATGCTTTACAGTTAAGAGCAAGAAACGTGTAAGCTTCGTGAACGATGTAGCTTTGTTTGAGCAGAAAGGTGACTGAGTTTACGTGAAATGAAGTCTTGCTTGTAGGAAGATACAGAGCCTGTGATTTAACTCCATTTCTGAAGGGAAACACACAGCACATTTATCACAACGAAAAACACTCTGTGTTAAGGAAGAAGCACACTCTTGCTTTCTCTCAGAAAAAAAGAACGGTGTTTCCTACACATACGGACCACTACTAGTTCAACTCTGCTTCTGAAACTGATACAAACCACAAGGCATCAAAAATCCAATGATTTTCATTTAAGAGTGAGAAACGTGTGATCTTCGTAAATGATTTACATTCATTTAAGCTGAAAAGTGACTGCGTTTACCTGAAATGATGTCTTGCTTGTAGAAGACACAGACAAGGAATTGAACTCCATTAGTGAAGGGAAACAAACAGCACAGTTCTCATCCGTGAAACACACTCTGCTTTAGAGCAAGAAGCACGCTATTGCTTTCTATGTGTCTCTAATACAGCAGGAAACGTGACTGAAGTCAGAACAAAATAACGGTGTTTCCTACACATACGGACCATATCTAGGTCTACTCTTCTTCTGAAACTGACACAAACCACAGTTCCATTAACATGCAATGCTTTCAAGTTAAGAGCGAAAAACATGTGAGCTTTGTGAACGATGTAGCTTCCTTTGAGCTGAAAAGTGACTGAGTTTACTTGAAAAGACGTCTTGCTTGTAGGTAGACACAGAGCCTGGGATTTAACTCCATTTCTGAAAGGAAACACACAGCACAGTTCTCATCCACGAAAAGCAATCTGCTTTAGAGCAAGAAGCATGCTCTTGCTTTCTAGAGTCTCTAAGAGAGCCAAAAACTTGAGGGTACTCAGAACAAAAGAACGGTGTTTCCTACACATACGGAACATATCTAGGTCAACTCTTCCTCTGAAACTGATACAAACCACAGTTCCTCTAACATGCAATGCTTTCCAGTTAAGAGCGCGAAACGTGTGAGCTTCGTGAACGATGTAGCTTCCTTTGAGCTGAAAAGTGACTGAGTTTACCTTAAAAGATGTCTTGCTTGTAGGAAGATACAGAGCCTGGGATTTAACTCCATTTCTGAAGGGAAACACACAGCACAGTTCTCATCCATGAAACACAGTCTGCTTTAGAGCACGAGGCATGCTCTTGCTTTCTAGAGACTCTAATAGAGCCAGAAACATGTGGGTGCTCTGAAAAAAATAACGGTGTTTCCTACATTTACGGACCATTGCTAGGTCAACTCTGCTTCTGAAACTGATACAAATGCAAGTCATCTAACATCCAATGCTTTTCAATTAAGAGCAAGAAACTTGTGAGCTTTGTAAACGATTTATATTCATTTGAGCTGAAAAGTGACTGCGTTTACCTGAAATGATGTCTTGCTTATATTAAGACACAGAGCCTGGAATTTAACACCATTTATGAAGGGAAACAGAAAGCACAGTACTCATCCATGAAACACACTCTGCTTTAGAGCAAAAATATGCTCTTGCTTTCCAGAGTCTCTAATAGCGCCTGAAACTTGAGGGTACTCAAAACATAAGAACGGTGTTTCCTACACATACGGACCAGTGCTAGTTCAACTCTGCTTCTGAAAATGATACAAACCACAGGTCCTCTAACATCCAATGCTTTACAGTTAAGAGCAAGAAACGTGTAAGCTTCGTGAACGATGTAGCTTTGTTTGAGCAGAAAGGTGACTGAGTTTACGTGAAATGAAGTCTTGCTTGTAGGAAGATACAGAGCCTGTGATTTAACTCCATTTCTGAAGGGAAACACACAGCACAGTTCTCACAACGAAACACACTCTGTGTTTAGGAAGAAGCACACTCTTGCTTTCTAGAGTCTCTAATAGAGCAGGAAACTTGAGTGTGCTCAGAACAAAAGAACCGTGTTTCCTACACATACGTACCACTGCTATTCCATCTCTGCTTCTCAAACTGATACAAACCACAAGTCATCTAACATCCAATGCTTTTCAGTTAAGAGTGAGAAACGAGTGATCTTTGTAAAAGATTTATATTCATTTAAGCTGAAAAGTGACCACGTTTACCTGAAATGATGTCTTGCTTGTAGGAAGATACGGAGCCTGGAATTTAACTCCATTTTTGAAGGGAAACACACAGCACAGTTCTCATCCTTGAAACACACTCTACTTTAGAGCAAGAAGCACGCTCTTGCTTTCTAATTGTCTCTAATACAGCAAGAAACGTGACTGTGGTCAGAACAAAATAACTGTGTTTCCTACACATACGGACCATATCTAGGTCAACTCTTCTTCTGAAACTGATAGAAAGCTCAGTTCCATTAACATGCAATGCTTTCAAGTTAAGAGCTAGAAACGTGTGAGCTTCGTGAACGATGTAGCTTCCTTAGAGCTGAGAAGTGACTTAATTTACCTGAAAACATGTCTTGCTTGTAGGAAGACACAGAGCCTGGGATTTAACTCCATTTCTGAAGGGAAACACACAGCAAAGTTCTCATCCATGAAACACACTCTGCTTTAGATCACGAATCATGCTCTTGCTTTCTAGAGTCTCTAATAGAGCAGGAATGTGAGTGAGCTCAGAACAAAAGAATGGTGTTTCCTACACATACCGACCATAGCAAGTTCAACTCTGCTTCTGAAACTGATACAAACCACAAGTCATCTAACATCCAATGCTTTTCAGTTAAGAGTGAGAAACGTGTGATCTTCGTGAACGATTTACATTCATTTAAGCTGAAAAGTGACTGTGTTTACCTGAAATGATGTCTTGCTTGTAGAAGACACAGACCTGTAATTAAACTCCATTTCTGAAGGGAAACAAACAGCACAGTTCTCATCCATGAAACACACTCTGCTTTAGAGCATGAAGCATGCTCTTGCTTTCTAGAGTCTCTAAAAGAGCAGGAAACTTGAGTGTGCTCAGAACAAAAGAACGGATTTTCCTACACATACGGACCATATCTAGGTCAACTCTTCTTCTGGAACTGATTCAAACCACAGTTCCATTATCATGCAATGCTTTCCAGTTAAGAGGGGAAACGTGTGAGCTTCGTGAACGATGTAGCTTCCTTTTAGCTGAATAGTGACTGAGTTTTCTTGAACAGATGTCTTGCTTGTAGGAAGACACAGAACCTGTGTTTTAACTCCATTTCTGAAGGGAAACACACAGCACATTTCTCACGATGAAACACACTCTGCGTTTAGGAAGAAGCACGCTCTTGCTTTCTAGAGTCTCTAATAGAGCAGGAAAGATGAGTGTGCTCAGAAAAAAAGAACGGTGTTTCCTACACATACGGACCACTGCTAGTTCAACTCTGCTTCTGAAACTGATACAAACCACAAGTCATCTAACATCCAATGCTTTTCAGTTAAGAGTGAGAAACGTGTGATCTTCATAAACAATTTATATTCATTTAAGCTGAAAAGTGAGTGCGTTTACATGAAATGATGTCTTGCTTGTAGGAAGACACAGAGCATGGGATTTAACTCCATTTCTGAAGGGAAACACACAGCACAGTACTCATCCATGAAACAAACTCTGCTTTAGAGCAAGAAGCATGCTCTTGCTTTCCAGAGTTTCTAATAGTGCCAGAAACTTGAGGGTACTCAGAACAAAAGAACGGTGTTTCCTACACATACGGACCATTGCTAGTTCAACTCTGATTCTGAAACTGATACAAACCACAGGTCCTGTAACATCCAATGCTTTACAGTTAAGAGCAAGAAACGTGTAAGCTTCGTGAAAGATGTAGCTTTGTTTGAGCAGAAAGGTGACTGAGTTTACGTGAAATGAAGTCTTGCTTGTAGGAAGATACAGAGCCTGTGATTTAACTCCATTTCTGAAGGGAAACACACAGCACAGTTCTCACAACGAAACACACTCTGCGTTTAGGAAGAAGCACACTCTTGCTTTCTAGAGTCTCTAATAGAGCAGGAAACTTGAGTGTGCTCAGAACAAAAGAACCGTGTTTCCTACACATACGGACCACTGCTATTCCATCTCTGCTTCTCAAACTGATACAAACCACAAGTCATCTAACATCCAATGCTTTTCAGTTAAGAGTGAGAAACGAGTGATCTTTGTAAAAGATTTATATTCATTTAAGCTGAAAAGTGACCACGTTTACCTGAAATGATGTCTTGCTTGTAGGAAGATACGGAGCCTGGAATTTAACTCCATTTTTGAAGGGAAACACACAGCACAGTTCTCATCCTTGAAACACACTCTACTTTAGAGCAAGAAGCACGCTCTTGCTTTCTAATTGTCTCTAATACAGCAAGAAACGTGACTGTGGTCAGAACAAAATAACTGTGTTTCCTACACATACGGACCATATCTAGGTCAACTCTTCTTCTGAAACTGATAGAAAGCTCAGTTCCATTAACATGCAATGCTTTCAAGTTAAGAGCTAGAAACGTGTGAGCTTCGTGAACGATGTAGCTTCCTTAGAGCTGAGAAGTGACTTAATTTACCTGAAAACGTGTCTTGCTTGTAGAAAGACACAGAGCCTGGGATTTAACCCCATTTCTGAAGGGAAACACACAGCACAGTTCTTATCCATGAAAAACACTCTGCTTTAGAGCAAGAAGCATGCTCTAGCTTTCTAGAGTCTCTAAAAGTGCCAGAAATTTGAGGGTACTCAGTACAAAAGAACGGTGTTTCCTACACTTACGAACCATTGCTAGTTCAACTCTGCTTCTGAAACTGATACAAACCACAATTCATCTAACATCCAATGATTTTCAGTTAAGAGCGAGAAACATGTGAGCTTCGTAAACGTTTTATATTCATTTGAGCTGAATAGTTACTGCATTTACCTGAAATGATGTCTTGCTTGTAGGAAGACACAGAACTGGAATTTAACTCCATTTCTGAAGGGAAAAAAACAGCACAGTTCTCATCCATGAAACACACTCTGATTTAGAGCAAGAAGCATGCTCTTGCTTTCTACGTTTCTCTAATACAGCAGGAAACGTGACTGTGGTCAGAACAAAATAACGGTGTTTCCTACACATACGGACCATGTCTAGGTCTACTCTTCTTCTGAATGTGATACAAAGCAAAGTTCCTCTAACATGCATTGCTTTCTAGTTAAGAGTGAGAAACTTGTGAGCTTCGTGAGCGATGTAGCTTCCTTAGAGCTGAGAAGTGACTTAGTTTACCTGAAAACATGTCTTGCTTGTAGGAAGACACAGAACTGGAATTTAACTCCATTTCTGAAGGGAAAAAAACAGCACAGTCCTCATCCATGAAACACACTCTGCTTTAGAGCAAGAAGCACGCTCTTGCTTTCTAAGAGTCTCTAATACAGCAGGAAACGTGACTGTGGTCAGAACAAAATAACGGTGTTTCCTACTGTACGGACCATATCTAGGTCAACTCTCCTTCTGAAACTGATACAAACCACAGTTCCTCTAACATGCAATACTTTGCAGTTAAGAGCAAGAAACTTGTGAGCTTCGTGAACGATGTAGCTTCCTTTGAGCTGAAAAGTGACTGAGTTTACGTGAAAAGATATCTTGTTGTAGGAAGATACAGAGCCTGGGATTTAACTCCATTTCTCAAAGGAAACACACAGCATAGTTCTCATCCATGAAACACACTCTGCTTTAGAGCACGAAGCATGCTCTTGCTTTCTAGAGTCTCTAATAGAGCCTGAAACATGAGGGTGCTCTGAACATAACGGTGTTTCCTACATTTATGGACCATTGCTAGATCAACTCTGCTTCTGAAACTGATACAAACCACAAGTCATCTAACATCCAATGCTTTTCAGTTAAGAGCAAGAAACTTGTGAGCTTCGTAAACGATTTATATTCATTTGAGCTGAAAAGTGACTGCGTTTACCTGAAATGATGTCTTGCTTATAGGAATACACAGAGCCTGGGATTTAACTCCATTTCTGAAGGGAAACACACAGCACAGTACTCATCCATAAAACACACTCTGCTTTAGAGCAAGAAGCATGCTCTTGCTTTCCAGAGTTTCTAATAGTGCCAGAAACTTGAGGGTACTCAGAAAAAAAGAGCGGTGTTTCCTACACATACGGACCATTGCTAGTTCAACTCTGATTCTGAAACTGATACAAACCACAGGTCCTGTAACATCCAATGCTTTACAGTTAAGAGCAAGAAACGTGTGAGCTTCGTGAACGATGTAGCTTTGTTTGAGCAGAAAGGTGACTGAGTTTACGTGAAATGAAGTCTTGCTTGTAGGAAGATACAGAGCCTGTGATTTAACTCCATTTCTGAAGGGAAACACACAGCACATTTATCACAACGAAACACACTCTGCGTTTAGGGAGAAGCACGCTCTTGCTTTCTCTCAAAAAAAAAGAACGGTGTTTCCTACACATACGGACCACTACTAGTTCAACTCTGCTTCTGAAACTGATACAAACCACAAGGCATCAAACATCCAATGATTTTCATTTAAGAGTGAGAAACGTGTGATCTTCGTAAATGATTTACATTCATTTAAGCTGAAAAGTGACTGCGTTTACCTGAAATGATGTCTTGCTTGTAGAAGACACAGACAAGGAATTGAACTCCATTAGTGAAGGGAAACAAACAGCACAGTTCTCATCCGTGAAACACACTCTGCTTTAGAGCAAGAAGCACGCTATTGCTTTCTATGTGTCTCTAATACAGCAGGAAACGTGACTGATGTCAGAACAAAATAACGGTGTTTCCTACACATACGGACCATATCTAGGTCTACTCTTCTGAAACTGACACAAACCACAGTTCCATTAATATGCAATGCTTTCAAGTTAAGAGCGAGAAACGTGTGAGCTTTGTGAACGATGTAGCTTCCTTTGAGCTGAAAAGTGACTGAGTTTACTTGAAAAGACGTCTTGCTTGTAGGTAGACACAGAGCCTGGGATTTAACTCCATTTCTGAAAGGAAACACACAGCACAGTTCTCATCCACGAAAAGCAATCTGCTTTAGAGCAAGAAGCATGCTCTTGCTTTCTAGAGTCTCTAAAAGAGCCAAAAACTTGAGGGTACTCAGAACAAAAGAACGGTGTTTCCTACACATACGGAACATATCTAGGTCAACTCTTCCTCTGAAACTGATACAAACCACAGTTCCTCTAACATGCAATGCTTTCCAGTTAAGAGCGCGAAACGTGTGAGCTTCGTGAACGATGTAGCTTCCTTTGAGCTGAAAAGTGACTGAGTTTACCTTAAAAGATGTCTTGCTTGTAGGAAGATACAGAGCCTGGGATTTAACTCCAATTCTGAAGGGAAACACACAGCACAGTTCTCATCCATGAAACACAGTTCGCTTTAGAGCACGAGGCATGCTCTTGCTTTCTAGAGACTCTAATAGAGCCAGAAACATGTGGGTGCTCTGAAAAAAATAACGGTGTTTCCTACATTTACGGACCATTGCTAGGTCAACTCTGCTTCTGAAACTGATACAAATGCAAGTCATCTAACATCCAATGCTTTCAATTAAGAGCAAGAAACTTGTGAGCTTTGTAAACGATTTATATTCATTTTAGCTGAGAAGTGACTGCGTTTACCTGAAATGATGTCTTGCTTATATTAAGACACAGAGCCTGGAATTTAACTCCATTTATGAAGGGAAACAGAAAGCACAGTACTCATCCATGAAACACACTCTGCTTTAGAGCAAAAATATGCTCTTGCTTTCCAGAGTCTCTAATAGCGCCTGAAACTTGAGGGTACTCAAAACATAAGAACGGTGTTTCCTACACATACGGACCAGTGCTAGTTCAACTCTGCTTCTGAAAATGATACAAACCACAGATCCTCTAACATCCAATGCTTTACAGTTAAGAGCAAAAAACGTGTGAGCTTCGTGAACGGTGTAGCTTTGTTTGAGCAAAAAGTTGACTGAGTTTACGTGAAACAAAGTCTTGCTTGTAGGAAGATACAGAGACTGTGATTTAACTCCAATTCTGAAGGGAAACACACAGTACATTTCTCACGAGGAAACACACTCTGCGTTTAGGAAGAAGCACGCTCTTGCTTTCTCTCAGAAAAAAAGAACGGTGTTTCCTACACATACGGACCACTGCTACTTCAACTCTGCTTCTGAAACTGATACAAACCACAAGTCATCTAACATCCAATGCTTTTCAGTTAAGAGTGAGAAACGTGTGATCTTCGTAAACGATTTACATTCATTTAAGCTGAAAATTGACTGCGTTTACCTGAAATGATGCCTTGCTTGTAGAAGACACAGACGTGGAATTGAACTCCATTAGTGAAGGGAAACAAACAGCACAGTTCTCATCCATGAAACACACTCTGCTTTAGAGCAAGAAGCACGCTCTTGCTTTCTAAGTGTCTCTAATACAGCAGGAAACGTGACTGTGGTCAGAACAAAATAACGGTGTTTCCTACACATACGGACCATATCTAGGTCAACTCTTCTTCTGAAACTGATTCAAACCACAGTTCCATTAACATGCAATGCTTTCAAGTTAAGAGGGAGAAACGTGTGAGCTTCGTGAACGATGTAGCTTCCTTTGAGCTGAAAAGTGACTGAGTTTACTTGAAAAGATGTCTTGCTTGTAGGAAGACACAGAGCCTGTGATTTAACTCAATTTCTGAAGGGAAACACACAGCACATTTCTCACGATGAAACACACTCTGCGTTTAGGAAGAAGCATGCTCTTGCTTTCTAGAGTCTCTAATAGAGCAGGAAACATGAGTGTGCTCAGAACAAAAGAACGGTGTTTCCTACACATACGGACCACTGCTAGTGAAAGACTCCCGGGGGAGATCTTCCTTCAGGAGAGACCCCGAACCCAAGGAACACGCCGAAACCACGAATCAGATGCAAACAGCAAGAGGGTTTATTGAGTTGCGCAGGTACCTGGAGCGACAAAGTCTCTCGGAGGACTTGCGCGCCTTCCTAGGGGAAGGGGGACCTTTTATAGGATTCCAGGGGCAGAAGCATGGTTACAGAAGCGAGAAGCATAGTTACAGGGTTCCCATTGGTTGATTCAAATAAGGCCAGGGTGAGGTTGAGGACATATTCATAATTCTCGGAAATTTGGTATGTGGGCTGACCTGGCCTTGTTTAGGCCATAGTGATGTTTTTCTGGCCCAACTGTTTATTCTCCAAGGCCAGGTGGCCCATCCTGTTTTGACTCAACTATCTCATCCTGTTTTGACTCAGCGGCTGTTTTCCCAGAGCAGGGTGGCCGACCATAGACCATAGTCATTGCTCACAAGGTCGGGTGGTCTATTATGGTTATTTTTGTCTCCCTGGCTTGAGGTGAACTCCTGACTCCTGCTATGTCTGGTATTTGCCTTGCAGAATGGCGTCCCTATAGCTAAGTAAAAGCCAGCTATGAGCGGGGTCTTTCACTAGTTTAACTCTGCTTCTGAAACTGATACAAACCACAAGTCATCTAACATCCAATGCTTTTCAGTTAAGAGTGAGAAACGTGTGATCTTCGTAAACAATTTATATTCATTTAAGCTGAAAAGTGAGTGCGTTTACCTGAAATGATGTCTTGCTTGTAGGAAGACACGGAGCCTGGAATTTAACTCCATTTCTGAAGGGAAACACACAGCACAGTTCTCATCCATGAAACACACACTGCTTTAGAGCAAGAAGCACGCTCTTGCTCTCTAAGAGTCTCTAATACAGCAGGAAACGTGACTGTGGTCAGAACAAAATAACGGTGTTTCCTACACGTACGGACCATATCTAGGTCAACTCTTCTTCTGAAACTGATACAAACCACAGTTCCTCTAACATGCAATGCTTTCCAGTTAAGAGTGAGAAACGTGTGAGCTTTGTGAACGATGTAGCTTCCTTTGAGCTGAAAAGTGACTGAGTTTACCTGAAAAGATGTCTTGCTTGTAGGAAAATACAGAGCCTGGGATTTATCTCCATTTCTGAAGGGAAACACACAGCACAGTACTCATCCATGAAACACACTCTGCTTTAGAGCAAGAAGCATGTTCTTGCTTTCCAGAGTCTCTAATAGCGCCAGAAAATTGAGGGTACTCAGAACAAAAGAACGGTGTTTCCTACACATACAGACCATTGCTAGTTCAACTCTGATTCTGAAACTGATAGAAACCACAGGTCCTCTAACATCCAATGCTTGACAGTTAAGAGCAAGAAACGTGTGAGCTTCGTGAACGGTGTAGCTTTGTTTGAGCAGAAAGGTGACTGAGTTTACGTGAAATGAATTCTTGCTTGTAGGAAGATGCAGCGCCTGTGATTTAACTCCATTTCTGAAGGGAAACACACAGCACATTTCTCACGATGAAACACACTCTGCCTTTAGGAAGAAGCACGCTCTTGCTTTCTAGATTCTCTAATAGAGCAGGAAACTTGAGTGTGCTCAGAACAAAAGAACGGTGTTCCCTACACATACGGACCACTGCTAGTTCAACTCTGCTTCTGAAACTGATACAAACCACAAGTCATCTAACATACAATGCTTTTCAGTTAAGAGTGAGAAACGTGTGGTCTTTGTAAACGATTTATATTCATTTAAGCTGAAAAGTGACTGGGTTTACACGAAAAGATGTCTTGCTTGTAGGAATATAGAAAGCCTGGGATTTAACTCCATTTCTGAAGGGAAACACACAGCACAGATATCATCCATGAAACACACTCTGCTTTAGAGCACGAATCATGCTCTTGCTTTCTGGAGTCTCTAATAGAGCAGGAACGTGAGTGAGCTCAGAACAAAAGAACGGTGTGTCCTACACATACGGACCATAGCTAGTTCAACTCTGCTTCTGAAACTGATACAAACCACAAGTCATCTAACATCCAATGCTTTTCTGTTAAGAGCGAGGAACGTGTGAGCTTCGTAAACGATTTATATTCATTTGAGCTAAAAAGTGACCGCGTTTACCTGAAATGATTTCTTGCTTGTAGGAATACATGGAGCTTGGAATTTAACTCCCTTTCTGAAGGGGAACACACAGCACAGTTCTCATACATGAAACACACTCTACTTTAGAGCAAGAAGCACGCACTTTCTTTCTAAGTGTCTCTAATACAGCAGGAAACGTGACTGTGGTCAGAACAAAATAACAGTGTTTCCTACACATACGGACCATATCTAGGTCAACTCTTCTTCTGAAACTGATACAAACCACAGTTCCATTAACATGCAATGCTGTCAAGTTAAGAGCGAGAAACGTGTGAGCTTCGTGCACGATGTAGCTTCCTTTGAGCTGAAAAGTGACTGAGTTTACTTGAAAAGATGTCTTGCTTGTAGGAAGACACAGAGCCTGGGATTTAACTCCAATTCTGAAGGGAAACACACAGTACATTTCTCACGAGGAAACACACTCTGCGTTTAGGAAGAAGCACGCTCTTGCTTTCTCTCAGAAAAAAAGAATGGTATTTCCTACACATACGGACCACTGCTAGTTCAACTCTGCTTCTGAAACTTATACAAACCACAAGTCATCTAACATCCAATGCTTTTCAGTTAAGAGCGAGAAACGTGTGAGCTTTGTGAACAATTTATATGCATTTGAGCTGAAAATTGACTGCGTTTACCTGAAAAGATTTCTTGCTTGTATGAAGACACGGGGCCTGGAATTTAACTCCATTTCTGAAGGGAAACACACAGCACAGTTCTCATCCATGAAACACACTCTACTTTAGAGCAAGAAGCACGCTCTTGCTTTCTAATTGTCTCTAATACAGCAAGAAACGTGACTGTGGTCAGAACAAAATAACTGTGTTTCCTACACATACGGACCATATCTAGGTCAACTCTTCTTCTGAAACTGATAGAAAGCTCAGTTCCATTAACATGCAATGCTTTCAAGTTAAGAGCTAGAAACGTGTGAGCTTCGTGAACGATGTAGCTTCCTTAGAGCTGAGAAGTGACTTAATTTACCTGAAAACACGTCTTGCTTGTAGGAAGACACAGAGCCTGGGATTTAACTCCATTTATGAAGGGAAACACACAGCACAGTCCTCATCCATGAAACACACTCTGCTTTAGAGCAAGAAGCACGCTCTTGCTTTCTAAGAGTCTCTAATACAGCAGGAAACGTGACTGTGGTCAGAACAAAATAAAGGTGTTTCCTACTGTACGGACCATATCTAGGTCAACTCTCCTTCTGAAAATGATACAAACCACAGTTCCTCTAACATGCAATACTTTGCAGTTAAGAGCGAGAAACTTGTGAGCTTCGTGAACGATGTAGCTTCCTTTGAGCTGAAAAGTGACTGAGTTTACGTGAAAAGATATCTTGTTGTAGGAAGATACAGAGCCTGGGATTTAACTCCATTTCTCAAAGGAAACACACAGCATAGTTCTCATCCATGAAACACACTCTGCTTTAGAGCACGAAGCATGCTCTTGCTTTCTAGAGTCTCTAATAGAGCCTGAAACATGAGGGTGCACTGAACATAACGGTGTTTCCTACATTTACGGACCATTGCTAGATCAACTCTGCTTCTGAAACTGATACAAACCACAAGTCATCTAACATCCAATGCTTTTCAGTTAAGAGCAAGAAACTTGTGAGCTTCGTAAACGATTTATATTCATTTGAGCTGAAAAGTGACTGCGTTTACCTGAAATGATGTCTTGCTTATAGGAAGACACAGAGCCTGGGATTTAACTCCATTTCTGAAGGGAAACACACAGCACAGTACTCATCCATAAAACACACTCTGCTTTAGAGCAAGAAGCATGCTCTTGCTTTCCAGAGTTTCTAATAGTGCCAGAAACTTGAGGGTACTCAGAACAAAAGAACAGTGTTTCCTACACATACGGACCATTGCTAGTTCAACTCTGATTCTGAAACTGATACAAACCACAGGTCCTGTAACATCCAATGCTTTACAGTTAAGAGCAAGAAACGTGTAAGCTTCGTGAACGATGTAGCTTTGTTTGAGCAGAAAGGTGACTGAGTTTACGTGAAATGAAGTCTTGCTTGTAGGAAGATACAGAGCCTGTGATTTAACTCCATTTCTGAAGGGAAACACACAGCACATTTATCACAACGAAAAACACTCTGCGTTTAGGAAGAAGCACACTCTTGCTTTCTCTCAGAAAAAAAGAACGGTGTTTCCTACACATACGGACCACTACTAGTTCAACTCTGCTTCTGAAACTGATACAAACCACAAGGCATCAAAAATCCAATGATTTTCATTTAAGAGTGAGAAACGTGTGATCTTCGTAAATGATTTACATTCATTTAAGCTGAAAAGTGACTGCGTTTACCTGAAATGATGTCTTGCTTGTAGAAGACACAGACAAGGAATTGAACTCCATTAGTGAAGGGAAACAAACAGCACAGTTCTCATCCGTGAAACACACTCTGCTTTAGAGCAAGAAGCACGCTATTGCTTTCTATGTGTCTCTAATACAGCAGGAAACGTGACTGAAGTCAGAACAAAATAACGGTGTTTCCTACACATACGGACCATATCTAGGTCTACTCTTCTTCTGAAACTGACACAAACCACAGTTCCATTAACATGCAATGCTTTCAAGTTAAGAGCGAAAAACATGTGAGCTTTGTGAACGATGTAGCTTCCTTTGAGCTGAAAAGTGACTGAGTTTACTTGAAAAGACGTCTTGCTTGTAGGTAGACACAGAGCCTGGGATTTAACTCCATTTCTGAAAGGAAACACACAGCACAGTTCTCATCCACGAAAAGCAATCTGCTTTAGAGCAAGAAGCATGCTCTTGCTTTCTAGAGTCTCTAAGAGAGCCAAAAACTTGAGGGTACTCAGAACAAAAGAACGGTGTTTCCTACACATACGGAACATATCTAGGTCAACTCTTCCTCTGAAACTGATACAAACCACAGTTCCTCTAACATGCAATGCTTTCCAGTTAAGAGCGCGAAACGTGTGAGCTTCGTGAACGATGTAGCTTCCTTTGAGCTGAAAAGTGACTGAGTTTACCTTAAAAGATGTCTTGCTTGTAGGAAGATACAGAGCCTGGGATTTAACTCCATTTCTGAAGGGAAACACACAGCACAGTTCTCATCCATGAAACACAGTCTGCTTTAGAGCACGAGGCATGCTCTTGCTTTCTAGAGACTCTAATAGAGCCAGAAACATGTGGGTGCTCTGAAAAAAATAACGGTGTTTCCTACATTTACGGACCATTGCTAGGTCAACTCTGCTTCTGAAACTGATACAAATGCAAGTCATCTAACATCCAATGCTTTTCAATTAAGAGCAAGAAACTTGTGAGCTTTGTAAACGATTTATATTCATTTGAGCTGAAAAGTGACTGCGTTTACCTGAAATGATTTCTTGCTTGTAGGAAGACACGGAGCCTGGAATTTAACTCCATTTCTGAAGGGAAACACACAGCAAAGTTCTCATCCATGAAACACACTCTGCTTTAGATCACGAATCATGCTCTTGCTTTCTAGAGTCTCTAATAGAGCAGGAATGTGAGTGAGCTCAGAACAAAAGAATGGTGTTTCCTACACATACCGACCATAGCAAGTTCAACTCTGCTTCTGAAACTGATACAAACCACAAGTCATCTAACATCCAATGCTTTTCAGTTAAGAGTGAGAAACGTGTGATCTTCGTGAACGATTTACATTCATTTAAGCTGAAAAGTGACTGTGTTTACCTGAAATGATGTCTTGCTTGTAGAAGACACAGACCTGTAATTAAACTCCATTTCTGAAGGGAAACAAACAGCACAGTTCTCATCCATGAAACACACTCTGCTTTAGAGCATGAAGCATGCTCTTGCTTTCTAGAGTCTCTAAAAGAGCAGGAAACTTGAGTGTGCTCAGAACAAAAGAACGGATTTTCCTACACATACGGACCATATCTAGGTCAACTCTTCTTCTGGAACTGATTCAAACCACAGTTCCATTATCATGCAATGCTTTCCAGTTAAGAGGGGAAACGTGTGAGCTTCGTGAACGATGTAGCTTCCTTTTAGCTGAATAGTGACTGAGTTTTCTTGAACAGATGTCTTGCTTGTAGGAAGACACAGAACCTGTGTTTTAACTCCATTTCTGAAGGGAAACACACAGCACATTTCTCACGATGAAACACACTCTGCGTTTAGGAAGAAGCACGCTCTTGCTTTCTAGAGTCTCTAATAGAGCAGGAAAGATGAGTGTGCTCAGAAAAAAAGAACGGTGTTTCCTACACATACGGACCACTGCTAGTTCAACTCTGCTTCTGAAACTGATACAAACCACAAGTCATCTAACATCCAATGCTTTTCAGTTAAGAGTGAGAAACGTGTGATCTTCATAAACAATTTATATTCATTTAAGCTGAAAAGTGAGTGCGTTTACATGAAATGATGTCTTGCTTGTAGGAGGACACAAGCCTGGAATTTAACTCTATTACTGAAGGGAAACACTCAGCTCAGTTCTCATCCATGAAACACACAATGCTTTAGAACAAGAAGCACGCTCTGGCTTTCTAAGAGTCTCTAATACAGCAGGAAACGTGACTGTGGTCAGAACAAAATAACGGTGTTTCCTACACGTACAGACCATATCTAGGTCAACTCATTTTTCTGAAACTGATACAAACCACAGTTCCTCTAACATGCAATGCTTTCCAGTTAAGAGCGAGAAACGTGTGAGCTTTGTCAACGATATAGCTTCCTTTGAGCTGAAAAGTGACTGAGTTTACCTGAAATGATTTCTTGCTTGTAGGAAGACATGGGGCCTGGAATTATCTCCATTTCTGAAGGGAAACACACAGCACAGTTCTCATCCATGAAACACACTCTACTTTAGAGCAAGAAGCACGCTCTTGCTTTCTAAGTGTCTCCAATACAGCAGGAAAGGTGACTGTGATCAGAACAAAATAACGGTGTTTCCTACACATACGGACCATATCTATGTCAACTCTTCTTCTGAAACTGATACAAACCACAGTTCCATTAACATGCAATGCTTTCAAGTTAAGAGCGAGAAACGTGTGAGCTTCATGAACGATGTAGCTTCCTTTGAGCTGAAAAGTGACTGAGTTTACTTGAAAAGATGTCTTGCTTGTAGGAAGACACAGAGCCTGTGATTAAACTCCATTTCTGAAGGGAAACACACAGCACAGTTCTCCTCCATGAAAAACACTCTGCTTTAGAACAAGAAGCATGCTCTTGCTTTCTAGAGTCTCTAATAGAGCCAGAAACTTGAGTGTACTCAGAACAAAAGAACGGTGTTTCCTACACATACAGACCATTGCTAGTTCAACTCTGCTTCTGAAACTGATACAAACCACAAGGCATCTAACATCCAATGCTTTTCACTTAAGAGTGAGAAACGTGTGATCTTCGTAAACAATTTATATTCATTTAAGCTGAAAAGTGACTGCGTTTACCTGAAATGATGTCTTGCTTGTAGGAAGACACAGAGCCAGGAAATAAAATCCATTTCTGAAGGGAAACACACAGCACAGTTCTCATCCATGAAACACACACTGCTTTAGAGCAAGAAGAACGCTCTTGCTTTCTAAGATTTTCTAATACAGCAGGAAACGTGACCGTGGTCAGAACAAAATAACGGTGTTTCCTACACGTACGGACCATATCTAGGTCAACTCTTCTTCTGAAACTGGTACAAACCACTGTTCCATTAACATGCAATGCTTTCAAGTTAAGAGCGAGAAATGTGTGAGCTTTGTGAACGATGTAGCTTCCTTTGAGCTGAAAAGTGACTGAGTTTACCCAAAAAGATGTCTTGCTTGTAGGAAGATACAGAGCCTGGGATTTAACTCCATTTCTGAAGGGAAACACACAGCACAGTTCTCATCCATGAAACACACTCTGCTTTAGAGCACGAAGAATGTTCTTGCTTTCTAGGGTGTCTAATAGAGCAGGAAACGTGAGTGAGCTCAGAACAAATGAACGGTGTTTCCTACACATGCGGAACATAGCTAGTTCAAATCTGCTTCTGAAGCTTATACAAACCACAAGTCATCTAACATTCAATGCTTTTCAGTTAAGAGCGAGAAACGTGTGAGCTCGTAAACGATTTATATTCATTTGAGCTGAAAATTTTCTGCGTTTACCTGAAATGATTTCTTCCTTGTATGAAGACACGGAGCCTGGAATTTAACTCCGTTTCTGAAGGGAAACACACAACACAGTTCTCATCCATGAAACACACTCAACTTTAGAGCAAGAAGCACGCTCTTGCTTTCTAAGTGTCTATAATACAGCAGGAAACGTGAGTGTGGTCAGAACAAAATAACGGTGTTTCCTACACATACGGACCATATCTAGGTCAACTCTTCTTCTGGAACTGATTCAAACCACAGTTCCATTAACATGCAATGCTTTCAAGTAAAGAGGGGAAACGTGTGAGCTTCGTGAACGATGTAGCTTCCTTTGAGCTGAAAAGTGACTGAGTTTACTTGAAAAGATGTCTTCCTTGTAGGAAGACACAGAGCCTGTGATTTAACTCCATTTCTGAAGGGAAACACACAGCACATTTCTCACGATGAAACACATTCTGCGTTTAGGAAGAAGCACGCTCTTGCTTTCTAGAGTCTCTAATAGAGCAGGAAACATGAGTGTGCTCAGAACAATAGGACGGCGTTTCCTACACATAAGGACCACTGCTAGTTTAACTCTGCTTCTGAAACTGATACAAACCACAAGTCATCTAACATCCAATGCTTTTCAGTTAAGAGTGAGAAACGTGTGATCTTCGTAAACAATTTATATTCATTTAAGCTGAAAAGTGGCTGCGTTTACCTGAAATGATGTCTTGCTTGTAGGAAGACACGGAGCCTGGAATTTAACTCCATTTCTGAAGGGGAACACACAGCACAGTTTCATCCATGAAAAACAATCTGCTTTAGAGGAAGAAGCATGCTCTTGCTTTCTAGAGTCTCTAAAAGAGCCAAAAACTTGAGGGTACTCATAACAAAAGAACGGTGTTTCCTACACATACGGACCATATCTAGGTCAACTCTTAGTCTGAAACTAATAAAAACCACAGTTCCTCTAACATGCAATGCTTTCCATTTAAGAGTGAGATACTTGTGAGCTTCGTGAACGATGTAGCTTCCTTAGAGCAGAGAAGTGACTTAGTTTACCTGAAAACATGCCTTGCATGTAGGAAGACACAGAGCATGGGACTTACTCCATTTCTGAAGGGAAACACACAGTACTTTTCTCACGAGGAAACACACTATGCGTTTAGGAAGAAGCACGCTCTTGCTTTCTCTCAGAAAAAAAAGAATGGTGTTTCCTAAACATACGGACCACTGCTACTTCAACTCTGCTTTTGAACCTGATACAAACCACAAGTCATCTAACAACAATGCTTTTCAGTTAAAAGTGAGAAACGTGTGATCTTCATAAACGATTTATTTTCATTTAAGCTGAAAAGTGACTGCGTTTACCTGAAATGATGTCTTGCTTGTAGGAAGACACGGAGCCTGGAATTTAACTCCATTTCTGAAGGGGAACACACAGCACAGTTCTCATCCATGAAACACACACTGCTTTAGAGCAAGAAGCACGCTCTTGCTTTCTAAGAGTCTCTAATACAGCAGCAAACGTGACTGTGGTCAGAACAAAATAACGGTGTTTCCTACACATACGGACCATATCTAGGTCAACTCTTCTTCTGAAACTGATACAAACCACAGTTCCATTAACATGCAATGCTTTCAAGTTACGAGCGAGAAACGTGTGAGCTTTGTGAACGATGTAGCTTCCTTTGAGCTGAAAAGTGACTGAGTTTACTTGAAAAGACGTCTTGCTTGTAGGAAGACACAGAGATTGGGATTTAACTCCATTTCTGAAAGGAAACACACAGCACAGTTCTCATCCATGAAAAACAATCTGCTTTAGAGGAAGAAGCATGCTCTTGCTTTCTAGAGTCTCTAAAAGAGCCAAAAACTTGAGGGTACTCATAACAAAAGAACGGTGTTTCCTACACATACGGACCATATCTAGGTCAACTCTTCCTCTGAAACTAATAAAAACCACAGTTCCTCTAACATGCAATGCTTTCCATTTAAGAGTGAGATACTTGTGAGCTTCGTGAACGATGTAGCTTCCTTAGAGCAGAGAAGTGACTTAGTTTACCTGAAAACATGCCTTGCATGTAGGAAGACACAGAGCATGGGACTTACTCCATTTCTGAAGGGAAACACACAGTACATTTCTCACGAGGAAACACACTATGCGTTTAGGAAGAAGCACGCTCTTGCTTTCTCTCAGAAAAAAAAGAATGGTGTTTCCTAAACATACGGACCACTGCTAGTTCAACTCTGCTTTTGAACCTGATACAAACCACAAGTCATCTAACAACAATGCTTTTCAGTTAAAAGTGAGAAACGTGTGATCTTCATAAACGATTTATTTTCATTTAAGCTGAAAAGTGACTGCGTTTACCTGAAATGATGTCTTGCTTGTAGGAAGACACGGAGCCTGGAATTTAACTCCATTTCTGAAGGGAAACACATAGCACAGTTCTCATCCATGAAACACACTCTGCTTTAGAGCAAGAAGCGCGCTCTTGCTTTCTACGTGTCTCTAATACAGAAGGAAATGTGACTGTGGTCAGAAAAAAATAACGGTGTTTCCTACACATAAGTACCATATCTAGGTCAACTCTTCTTCTGAAACTGGTAGAAAGCTCAGTTCCATTAACATGCAATGCTTTCAAGTTAAGAGCGAGAAACGTGTGAGCTTCGTGAACGATGTAGCTTCCTTAGAGCTGAGAAGTGACTTAGTTTACCTGAACATATGTCTTGCTTGTAGGAAGACAAAGAGCCTGGGATTTAACTCCATTTCTGAAGGGAAACAAGCAGCACAGTTCTTATCCATGAAAAACACTCTGCTTTAGAGCAAGAAGCATGCTCTTGCTTTCCAGATTCTCTAAAAGAGCCAGAAAATTGAGGGTACTCCGAACAAAAGAATGGTGTTTCCTACACTTACGAACCATTGCTAGTTCAACTCTGCTTCTGAAACTGATACAAACCACAAGTCATCTAACATCCAATGCTTTTCAGTTAAGAGCGAGAAACCTGTGAGCTTCGTAAATGATTTATATTCATTTGAGCTGAAAAGTTACTGCGTTTACCTGAAAAGATGTCTTGCTTGTAGGAATATAGAAAGCCTGGGATTTAACTCCATTTCTGAAGGGAAACACACAGCAAAGTTCTCATCCATGAAACACACTCTGCTTTAGATCACGAATCATGCTCTTGCTTCCTAGAGTCTCTAATAGAGCAGGAATGTGAGAGAGCTCAGAACAAAAGAACGGTGTTTCCTACACATACCGACCATAGCAAGTTCAACTCTGCTTCTGAAACTGATACAAACCACAAGTCATCTAACATCCAATGCTTTTCATTTAAGAGTGAGAAACGTGTGATCTTCGTGAACGATTTACATTCATTTAAGCTGAAAAGTGACTGTGTTTACCTGAAATGATGTCTTGCTTGTAGAAGACACAGACCTGTAATTAAACTCCATTTCTGAAGGGAAACAAACAGCACAGTTCTCATCCATGAAACACACTCTGCTTTAGAGCATGAAGCATGCTCTTGCTTTCTAGAGTCTCTAAAAGAGCAGGAAACTTGAGTGTGCTCAGAACAAAAGAACGGATTTTCCTACACATACGGACCATATCTAGGTCAACTCTTCTTCTGGAACTGATTCAAACCACAGTTCCATTAACATGCAATGCTTTCAAGTTAAGAGGGGAAACGTGTGAGCTTCGTGAACGATGTAGCTTCCTTTTAGCTGAATAGTGACTGAGTTTTCTTGAACAGATGTCTTGCTTGTATGAAGACACAGAGCCTGTGTTTTAACTCCATTTCTGAAGGGAAACACACAGCACATTTCTCACGATGAAACACACTCTGCGTTTAGGAAGAAGCACGCTCTTGCTTTCTAGAGTCTCTAATAGAGCAGGAAACATGAGTGTGCTCAGAACAAAAGAACGGTGTTTCCTACACAAACGGACCACGGCTAGTTCAACTCTGCTTCTGAAACTGATACAAACCACAAGTCATCTAACATCCAATGCTTTTCAGTTAAGAGTGAGAAACGTGTGATCTTCATAAACAATTTATATTCATTTAAGCTGAAAAGTGAGTGCGTTTACATGAAATGATGTCTTGCTTGTAGGAGGACACAAGCCTGGAATTTAACTCTATTACTGAAGGGAAACACTCAGCACAGTTCTCATCCATGAAACACACAATGCTTTAGAGCAAGAAGCACGCTCTTGCTTTCTAAGAGTCTCTAATACAGCAGGAAAGGTGACTGTGGTCAGAACAAAATAACGGTGTTTCCTACACGTACAGACCATATCTAGGTCAACTCTGTTTCTGAAACTGATACAAACAACAAGTCATCCAACATCCAATGCTTTTCAGTTAAGAGCGAGAAACGTGTGAGCTTTGTAAACGATTTATATTCTTTTGAGCTGAAAAGTGACTGCGTTTACCTGAAATGATGTCTTGCTTGGAGGAAGACACAGGGCCTGGAATTTAACTCCATTTCTGAAGGGAAACACACAGCACCGATCTCATCCATGAAACACACTCTACTTTAGAGCAAGAAGCACGCTCTTGCTTTCTAAGAGTCTCTAATACAGCAGGAACCGTGTCTGTGGTCAGAACCAAATAACGGTGTTTCCTACACATAAAGAGCATATCTAGGTCAACTCTTCTTCTGAATCTGATACAAACCACAGTTCCATTAACATGCAATGCTTTCAAGTTAAGAGGGAGAAACGTGTGAGCTTCGTGAACGATGTAGCTTTCTTTGAGCTGAAAAGTGACTGAGTTTACTTGAACAGATGTCTTGCTTGTAGGAAGACACAGAGCCTGTGATTTAACTCCATTTCTGAAGGGAAACACACAGCACATTTCTCACGATGAAACACACTCTGCATTAGAGCACGAAGCATGCTCTTGCTTTCTAGAGTCTCTAATAGAGCAGGAAACATGAGTGTGCTCAGAACAAAAGAACGGTGTTTCCTACACATACGGACCACTGCTATTTCAACACTGCTTCTGAAACTTATACAAACCACAAGTCATCTAACATCCAATGCTTTTCCGTTAGAGTGAGAAACGTGTGATCTTCGTAAACAATTTATATTCATTTAAGCTGAAAAGTGACTGCGTTTACCTGAAATGATGTCTTGCTTGTAGGAAGCCACGGAGCCTGGAATTTAACTCCATTTCTGAAGGGAAACACACAGCACAGTTCTCTTCCATGAAACACACACTGCTTTAGAGCAAGAATCACGCTCTTGCTTTCTAAGAGTCTCTAATACAGCAGGAAACGTGACTGTGGTCAGAACAAAATAACGGTGTTTCCTGCACATACGGACTGTTGCTAGTTCAACTCTGCTTCTGAAACTGATACAAACCACAGGTCCTCTAATATACAATGCTTTACAGTTAAGAGCAAGAAACGTGTGAGCTTCGTGAACGAAGTAGCTTTGTTTGAGCTCAATGGTGACTGAGTTTACGTGAAACGAAGTCTTGCTTGTAGGAAGATACAGAGCCTGTGATTTAACTCCATTTCTGAAGTTAAACACACAGCACATTTCTCATGACGAAACACACTCTGCGTTTAGGAAGAAGCACGCTATTGCTTTCTAGAGTCTCTAATAGAGCAGGAAACTTGAGTGTGCTCAGAACAAAAGAACGGTGTTTCCTACACATACGGACCATAGCTAGTTCAAATCTGCTTCTGATACTGATACAAACCACAAGTCATCTAACATCCAATGCTTTTCAGTTAAAAGCGAGAAAAGTGTGAGCTTCATAAACGATTTATATTCTTTTGAGCTGAAAAGTGACTGCGTTTACCTGAAATGATTTCTTGCTTGTAGGAAGACACAGGGCCTGGAATTTAACTCCATTTATGAAGGGAAACACACAGCACATTTCTCATCCGTGAAACACACTCTGCTTTAGAGCAAGAAGCACGCTATTGCTTTCTATGTGTCTCTAATACAGCAGGAAACGTGACTGAAGTCAGAACAAAATAACGGTGTTTCCTACACATACGGACCATATCTAGGTCTACTCTTCTTCTGAAACTGACACAAACCACAGTTCCATTAACATGCAATGCTTTCAAGTTAAGAGCGAAAAACATGTGAGCTTTGTGAACGATGTAGCTTCCTTTGAGCTGAAAAGTGACTGAGTTTACTTGAAAAGACGTCTTGCTTGTAGGTAGACACAGAGCCTGGGATTTAACTCCATTTCTGAAAGGAAACACACAGCACAGTTCTCATCCACGAAAAGCAATCTGCTTTAGAGCAAGAAGCATGCTCTTGCTTTCTAGAGTCTCTAAGAGAGCCAAAAACTTGAGGGTACTCAGAACAAAAGAACGGTGTTTCCTACACATACGGAACATATCTAGGTCAACTCTTCCTCTGAAACTGATACAAACCACAGTTCCTCTAACATGCAATGCTTTCCAGTTAAGAGCGCGAAACGTGTGAGCTTCGTGAACGATGTAGCTTCCTTTGAGCTGAAAAGTGACTGAGTTTACCTTAAAAGATGTCTTGCTTGTAGGAAGATACAGAGCCTGGGATTTAACTCCATTTCTGAAGGGAAACACACAGCACAGTTCTCATCCATGAAACACAGTCTGCTTTAGAGCACGAGGCATGCTCTTGCTTTCTAGAGACTCTAATAGAGCCAGAAACATGTGGGTGCTCTGAAAAAAATAACGGTGTTTCCTACATTTACGGACCATTGCTAGGTCAACTCTGCTTCTGAAACTGATACAAATGCAAGTCATCTAACATCCAATGCTTTTCAATTAAGAGCAAGAAACTTGTGAGCTTTGTAAACGATTTATATTCATTTGAGCTGAAAAGTGACTGCGTTTACCTGAAATGATTTCTTGCTTGTAGGAAGACACGGAGCCTGGAATTTAACTCCATTTCTGAAGGGAAACACACAGCAAAGTTCTCATCCATGAAACACACTCTGCTTTAGATCACGAATCATGCTCTTGCTTTCTAGAGTCTCTAATAGAGCAGGAATGTGAGTGAGCTCAGAACAAAAGAATGGTGTTTCCTACACATACCGACCATAGCAAGTTCAACTCTGCTTCTGAAACTGATACAAACCACAAGTCATCTAACATCCAATGCTTTTCAGTTAAGAGTGAGAAACGTGTGATCTTCGTGAACGATTTACATTCATTTAAGCTGAAAAGTGACTGTGTTTACCTGAAATGATGTCTTGCTTGTAGAAGACACAGACCTGTAATTAAACTCCATTTCTGAAGGGAAACAAACAGCACAGTTCTCATCCATGAAACACACTCTGCTTTAGAGCATGAAGCATGCTCTTGCTTTCTAGAGTCTCTAAAAGAGCAGGAAACTTGAGTGTGCTCAGAACAAAAGAACGGATTTTCCTACACATACGGACCATATCTAGGTCAACTCTTCTTCTGGAACTGATTCAAACCACAGTTCCATTATCATGCAATGCTTTCCAGTTAAGAGGGGAAACGTGTGAGCTTCGTGAACGATGTAGCTTCCTTTTAGCTGAATAGTGACTGAGTTTTCTTGAACAGATGTCTTGCTTGTAGGAAGACACAGAACCTGTGTTTTAACTCCATTTCTGAAGGGAAACACACAGCACATTTCTCACGATGAAACACACTCTGCGTTTAGGAAGAAGCACGCTCTTGCTTTCTAGAGTCTCTAATAGAGCAGGAAAGATGAGTGTGCTCAGAAAAAAAGAACGGTGTTTCCTACACATACGGACCACTGCTAGTTCAACTCTGCTTCTGAAACTGATACAAACCACAAGTCATCTAACATCCAATGCTTTTCAGTTAAGAGTGAGAAACGTGTGATCTTCATAAACAATTTATATTCATTTAAGCTGAAAAGTGAGTGCGTTTACATGAAATGATGTCTTGCTTGTAGGAGGACACAAGCCTGGAATTTAACTCTATTACTGAAGGGAAACACTCAGCTCAGTTCTCATCCATGAAACACACAATGCTTTAGAACAAGAAGCACGCTCTGGCTTTCTAAGAGTCTCTAATACAGCAGGAAACGTGACTGTGGTCAGAACAAAATAACGGTGTTTCCTACACGTACAGACCATATCTAGGTCAACTCATTTTTCTGAAACTGATACAAACCACAGTTCCTCTAACATGCAATGCTTTCCAGTTAAGAGCGAGAAACGTGTGAGCTTTGTCAACGATATAGCTTCCTTTGAGCTGAAAAGTGACTGAGTTTACCTGAAATGATTTCTTGCTTGTAGGAAGACATGGGGCCTGGAATTATCTCCATTTCTGAAGGGAAACACACAGCACAGTTCTCATCCATGAAACACACTCTACTTTAGAGCAAGAAGCACGCTCTTGCTTTCTAAGTGTCTCCAATACAGCAGGAAAGGTGACTGTGATCAGAACAAAATAACGGTGTTTCCTACACATACGGACCATATCTATGTCAACTCTTCTTCTGAAACTGATACAAACCACAGTTCCATTAACATGCAATGCTTTCAAGTTAAGAGCGAGAAACGTGTGAGCTTCATGAACGATGTAGCTTCCTTTGAGCTGAAAAGTGACTGAGTTTACTTGAAAAGATGTCTTGCTTGTAGGAAGACACAGAGCCTGTGATTAAACTCCATTTCTGAAGGGAAACACACAGCACAGTTCTCCTCCATGAAAAACACTCTGCTTTAGAACAAGAAGCATGCTCTTGCTTTCTAGAGTCTCTAATAGAGCCAGAAACTTGAGTGTACTCAGAACAAAAGAACGGTGTTTCCTACACATACAGACCATTGCTAGTTCAACTCTGCTTCTGAAACTGATACAAACCACAAGGCATCTAACATCCAATGCTTTTCACTTAAGAGTGAGAAACGTGTGATCTTCGTAAACAATTTATATTCATTTAAGCTGAAAAGTGACTGCGTTTACCTGAAATGATGTCTTGCTTGTAGGAAGACACAGAGCCAGGAAATAAAATCCATTTCTGAAGGGAAACACACAGCACAGTTCTCATCCATGAAACACACACTGCTTTAGAGCAAGAAGAACGCTCTTGCTTTCTAAGATTTTCTAATACAGCAGGAAACGTGACCGTGGTCAGAACAAAATAACGGTGTTTCCTACACGTACGGACCATATCTAGGTCAACTCTTCTTCTGAAACTGGTACAAACCACTGTTCCATTAACATGCAATGCTTTCAAGTTAAGAGCGAGAAATGTGTGAGCTTTGTGAACGATGTAGCTTCCTTTGAGCTGAAAAGTGACTGAGTTTACCCAAAAAGATGTCTTGCTTGTAGGAAGATACAGAGCCTGGGATTTAACTCCATTTCTGAAGGGAAACACACAGCACAGTTCTCATCCATGAAACACACTCTGCTTTAGAGCACGAAGAATGTTCTTGCTTTCTAGGGTGTCTAATAGAGCAGGAAAAGTGAGTGAGCTCAGAACAAATGAACGGTGTTTCCTACACATGCGGAACATAGCTAGTTCAAATCTGCTTCTGAAGCTTATACAAACCACAAGTCATCTAACATTCAATGCTTTTCAGTTAAGAGCGAGAAACGTGTGAGCTCGTAAACGATTTATATTCATTTGAGCTGAAAATTTTCTGCGTTTACCTGAAATGATTTCTTCCGTGTATGAAGACACGGAGCCTGGAATTTAACTCCGTTTCTGAAGGGAAACACACAACACAGTTCTCATCCATGAAACACACTCAACTTTAGAGCAAGAAGCACGCTCTTGCTTTCTAAGTGTCTATAATACAGCAGGAAACGTGAGTGTGGTCAGAACAAAATAACGGTGTTTCCTACACATACGGACCATATCTAGGTCAACTCTTCTTCTGGAACTGATTCAAACCACAGTTCCATTAACATGCAATGCTTTCAAGTAAAGAGGGGAAACGTGTGAGCTTCGTGAACGATGTAGCTTCCTTTGAGCTGAAAAGTGACTGAGTTTACTTGAAAAGATGTCTTCCTTGTAGGAAGACACAGAGCCTGTGATTTAACTCCATTTCTGAAGGGAAACACACAGCACATTTCTCACGATGAAACACATTCTGCGTTTAGGAAGAAGCACGCTCTTGCTTTCTAGAGTCTCTAATAGAGCAGGAAACATGAGTGTGCTCAGAACAATAGGACGGCGTTTCCTACACATACGGACCACTGCTAGTTTAACTCTGCTTCTGAAACTGATACAAACCACAAGTCATCTAACATCCAATGCTTTTCAGTTAAGAGTGAGAAACGTGTGATCTTCGTAAACAATTTATATTCATTTAAGCTGAAAAGTGGCTGCGTTTACCTGAAATGATGTCTTGCTTGTAGGAAGACACGGAGCCTGGAATTTAACTCCATTTCTGAAGGGGAACACACAGCACAGTTTCATCCATGAAAAACAATCTGCTTTAGAGGAAGAAGCATGCTCTTGCTTTCTAGAGTCTCTAAAAGAGCCAAAAACTTGAGGGTACTCATAACAAAAGAACGGTGTTTCCTACACATACGGACCATATCTAGGTCAACTCTTAGTCTGAAACTAATAAAAACCACAGTTCCTCTAACATGCAATGCTTTCCATTTAAGAGTGAGATACTTGTGAGCTTCGTGAACGATGTAGCTTCCTTAGAGCAGAGAAGTGACTTAGTTTACCTGAAAACATGCCTTGCATGTAGGAAGACACAGAGCATGGGACTTACTCCATTTCTGAAGGGAAACACACAGTACTTTTCTCACGAGGAAACACACTATGCGTTTAGGAAGAAGCACGCTCTTGCTTTCTCTCAGAAAAAAAAGAATGGTGTTTCCTAAACATACGGACCACTGCTAGTTCAACTCTGCTTTTGAACCTGATACAAACCACAAGTCATCTAACAACAATGCTTTTCAGTTAAAAGTGAGAAACGTGTGATCTTCATAAACGATTTATTTTCATTTAAGCTGAAAAGTGACTGCGTTTACCTGAAATGATGTCTTGCTTGTAGGAAGACACGGAGCCTGGAATTTAACTCCATTTCTGAAGGGGAACACACAGCACAGTTCTCATCCATGAAACACACACTGCTTTAGAGCAAGAAGCACGCTCTTGCTTTCTAAGAGTCTCTAATACAGCAGCAAACGTGACTGTGGTCAGAACAAAATAACGGTGTTTCCTACACATACGGACCATATCTAGGTCAACTCTTCTTCTGAAACTGATACAAACCACAGTTCCATTAACATGCAATGCTTTCAAGTTACGAGCGAGAAACGTGTGAGCTTTGTGAACGATGTAGCTTCCTTTGAGCTGAAAAGTGACTGAGTTTACTTGAAAAGACGTCTTGCTTGTAGGAAGACACAGAGATTGGGATTTAACTCCATTTCTGAAAGGAAACACACAGCACAGTTCTCATCCATGAAAAACAATCTGCTTTAGAGGAAGAAGCATGCTCTTGCTTTCTAGAGTCTCTAAAAGAGCCAAAAACTTGAGGGTACTCATAACAAAAGAACGGTGTTTCCTACACATACGGACCATATCTAGGTCAACTCTTCCTCTGAAACTAATAAAAACCACAGTTCCTCTAACATGCAATGCTTTCCATTTAAGAGTGAGATACTTGTGAGCTTCGTGAACGATGTAGCTTCCTTAGAGCAGAGAAGTGACTTAGTTTACCTGAAAACATGCCTTGCATGTAGGAAGACACAGAGCATGGGACTTACTCCATTTCTGAAGGGAAACACACAGTACATTTCTCACGAGGAAACACACTATGCGTTTAGGAAGAAGCACGCTCTTGCTTTCTCTCAGAAAAAAAAGAATGGTGTTTCCTAAACATACGGACCACTGCTAGTTCAACTCTGCTTTTGAACCTGATACAAACCACAAGTCATCTAACAACAATGCTTTTCAGTTAAAAGTGAGAAACGTGTGATCTTCATAAACGATTTATTTTCATTTAAGCTGAAAAGTGACTGCGTTTACCTGAAATGATGTCTTGCTTGTAGGAAGACACGGAGCCTGGAATTTAACTCCATTTCTGAAGGGAAACACATAGCACAGTTCTCATCCATGAAACACACTCTGCTTTAGAGCAAGAAGCGCGCTCTTGCTTTCTACGTGTCTCTAATACAGAAGGAAATGTGACTGTGGTCAGAAAAAAATAACGGTGTTTCCTACACATAAGTACCATATCTAGGTCAACTCTTCTTCTGAAACTGGTAGAAAGCTCAGTTCCATTAACATGCAATGCTTTCAAGTTAAGAGCGAGAAACGTGTGAGCTTCGTGAACGATGTAGCTTCCTTAGAGCTGAGAAGTGACTTAGTTTACCTGAACATATGTCTTGCTTGTAGGAAGACAAAGAGCCTGGGATTTAACTCCATTTCTGAAGGGAAACAAGCAGCACAGTTCTTATCCATGAAAAACACTCTGCTTTAGAGCAAGAAGCATGCTCTTGCTTTCCAGATTCTCTAAAAGAGCCAGAAAATTGAGGGTACTCCGAACAAAAGAATGGTGTTTCCTACACTTACGAACCATTGCTAGTTCAACTCTGCTTCTGAAACTGATACAAACCACAAGTCATCTAACATCCAATGCTTTTCAGTTAAGAGCGAGAAACCTGTGAGCTTCGTAAATGATTTATATTCATTTGAGCTGAAAAGTTACTGCGTTTACCTGAAAAGATGTCTTGCTTGTAGGAATATAGAAAGCCTGGGATTTAACTCCATTTCTGAAGGGAAACACACAGCAAAGTTCTCATCCATGAAACACACTCTGCTTTAGATCACGAATCATGCTCTTGCTTCCTAGAGTCTCTAATAGAGCAGGAATGTGAGAGAGCTCAGAACAAAAGAACGGTGTTTCCTACACATACCGACCATAGCAAGTTCAACTCTGCTTCTGAAACTGATACAAACCACAAGTCATCTAACATCCAATGCTTTTCATTTAAGAGTGAGAAACGTGTGATCTTCGTGAACGATTTACATTCATTTAAGCTGAAAAGTGACTGTGTTTACCTGAAATGATGTCTTGCTTGTAGAAGACACAGACCTGTAATTAAACTCCATTTCTGAAGGGAAACAAACAGCACAGTTCTCATCCATGAAACACACTCTGCTTTAGAGCATGAAGCATGCTCTTGCTTTCTAGAGTCTCTAAAAGAGCAGGAAACTTGAGTGTGCTCAGAACAAAAGAACGGATTTTCCTACACATACGGACCATATCTAGGTCAACTCTTCTTCTGGAACTGATTCAAACCACAGTTCCATTAACATGCAATGCTTTCAAGTTAAGAGGGGAAACGTGTGAGCTTCGTGAACGATGTAGCTTCCTTTTAGCTGAATAGTGACTGAGTTTTCTTGAACAGATGTCTTGCTTGTATGAAGACACAGAGCCTGTGTTTTAACTCCATTTCTGAAGGGAAACACACAGCACATTTCTCACGATGAAACACACTCTGCGTTTAGGAAGAAGCACGCTCTTGCTTTCTAGAGTCTCTAATAGAGCAGGAAACATGAGTGTGCTCAGAACAAAAGAACGGTGTTTCCTACACAAACGGACCACGGCTAGTTCAACTCTGCTTCTGAAACTGATACAAACCACAAGTCATCTAACATCCAATGCTTTTCAGTTAAGAGTGAGAAACGTGTGATCTTCATAAACAATTTATATTCATTTAAGCTGAAAAGTGAGTGCGTTTACATGAAATGATGTCTTGCTTGTAGGAGGACACAAGCCTGGAATTTAACTCTATTACTGAAGGGAAACACTCAGCACAGTTCTCATCCATGAAACACACAATGCTTTAGAGCAAGAAGCACGCTCTTGCTTTCTAAGAGTCTCTAATACAGCAGGAAAGGTGACTGTGGTCAGAACAAAATAACGGTGTTTCCTACACGTACAGACCATATCTAGGTCAACTCTGTTTCTGAAACTGATACAAACAACAAGTCATCCAACATCCAATGCTTTTCAGTTAAGAGCGAGAAACGTGTGAGCTTTGTAAACGATTTATATTCTTTTGAGCTGAAAAGTGACTGCGTTTACCTGAAATGATGTCTTGCTTGGAGGAAGACACAGGGCCTGGAATTTAACTCCATTTCTGAAGGGAAACACACAGCACCGATCTCATCCATGAAACACACTCTACTTTAGAGCAAGAAGCACGCTCTTGCTTTCTAAGAGTCTCTAATACAGCAGGAACCGTGTCTGTGGTCAGAACCAAATAACGGTGTTTCCTACACATAAAGAGCATATCTAGGTCAACTCTTCTTCTGAATCTGATACAAACCACAGTTCCATTAACATGCAATGCTTTCAAGTTAAGAGGGAGAAACGTGTGAGCTTCGTGAACGATGTAGCTTTCTTTGAGCTGAAAAGTGACTGAGTTTACTTGAACAGATGTCTTGCTTGTAGGAAGACACAGAGCCTGTGATTTAACTCCATTTCTGAAGGGAAACACACAGCACATTTCTCACGATGAAACACACTCTGCATTAGAGCACGAAGCATGCTCTTGCTTTCTAGAGTCTCTAATAGAGCAGGAAACATGAGTGTGCTCAGAACAAAAGAACGGTGTTTCCTACACATACGGACCACTGCTATTTCAACACTGCTTCTGAAACTTATACAAACCACAAGTCATCTAACATCCAATGCTTTTCCGTTAGAGTGAGAAACGTGTGATCTTCGTAAACAATTTATATTCATTTAAGCTGAAAAGTGACTGCGTTTACCTGAAATGATGTCTTGCTTGTAGGAAGCCACGGAGCCTGGAATTTAACTCCATTTCTGAAGGGAAACACACAGCACAGTTCTCTTCCATGAAACACACACTGCTTTAGAGCAAGAATCACGCTCTTGCTTTCTAAGAGTCTCTAATACAGCAGGAAACGTGACTGTGGTCAGAACAAAATAACGGTGTTTCCTGCACATACGGACTGTTGCTAGTTCAACTCTGCTTCTGAAACTGATACAAACCACAGGTCCTCTAATATACAATGCTTTACAGTTAAGAGCAAGAAACGTGTGAGCTTCGTGAACGAAGTAGCTTTGTTTGAGCTCAATGGTGACTGAGTTTACGTGAAACGAAGTCTTGCTTGTAGGAAGATACAGAGCCTGTGATTTAACTCCATTTCTGAAGTTAAACACACAGCACATTTCTCATGACGAAACACACTCTGCGTTTAGGAAGAAGCACGCTATTGCTTTCTAGAGTCTCTAATAGAGCAGGAAACTTGAGTGTGCTCAGAACAAAAGAACGGTGTTTCCTACACATACGGACCATAGCTAGTTCAAATCTGCTTCTGATACTGATACAAACCACAAGTCATCTAACATCCAATGCTTTTCAGTTAAAAGCGAGAAAAGTGTGAGCTTCATAAACGATTTATATTCTTTTGAGCTGAAAAGTGACTGCGTTTACCTGAAATGATTTCTTGCTTGTAGGAAGACACAGGGCCTGGAATTTAACTCCATTTATGAAGGGAAACACACAGCACATTTCTCATCAATGAACCACACTCCACTTTAGAGCAAGAAGCACGCTCTTGCTTTCTAAGTGTCTCTAATACAGCAGGAAACGTGTCTGTGGTCAGAACCAAATAACGGTGTTTCCTACACATAAGGAGCATATCTAGGTCAACTCTTCTTCTGAAACTGATACAAACCACAGTTCCATTAACATGCAATGCTTTCAAGTTAAGAGGGAGAAACGTGTGAGCTTCGTGAACGATGTAGCTTCCTTTGAGCTGAAAAGTGACTGAGTTTACTTGAAAAGATGTCTTGCTTGTAGGAAGACACAGAGCCTGTGATTTAACTCCATTTCTGAAGGGAAACACACAGCACATTTCTCACAATGAAACACACTCTGCATTTAGGAAGAAGCACGCTCTTGCTTTCTAGAGTCTCTAATAGAGCAGGAAACTTGAGTGAGCTCAGAACAAAAGAACGGTGTTTCCTACACATATGGACCATAGCTAGTTCAACTCTGCTTCTGAAACTGATACAAACCACAAGTCTTCTAACATCCAATGCTTTTCAGTTAAGAGCGAGAAACCTGTGAGCTTTGTAAACGATTTATATTCTTTTGAGCTGAAAAGTGACTGCGTTTACCTGAAATGATTTCTTGCTTGTAGGAAGACAGGGGGCCTGGAATTTAACTCTATTTCTGAAGGGAAACACACAGCACAGTTCTCATCCATGAAACACACTCTACTTTAGAGCAAGAAGCACGCTCTTGCTTTCTAAGAGTTTCTAATACAGCAGGAAACGTGACTGTGGTCAGAACAAAATAACTGTGTTTCCTACACATACGGACCATATCTAGGTCAACTCTTCTACTGAAACTGATACAAACCACTGTTCCATTAACATGCAATGCTTTCAAGTTACGAGCGAGAAACGTGTGAGCTTTGTGAACGATGTAGCTTCCTTTGAGCTGAAAAGTGACTGAGTTTACTTGAAAAGACGTCTTGCTTGTAGGAAGACACAGAGATTGGGATTTAACTCCATTTCTGAAAGGAAACACACAGCACAGTTCTCATCCATGAAAAACAATCTGCTTTACAGGAAGAAGCATGCTCTTGCTTTCTAGAGTCTCTAAAAGAGCCAAAAACTTGAGTGTACTCATAACAAAAGAACGGTGTTTCCTACACATACGGACCATATCTAGGTCAACTCTTCCTCTGAAACTAATAAAAACCACAGTTCCTCTAACATGCAATGCTTTCCATTTAAGAGTGAGATACTTGTGAGCTTCGTGAACGATGTAGCTTCCTTAGAGCAGAGAAGTGACTTAGTTTACCTGAAAACATGCCTTGCATGTAGGAAGACACAGAGCATGGGACTTACTCCATTTCTGAAGGGAAACACACAGTACATTTCTCACGAGGAAACACACTATGCGTTTAGGAAGAAGCACGCTCTTGCTTTCTCTCAGAAAAAAAAGAATGGTGTTTCCTAAACATACGGACCACTGCTAGTTCAACTCTGCTTTTGAACCTGATACAAACCACAAGTCATCTAACAACAATGCTTTTCAGTTAAAAGTGAGAAACGTGTGATCTTCATAAACGATTTATTTTCATTTAAGCTGAAAAGTGACTGCGTTTACCTGAAATGATGTCTTGCTTGTAGGAAGACACGGAGCCTGGAATTTAACTCCATTTCTGAAGGGAAACACATAGCACAGTTCTCATCCATGAAACACACTCTGCTTTAGAGCAAGAAGCGCGCTCTTGCTTTCTACGTGTCTCTAATACAGAAGGAAATGTGACTGTGGTCAGAAAAAAATAACGGTGTTTCCTACACATAAGTACCATATCTAGGTCAACTCTTCTTCTGAAACTGGTAGAAAGCTCAGTTCCATTAACATGCAATGCTTTCAAGTTAAGAGCGAGAAACGTGTGAGCTTCGTGAACGATGTAGCTTCCTTAGAGCTGAGAAGTGACTTAGTTTACCTGAACATATGTCTTGCTTGTAGGAAGACAAAGAGCCTGGTATTTAACTCCATTTCTGAAGGGAAACAAGCAGCACAGTTCTTATCCATGAAAAACACTCTGCTTTAGAGCAAGAAGCATGCTCTTGCTTTCCAGATTCTCTAAAAGAGCCAGAAAATTGAGGGTACTCCGAACAAAAGAATGGTGTTTCCTACACTTACGAACCATTGCTAGTTCAACTCTGCTTCTGAAACTGATACAAACCACAAGTCATCTAACATCCAATGCTTTTCAGTTAAGAGCGAGAAACCTGTGAGCTTCGTAAATGATTTATATTCATTTGAGCTGAAAAGTTACTGCGTTTACCTGAAAAGATGTCTTGCTTGTAGGAATATAGAAAGCCTGGGATTTAACTCCATTTCTGAAGGGAAACACAGAGCAAAGTTCTCATCCATGAAACACACTCTGCTTTAGATCACGAATCATGCTCTTGCTTCCTAGAGTCTCTAATAGAGCAGGAATGTGAGTGAGCTCAGAACAAAAGAACGGTGTTTCCTACACATACCGACCATAGCAAGTTCAACTCTGCTTCTGAAACTGATACAAACCACAAGTCATCTAACATCCAATGCTTTTCATTTAAGAGTGAGAAACGTGTGATCTTCGTGAACGATTTACATTCATTTAAGCTGAAAAGTGACTGTGTTTACCTGAAATGATGTCTTGCTTGTAGAAGACACAGACCTGTAATTAAACTCCATTTCTGAAGGGAAACAAACAGCACAGTTCTCATCCATGAAACACACTCTGCTTTAGAGCATGAAGCATGCTCTTGCTTTCTAGAGTCTCTAAAAGAGCAGGAAACTTGAGTGTGCTCAGAACAAAAGAACGGATTTTCCTACACATACGGACCATATCTAGGTCAACTCTTCTTCTGGAACTGATTCAAACCACAGTTCCATTAACATGCAATGCTTTCAAGTTAAGAGGGGAAACGTGTGAGCTTCGTGAACGATGTAGCTTCCTTTTAGCTGAATAGTGACTGAGTTTTCTTGAACAGATGTCTTGCTTGTATGAAGACACAGAGCCTGTGTTTTAACTCCATTTCTGAAGGGAAACACACAGCACATTTCTCACGATGAAACACACTCTGCGTTTAGGAAGAAGCACGCTCTTGCTTTCTAGAGTCTCTAATAGAGCAGGAAACATGAGTGTGCTCAGAACAAAAGAACGGTGTTTCCTACACAAACGGACCACGGCTAGTTCAACTCTGCTTCTGAAACTGATACAAACCACAAGTCATCTAACATCCAATGCTTTTCAGTTAAGAGTGAGAAACGTGTGATCTTCATAAACAATTTATATTCATTTAAGCTGAAAAGTGAGTGCGTTTACATGAAATGATGTCTTGCTTGTAGGAGGACACAAGCCTGGAATTTAACTCTATTACTGAAGGGAAACACTCAGCACAGTTCTCATCCATGAAACACACAATGCTTTAGAGCAAGAAGCACGCTCTTGCTTTCTAAGAGTCTCTAATACAGCAGGAAAGGTGACTGTGGTCAGAACAAAATAACGGTGTTTCCTACACGTACAGACCATATCTAGGTCAACTCTGTTTCTGAAACTGATACAAACAACAAGTCATCCAACATCCAATGCTTTTCAGTTAAGAGCGAGAAACGTGTGAGCTTTGTAAACGATTTATATTCTTTTGAGCTGAAAAGTGACTGCGTTTACCTGAAATGATGTCTTGCTTGTAGGAAGACACAGGGCCTGGAATTTAACTCCATTTCTGAAGGGAAACACACAGCACATTTCTCACGATGAAACACACTCTGCGTTTAGGAAGAAGCACGCTCTTGCTTTCTAGAGTCTCTAATAGAGCAGGAAACATGAGTGTGCTCAGAACAAAAGAACGGTGTTTCCTATACAAACGGACCACGGCTAGTTCAACTCTGCTTCTGAAACTGATACAAACCACAAGTCATCTAACATCCAATGCTTTTCAGTTAAGAGTGAGAAACGTGTGATCTTCATAAACAATTTATATTCATTTAAGCTGAAAAGTGAGTGCGTTTACATGAAATGATGTCTTGCTTGTAGGAGGACACAAGCCTGGAATTTAACTCTATTACTGAAGGGAAACACTCAGCACAGTTCTCATCCATGAAACACACAATGCTTTAGAGCAAGAAGCACGCTCTTGCTTTCTAAGAGTCTCTAATACAGCAGGAAAGGTGACTGTGGTCAGAACAAAATAACGGTGTTTCCTACACGTACAGACCATATCTAGGTCAACTCTGTTTCTGAAACTGATACAAACAACAAGTCATCCAACATCCAATGCTTTTCAGTTAAGAGCGAGAAACGTGTGAGCTTTGTAAACGATTTATATTCTTTTGAGCTGAAAAGTGACTGCGTTTACCTGAAATGATGTCTTGCTTGTAGGAAGACACAGGGCCTGGAATTTAACTCCATTTCTGAAGGGAAACACACAGCACCGATCTCATCCATGAAACACACTCTACTTTAGAGCAAGAAGCACGCTCTTGCTTTCTAAGAGTCTCTAATACAGCAGGAACCGTGTCTGTGGTCAGAACCAAATAACGGTGTTTCCTACACATAAAGAGCATATCTAGGTCAACTCTTCTTCTGAAACTGATACAAACCACAGTTCCATTAACATGCAATGCTTTCAAGTTAAGAGGGAGAAACGTGTGAGCTTCGTGAACGATGTAGCTTTCTTTGAGCTGAAAAGTGACTGAGTTTACTTGAACAGATGTCTTGCTTGTAGGAAGACACAGAGCCTGTGATTTAACTCCATTTCTGAAGGGAAACACACAGCACATTTCTCACGATGAAACACACTCTGCATTAGAGCACGAAGCATGCTCTTGCTTTCTAGAGTCTCTAATAGAGCAGGAAACATGAGTGTGCTCAGAACAAAAGAACGGTGTTTCCTACACATACGGACCACTGCTATTTCAACACTGCTTCTGAAACTTATACAAACCACAAGTCATCTAACATCCAATGCTTTTCCGTTAGAGTGAGAAACGTGTGATCTTCGTAAACAATTTATATTCATTTAAGCTGAAAAGTGACTGCGTTTACCTGAAATGATGTCTTGCTTGTAGGAAGCCACGGAGCCTGGAATTTAACTCCATTTCTGAAGGGAAACACACAGCACAGTTCTCTTCCATGAAACACACACTGCTTTAGAGCAAGAATCACGCTCTTGCTTTCTAACAGTCTCTAATACAGCAGGAAACGTGACTGTGGTCAGAACAAAATAACGGTGTTTCCTGCACATACGGACTGTTGCTAGTTCAACTCTGCTTCTGAAACTGATACAAACCACAGGTCCTCTAATATACAATGCTTTACAGTTAAGAGCAAGAAACGTGTGAGCTTCGTGAACGAAGTAGCTTTGTTTGAGCTCAATGGTGACTGAGTTTACGTGAAACGAAGTCTTGCTTGTAGGAAGATAAAGAGCCTGTGATTTAACTCCATTTCTGAAGTTAAACACACAGCACATTTCTCATGACGAAACACACTCTGCGTTTAGGAAGAAGCACGCTATTGCTTTCTAGAGTCTCTAATAGAGCAGGAAACTTGAGTGTGCTCAGAACAAAAGAACGGTGTTTCCTACACATACGGACCATAGCTAGTTCAAATCTGCTTCTGATACTGATACAAACCACAAGTCATCTAACATCCAATGCTTTTCAGTTAAAAGCGAGAAAAGTGTGAGCTTCATAAACGATTTATATTCTTTTGAGCTGAAAAGTGACTGCGTTTACCTGAAATGATTTCTTGCTTGTAGGAAGACACAGGGCCTGGAATTTAACTCCATTTATGAAGGGAAACACACAGCACATTTCTCATCAATGAACCACACTCCACTTTAGAGCAAGAAGCACGCTCTTGCTTTCTAAGTGTCTCTAATACAGCAGGAAACGTGTCTGTGGTCAGAACCAAATAACGGTGTTTCCTACACATAAGGAGCATATCTAGGTCAACTCTTCTTCTGAAACTGATACAAACCACAGTTCCATTAACATGCAATGCTTTCAAGTTAAGAGGGAGAAACGTGTGAGCTTCGTGAACGATGTAGCTTCCTTTGAGCTGAAAAGTGACTGAGTTTACTTGAAAAGATGTCTTGCTTGTAGGAAGACACAGAGCCTGTGATTTAACTCCATTTCTGAAGGGAAACACACAGCACATTTCTCACAATGAAACACACTCTGCATTTAGGAAGAAGCACGCTCTTGCTTTCTAGAGTCTCTAATAGAGCAGGAAACTTGAGTGAGCTCAGAACAAAAGAACGGTGTTTCCTACACATATGGACCATAGCTAGTTCAACTCTGCTTCTGAAACTGATACAAACCACAAGTCTTCTAACATCCAATGCTTTTCAGTTAAGAGCGAGAAACCTGTGAGCTTTGTAAACGATTTATATTCTTTTGAGCTGAAAAGTGACTGCGTTTACCTGAAATGATTTCTTGCTTGTAGGAAGACAGGGGGCCTGGAATTTAACTCTATTTCTGAAGGGAAACACACAGCACAGTTCTCATCCATGAAACACACTCTACTTTAGAGCAAGAAGCACGCTCTTGCTTTCTAAGAGTTTCTAATACAGCAGGAAACGTGACTGTGGTCAGAACAAAATAACTGTGTTTCCTACACATACGGACCATATCTAGGTCAACTCTTCTACTGAAACTGATACAAACCACTGTTCCATTAACATGCAATGCTTTCAAGTTACGAGCGAGAAACGTGTGAGCTTTGTGAACGATGTAGCTTCCTTTGAGCTGAAAAGTGACTGAGTTTACTTGAAAAGACGTCTTGCTTGTAGGAAGACACAGAGATTGGGATTTAACTCCATTTCTGAAAGGAAACACACAGCACAGTTCTCATCCATGAAAAACAATCTGCTTTACAGGAAGAAGCATGCTCTTGCTTTCTAGAGTCTCTAAAAGAGCCAAAAACTTGAGTGTACTCATAACAAAAGAACGGTGTTTCCTACACATACGGACCATATCTAGGTCAACTCTTCCTCTGAAACTAATAAAAACCACAGTTCCTCTAACATGCAATGCTTTCCATTTAAGAGTGAGATACTTGTGAGCTTCGTGAACGATGTAGCTTCCTTAGAGCAGAGAAGTGACTTAGTTTACCTGAAAACATGCCTTGCATGTAGGAAGACACAGAGCATGGGACTTACTCCAATTCTGAAGGGAAACACACAGTACATTTCTCACGAGGAAACACACTATGCGTTTAGGAAGAAGCACGCTCTTGCTTTCTCTCAGAAAAAAAAGAATGGTGTTTCCTAAACATACGGACCACTGCTAGTTCAACTCTGCTTTTGAACCTGATACAAACCACAAGTCATCTAACAACAATGCTTTTCAGTTAAAAGTGAGAAACGTGTGATCTTCATAAACGATTTATTTTCATTTAAGCTGAAAAGTGACTGCGTTTACCTGAAATGATGTCTTGCTTGTAGGAAGACACGGAGCCTGGAATTTAACTCCATTTCTGAAGGGAAACACATAGCACAGTTCTCATCCATGAAACACACTCTGCTTTAGAGCAAGAAGCGCGCTCTTGCTTTCTACGTGTCTCTAATACAGAAGGAAATGTGACTGTGGTCAGAAAAAAATAACGGTGTTTCCTACACATAAGTACCATATCTAGGTCAACTCTTCTTCTGAAACTGGTAGAAAGCTCAGTTCCATTAACATGCAATGCTTTCAAGTTAAGAGCGAGAAACGTGTGAGCTTCGTGAACGATGTAGCTTCCTTAGAGCTGAGAAGTGACTTAGTTTACCTGAACATATGTCTTGCTTGTAGGAAGACAAAGAGCCTGGGATTTAACTCCATTTCTGAAGGGAAACAAGCAGCACAGTTCTTATCCATGAAAAACACTCTGCTTTAGAGCAAGAAGCATGCTCTTGCTTTCCAGATTCTCTAAAAGAGCCAGAAAATTGAGGGTACTCCGAACAAAAGAATGGTGTTTCCTACACTTACGAACCATTGCTAGTTCAACTCTGCTTCTGAAACTGATACAAACCACAAGTCATCTAACATCCAATGCTTTTCAGTTAAGAGCGAGAAACCTGTGAGCTTCGTAAATGATTTATATTCATTTGAGCTGAAAAGTTACTGCGTTTACCTGAAAAGATGTCTTGCTTGTAGGAATATAGAAAGCCTGGGATTTAACTCCATTTCTGAAGGGAAACACACAGCAAAGTTCTCATCCATGAAACACACTCTGCTTTAGATCACGAATCATGCTCTTGCTTCCTAGAGTCTCTAATAGAGCAGGAATGTGAGTGAGCTCAGAACAAAAGAACGGTGTTTCCTACACATACCGACCATAGCAAGTTCAACTCTGCTTCTGAAACTGATACAAACCACAAGTCATCTAACATCCAATGCTTTTCATTTAAGAGTGAGAAACGTGTGATCTTCGTGAACGATTTACATTCATTTAAGCTGAAAAGTGACTGTGTTTACCTGAAATGATGTCTTGCTTGTAGAAGACACAGACCTGTAATTAAACTCCATTTCTGAAGGGAAACAAACAGCACAGTTCTCATCCATGAAACACACTCTGCTTTAGAGCATGAAGCATGCTCTTGCTTTCTAGAGTCTCTAAAAGAGCAGGAAACTTGAGTGTGCTCAGAACAAAAGAACGGATTTTCCTACACATACGGACCATATCTAGGTCAACTCTTCTTCTGGAACTGATTCAAACCACAGTTCCATTAACATGCAATGCTTTCAAGTTAAGAGGGGAAACGTGTGAGCTTCGTGAACGATGTAGCTTCCTTTTAGCTGAATAGTGACTGAGTTTTCTTGAACAGATGTCTTGCTTGTATGAAGACACAGAGCCTGTGTTTTAACTCCATTTCTGAAGGGAAACACACAGCACATTTCTCACGATGAAACACACTCTGCGTTTAGGAAGAAGCACGCTCTTGCTTTCTAGAGTCTCTAATAGAGCAGGAAACATGAGTGTGCTCAGAACAAAAGAACGGTGTTTCCTACACAAACGGACCACGGCTAGTTCAACTCTGCTTCTGAAACTGATACAAACCACAAGTCATCTAACATCCAATGCTTTTCAGTTAAGAGTGAGAAACGTGTGATCTTCATAAACAATTTATATTCATTTAAGCTGAAAAGTGAGTGCATTTACATGAAATGATGTCTTGCTTGTAGGAGGACACAAGCCTGGAATTTAACTCTATTACTGAAGGGAAACACTCAGCACAGTTCTCATCCATGAAACACACAATGCTTTAGAGCAAGAAGCACGCTCTTGCTTTCTAAGAGTCTCTAATACAGCAGGAAAGGTGACTGTGGTCAGAACAAAATAACGGTGTTTCCTACACGTACAGACCATATCTAGGTCAACTCTGTTTCTGAAACTGATACAAACAACAAGTCATCCAACATCCAATGCTTTTCAGTTAAGAGCAAGAAACGTGTGAGCTTTGTAAACGATTTATATTCTTTTGAGCTGAAAAGTGACTGCGTTTACCTGAAATGATGTCTTGCTTGTAGGAAGACACAGGGCCTGGAATTTAACTCCATTTCTGAAGGGAAACACACAGCACATTTCTCACGATGAAACACACTCTGCGTTTAGGAAGAAGCACGCTCTTGCTTTCTAGAGTCTCTAATAGAGCAGGAAACATGAGTGTGCTCAGAACAAAAGAACGGTGTTTCCTATACAAACGGACCACGGCTAGTTCAACTCTGCTTCTGAAACTGATACAAACCACAAGTCATCTAACATCCAATGCTTTTCAGTTAAGAGTGAGAAACGTGTGATCTTCATAAACAATTTATATTCATTTAAGCTGAAAAGTGAGTGCGTTTACATGAAATGATGTCTTGCTTGTAGGAAGACACAGGGCCTGGAATTTAACTCCATTTCTGAAGGGAAACACACAGCACCGATCTCATCCATGAAACACACTCTACTTTAGAGCAAGAAGCACGCTCTTGCTTTCTAAGAGTCTCTAATACAGCAGGAACCGTGTCTGTGGTCAGAACCAAATAACGGTGTTTCCTACACATAAAGAGCATATCTAGGTCAACTCTTCTTCTGAAACTGATACAAACCACAGTTCCATTAACATGCAATGCTTTCAAGTTAAGAGGGAGAAACGTGTGAGCTTCGTGAACGATGTAGCTTTCTTTGAGCTGAAAAGTGACTGAGTTTACTTGAACAGATGTCTTGCTTGTAGGAAGACACAGAGCCTGTGATTTAACTCCATTTCTGAAGGGAAACACACAGCACATTTCTCACGATGAAACACACTCTGCATTAGAGCACGAAGCATGCTCTTGCTTTCTAGAGTCTCTAATAGAGCAGGAAACATGAGTGTGCTCAGAACAAAAGAACGGTGTTTCCTACACATACGGACCACTGCTATTTCAACACTGCTTCTGAAACTTATACAAACCACAAGTCATCTAACATCCAATGCTTTTCCGTTAGAGTGAGAAACGTGTGATCTTCGTAAACAATTTATATTCATTTAAGCTGAAAAGTGACTGCGTTTACCTGAAATGATGTCTTGCTTGTAGGAAGCCACGGAGCCTGGAATTTAACTCCATTTCTGAAGGGAAACACACAGCACAGTTCTCTTCCATGAAACACACACTGCTTTAGAGCAAGAATCACGCTCTTGCTTTCTAAGAGTCTCTAATACAGCAGGAAACGTGACTGTGGTCAGAACAAAATAACGGTGTTTCCTGCACATACGGACTGTTGCTAGTTCAACTCTGCTTCTGAAACTGATACAAACCACAGGTCCTCTAATATACAATGCTTTACAGTTAAGAGCAAGAAACGTGTGAGCTTCGTGAACGAAGTAGCTTTGTTTGAGCTCAATGGTGACTGAGTTTACGTGAAACGAAGTCTTGCTTGTAGGAAGATACAGAGCCTGTGATTTAACTCCATTTCTGAAGTTAAACACACAGCACATTTCTCATGACGAAACACACTCTGCGTTTAGGAAGAAGCACGCTATTGCTTTCTAGAGTCTCTAATAGAGCAGGAAACTTGAGTGTGCTCAGAACAAAAGAACGGTGTTTCCTACACATACGGACCATAGCTAGTTCAAATCTGCTTCTGATACTGATACAAACCACAAGTCATCTAACATCCAATGCTTTTCAGTTAAAAGCGAGAAAAGTGTGAGCTTCATAAACGATTTATATTCTTTTGAGCTGAAAAGTGACTGCGTTTACCTGAAATGATTTCTTGCTTGTAGGAAGACACAGGGCCTGGAATTTAACTCCATTTATGAAGGGAAACACACAGCACATTTCTCATCAATGAACCACACTCCACTTTAGAGCAAGAAGCACGCTCTTGCTTTCTAAGTGTCTCTAATACAGCAGGAAACGTGTCTGTGGTCAGAACCAAATAACGGTGTTTCCTACACATAAGGAGCATATCTAGGTCAACTCTTCTTCTGAAACTGATACAAACCACAGTTCCATTAACATGCAATGCTTTCAAGTTAAGAGGGAGAAACGTGTGAGCTTCGTGAACGATGTAGCTTCCTTTGAGCTGAAAAGTGACTGAGTTTACTTGAAAAGATGTCTTGCTTGTAGGAAGACACAGAGCCTGTGATTTAACTCCATTTCTGAAGGGAAACACACAGCACATTTCTCACAATGAAACACACTCTGCATTTAGGAAGAAGCACGCTCTTGCTTTCTAGAGTCTCTAATAGAGCAGGAAACTTGAGTGAGCTCAGAACAAAAGAACGGTGTTTCCTACACATATGGACCATAGCTAGTTCAACTCTGCTTCTGAAACTGATACAAACCACAAGTCTTCTAACATCCAATGCTTTTCAGTTAAGAGCGAGAAACCTGTGAGCTTTGTAAACGATTTATATTCTTTTGAGCTGAAAAGTGACTGCGTTTACCTGAAATGATTTCTTGCTTGTAGGAAGACAGGGGGCCTGGAATTTAACTCTATTTCTGAAGGGAAACACACAGCACAGTTCTCATCCATGAAACACACTCTACTTTAGAGCAAGAAGCACGCTCTTGCTTTCTAAGAGTTTCTAATACAGCAGGAAACGTGACTGTGGTCAGAACAAAATAACTGTGTTTCCTACACATACGGACCATATCTAGGTCAACTCTTCTACTGAAACTGATACAAACCACTGTTCCATTAACATGCAATGCTTTCAAGTTACGAGCGAGAAACGTGTGAGCTTTGTGAACGATGTAGCTTCCTTTGAGCTGAAAAGTGACTGAGTTTACTTGAAAAGACGTCTTGCTTGTAGGAAGACACAGAGATTGGGATTTAACTCCATTTCTGAAAGGAAACACACAGCACAGTTCTCATCCATGAAAAACAATCTGCTTTAGAGGAAGAAGCATGCTCTTGCTTTCTAGAGTCTCTAAAAGAGCCAAAAACTTGAGTGTACTCATAACAAAAGAACGGTGTTTCCTACACATACGGACCATATCTAGGTCAACTCTTCCTCTGAAACTAATAAAAACCACAGTTCCTCTAACATGCAATGCTTTCCATTTAAGAGTGAGATACTTGTGAGCTTCGTGAACGATGTAGCTTCCTTAGAGCAGAGAAGTGACTTAGTTTACCTGAAAACATGCCTTGCATGTAGGAAGACACAGAGCATGGGACTTACTCCAATTCTGAAGGGAAACACACAGTACATTTCTCACGAGGAAACACACTATGCGTTTAGGAAGAAGCACGCTCTTGCTTTCTCTCAGAAAAAAAAGAATGGTGTTTCCTAAACATACGGACCACTGCTAGTTCAACTCTGCTTTTGAACCTGATACAAACCACAAGTCATCTAACAACAATGCTTTTCAGTTAAAAGTGAGAAACGTGTGATCTTCATAAACGATTTATTTTCATTTAAGCTGAAAAGTGACTGCGTTTACCTGAAATGATGTCTTGCTTGTAGGAAGACACGGAGCCTGGAATTTAACTCCATTTCTGAAGGGAAACACATAGCACAGTTCTCATCCATGAAACACACTCTGCTTTAGAGCAAGAAGCGCGCTCTTGCTTTCTACGTGTCTCTAATACAGAAGGAAATGTGACTGTGGTCAGAAAAAAATAACGGTGTTTCCTACACATAAGTACCATATCTAGGTCAACTCTTCTTCTGAAACTGGTAGAAAGCTCAGTTCCATTAACATGCAATGCTTTCAAGTTAAGAGCGAGAAACGTGTGAGCTTCGTGAACGATGTAGCTTCCTTAGAGCTGAGAAGTGACTTAGTTTACCTGAACATATGTCTTGCTTGTAGGAAGACAAAGAGCCTGGGATTTAACTCCATTTCTGAAGGGAAACAAGCAGCACAGTTCTTATCCATGAAAAACACTCTGCTTTAGAGCAAGAAGCATGCTCTTGCTTTCCAGATTCTCTAAAAGAGCCAGAAAATTGAGGGTACTCCGAACAAAAGAATGGTGTTTCCTACACTTACGAACCATTGCTAGTTCAACTCTGCTTCTGAAACTGATACAAACCACAAGTCATCTAACATCCAATGCTTTTCAGTTAAGAGCGAGAAACCTGTGAGCTTCGTAAATGATTTATATTCATTTGAGCTGAAAAGTTACTGCGTTTACCTGAAAAGATGTCTTGCTTGTAGGAATATAGAAAGCCTGGGATTTAACTCCATTTCTGAAGGGAAACACACAGCAAAGTTCTCATCCATGAAACACACTCTGCTTTAGATCACGAATCATGCTCTTGCTTCCTAGAGTCTCTAATAGAGCAGGAATGTGAGTGAGCTCAGAACAAAAGAACGGTGTTTCCTACACATACCGACCATAGCAAGTTCAACTCTGCTTCTGAAACTGATACAAACCACAAGTCATCTAACATCCAATGCTTTTCATTTAAGAGTGAGAAACGTGTGATCTTCGTGAACGATTTACATTCATTTAAGCTGAAAAGTGACTGTGTTTACCTGAAATGATGTCTTGCTTGTAGAAGACACAGACCTGTAATTAAACTCCATTTCTGAAGGGAAACAAACAGCACAGTTCTCATCCATGAAACACACTCTGCTTTAGAGCATGAAGCATGCTCTTGCTTTCTAGAGTCTCTAAAAGAGCAGGAAACTTGAGTGTGCTCAGAACAAAAGAACGGATTTTCCTACACATACGGACCATATCTAGGTCAACTCTTCTTCTGGAACTGATTCAAACCACAGTTCCATTAACATGCAATGCTTTCAAGTTAAGAGGGGAAACGTGTGAGCTTCGTGAACGATGTAGCTTCCTTTTAGCTGAATAGTGACTGAGTTTTCTTGAACAGATGTCTTGCTTGTATGAAGACACAGAGCCTGTGTTTTAACTCCATTTCTGAAGGGAAACACACAGCACATTTCTCACGATGAAACACACTCTGCGTTTAGGAAGAAGCACGCTCTTGCTTTCTAGAGTCTCTAATAGAGCAGGAAACATGAGTGTGCTCAGAACAAAAGAACGGTGTTTCCTACACAAACGGACCACGGCTAGTTCAACTCTGCTTCTGAAACTGATACAAACCACAAGTCATCTAACATCCAATGCTTTTCAGTTAAGAGTGAGAAACGTGTGATCTTCATAAACAATTTATATTCATTTAAGCTGAAAAGTGAGTGCGTTTACATGAAATGATGTCTTGCTTGTAGGAGGACACAAGCCTGGAATTTAACTCTATTACTGAAGGGAAACACTCAGCACAGTTCTCATCCATGAAACACACAATGCTTTAGAGCAAGAAGCACGCTCTTGCTTTCTAAGAGTCTCTAATACAGCAGGAAAGGTGACTGTGGTCAGAACAAAATAACGGTGTTTCCTACACGTACAGACCATATCTAGGTCAACTCTGTTTCTGAAACTGATACAAACAACAAGTCATCCAACATCCAATGCTTTTCAGTTAAGAGCGAGAAACGTGTGAGCTTTGTAAACGATTTATATTCTTTTGAGCTGAAAAGTGACTGCGTTTACCTGAAATGATGTCTTGCTTGTAGGAAGACACAGGGCCTGGAATTTAACTCCATTTCTGAAGGGAAACACACAGCACCGATCTCATCCATGAAACACACTCTACTTTAGAGCAAGAAGCACGCTCTTGCTTTCTAAGAGTCTCTAATACAGCAGGAACCGTGTCTGTGGTCAGAACCAAATAACGGTGTTTCCTACACATAAAGAGCATATCTAGGTCAACTCTTCTTCTGAAACTGATACAAACCACAGTTCCATTAACATGCAATGCTTTCAAGTTAAGAGGGAGAAACGTGTGAGCTTCGTGAACGATGTAGCTTTCTTTGAGCTGAAAAGTGACTGAGTTTACTTGAACAGATGTCTTGCTTGTAGGAAGACACAGAGCCTGTGATTTAACTCCATTTCTGAAGGGAAACACACAGCACATTTCTCACGATGAAACACACTCTGCATTAGAGCACGAAGCATGCTCTTGCTTTCTAGAGTCTCTAATAGAGCAGGAAACATGAGTGTGCTCAGAACAAAAGAACGGTGTTTCCTACACATACGGACCACTGCTATTTCAACACTGCTTCTGAAACTTATACAAACCACAAGTCATCTAACATCCAATGCTTTTCCGTTAGAGTGAGAAACGTGTGATCTTCGTAAACAATTTATATTCATTTAAGCTGAAAAGTGACTGCGTTTACCTGAAATGATGTCTTGCTTGTAGGAAGCCACGGAGCCTGGAATTTAACTCCATTTCTGAAGGGAAACACACAGCACAGTTCTCTTCCATGAAACACACACTGCTTTAGAGCAAGAATCACGCTCTTGCTTTCTAAGAGTCTCTAATACAGCAGGAAACGTGACTGTGGTCAGAACAAAATAACGGTGTTTCCTGCACATACGGACTGTTGCTAGTTCAACTCTGCTTCTGAAACTGATACAAACCACAGGTCCTCTAATATACAATGCTTTACAGTTAAGAGCAAGAAACGTGTGAGCTTCGTGAACGAAGTAGCTTTGTTTGAGCTCAATGGTGACTGAGTTTACGTGAAACGAAGTCTTGCTTGTAGGAAGATACAGAGCCTGTGATTTAACTCCATTTCTGAAGTTAAACACACAGCACATTTCTCATGACGAAACACACTCTGCGTTTAGGAAGAAGCACGCTATTGCTTTCTAGAGTCTCTAATAGAGCAGGAAACTTGAGTGTGCTCAGAACAAAAGAACGGTGTTTCCTACACATACGGACCATAGCTAGTTCAAATCTGCTTCTGATACTGATACAAACCACAAGTCATCTAACATCCAATGCTTTTCAGTTAAAAGCGAGAAAAGTGTGAGCTTCATAAACGATTTATATTCTTTTGAGCTGAAAAGTGACTGCGTTTACCTGAAATGATTTCTTGCTTGTAGGAAGACACAGGGCCTGGAATTTAACTCCATTTATGAAGGGAAACACACAGCACATTTCTCATCAATGAACCACACTCCACTTTAGAGCAAGAAGCACGCTCTTGCTTTCTAAGTGTCTCTAATACAGCAGGAAACGTGTCTGTGGTCAGAACCAAATAACGGTGTTTCCTACACATAAGGAGCATATCTAGGTCAACTCTTCTTCTGAAACTGATACAAACCACAGTTCCATTAACATGCAATGCTTTCAAGTTAAGAGGGAGAAACGTGTGAGCTTCGTGAACGATGTAGCTTCCTTTGAGCTGAAAAGTGACTGAGTTTACTTGAAAAGATGTCTTGCTTGTAGGAAGACACAGAGCCTGTGATTTAACTCCATTTCTGAAGGGAAACACACAGCACATTTCTCACAATGAAACACACTCTGCATTTAGGAAGAAGCACGCTCTTGCTTTCTAGAGTCTCTAATAGAGCAGGAAACTTGAGTGAGCTCAGAACAAAAGAACGGTGTTTCCTACACATATGGACCATAGCTAGTTCAACTCTGCTTCTGAAACTGATACAAACCACAAGTCTTCTAACATCCAATGCTTTTCAGTTAAGAGCGAGAAACCTGTGAGCTTTGTAAACGATTTATATTCTTTTGAGCTGAAAAGTGACTGCGTTTACCTGAAATGATTTCTTGCTTGTAGGAAGACAGGGGGCCTGGAATTTAACTCTATTTCTGAAGGGAAACACACAGCACAGTTCTCATCCATGAAACACACTCTACTTTAGAGCAAGAAGCACGCTCTTGCTTTCTAAGAGTTTCTAATACAGCAGGAAACGTGACTGTGGTCAGAACAAAATAACTGTGTTTCCTACACATACGGACCATATCTAGGTCAACTCTTCTACTGAAACTGATACAAACCACTGTTCCATTAACATGCAATGCTTTCAAGTTACGAGCGAGAAACGTGTGAGCTTTGTGAACGATGTAGCTTCCTTTGAGCTGAAAAGTGACTGAGTTTACTTGAAAAGACGTCTTGCTTGTAGGAAGACACAGAGATTGGGATTTAACTCCATTTCTGAAAGGAAACACACAGCACAGTTCTCATCCATGAAAAACAATCTGCTTTAGAGGAAGAAGCATGCTCTTGCTTTCTAGAGTCTCTAAAAGAGCCAAAAACTTGAGTGTACTCATAACAAAAGAACGGTGTTTCCTACACATACGGACCATATCTAGGTCAACTCTTCCTCTGAAACTAATAAAAACCACAGTTCCTCTAACATGCAATGCTTTCCATTTAAGAGTGAGATACTTGTGAGCTTCGTGAACGATGTAGCTTCCTTAGAGCAGAGAAGTGACTTAGTTTACCTGAAAACATGCCTTGCATGTAGGAAGACACAGAGCATGGGACTTACTCCATTTCTGAAGGGAAACACACAGTACATTTCTCACGAGGAAACACACTATGCGTTTAGGAAGAAGCACGCTCTTGCTTTCTCTCAGAAAAAAAAGAATGGTGTTTCCTAAACATACGGACCACTGCTAGTTCAACTCTGCTTTTGAACCTGATACAAACCACAAGTCATCTAACAACAATGCTTTTCAGTTAAAAGTGAGAAACGTGTGATCTTCATAAACGATTTATTTTCATTTAAGCTGAAAAGTGACTGCGTTTACCTGAAATGATGTCTTGCTTGTAGGAAGACACGGAGCCTGGAATTTAACTCCATTTCTGAAGGGAAACACATAGCACAGTTCTCATCCATGAAACACACTCTGCTTTAGAGCAAGAAGCGCGCTCTTGCTTTCTACGTGTCTCTAATACAGAAGGAAATGTGACTGTGGTCAGAAAAAAATAACGGTGTTTCCTACACATAAGTACCATATCTAGGTCAACTCTTCTTCTGAAACTGGTAGAAAGCTCAGTTCCATTAACATGCAATGCTTTCAAGTTAAGAGCGAGAAACGTGTGAGCTTCGTGAACGATGTAGCTTCCTTAGAGCTGAGAAGTGACTTAGTTTACCTGAACATATGTCTTGCTTGTAGGAAGACAAAGAGCCTGGGATTTAACTCCATTTCTGAAGGGAAACAAGCAGCACAGTTCTTATCCATGAAAAACACTCTGCTTTAGAGCAAGAAGCATGCTCTTGCTTTCCAGATTCTCTAAAAGAGCCAGAAAATTGAGGGTACTCCGAAAAGAAGAATGGTGTTTCCTACACTTACGAACCATTGCTAGTTCAACTCTGCTTCTGAAACTGATACAAACCACAAGTCATCTAACATCCAATGCTTTTCAGTTAAGAGCGAGAAACCTGTGAGCTTCGTAAATGATTTATATTCATTTGAGCTGAAAAGTTACTGCGTTTACCTGAAAAGATGTCTTGCTTGTAGGAATATAGAAAGCCTGGGATTTAACTCCATTTCTGAAGGGAAACACACAGCAAAGTTCTCATCCATGAAACACACTCTGCTTTAGATCACGAATCATGCTCTTGCTTCCTAGAGTCTCTAATAGAGCAGGAATGTGAGTGAGCTCAGAACAAAAGAACGGTGTTTCCTACACATACCGACCATAGCAAGTTCAACTCTGCTTCTGAAACTGATACAAACCACAAGTCATCTAACATCCAATGCTTTTCATTTAAGAGTGAGAAACGTGTGATCTTCGTGAACGATTTACATTCATTTAAGCTGAAAAGTGACTGTGTTTACCTGAAATGATGTCTTGCTTGTAGAAGACACAGACCTGTAATTAAACTCCATTTCTGAAGGGAAACAAACAGCACAGTTCTCATCCATGAAACACACTCTGCTTTAGAGCATGAAGCATGCTCTTGCTTTCTAGGGTCTCTAAAAGAGCAGGAAACTTGAGTGTGCTCAGAACAAAAGAACGGATTTTCCTACACATACGGACCATATCTAGGTCAACTCTTCTTCTGGAACTGATTCAAACCACAGTTCCATTAACATGCAATGCTTTCAAGTTAAGAGGGGAAACGTGTGAGCTTCGTGAACGATGTAGCTTCCTTTTAGCTGAATAGTGACTGAGTTTTCTTGAACAGATGTCTTGCTTGTATGAAGACACAGAGCCTGTGTTTTAACTCCATTTCTGAAGGGAAACACACAGCACATTTCTCACGATGAAACACACTCTGCGTTTAGGAAGAAGCACGCTCTTGCTTTCTAGAGTCTCTAATAGAGCAGGAAACATGAGTGTGCTCAGAACAAAAGAACGGTGTTTCCTACACAAACGGACCACGGCTAGTTCAACTCTGCTTCTGAAACTGATACAAACCACAAGTCATCTAACATCCAATGCTTTTCAGTTAAGAGTGAGAAACGTGTGATCTTCATAAACAATTTATATTCATTTAAGCTGAAAAGTGAGTGCGTTTACATGAAATGATGTCTTGCTTGTAGGAGGACACAAGCCTGGAATTTAACTCTATTACTGAAGGGAAACACTCAGCACAGTTCTCATCCATGAAACACACAATGCTTTAGAGCAAGAAGCACGCTCTTGCTTTCTAAGAGTCTCTAATACAGCAGGAAAGGTGACTGTGGTCAGAACAAAATAACGGTGTTTCCTACACGTACAGACCATATCTAGGTCAACTCTGTTTCTGAAACTGATACAAACAACAAGTCATCCAACATCCAATGCTTTTCAGTTAAGAGCGAGAAACGTGTGAGCTTTGTAAACGATTTATATTCTTTTGAGCTGAAAAGTGACTGCGTTTACCTGAAATGATGTCTTGCTTGTAGGAAGACACAGGGCCTGGAATTTAACTCCATTTCTGAAGGGAAACACACAGCACATTTCTCACGATGAAACACACTCTGCGTTTAGGAAGAAGCACGCTCTTGCTTTCTAGAGTCTCTAATAGAGCAGGAAACATGAGTGTGCTCAGAACAAAAGAACGGTGTTTCCTATACAAACGGACCACGGCTAGTTCAACTCTGCTTCTGAAACTGATACAAACCACAAGTCATCTAACATCCAATGCTTTTCAGTTAAGAGTGAGAAACGTGTGATCTTCATAAACAATTTATATTCATTTAAGCTGAAAAGTGAGTGCGTTTACATGAAATGATGTCTTGCTTGTAGGAGGACACAAGCCTGGAATTTAACTCTATTACTGAAGGGAAACACTCAGCACAGTTCTCATCCATGAAACACACAATGCTTTAGAGCAAGAAGCACGCTCTTGCTTTCTAAGAGTCTCTAATACAGCAGGAAAGGTGACTGTGGTCAGAACAAAATAACGGTGTTTCCTACACGTACAGACCATATCTAGGTCAACTCTGTTTCTGAAACTGATACAAACAACAAGTCATCCAACATCCAATGCTTTTCAGTTAAGAGCGAGAAACGTGTGAGCTTTGTAAACGATTTATATTCTTTTGAGCTGAAAAGTGACTGCGTTTACCTGAAATGATGTCTTGCTTGTAGGAAGACACAGGGCCTGGAATTTAACTCCATTTCTGAAGGGAAACACACAGCACCGATCTCATCCATGAAACACACTCTACTTTAGAGCAAGAAGCACGCTCTTGCTTTCTAAGAGTCTCTAATACAGCAGGAACCGTGTCTGTGGTCAGAACCAAATAACGGTGTTTCCTACACATAAAGAGCATATCTAGGTCAACTCTTCTTCTGAAACTGATACAAACCACAGTTCCATTAACATGCAATGCTTTCAAGTTAAGAGGGAGAAACGTGTGAGCTTCGTGAACGATGTAGCTTTCTTTGAGCTGAAAAGTGACTGAGTTTACTTGAACAGATGTCTTGCTTGTAGGAAGACACAGAGCCTGTGATTTAACTCCATTTCTGAAGGGAAACACACAGCACATTTCTCACGATGAAACACACTCTGCATTAGAGCACGAAGCATGCTCTTGCTTTCTAGAGTCTCTAATAGAGCAGGAAACATGAGTGTGCTCAGAACAAAAGAACGGTGTTTCCTACACATACGGACCACTGCTATTTCAACACTGCTTCTGAAACTTATACAAACCACAAGTCATCTAACATCCAATGCTTTTCCGTTAGAGTGAGAAACGTGTGATCTTCGTAAACAATTTATATTCATTTAAGCTGAAAAGTGACTGCGTTTACCTGAAATGATGTCTTGCTTGTAGGAAGCCACGGAGCCTGGAATTTAACTCCATTTCTGAAGGGAAACACACAGCACAGTTCTCTTCCATGAAACACACACTGCTTTAGAGCAAGAATCACGCTCTTGCTTTCTAAGAGTCTCTAATACAGCAGGAAACGTGACTGTGGTCAGAACAAAATAACGGTGTTTCCTGCACATACGGACTGTTGCTAGTTCAACTCTGCTTCTGAAACTGATACAAACCACAGGTCCTCTAATATACAATGCTTTACAGTTAAGAGCAAGAAACGTGTGAGCTTCGTGAACGAAGTAGCTTTGTTTGAGCTCAATGGTGACTGAGTTTACGTGAAACGAAGTCTTGCTTGTAGGAAGATACAGAGCCTGTGATTTAACTCCATTTCTGAAGTTAAACACACAGCACATTTCTCATGACGAAACACACTCTGCGTTTAGGAAGAAGCACGCTATTGCTTTCTAGAGTCTCTAATAGAGCAGGAAACTTGAGTGTGCTCAGAACAAAAGAACGGTGTTTCCTACACATACGGACCATAGCTAGTTCAAATCTGCTTCTGATACTGATACAAACCACAAGTCATCTAACATCCAATGCTTTTCAGTTAAAAGCGAGAAAAGTGTGAGCTTCATAAACGATTTATATTCTTTTGAGCTGAAAAGTGACTGCGTTTACCTGAAATGATTTCTTGCTTGTAGGAAGACACAGGGCCTGGAATTTAACTCCATTTATGAAGGGAAACACACAGCACATTTCTCATCAATGAACCACACTCCACTTTAGAGCAAGAAGCACGCTCTTGCTTTCTAAGTGTCTCTAATACAGCAGGAAACGTGTCTGTGGTCAGAACCAAATAACGGTGTTTCCTACACATAAGGAGCATATCTAGGTCAACTCTTCTTCTGAAACTGATACAAACCACAGTTCCATTAACATGCAATGCTTTCAAGTTAAGAGGGAGAAACGTGTGAGCTTCGTGAACGATGTAGCTTCCTTTGAGCTGAAAAGTGACTGAGTTTACTTGAAAAGATGTCTTGCTTGTAGGAAGACACAGAGCCTGTGATTTAACTCCATTTCTGAAGGGAAACACACAGCACATTTCTCACAATGAAACACACTCTGCATTTAGGAAGAAGCACGCTCTTGCTTTCTAGAGTCTCTAATAGAGCAGGAAACTTGAGTGAGCTCAGAACAAAAGAACGGTGTTTCCTACACATATGGACCATAGCTAGTTCAACTCTGCTTCTGAAACTGATACAAACCACAAGTCTTCTAACATCCAATGCTTTTCAGTTAAGAGCGAGAAACCTGTGAGCTTTGTAAACGATTTATATTCTTTTGAGCTGAAAAGTGACTGCGTTTACCTGAAATGATTTCTTGCTTGTAGGAAGACAGGGGGCCTGGAATTTAACTCTATTTCTGAAGGGAAACACACAGCACAGTTCTCATCCATGAAACACACTCTACTTTAGAGCAAGAAGCACGCTCTTGCTTTCTAAGAGTTTCTAATACAGCAGGAAACGTGACTGTGGTCAGAACAAAATAACTGTGTTTCCTACACATACGGACCATATCTAGGTCAACTCTTCTACTGAAACTGATACAAACCACTGTTCCATTAACATGCAATGCTTTCAAGTTACGAGCGAGAAACGTGTGAGCTTTGTGAACGATGTAGCTTCCTTTGAGCTGAAAAGTGACTGAGTTTACTTGAAAAGACGTCTTGCTTGTAGGAAGACACAGAGATTGGGATTTAACTCCATTTCTGAAAGGAAACACACAGCACAGTTCTCATCCATGAAAAACAATCTGCTTTAGAGGAAGAAGCATGCTCTTGCTTTCTAGAGTCTCTAAAAGAGCCAAAAACTTGAGTGTACTCATAACAAAAGAACGGTGTTTCCTACACATACGGACCATATCTAGGTCAACTCTTCCTCTGAAACTAATAAAAACCACAGTTCCTCTAACATGCAATGCTTTCCATTTAAGAGTGAGATACTTGTGAGCTTCGTGAACGATGTAGCTTCCTTAGAGCAGAGAAGTGACTTAGTTTACCTGAAAACATGCCTTGCATGTAGGAAGACACAGAGCATGGGACTTACTCCAATTCTGAAGGGAAACACACAGTACATTTCTCACGAGGAAACACACTATGCGTTTAGGAAGAAGCACGCTCTTGCTTTCTCTCAGAAAAAAAAGAATGGTGTTTCCTAAACATACGGACCACTGCTAGTTCAACTCTGCTTTTGAACCTGATACAAACCACAAGTCATCTAACAACAATGCTTTTCAGTTAAAAGTGAGAAACGTGTGATCTTCATAAACGATTTATTTTCATTTAAGCTGAAAAGTGACTGCGTTTACCTGAAATGATGTCTTGCTTGTAGGAAGACACGGAGCCTGGAATTTAACTCCATTTCTGAAGGGAAACACATAGCACAGTTCTCATCCATGAAACACACTCTGCTTTAGAGCAAGAAGCGCGCTCTTGCTTTCTACGTGTCTCTAATACAGAAGGAAATGTGACTGTGGTCAGAAAAAAATAACGGTGTTTCCTACACATAAGTACCATATCTAGGTCAACTCTTCTTCTGAAACTGGTAGAAAGCTCAGTTCCATTAACATGCAATGCTTTCAAGTTAAGAGCGAGAAACGTGTGAGCTTCGTGAACGATGTAGCTTCCTTAGAGCTGAGAAGTGACTTAGTTTACCTGAACATATGTCTTGCTTGTAGGAAGACAAAGAGCCTGGGATTTAACTCCATTTCTGAAGGGAAACAAGCAGCACAGTTCTTATCCATGAAAAACACTCTGCTTTAGAGCAAGAAGCATGCTCTTGCTTTCCAGATTCTCTAAAAGAGCCAGAAAATTGAGGGTACTCCGAAAAGAAGAATGGTGTTTCCTACACTTACGAACCATTGCTAGTTCAACTCTGCTTCTGAAACTGATACAAACCACAAGTCATCTAACATCCAATGCTTTTCAGTTAAGAGCGAGAAACCTGTGAGCTTCGTAAATGATTTATATTCATTTGAGCTGAAAAGTTACTGCGTTTACCTGAAAAGATGTCTTGCTTGTAGGAATATAGAAAGCCTGGGATTTAACTCCATTTCTGAAGGGAAACACACAGCAAAGTTCTCATCCATGAAACACACTCTGCTTTAGATCACGAATCATGCTCTTGCTTCCTAGAGTCTCTAATAGAGCAGGAATGTGAGTGAGCTCAGAACAAAAGAACGGTGTTTCCTACACATACCGACCATAGCAAGTTCAACTCTGCTTCTGAAACTGATACAAACCACAAGTCATCTAACATCCAATGCTTTTCATTTAAGAGTGAGAAACGTGTGATCTTCGTGAACGATTTACATTCATTTAAGCTGAAAAGTGACTGTGTTTACCTGAAATGATGTCTTGCTTGTAGAAGACACAGACCTGTAATTAAACTCCATTTCTGAAGGGAAACAAACAGCACAGTTCTCATCCATGAAACACACTCTGCTTTAGAGCATGAAGCATGCTCTTGCTTTCTAGGGTCTCTAAAAGAGCAGGAAACTTGAGTGTGCTCAGAACAAAAGAACGGATTTTCCTACACATACGGACCATATCTAGGTCAACTCTTCTTCTGGAACTGATTCAAACCACAGTTCCATTAACATGCAATGCTTTCAAGTTAAGAGGGGAAACGTGTGAGCTTCGTGAACGATGTAGCTTCCTTTTAGCTGAATAGTGACTGAGTTTTCTTGAACAGATGTCTTGCTTGTATGAAGACACAGAGCCTGTGTTTTAACTCCATTTCTGAAGGGAAACACACAGCACATTTCTCACGATGAAACACACTCTGCGTTTAGGAAGAAGCACGCTCTTGCTTTCTAGAGTCTCTAATAGAGCAGGAAACATGAGTGTGCTCAGAACAAAAGAACGGTGTTTCCTACACAAACGGACCACGGCTAGTTCAACTCTGCTTCTGAAACTGATACAAACCACAAGTCATCTAACATCCAATGCTTTTCAGTTAAGAGTGAGAAACGTGTGATCTTCATAAACAATTTATATTCATTTAAGCTGAAAAGTGAGTGCGTTTACATGAAATGATGTCTTGCTTGTAGGAGGACACAAGCCTGGAATTTAACTCTATTACTGAAGGGAAACACTCAGCACAGTTCTCATCCATGAAACACACAATGCTTTAGAGCAAGAAGCACGCTCTTGCTTTCTAAGAGTCTCTAATACAGCAGGAAAGGTGACTGTGGTCAGAACAAAATAACGGTGTTTCCTACACGTACAGACCATATCTAGGTCAACTCTGTTTCTGAAACTGATACAAACAACAAGTCATCCAACATCCAATGCTTTTCAGTTAAGAGCAAGAAACGTGTGAGCTTTGTAAACGATTTATATTCTTTTGAGCTGAAAAGTGACTGCGTTTACCTGAAATGATGTCTTGCTTGTAGGAAGACACAGGGCCTGGAATTTAACTCCATTTCTGAAGGGAAACACACAGCACATTTCTCACGATGAAACACACTCTGCGTTTAGGAAGAAGCACGCTCTTGCTTTCTAGAGTCTCTAATAGAGCAGGAAACATGAGTGTGCTCAGAACAAAAGAACGGTGTTTCCTATACAAACGGACCACGGCTAGTTCAACTCTGCTTCTGAAACTGATACAAACCACAAGTCATCTAACATCCAATGCTTTTCAGTTAAGAGTGAGAAACGTGTGATCTTCATAAACAATTTATATTCATTTAAGCTGAAAAGTGAGTGCGTTTACATGAAATGATGTCTTGCTTGTAGGAGGACACAAGCCTGGAATTTAACTCTATTACTGAAGGGAAACACTCAGCACAGTTCTCATCCATGAAACACACAATGCTTTAGAGCAAGAAGCACGCTCTTGCTTTCTAAGAGTCTCTAATACAGCAGGAAAGGTGACTGTGGTCAGAACAAAATAACGGTGTTTCCTACACGTACAGACCATATCTAGGTCAACTCTGTTTCTGAAACTGATACAAACAACAAGTCATCCAACATCCAATGCTTTTCAGTTAAGAGCGAGAAACGTGTGAGCTTTGTAAACGATTTATATTCTTTTGAGCTGAAAAGTGACTGCGTTTACCTGAAATGATGTCTTGCTTGTAGGAAGACACAGGGCCTGGAATTTAACTCCATTTCTGAAGGGAAACACACAGCACCGATCTCATCCATGAAACACACTCTACTTTAGAGCAAGAAGCACGCTCTTGCTTTCTAAGAGTCTCTAATACAGCAGGAACCGTGTCTGTGGTCAGAACCAAATAACGGTGTTTCCTACACATAAAGAGCATATCTAGGTCAACTCTTCTTCTGAAACTGATACAAACCACAGTTCCATTAACATGCAATGCTTTCAAGTTAAGAGGGAGAAACGTGTGAGCTTCGTGAACGATGTAGCTTTCTTTGAGCTGAAAAGTGACTGAGTTTACTTGAACAGATGTCTTGCTTGTAGGAAGACACAGAGCCTGTGATTTAACTCCATTTCTGAAGGGAAACACACAGCACATTTCTCACGATGAAACACACTCTGCATTAGAGCACGAAGCATGCTCTTGCTTTCTAGAGTCTCTAATAGAGCAGGAAACATGAGTGTGCTCAGAACAAAAGAACGGTGTTTCCTACACATACGGACCACTGCTATTTCAACACTGCTTCTGAAACTTATACAAACCACAAGTCATCTAACATCCAATGCTTTTCCGTTAGAGTGAGAAACGTGTGATCTTCGTAAACAATTTATATTCATTTAAGCTGAAAAGTGACTGCGTTTACCTGAAATGATGTCTTGCTTGTAGGAAGCCACGGAGCCTGGAATTTAACTCCATTTCTGAAGGGAAACACACAGCACAGTTCTCTTCCATGAAACACACACTGCTTTAGAGCAAGAATCACGCTCTTGCTTTCTAAGAGTCTCTAATACAGCAGGAAACGTGACTGTGGTCAGAACAAAATAACGGTGTTTCCTGCACATACGGACTGTTGCTAGTTCAACTCTGCTTCTGAAACTGATACAAACCACAGGTCCTCTAATATACAATGCTTTACAGTTAAGAGCAAGAAACGTGTGAGCTTCGTGAACGAAGTAGCTTTGTTTGAGCTCAATGGTGACTGAGTTTACGTGAAACGAAGTCTTGCTTGTAGGAAGATACAGAGCCTGTGATTTAACTCCATTTCTGAAGTTAAACACACAGCACATTTCTCATGACGAAACACACTCTGCGTTTAGGAAGAAGCACGCTATTGCTTTCTAGAGTCTCTAATAGAGCAGGAAACTTGAGTGTGCTCAGAACAAAAGAACGGTGTTTCCTACACATACGGACCATAGCTAGTTCAAATCTGCTTCTGATACTGATACAAACCACAAGTCATCTAACATCCAATGCTTTTCAGTTAAAAGCGAGAAAAGTGTGAGCTTCATAAACGATTTATATTCTTTTGAGCTGAAAAGTGACTGCGTTTACCTGAAATGATTTCTTGCTTGTAGGAAGACACAGGGCCTGGAATTTAACTCCATTTATGAAGGGAAACACACAGCACATTTCTCATCAATGAACCACACTCCACTTTAGAGCAAGAAGCACGCTCTTGCTTTCTAAGTGTCTCTAATACAGCAGGAAACGTGTCTGTGGTCAGAACCAAATAACGGTGTTTCCTACACATAAGGAGCATATCTAGGTCAACTCTTCTTCTGAAACTGATACAAACCACAGTTCCATTAACATGCAATGCTTTCAAGTTAAGAGGGAGAAACGTGTGAGCTTCGTGAACGATGTAGCTTCCTTTGAGCTGAAAAGTGACTGAGTTTACTTGAAAAGATGTCTTGCTTGTAGGAAGACACAGAGCCTGTGATTTAACTCCATTTCTGAAGGGAAACACACAGCACATTTCTCACAATGAAACACACTCTGCATTTAGGAAGAAGCACGCTCTTGCTTTCTAGAGTCTCTAATAGAGCAGGAAACTTGAGTGAGCTCAGAACAAAAGAATGGTGTTTCCTACACATATGGACCATAGCTAGTTCAACTCTGCTTCTGAAACTGATACAAACCACAAGTCTTCTAACATCCAATGCTTTTCAGTTAAGAGCGAGAAACCTGTGAGCTTTGTAAACGATTTATATTCTTTTGAGCTGAAAAGTGACTGCGTTTACCTGAAATGATTTCTTGCTTGTAGGAAGACAGGGGGCCTGGAATTTAACTCTATTTCTGAAGGGAAACACACAGCACAGTTCTCATCCATGAAACACACTCTACTTTAGAGCAAGAAGCACGCTCTTGCTTTCTAAGAGTTTCTAATACAGCAGGAAACGTGACTGTGGTCAGAACAAAATAACTGTGTTTCCTACACATACGGACCATATCTAGGTCAACTCTTCTACTGAAACTGATACAAACCACTGTTCCATTAACATGCAATGCTTTCAAGTTACGAGCGAGAAACGTGTGAGCTTTGTGAACGATGTAGCTTCCTTTGAGCTGAAAAGTGACTGAGTTTACTTGAAAAGACGTCTTGCTTGTAGGAAGACACAGAGATTGGGATTTAACTCCATTTCTGAAAGGAAACACACAGCACAGTTCTCATCCATGAAAAACAATCTGCTTTAGAGGAAGAAGCATGCTCTTGCTTTCTAGAGTCTCTAAAAGAGCCAAAAACTTGAGTGTACTCATAACAAAAGAACGGTGTTTCCTACACATACGGACCATATCTAGGTCAACTCTTCCTCTGAAACTAATAAAAACCACAGTTCCTCTAACATGCAATGCTTTCCATTTAAGAGTGAGATACTTGTGAGCTTCGTGAACGATGTAGCTTCCTTAGAGCAGAGAAGTGACTTAGTTTACCTGAAAACATGCCTTGCATGTAGGAAGACACAGAGCATGGGACTTACTCCAATTCTGAAGGGAAACACACAGTACATTTCTCACGAGGAAACACACTATGCGTTTAGGAAGAAGCACGCTCTTGCTTTCTCTCAGAAAAAAAAGAATGGTGTTTCCTAAACATACGGACCACTGCTAGTTCAACTCTGCTTTTGAACCTGATACAAACCACAAGTCATCTAACAACAATGCTTTTCAGTTAAAAGTGAGAAACGTGTGATCTTCATAAACGATTTATTTTCATTTAAGCTGAAAAGTGACTGCGTTTACCTGAAATGATGTCTTGCTTGTAGGAAGACACGGAGCCTGGAATTTAACTCCATTTCTGAAGGGAAACACATAGCACAGTTCTCATCCATGAAACACACTCTGCTTTAGAGCAAGAAGCGCGCTCTTGCTTTCTACGTGTCTCTAATACAGAAGGAAATGTGACTGTGGTCAGAAAAAAATAACGGTGTTTCCTACACATAAGTACCATATCTAGGTCAACTCTTCTTCTGAAACTGGTAGAAAGCTCAGTTCCATTAACATGCAATGCTTTCAAGTTAAGAGCGAGAAACGTGTGAGCTTCGTGAACGATGTAGCTTCCTTAGAGCTGAGAAGTGACTTAGTTTACCTGAACATATGTCTTGCTTGTAGGAAGACAAAGAGCCTGGGATTTAACTCCATTTCTGAAGGGAAACAAGCAGCACAGTTCTTATCCATGAAAAACACTCTGCTTTAGAGCAAGAAGCATGCTCTTGCTTTCCAGATTCTCTAAAAGAGCCAGAAAATTGAGGGTACTCCGAACAAAAGAATGGTGTTTCCTACACTTACGAACCATTGCTAGTTCAACTCTGCTTCTGAAACTGATACAAACCACAAGTCATCTAACATCCAATGCTTTTCAGTTAAGAGCGAGAAACCTGTGAGCTTCGTAAATGATTTATATTCATTTGAGCTGAAAAGTTACTGCGTTTACCTGAAAAGATGTCTTGCTTGTAGGAATATAGAAAGCCTGGGATTTAACTCCATTTCTGAAGGGAAACACACAGCAAAGTTCTCATCCATGAAACACACTCTGCTTTAGATCACGAATCATGCTCTTGCTTCCTAGAGTCTCTAATAGAGCAGGAATGTGAGTGAGCTCAGAACAAAAGAACGGTGTTTCCTACACATACCGACCATAGCAAGTTCAACTCTGCTTCTGAAACTGATACAAACCACAAGTCATCTAACATCCAATGCTTTTCATTTAAGAGTGAGAAACGTGTGATCTTCGTGAACGATTTACATTCATTTAAGCTGAAAAGTGACTGTGTTTACCTGAAATGATGTCTTGCTTGTAGAAGACACAGACCTGTAATTAAACTCCATTTCTGAAGGGAAACAAACAGCACAGTTCTCATCCATGAAACACACTCTGCTTTAGAGCATGAAGCATGCTCTTGCTTTCTAGAGTCTCTAAAAGAGCAGGAAACTTGAGTGTGCTCAGAACAAAAGAACGGATTTTCCTACACATACGGACCATATCTAGGTCAACTCTTCTTCTGGAACTGATTCAAACCACAGTTCCATTAACATGCAATGCTTTCAAGTTAAGAGGGGAAACGTGTGAGCTTCGTGAACGATGTAGCTTCCTTTTAGCTGAATAGTGACTGAGTTTTCTTGAACAGATGTCTTGCTTGTATGAAGACACAGAGCCTGTGTTTTAACTCCATTTCTGAAGGGAAACACACAGCACATTTCTCACGATGAAACACACTCTGCGTTTAGGAAGAAGCACGCTCTTGCTTTCTAGAGTCTCTAATAGAGCAGGAAACATGAGTGTGCTCAGAACAAAAGAACGGTGTTTCCTACACAAACGGACCACGGCTAGTTCAACTCTGCTTCTGAAACTGATACAAACCACAAGTCATCTAACATCCAATGCTTTTCAGTTAAGAGTGAGAAACGTGTGATCTTCATAAACAATTTATATTCATTTAAGCTGAAAAGTGAGTGCGTTTACATGAAATGATGTCTTGCTTGTAGGAGGACACAAGCCTGGAATTTAACTCTATTACTGAAGGGAAACACTCAGCACAGTTCTCATCCATGAAACACACAATGCTTTAGAGCAAGAAGCACGCTCTTGCTTTCTAAGAGTCTCTAATACAGCAGGAAAGGTGACTGTGGTCAGAACAAAATAACGGTGTTTCCTACACGTACAGACCATATCTAGGTCAACTCTGTTTCTGAAACTGATACAAACAACAAGTCATCCAACATCCAATGCTTTTCAGTTAAGAGCGAGAAACGTGTGAGCTTTGTAAACGATTTATATTCTTTTGAGCTGAAAAGTGACTGCGTTTACCTGAAATGATGTCTTGCTTGTAGGAAGACACAGGGCCTGGAATTTAACTCCATTTCTGAAGGGAAACACACAGCACCGATCTCATCCATGAAACACACTCTACTTTAGAGCAAGAAGCACGCTCTTGCTTTCTAAGAGTCTCTAATACAGCAGGAACCGTGTCTGTGGTCAGAACCAAATAACGGTGTTTCCTACACATAAAGAGCATATCTAGGTCAACTCTTCTTCTGAAACTGATACAAACCACAGTTCCATTAACATGCAATGCTTTCAAGTTAAGAGGGAGAAACGTGTGAGCTTCGTGAACGATGTAGCTTTCTTTGAGCTGAAAAGTGACTGAGTTTACTTGAACAGATGTCTTGCTTGTAGGAAGACACAGAGCCTGTGATTTAACTCCATTTCTGAAGGGAAACACACAGCACATTTCTCACGATGAAACACACTCTGCATTAGAGCACGAAGCATGCTCTTGCTTTCTAGAGTCTCTAATAGAGCAGGAAACATGAGTGTGCTCAGAACAAAAGAACGGTGTTTCCTACACATACGGACCACTGCTATTTCAACACTGCTTCTGAAACTTATACAAACCACAAGTCATCTAACATCCAATGCTTTTCCGTTAGAGTGAGAAACGTGTGATCTTCGTAAACAATTTATATTCATTTAAGCTGAAAAGTGACTGCGTTTACCTGAAATGATGTCTTGCTTGTAGGAAGCCACGGAGCCTGGAATTTAACTCCATTTCTGAAGGGAAACACACAGCACAGTTCTCTTCCATGAAACACACACTGCTTTAGAGCAAGAATCACGCTCTTGCTTTCTAAGAGTCTCTAATACAGCAGGAAACGTGACTGTGGTCAGAACAAAATAACGGTGTTTCCTGCACATACGGACTGTTGCTAGTTCAACTCTGCTTCTGAAACTGATACAAACCACAGGTCCTCTAATATACAATGCTTTACAGTTAAGAGCAAGAAACGTGTGAGCTTCGTGAACGAAGTAGCTTTGTTTGAGCTCAATGGTGACTGAGTTTACGTGAAACGAAGTCTTGCTTGTAGGAAGATACAGAGCCTGTGATTTAACTCCATTTCTGAAGTTAAACACACAGCACATTTCTCATGACGAAACACACTCTGCGTTTAGGAAGAAGCACGCTATTGCTTTCTAGAGTCTCTAATAGAGCAGGAAACTTGAGTGTGCTCAGAACAAAAGAACGGTGTTTCCTACACATACGGACCATAGCTAGTTCAAATCTGCTTCTGATACTGATACAAACCACAAGTCATCTAACATCCAATGCTTTTCAGTTAAAAGCGAGAAAAGTGTGAGCTTCATAAACGATTTATATTCTTTTGAGCTGAAAAGTGACTGCGTTTACCTGAAATGATTTCTTGCTTGTAGGAAGACACAGGGCCTGGAATTTAACTCCATTTATGAAGGGAAACACACAGCACATTTCTCATCAATGAACCACACTCCACTTTAGAGCAAGAAGCACGCTCTTGCTTTCTAAGTGTCTCTAATACAGCAGGAAACGTGTCTGTGGTCAGAACCAAATAACGGTGTTTCCTACACATAAGGAGCATATCTAGGTCAACTCTTCTTCTGAAACTGATACAAACCACAGTTCCATTAACATGCAATGCTTTCAAGTTAAGAGGGGAAACGTGTGAGCTTCGTGAACGATGTAGCTTCCTTTTAGCTGAATAGTGACTGAGTTTTCTTGAACAGATGTCTTGCTTGTATGAAGACACAGAGCCTGTGTTTTAACTCCATTTCTGAAGGGAAACACACAGCACATTTCTCACGATGAAACACACTCTGCGTTTAGGAAGAAGCACGCTCTTGCTTTCTAGAGTCTCTAATAGAGCAGGAAACATGAGTGTGCTCAGAACAAAAGAACGGTGTTTCCTACACAAACGGACCACGGCTAGTTCAACTCTGCTTCTGAAACTGATACAAACCACAAGTCATCTAACATCCAATGCTTTTCAGTTAAGAGTGAGAAACGTGTGATCTTCATAAACAATTTATATTCATTTAAGCTGAAAAGTGAGTGCGTTTACATGAAATGATGTCTTGCTTGTAGGAGGACACAAGCCTGGAATTTAACTCTATTACTGAAGGGAAACACTCAGCACAGTTCTCATCCATGAAACACACAATGCTTTAGAGCAAGAAGCACGCTCTTGCTTTCTAAGAGTCTCTAATACAGCAGGAAAGGTGACTGTGGTCAGAACAAAATAACGGTGTTTCCTACACGTACAGACCATATCTAGGTCAACTCTGTTTCTGAAACTGATACAAACAACAAGTCATCCAACATCCAATGCTTTTCAGTTAAGAGCGAGAAACGTGTGAGCTTTGTAAACGATTTATATTCTTTTGAGCTGAAAAGTGACTGCGTTTACCTGAAATGATGTCTTGCTTGTAGGAAGACACAGGGCCTGGAATTTAACTCCATTTCTGAAGGGAAACACACAGCACCGATCTCATCCATGAAACACACTCTACTTTAGAGCAAGAAGCACGCTCTTGCTTTCTAAGAGTCTCTAATACAGCAGGAACCGTGTCTGTGGTCAGAACCAAATAACGGTGTTTCCTACACATAAAGAGCATATCTAGGTCAACTCTTCTTCTGAAACTGATACAAACCACAGTTCCATTAACATGCAATGCTTTCAAGTTAAGAGGGAGAAACGTGTGAGCTTCGTGAACGATGTAGCTTTCTTTGAGCTGAAAAGTGACTGAGTTTACTTGAACAGATGTCTTGCTTGTAGGAAGACACAGAGCCTGTGATTTAACTCCATTTCTGAAGGGAAACACACAGCACATTTCTCACGATGAAACACACTCTGCATTAGAGCACGAAGCATGCTCTTGCTTTCTAGAGTCTCTAATAGAGCAGGAAACATGAGTGTGCTCAGAACAAAAGAACGGTGTTTCCTACACATACGGACCACTGCTATTTCAACACTGCTTCTGAAACTTATACAAACCACAAGTCATCTAACATCCAATGCTTTTCCGTTAGAGTGAGAAACGTGTGATCTTCGTAAACAATTTATATTCATTTAAGCTGAAAAGTGACTGCGTTTACCTGAAATGATGTCTTGCTTGTAGGAAGCCACGGAGCCTGGAATTTAACTCCATTTCTGAAGGGAAACACACAGCACAGTTCTCTTCCATGAAACACACACTGCTTTAGAGCAAGAATCACGCTCTTGCTTTCTAAGAGTCTCTAATACAGCAGGAAACGTGACTGTGGTCAGAACAAAATAACGGTGTTTCCTGCACATACGGACTGTTGCTAGTTCAACTCTGCTTCTGAAACTGATACAAACCACAGGTCCTCTAATATACAATGCTTTACAGTTAAGAGCAAGAAACGTGTGAGCTTCGTGAACGAAGTAGCTTTGTTTGAGCTCAATGGTGACTGAGTTTACGTGAAACGAAGTCTTGCTTGTAGGAAGATACAGAGCCTGTGATTTAACTCCATTTCTGAAGTTAAACACACAGCACATTTCTCATGACGAAACACACTCTGCGTTTAGGAAGAAGCACGCTATTGCTTTCTAGAGTCTCTAATAGAGCAGGAAACTTGAGTGTGCTCAGAACAAAAGAACGGTGTTTCCTACACATACGGACCATAGCTAGTTCAAATCTGCTTCTGATACTGATACAAACCACAAGTCATCTAACATCCAATGCTTTTCAGTTAAAAGCGAGAAAAGTGTGAGCTTCATAAACGATTTATATTCTTTTGAGCTGAAAAGTGACTGCGTTTACCTGAAATGATTTCTTGCTTGTAGGAAGACACAGGGCCTGGAATTTAACTCCATTTATGAAGGGAAACACACAGCACATTTCTCATCAATGAACCACACTCCACTTTAGAGCAAGAAGCACGCTCTTGCTTTCTAAGTGTCTCTAATACAGCAGGAAACGTGTCTGTGGTCAGAACCAAATAACGGTGTTTCCTACACATAAGGAGCATATCTAGGTCAACTCTTCTTCTGAAACTGATACAAACCACAGTTCCATTAACATGCAATGCTTTCAAGTTAAGAGGGAGAAACGTGTGAGCTTCGTGAACGATGTAGCTTCCTTTGAGCTGAAAAGTGACTGAGTTTACTTGAAAAGATGTCTTGCTTGTAGGAAGACACAGAGCCTGTGATTTAACTCCATTTCTGAAGGGAAACACACAGCACATTTCTCACAATGAAACACACTCTGCATTTAGGAAGAAGCACGCTCTTGCTTTCTAGAGTCTCTAATAGAGCAGGAAACTTGAGTGAGCTCAGAACAAAAGAACGGTGTTTCCTACACATATGGACCATAGCTAGTTCAACTCTGCTTCTGAAACTGATACAAACCACAAGTCTTCTAACATCCAATGCTTTTCAGTTAAGAGCGAGAAACCTGTGAGCTTTGTAAACGATTTATATTCTTTTGAGCTGAAAAGTGACTGCGTTTACCTGAAATGATTTCTTGCTTGTAGGAAGACAGGGGGCCTGGAATTTAACTCTATTTCTGAAGGGAAACACACAGCACAGTTCTCATCCATGAAACACACTCTACTTTAGAGCAAGAAGCACGCTCTTGCTTTCTAAGAGTTTCTAATACAGCAGGAAACGTGACTGTGGTCAGAACAAAATAACTGTGTTTCCTACACATACGGACCATATCTAGGTCAACTCTTCTACTGAAACTGATACAAACCACTGTTCCATTAACATGCAATGCTTTCAAGTTACGAGCGAGAAACGTGTGAGCTTTGTGAACGATGTAGCTTCCTTTGAGCTGAAAAGTGACTGAGTTTACTTGAAAAGACGTCTTGCTTGTAGGAAGACACAGAGATTGGGATTTAACTCCATTTCTGAAAGGAAACACACAGCACAGTTCTCATCCATAAAAAACAATCTGCTTTAGAGGAAGAAGCATGCTCTTGCTTTCTAGAGTCTCTAAAAGAGCCAAAAACTTGAGTGTACTCATAACAAAAGAACGGTGTTTCCTACACATACGGACCATATCTAGGTCAACTCTTCCTCTGAAACTAATAAAAACCACAGTTCCTCTAACATGCAATGCTTTCCATTTAAGAGTGAGATACTTGTGAGCTTCGTGAACGATGTAGCTTCCTTAGAGCAGAGAAGTGACTTAGTTTACCTGAAAACATGCCTTGCATGTAGGAAGACACAGAGCATGGGACTTACTCCATTTCTGAAGGGAAACACACAGTACATTTCTCACGAGGAAACACACTATGCGTTTAGGAAGAAGCACGCTCTTGCTTTCTCTCAGAAAAAAAAGAATGGTGTTTCCTAAACATACGGACCACTGCTAGTTCAACTCTGCTTTTGAACCTGATACAAACCACAAGTCATCTAACAACAATGCTTTTCAGTTAAAAGTGAGAAACGTGTGATCTTCATAAACGATTTATTTTCATTTAAGCTGAAAAGTGACTGCGTTTACCTGAAATGATGTCTTGCTTGTAGGAAGACACGGAGCCTGGAATTTAACTCCATTTCTGAAGGGAAACACATAGCACAGTTCTCATCCATGAAACACACTCTGCTTTAGAGCAAGAAGCGCGCTCTTGCTTTCTACGTGTCTCTAATACAGAAGGAAATGTGACTGTGGTCAGAAAAAAATAACGGTGTTTCCTACACATAAGTACCATATCTAGGTCAACTCTTCTTCTGAAACTGGTAGAAAGCTCAGTTCCATTAACATGCAATGCTTTCAAGTTAAGAGCGAGAAACGTGTGAGCTTCGTGAACGATGTAGCTTCCTTAGAGCTGAGAAGTGACTTAGTTTACCTGAACATATGTCTTGCTTGTAGGAAGACAAAGAGCCTGGGATTTAACTCCATTTCTGAAGGGAAACAAGCAGCACAGTTCTTATCCATGAAAAACACTCTGCTTTAGAGCAAGAAGCATGCTCTTGCTTTCCAGATTCTCTAAAAGAGCCAGAAAATTGAGGGTACTCCGAAAAGAAGAATGGTGTTTCCTACACTTACGAACCATTGCTAGTTCAACTCTGCTTCTGAAACTGATACAAACCACAAGTCATCTAACATCCAATGCTTTTCAGTTAAGAGCGAGAAACCTGTGAGCTTCGTAAATGATTTATATTCATTTGAGCTGAAAAGTTACTGCGTTTACCTGAAAAGATGTCTTGCTTGTAGGAATATAGAAAGCCTGGGATTTAACTCCATTTCTGAAGGGAAACACACAGCAAAGTTCTCATCCATGAAACACACTCTGCTTTAGATCACGAATCATGCTCTTGCTTCCTAGAGTCTCTAATAGAGCAGGAATGTGAGTGAGCTCAGAACAAAAGAACGGTGTTTCCTACACATACCGACCATAGCAAGTTCAACTCTGCTTCTGAAACTGATACAAACCACAAGTCATCTAACATCCAATGCTTTTCATTTAAGAGTGAGAAACGTGTGATCTTCGTGAACGATTTACATTCATTTAAGCTGAAAAGTGACTGTGTTTACCTGAAATGATGTCTTGCTTGTAGAAGACACAGACCTGTAATTAAACTCCATTTCTGAAGGGAAACAAACAGCACAGTTCTCATCCATGAAACACACTCTGCTTTAGAGCATGAAGCATGCTCTTGCTTTCTAGGGTCTCTAAAAGAGCAGGAAACTTGAGTGTGCTCAGAACAAAAGAACGGATTTTCCTACACATACGGACCATATCTAGGTCAACTCTTCTTCTGGAACTGATTCAAACCACAGTTCCATTAACATGCAATGCTTTCAAGTTAAGAGGGGAAACGTGTGAGCTTCGTGAACGATGTAGCTTCCTTTTAGCTGAATAGTGACTGAGTTTTCTTGAACAGATGTCTTGCTTGTATGAAGACACAGAGCCTGTGTTTTAACTCCATTTCTGAAGGGAAACACACAGCACATTTCTCACGATGAAACACACTCTGCGTTTAGGAAGAAGCACGCTCTTGCTTTCTAGAGTCTCTAATAGAGCAGGAAACATGAGTGTGCTCAGAACAAAAGAACGGTGTTTCCTACACAAACGGACCACGGCTAGTTCAACTCTGCTTCTGAAACTGATACAAACCACAAGTCATCTAACATCCAATGCTTTTCAGTTAAGAGTGAGAAACGTGTGATCTTCATAAACAATTTATATTCATTTAAGCTGAAAAGTGAGTGCGTTTACATGAAATGATGTCTTGCTTGTAGGAGGACACAAGCCTGGAATTTAACTCTATTACTGAAGGGAAACACTCAGCACAGTTCTCATCCATGAAACACACAATGCTTTAGAGCAAGAAGCACGCTCTTGCTTTCTAAGAGTCTCTAATACAGCAGGAAAGGTGACTGTGGTCAGAACAAAATAACGGTGTTTCCTACACGTACAGACCATATCTAGGTCAACTCTGTTTCTGAAACTGATACAAACAACAAGTCATCCAACATCCAATGCTTTTCAGTTAAGAGCGAGAAACGTGTGAGCTTTGTAAACGATTTATATTCTTTTGAGCTGAAAAGTGACTGCGTTTACCTGAAATGATGTCTTGCTTGTAGGAAGACACAGGGCCTGGAATTTAACTCCATTTCTGAAGGGAAACACACAGCACATTTCTCACGATGAAACACACTCTGCGTTTAGGAAGAAGCACGCTCTTGCTTTCTAGAGTCTCTAATAGAGCAGGAAACATGAGTGTGCTCAGAACAAAAGAACGGTGTTTCCTATACAAACGGACCACGGCTAGTTCAACTCTGCTTCTGAAACTGATACAAACCACAAGTCATCTAACATCCAATGCTTTTCAGTTAAGAGTGAGAAACGTGTGATCTTCATAAACAATTTATATTCATTTAAGCTGAAAAGTGAGTGCGTTTACATGAAATGATGTCTTGCTTGTAGGAGGACACAAGCCTGGAATTTAACTCTATTACTGAAGGGAAACACTCAGCACAGTTCTCATCCATGAAACACACAATGCTTTAGAGCAAGAAGCACGCTCTTGCTTTCTAAGAGTCTCTAATACAGCAGGAAAGGTGACTGTGGTCAGAACAAAATAACGGTGTTTCCTACACGTACAGACCATATCTAGGTCAACTCTGTTTCTGAAACTGATACAAACAACAAGTCATCCAACATCCAATGCTTTTCAGTTAAGAGCGAGAAACGTGTGAGCTTTGTAAACGATTTATATTCTTTTGAGCTGAAAAGTGACTGCGTTTACCTGAAATGATGTCTTGCTTGTAGGAAGACACAGGGCCTGGAATTTAACTCCATTTCTGAAGGGAAACACACAGCACCGATCTCATCCATGAAACACACTCTACTTTAGAGCAAGAAGCACGCTCTTGCTTTCTAAGAGTCTCTAATACAGCAGGAACCGTGTCTGTGGTCAGAACCAAATAACGGTGTTTCCTACACATAAAGAGCATATCTAGGTCAACTCTTCTTCTGAAACTGATACAAACCACAGTTCCATTAACATGCAATGCTTTCAAGTTAAGAGGGAGAAACGTGTGAGCTTCGTGAACGATGTAGCTTTCTTTGAGCTGAAAAGTGACTGAGTTTACTTGAACAGATGTCTTGCTTGTAGGAAGACACAGAGCCTGTGATTTAACTCCATTTCTGAAGGGAAACACACAGCACATTTCTCACGATGAAACACACTCTGCATTAGAGCACGAAGCATGCTCTTGCTTTCTAGAGTCTCTAATAGAGCAGGAAACATGAGTGTGCTCAGAACAAAAGAACGGTGTTTCCTACACATACGGACCACTGCTATTTCAACACTGCTTCTGAAACTTATACAAACCACAAGTCATCTAACATCCAATGCTTTTCCGTTAGAGTGAGAAACGTGTGATCTTCGTAAACAATTTATATTCATTTAAGCTGAAAAGTGACTGCGTTTACCTGAAATGATGTCTTGCTTGTAGGAAGCCACGGAGCCTGGAATTTAACTCCATTTCTGAAGGGAAACACACAGCACAGTTCTCTTCCATGAAACACACACTGCTTTAGAGCAAGAATCACGCTCTTGCTTTCTAAGAGTCTCTAATACAGCAGGAAACGTGACTGTGGTCAGAACAAAATAACGGTGTTTCCTGCACATACGGACTGTTGCTAGTTCAACTCTGCTTCTGAAACTGATACAAACCACAGGTCCTCTAATATACAATGCTTTACAGTTAAGAGCAAGAAACGTGTGAGCTTCGTGAACGAAGTAGCTTTGTTTGAGCTCAATGGTGACTGAGTTTACGTGAAACGAAGTCTTGCTTGTAGGAAGATACAGAGCCTGTGATTTAACTCCATTTCTGAAGTTAAACACACAGCACATTTCTCATGACGAAACACACTCTGCGTTTAGGAAGAAGCACGCTATTGCTTTCTAGAGTCTCTAATAGAGCAGGAAACTTGAGTGTGCTCAGAACAAAAGAACGGTGTTTCCTACACATACGGACCATAGCTAGTTCAAATCTGCTTCTGATACTGATACAAACCACAAGTCATCTAACATCCAATGCTTTTCAGTTAAAAGCGAGAAAAGTGTGAGCTTCATAAACGATTTATATTCTTTTGAGCTGAAAAGTGACTGCGTTTACCTGAAATGATTTCTTGCTTGTAGGAAGACACAGGGCCTGGAATTTAACTCCATTTATGAAGGGAAACACACAGCACATTTCTCATCAATGAACCACACTCCACTTTAGAGCAAGAAGCACGCTCTTGCTTTCTAAGTGTCTCTAATACAGCAGGAAACGTGTCTGTGGTCAGAACCAAATAACGGTGTTTCCTACACATAAGGAGCATATCTAGGTCAACTCTTCTTCTGAAACTGATACAAACCACAGTTCCATTAACATGCAATGCTTTCAAGTTAAGAGGGAGAAACGTGTGAGCTTCGTGAACGATGTAGCTTTCTTTGAGCTGAAAAGTGACTGAGTTTACTTGAAAAGATGTCTTGCTTGTAGGAAGACACAGAGCCTGTGATTTAACTCCATTTCTGAAGGGAAACACACAGCACATTTCTCACAATGAAACACACTCTGCATTTAGGAAGAAGCACGCTCTTGCTTTCTAGAGTCTCTAATAGAGCAGGAAACATGAGTGTGCTCAGAACAAAAGAACGGTGTTTCCTACACATACGGACCACTGCTATTTCAACACTGCTTCTGAAACTTATACAAACCACAAGTCATCTAACATCCAATGCTTTTCCGTTAGAGTGAGAAACGTGTGATCTTCGTAAACAATTTATATTCATTTAAGCTGAAAAGTGACTGCGTTTACCTGAAATGATGTCTTGCTTGTAGGAAGCCACGGAGCCTGGAATTTAACTCCATTTCTGAAGGGAAACACACAGCACAGTTCTCTTCCATGAAACACACACTGCTTTAGAGCAAGAATCACGCTCTTGCTTTCTAAGAGTCTCTAATACAGCAGGAAACGTGACTGTGGTCAGAACAAAATAACGGTGTTTCCTGCACATACGGACTGTTGCTAGTTCAACTCTGCTTCTGAAACTGATACAAACCACAGGTCCTCTAATATACAATGCTTTACAGTTAAGAGCAAGAAACGTGTGAGCTTCGTGAACGAAGTAGCTTTGTTTGAGCTCAATGGTGACTGAGTTTACGTGAAACGAAGTCTTGCTTGTAGGAAGATACAGAGCCTGTGATTTAACTCCATTTCTGAAGTTAAACACACAGCACATTTCTCATGACGAAACACACTCTGCGTTTAGGAAGAAGCACGCTATTGCTTTCTAGAGTCTCTAATAGAGCAGGAAACTTGAGTGTGCTCAGAACAAAAGAACGGTGTTTCCTACACATACGGACCATAGCTAGTTCAAATCTGCTTCTGATACTGATACAAACCACAAGTCATCTAACATCCAATGCTTTTCAGTTAAAAGCGAGAAAAGTGTGAGCTTCATAAACGATTTATATTCTTTTGAGCTGAAAAGTGACTGCGTTTACCTGAAATGATTTCTTGCTTGTAGGAAGACACAGGGCCTGGAATTTAACTCCATTTATGAAGGGAAACACACAGCACATTTCTCATCAATGAACCACACTCCACTTTAGAGCAAGAAGCACGCTCTTGCTTTCTAAGTGTCTCTAATACAGCAGGAAACGTGTCTGTGGTCAGAACCAAATAACGGTGTTTCCTACACATAAGGAGCATATCTAGGTCAACTCTTCTTCTGAAACTGATACAAACCACAGTTCCATTAACATGCAATGCTTTCAAGTTAAGAGGGAGAAACGTGTGAGCTTCGTGAACGATGTAGCTTTCTTTGAGCTGAAAAGTGACTGAGTTTACTTGAAAAGATGTCTTGCTTGTAGGAAGACACAGAGCCTGTGATTTAACTCCATTTCTGAAGGGAAACACACAGCACATTTCTCACAATGAAACACACTCTGCATTTAGGAAGAAGCACGCTCTTGCTTTCTAGAGTCTCTAATAGAGCAGGAAACTTGAGTGAGCTCAGAACAAAAGAACGGTGTTTCCTACACATATGGACCATAGCTAGTTCAACTCTGCTTCTGAAACTGATACAAACCACAAGTCTTCTAACATCCAATGCTTTTCAGTTAAGAGCGAGAAACCTGTGAGCTTTGTAAACGATTTATATTCTTTTGAGCTGAAAAGTGACTGCGTTTACCTGAAATGATTTCTTGCTTGTAGGAAGACAGGGGGCCTGGAATTTAACTCTATTTCTGAAGGGAAACACACAGCACAGTTCTCATCCATGAAACACACTCTACTTTAGAGCAAGAAGCACGCTCTTGCTTTCTAAGAGTTTCTAATACAGCAGGAAACGTGACTGTGGTCAGAACAAAATAACTGTGTTTCCTACACATACGGACCATATCTAGGTCAACTCTTCTACTGAAACTGATACAAACCACTGTTCCATTAACATGCAATGCTTTCAAGTTACGAGCGAGAAACGTGTGAGCTTTGTGAACGATGTAGCTTCCTTTGAGCTGAAAAGTGACTGAGTTTACTTGAAAAGACGTCTTGCTTGTAGGAAGACACAGAGATTGGGATTTAACTCCATTTCTGAAAGGAAACACACAGCACAGTTCTCATCCATGAAAAACAATCTGCTTTAGAGGAAGAAGCATGCTCTTGCTTTCTAGAGTCTCTAAAAGAGCCAAAAACTTGAGTGTACTCATAACAAAAGAACGGTGTTTCCTACACATACGGACCATATCTAGGTCAACTCTTCCTCTGAAACTAATAAAAACCACAGTTCCTCTAACATGCAATGCTTTCCATTTAAGAGTGAGATACTTGTGAGCTTCGTGAACGATGTAGCTTCCTTAGAGCAGAGAAGTGACTTAGTTTACCTGAAAACATGCCTTGCATGTAGGAAGACACAGAGCATGGGACTTACTCCATTTCTGAAGGGAAACACACAGTACATTTCTCACGAGGAAACACACTATGCGTTTAGGAAGAAGCACGCTCTTGCTTTCTCTCAGAAAAAAAAGAATGGTGTTTCCTAAACATACGGACCACTGCTAGTTCAACTCTGCTTTTGAACCTGATACAAACCACAAGTCATCTAACAACAATGCTTTTCAGTTAAAAGTGAGAAACGTGTGATCTTCATAAACGATTTATTTTCATTTAAGCTGAAAAGTGACTGCGTTTACCTGAAATGATGTCTTGCTTGTAGGAAGACACGGAGCCTGGAATTTAACTCCATTTCTGAAGGGAAACACATAGCACAGTTCTCATCCATGAAACACACTCTGCTTTAGAGCAAGAAGCGCGCTCTTGCTTTCTACGTGTCTCTAATACAGAAGGAAATGTGACTGTGGTCAGAAAAAAATAACGGTGTTTCCTACACATAAGTACCATATCTAGGTCAACTCTTCTTCTGAAACTGGTAGAAAGCTCAGTTCCATTAACATGCAATGCTTTCAAGTTAAGAGCGAGAAACGTGTGAGCTTCGTGAACGATGTAGCTTCCTTAGAGCTGAGAAGTGACTTAGTTTACCTGAACATATGTCTTGCTTGTAGGAAGACAAAGAGCCTGGGATTTAACTCCATTTCTGAAGGGAAACAAGCAGCACAGTTCTTATCCATGAAAAACACTCTGCTTTAGAGCACGAAGCATGCTCTTGCTTTCTAGAGTCTCTAATAGAGCAGGAAACTTGAGTGAGCTCAGAAGAAAATAACGGTGTTTCCTACACATACGGACCATAGCTAGTTCAACTCTGCTTCTGATACTGATACAAACCACAAGTCATCTAACATCCAATGATTTCAGTTAACAGCGAGAAAAGTGTGAGCTTCATAAACGATTTATATTCTTTTGAGCTGAAAAGTGACTGCGTTTACCTGAAATGATTTCTTGCTTGTAGGAAGACACAGGGCCTGGAATTTAACTCCATTTCTGAAGGGAAACACACAGCACATTTCTCATCAATGAACCACACTCCACTTTAGAGCAAGAAGCACACTCTTGCTTTCTAAGTGTCTCTAATACAGCAGGAAAAGTGACTGTGGTCAGAACAAAATAACGGTGTTTCCTGCACATACGGACCATTGCTAGTTCAACTCTGCTTCTGACACTGATACAAACCACAGTTCCATTAACATGCAATGCTTTCAAGTTAAGAGCGAGAAACGTGTGAGCTTCGTGAATGATGTAGCTTCCTTTGAGCTGAAAAGTGACTGAGTTTACTTGAACAGATGTCTTGGATGTAGGAAGACACAGAGCCTGTGATTTAACTCCATTTCTGAAGGGAAACACACAGCACATTTCTCACGATGAAACACACTCTGCGTTTAGGAAGAAGCACGCTCTTGCTTTCTAGAGTCTCTAATAGAGCAGGAAACATGAGTGTGCTCAGAACGAAAGAACGGTGTTTCCTACACATACAGACCACTGCTAGTTCAACTCTGCTTCTGAAACAGATACAAACCACAAGTCATCTAACATCCAGTGCTTTTCAGTTAAGAGTGAGAAACGTGTGATCTTCATAAACGATATATATTCATTTAAGCTGAAAAGTGACTGCGTTTACCTGAAATGATGTCTTGCTTGTAGGAAGACACGGAGCCTGGAATTTAACTCTATTACTGAAGGGAAACACACAGCACAGTTCTCATCCATGAAAAACACAATGCTTTAGAGCAAGAAGCACACATTGCTTTCTAAGAGTCTCTAATACAGCAGGAAACGAGACTGTGGTCAGAACAAAATAACGGTGTTTCCTACATGTACGGACCATATCTAGGTCAACTCTTTTTCTGAAACTGATACAAACCACAGTTCCTCTAACATGCAATGCTTTCCAGTTAAGAGCGAGAAACGTGTGAGCTTTGTCAATGATATAGCTTCCTTTGAGCTGAAAAGTGACTGAGTTTACCTGAAAAGATGTCTTGCTTGTAGGAAGATACAGAGCCTGGGATTTAACTCCATTTCTGAAGGGAAACACACAGCACAGTTCTCATCCATGAAACACACTCTGCATTAGAGCACGAAGCATGCTCTTGCTTTCTAGAGTCTCTAATAGAGCTGGAAACATGAGTGAGCTCAGAACAGAAGAACGGTGTTTCCTACACATACGGACCATAGCTAGTTCAACTCTGCTTCTGAAACTGATACAAACCACAAGTCATCTAACATCCAATGCTTTTCAGTTAAGAGCGAGAAACGTGTGAGCTTGTAAACGATTTATATTCTTTTGAGCTGAAAAGTGACTGCGTTTACCTGAAATGATGTCTTGCTTGTAGGAAGACACGGGGGCTGGAATTTAACTCCATTTCTGAAGGGAAACACACAGCACCATTCTCATCCATGAAACACACTATACTTTAGAGCAAGCAGCATGCTTTTGCTTTCTAAGAGTCTCTAATACAGCAGGAAAAGTGACTGTGGTCAGAACAAAATAATGGTGTTTCCTGCACATACGGACCATTGCTAGTTCAACTCTGCTTCTGAAACTGATACAAACCACAGGTCCTAAAATACACAATGCTTTACAGTTAAGAGCAAGAAACGTGTGAGCTTCGTGAACAATGAAGCTTTGTTTGTGATGAATGGTGACTGAGTTTACGTGAAACGAAGTCTTGCTTGTAGGAAGATACAGAGCCTGTGATTTAACTCCATTTCTGAAGGGAAACACACAGCACATTTCTCATGACGAAACACACTCTGCATTTAGGAAGAAGCACGCTCTTGCTTTCTAGAGTCTCTAATAGAGCAGGAAACTTGAGTGTGCTCAGAACAAAAGAACGGTGTTTCCTACACATCGGGGCCACTGCTAGTTCAAGTCTGTTTCTGAATCTGATACAAACCACAAGTCATCTAACATCCAATGCTTTTCAGTTAAGTGTGAGAAACGTGTGATCTTCGTAAACGATTTATATTCATTTAAGCTTAAAAGTGACTGCGTTTACCTGAAATGATGTCTTGCTTGTAGGAAGACACGGAGCCTGGAATTTAACTCCATTTCTGAAGGGAAACACACAGCACAGTTCTCATCCATGAAACACACACTGCTTTAGAGCAAGAAGCACGATCTTACTTTCTAAGAATTTCTAATACAGCAGGAAACATGACTGTGGTCAGAACAAAATAACGGTGTTTCCTACACGTATGGAACATATCTAGGTGAACTCTTCTTCTGAAACTGATACAAACCACTGTTCCATTAACATGCAATACTTTCAAGTTAAGAGCGAGAAACGTGTGAGCTTTGTGAACGATGTAGCTTCCTTTGAGCTGAAAAGTGACTGAGTTTACCCGAAAAGATGTCTTGCTTGTAGGAAAATACAGAGCCTGGGATTTAACTCCATTTCTGAAGGGAAACACACAGCACATTTCTCATCCATGAAACACACTCTGCTTTAGAGCACGAAGCATGCTCTTGCTTTCTATAGTCTCTAATAGAGCAGGAAACATGAGTGAGCTCAGAACAAAAGAACGGTGTTTCCTACACATATGGACCACTGCTAGTTCAACTCTGCTTCTGAAACTGATACAAACCACAAGTCATCTAACATCCAATGCTTTTCAGTTAACAGCGAGAAACGTGTGAGCTTCATAAATGATTTATATTCATTTGAGCTGAAAAGTGAGTGCGTTTACCTGAAATAATTTCTTGCTTTTAGGAAGAGACGGGGCCTGGAATTTAAGTCCATTTCTGAAGGGAAACACACAGCACCGATCTCATCCATGAAACACACTCCACTTTAGAGCAAGAAGCACGCTCTTGCTTTCTAAGTGTCTCTAACACAGCAGGAAACGTGTCTGTGGTCAGAACAAAATAACGGTGTTTCCTACACATAAGGACCATATCTAGGTCAACTCTTCTTCTGACACTAATACAAACCACAGTTCCATTAACATGCAATGCTTTCAAGTTAAGAGCGAGAAACGTGTGAGATTCGTGAATGATGTAGCTTCCTTTGAGCTGAAAAGTGACTGAGTTTACTTGAACAGATGTCTTCGATGTAGGAAGACATAGAGCCTGTGATTTAACTCCATTTCTGAAGGGAAACACACAGCACATTTCTCACGATGAAACACACTCTGCGTTTAGGAAGAAGCACGCTCTTGCTTTCTAGAGTCTCTAATAGAGCAGGAAACATGAGTGTGCTCAGAACAAAAGAATGGTGTTTCCTACACATACGGACCACTGCTAGTTCAACTCTGCTTCTGAAACTGATACAAACCACAAGTCATCTAACATCCAATGCTTTTCAGTTAAGTGTGCGAAATGTGTGATCTTCATAAACAATTTATATTTATTTAAACTGAAAAGTGAGTGCGTTTACCTGAAATGATGTCTTGCTTGTAGGAAGACACGGAGCCTGGAATTTAACTCTATTACTGAAGGGAAACACACAGCACAGTTCTCATCCATGAAAAACACGATGCTTTAGAGCAAGAAGCACGCATTGCTTTCTAAGAGTCTCTAATACAGCAGGAAACGTGACTGTGGTCAGAACAAAATAATGGTGTTTCCTACACGTACCGACCATATCTAGGTCAACTCTTTTTCTGAAACTGATACAAACCACAGTTCCTCTAACATGCAATGCTTTTCAGTTAAGAGTGAGAAACGTGTGAGCTTCGTAAATGATTTATATTCATTTGAGCTTAAAAGTAACTGCGTTTACTTGAAAAGATGTCTTGCTTGTAGGAAGACACGGAGCCTCGGATTTAACTCCATTTCTGAAGGGAAACACACAGCACAGTTCTCATCCATGAACCACACTCCACTTTAGAGCAAGAAGCACGCTCTTGCTTTCTAAGTGTCTCTAACACAGCATGAAACGTGTTTGTGGTCAGAACCACATAACGGTGTTTCCTACACATAAGTACCATATCTAGGACAACTCTTCTTCTGACAATGATACAAACCACAGTTCCATTAACATCCAATGCTTTCCAGTTAAGAGCAAGAAACGTATGAGCTTTGTCAACGATATAGCTTCCTTTGAGCTGAAAAGTGACTGAGTTTACCTGAAAAGATGTCTTGCTTGTAGGAAAATACAGAGCCTGGGATTTAACTCCATTTCTGAAGGGAAACACACAGCACAGTTCTCATCCATGAAACACACTCTGCATTAGAGCACGAAGCATGCTCTTGCTTTCTAGAGTCTCTAATAGAGCAGGAAACTTGAGTGAGCTCAGAACAAAAGAACGGTCTTTCCTACATATACGGACCATAGCTAGTTCAACTCTGCTTCCGAAACAGATACAAACCACAAGTCATCTAACATCCAATGCTTTTCAGTTAAGAGTGAGAAACGTGTGATCTTCGTAAACAATTTATATTCATTTAAGCTGAAAATTTGCTGCGATTACCTGAAATGATGTCTTGCTTGTAGGAAGACACGGAGCCTGTAATTTAACTCCATTTCTGAAGGGAAACACACAGCACAGTTCTCATCCATGAAACACACTCTACTTTAGAGCAAGAAGCACGCTCTTGCTTTCTAAGTGTCTCTAATACAGCAGGAAACGTGATTGTGGTCAGAAAAAAATAACGGTGTTTCCTACACATACGGACCATATCTAGGTCAACTCTTCTTCTGAAACTGATACAAAGCACAGTTCCATTAACATGCAATGCTTTCAAGTTAAGAGCGAGAAACGTGTGAGCTTCATGAACGATGTAGCTTCCTTTGAGCTGAAAAGTGACTGAGTTTACCTGAAATGATGTCTTACTTGTAGGAAGACACAAATCCTGGGATTTACCTCCATTTCTGAAGGGAAACACACAGCACAGTTCTCCTCCATGAAACCCACTCTGCATTAGAGCACGAAGCATGCTCTTGCTTTCTAGAGTCTCTAATAGAGCAAGAAACTTGAGTGTGCTCAGAACAAAAGAACGTTGTTTCCTGCACATACGGACCATTGCTAGTTCAACTCTGCTTCTGAAACTGATACAAACCATAGGTCCTCTAACATCCAATGCTTTACAGTTAAGAGCAAGAAACGTGTGAGCTTCGTGAATGACGTAGCTTTGTTTGAGCTGAAAAGTGACTGAGTTTATCCAAAAAGATGTCTTGCTTGTAGGAAGATACAGAGCCTGTGATTTAACTCCATTTCTGAAGGGAAACACACAGCACAGTTCTCATCCATGAAACACACTCTGCTTTAGAGCACAAAGCACGCTCTTGCTTTCTAGAGTCTCTAATAGAGCAGGAACGTGAGTGAGCTCAGAACAAAAGAGCAGTGTTTCCTACATATAAGGACCATAGCTAGTTCAACTCTGCTTCTGAAACTGATACAAACCACAGATCATCTAACATCCAATGCTTTTCATTTAAGAGCAAGAAACGTGTGAGCTTCGTAAAAGATTTATATTCATTTGAGCTGAAAAGTGACTGCGTTTACCTGAAATGATGTCTAACTTGTAGGAAGACACGGAGCCTGGAATTTAACTCCATTTCTGAAGGGAAACACACAGCACAGTTCTCATCCATGAAACACACACTGCTTTAGAGCAAGAAGCACGCTCTTGCTTTCTAAGAGTCTCTAATACAGCAGGATACGTGACTGTGGTCAGAACAAAATAACGGTGTTTCCTACACAGACGGACCATATCTAGGTCAACTCTTTTTCTGAAACTGATACAAACCACAGTTCCTCTAACATGCAATGCTTTCCAGTTAAGAGCGAGAAACGTATGACCTTTGTCAACAATATAGCTTCCTTTGAGCTGAAAAGTGACTGAGTTTACCTGAAAAGATGTCTTGCTTGTAGGAAGATACAGAGCCTGGGATTTAACTCCATTTCTGAAGGGAAACACACAGCACAGTTCTCATCCATGAAACACACTCTGCATTAGAGCACGAAGCATGCTCTTGCTTTCTAGAGTCTCTAATAGAGCAGGAAACTTGAGTGAGCTCAGAACAAAAGAACAGTGTTTCCTACACCTACGGACCATAGCTAGTTCAACTCTGCTTCTGAAACTGATACAAACCACAAGTCATCTAACATCCAATGCTTTTCAGTTAAGAGTGAGAAACGTGTGATCTTCGTAAATGATTTATATTCATTTAAGCTGAAAAGTGACTGCGTTTATCTGAAATGATGTCTTTCTTGTAGGAAGACATGGAGCCAGGAAATAAACTCCATTTCTGAATTGAAACACACAGCACAGTTCTCATCCATGAAACACACACTGCTTTAGAGCAAGAAGAACGCTCTTGCTTTCTAAGAGTTTCTAATACAGCAGGAACCGTGACTGTGGTTAGAACAAAATAACGGTGTTTCCTACACGTACGGACCATATCTAGGTCAACTCTTCTTCTGAAACTGGTACAAACCACTGTTCCATTAACATGCAAGGCTTTCAAGTTAAGAGCGAGAAACGTGTGAGCTTTGTGAACGATGTAGCTTCTTTTGAGCTGAAAAGTGACTGAGTTTACCCGAAAAGATGTGTTGCTTGTAGGAAAATACAGAGCCTGGGATTTAACTCCATTTCTGAAGGGAAACACACAACACAGTTCTCATCCATGAAACACACTCTGCTTTAGAGCACGAAGCATGCTCTTGCTTTCTATAGTCTCTAATAGAATAGGAAACTTGAGTGAGCTCAGAACAAAATAACGGTATTTCCTACACATACGGACCATAGCTAGTTCAACTCTGCTTCTGAAACTGATACAAACCACAAGTCATCTAACATCCAATGCTTTTCAGTTAACAGCGAAAAACGTGTGAGCATCATAAATGATTTATATTCATTTGAGCTGAAAAGTGAGTGCGTTTACCTGAAATGATTTCTTGCTTGTAGGAAGACACGGGGCCTGGAATTTAACTCCATTTCGGAAGGGAAACACACAGCACATTTTTCACGATGAAACACACTCTGCGTTTAGGAAGAAGCACGCTCTTGCTTTCTAGAGTCTCTAATAGAGCAGGAAACATGAGTGTGCTCAGAACAAAAGAACGGTGTTTCCTACACATACGGACCACTGCTAGTTCAACTCTGCTTCTGAAACTGATACAAACCACAAGTCATCTAACATCCAATGCTTTTCAGTTAAGTGTGAGAAACGTGTGATCTTCATAAACAATTTATATTTATTTAAACTGAAAAGTGTGTGCGTTTACCTGAAATGATGTCTTGCTTGTAGGAAGACACGGAGCCTGGAATTTAACTCTATTACTGAAGGGAAACAAACAGCACAGTTCTCATCCATGAAACACACACTGCTTTAGAGCAAGAAGAACGCTCTTGCTTTCTAAGAGTTTCTAATACAGCAGGAACCGTGACTGTGGTTAGAACAAAATAACGGTGTTTCCTACACGTACGGACCATATCTAGGTCAACTCTTCTTCTGAAACTGGTACAAACCACTGTTCCATTAACATGCAAGGCTTTCAAGTTAAGAGCGAGAAACGTGTGAGCTTTGTGAACGATGTAGCTTCCTTTGAGCTGAAAAGTGACTGAGTTTACCCGAAAAGATGTGTTGCTTGTAGGAAAATACAGAGCCTGGGATTTAACTCCATTTCTGAAGGGAAACACACAGCACAGTTCTCATCCATGAAACACACTCTGCTTTAGAGCACGAAGCATGCTCTTGCTTTCTATAGTCTCTAATAGAATAGGAAACATGAGTGAGCTCAGAACAAAATAACGGTATTTCCTACACATACGGACCATAGCTAGTTCAACTCTGCTTCTGAAACTGATACAAACCACAAGTCATCTAACATCCAATGCTTTTCAGTTAACAGCGAAAAACGTGTGAGCTTCATAAATGATTTATATTCATTTGAGCTGAAAAGTGAGTGCGTTTACCTGAAATGATTTCTTGCTTGTAGGAAGACACGGGGCCTGGAATTTAACTCCATTTCGGAAGGGAAACACACAGCACATTTTTCACGATGAAACACACTCTGCGTTTAGGAAGAAGCACGCTCTTGCTTTCTAGAGTCTCTAATAGAGCAGGAAACATGAGTGTGCTCAGAACAAAAGAACGGTGTTTCCTACACATACGGACCACTGCTAGTTCAACTCTGCTTCTGAAACTGATACAAACCACAAGTCATCTAACATCCAATGCTTTTCAGTTAAGTGTGAGAAACGTGTGATCTTCATAAACAATTTATATTTATTTAAACTGAAAAGTGTGTGCGTTTACCTGAAATGATGTCTTGCTTGTAGGAAGACACAGAGCCTGGAATTTAACTCTATTACTGAAGGGAAACAAACAGCACAGTTCTCATCCATGAAAAACACAATGCTTTAGAGCAAGAAGCACGCATTGCTTTCTAAGAGTCTCTAATACAGCAGGAAACGTGACTGTGGTCAGAACAAAATAACGGTGTTTCCTACACGTACCGACCATATCTAGGTCAACTCTTTTTCTGAAACTGATACAAACCACAGTTCCTCTAACATGCAATGCTTTTCAGTTAAGAGTGAGAAACGTGTGAGCTTCGTAAATGATTTATATTCATTTGAGCTTAAAAGTAACTGCGTTTACTTGAAAAGATGTCTTGCTTGTAGGAAGACATGGAGCCTGGGATTTAACTCCATTTCTGAAGGGAAACACACAGCACAGTTCTCATCCATGATCCACACTCCACTTTAGAGCAAGAAGCACCCTCTTGCTTTCTAAGTGTCTCTAACACAGCAGGAAACGTGTCTGTGGTCAGAACCTCATAACGTTGTTTCCTACACATAAGTACCATATCTAGGTCAACTCTTCTTCTGACACTGATACAAACCACAGTTCCATTAACATCCAATGCTTTCCAGTTAAGAGCGAGAAACGTATGAGCTTTGTCAACGATATAACTTCCTTTGAGCTGAAAAGTGACTGAGTTTACCTGAAAAGATGTCTTGCTTGTAGGAAAATACAGAGCCTGGGATTTAACTCCATTTCTGAAGGGAAACACACAGCACAGTTCTCATCCATGAAACACACTCTGCATTAGAGCACGAAGCATGCTCTTGCTTTCTAGAGTCTCTAATAGAGCAGGAAACTTGAGTGAGCTCAGAACAAAAGAACGGTGTTTCCTACATATACGGACCATAGCTAGTTCAACTCTACTTCCGAAACAGATACAAACCACAAGTCATCTAACATCCAATGCTTTTCAGTTAAGAGTGAGAAACGTGTGATCTTCGTAAACAATTTATATTCATTTAAGCTGAAAATTTGCTGCGATTACCTGAAATGATGTCTTGCTTGTAGGAAGACACGGAGCCTGTAATTTAACTCCATTTCTGAAGGGAAACACACAGCACAGTTCTCATCCATGAAACACACTCTACTTTAGAGCAAGAAGCACGCTCTTGCTTTCTAAGTGTCTCTAATACAGCAGGAAACGTGATTGTGGTCAGAAAAAAATAACGGTGTTTCCTACACATACGGACAATATCTAGGTCAACTCTTCTTCTGAAACTGATACAAAGCACAGTTCCATTAACATGCAATGCTTTCAAGTTAAGAGCGAGAAACGTGTGAGCTTCATGAACGATGTAGCTTCCTTTGAGCTGAAAAGTGACTGAGTTTACCTGAAATGATGTCTTACTTGTAGGAAGACACAAATCCTGGGATTTACCTCCATTTCTGAAGGGAAACACACAGCACAGTTCTCCTCCATGAAACCCACTCTGCATTAGAGCACGAAGCATGCTCTTGCTTTCTAGAGTCTCTAATAGAGCAAGAAACTTGAGTGTGCTCAGAACAAAAGAACGTTGTTTCCTGCACATACGGACCATTGCTAGTTCAACTCTGCTTCTGAAACTGATACAAACCATAGGTCCTCTAACATCCAATGCTTTACAGTTAAGAGCAAGAAACGTGTGAGCTTCGTGAATGACGTAGCTTTGTTTGAGCTGAAAAGTGACTGAGTTTATCCAAAAAGATGTCTTGCTTGTAGGAAGATACAGAGCCTGTGATTTAACTCCATTTCTGAAGGGAAACACACAGCACAGTTCTCATCCATGAAACACACTCTGCTTTAGAGCACAAAGCACGCTCTTGCTTTCTAGAGTCTCTAATAGAGCAGGAATGTGAGTGAGCTCAGAACAAAAGAGCAGTGTTTCCTACATATAAGGACCATAGCTAGTTCAACTCTGCTTCTGAAACTGATACAAACCACAGATCATCTAACATCCAATGCTTTTCATTTAAGAGCAAGAAACGTGTGAGCTTCGTAAAAGATTTATATTCATTTGAGCTGAAAAGTGACTGCGTTTACCTGAAATGATGTCTAACTTGTAGGAAGACACGGAGCCTGGAATTTAACTCCATTTCTGAAGGGAAACACACAGCACAGTTCTCATCCATGAAACACACACTGCTTTAGAGCAAGAAGCACGCTCTTGCTTTCTAAGAGTCTCTAATACAGCAGGATACGTGACTGTGGTCAGAACAAAATAACGGTGTTTCCTACACAGACGGACCATATCTAGGTCAACTCTTTTTCTGAAACTGATACAAACCACAGTTCCTCTAACATGCAATGCTTTCCAGTTAAGAGCGAGAAACGTATGAGCTTTGTCAACGATATAGCTTCCTTTGAGCTGAAAAGTGACTGAGTTTACCTGAAAAGATGTCTTGCTTGTAGGAAGATACAGAGCCTGGGATTTAACTCCATTTCTGAAGGGAAACACACAGCACAGTTCTCATCCATGAAACACACTCTGCATTAGAGCACGAAGCATGCTCTTGCTTTCTATAGTCTCTAATAGAATAGGAAACTTGAGTGAGCTCAGAACAAAAGAACAGTGTTTCCTACACCTACGGACCATAGCTAGTTCAACTCTGCTTCTGAAACTGATACAAACCACAAGTCATCTAACATCCAATGCTTTTCAGTTAACAGCGAAAAACGTGTGAGCTTCATAAATGATTTATATTCATTTGAGCTGAAAAGTGAGTGCGTTTACCTGAAATGATTTCTTGCTTGTAGGAAGACACGGAGCCTGGAATTTAACTCCATTTCGGAAGGGAAACACACAGCACATTTTTCACGATGAAACACACTCTGCGTTTAGGAAGAAGCACGCTCTTGCTTTCTAGAGTCTCTAATAGAGCAGGAAACATGAGTGTGCTCAGAACAAAAGAACGGTGTTTCCTACACATACGGACCACTGCTAGTTCAACTCTGCTTCTGAAACTGATACAAACCACAAGTCATCTAACATCCAATGCTTTTCAGTTAAGTGTGAGAAACGTGTGATCTTCATAAACAATTTATATTTATTTAAACTGAAAAGTGTGTGCGTTTACCTGAAATGATGTCTTGCTTGTAGGAAGACACGGAGCCTGGAATTTAACTCTATTACTGAAGGGAAACAAACAGCACAGTTCTCATCCATGAAACACACACTGCTTTAGAGCAAGAAGAACGCTCTTGCTTTCTAAGAGTTTCTAATACAGCAGGAACCGTGACTGTGGTTAGAACAAAATAACGGTGTTTCCTACACGTACGGACCATATCTAGGTCAACTCTTCTTCTGAAACTGGTACAAACCACTGTTCCATTAACATGCAAGGCTTTCAAGTTAAGAGCGAGAAACGTGTGAGCTTTGTGAACGATGTAGCTTCCTTTGAGCTGAAAAGTGACTGAGTTTACCCGAAAAGATGTGTTGCTTGTAGGAAAATACAGAGCCTGGGATTTAACTCCATTTCTGAAGGGAAACACACAGCACAGTTCTCATCCATGAAACACACTCTGCTTTAGAGCACGAAGCATGCTCTTGCTTTCTATAGTCTCTAATAGAATAGGAAACTTGAGTGAGCTCAGAACAAAATAACGGTATTTCCTACACATACGGACCATAGCTAGTTCAACTCTGCTTCTGAAACTGATACAAACCACAAGTCATCTAACATCCAATGCTTTTCAGTTAACAGCGAAAAACGTGTGAGCTTCATAAATGATTTATATTCATTTGAGCTGAAAAGTGAGTGCGTTTACCTGAAATGATTTCTTGCTTGTAGGAAGACACGGGGCCTGGAATTTAACTCCATTTCGGAAGGGAAACACACAGCACATTTTTCACGATGAAACACACTCTGCGTTTAGGAAGAAGCACGCTCTTGCTTTCTAGAGTCTCTAATAGAGCAGGAAACATGAGTGTGCTCAGAACAAAAGAACGGTGTTTCCTACACATACGGACCACTGCTAGTTCAACTCTGCTTCTGAAACTGATACAAACCACAAGTCATCTAACATCCAATGCTTTTCAGTTAAGTGTGAGAAACGTGTGATCTTCATAAACAATTTATATTTATTTAAACTGAAAAGTGTGTGCGTTTACCTGAAATGATGTCTTGCTTGTAGGAAGACACGGAGCCTGGAATTTAACTCTATTACTGAAGGGAAACAAACAGCACAGTTCTCATCCATGAAACACACACTGCTTTAGAGCAAGAAGAACGCTCTTGCTTTCTAAGAGTTTCTAATACAGCAGGAACCGTGACTGTGGTTAGAACAAAATAACGGTGTTTCCTACACGTACGGACCATATCTAGGTCAACTCTTCTTCTGAAACTGGTACAAACCACTGTTCCATTAACATGCAAGGCTTTCAAGTTAAGAGCGAGAAACGTGTGAGCTTTGTGAACGATGTAGCTTCCTTTGAGCTGAAAAGTGACTGAGTTTACCCGAAAAGATGTGTTGCTTGTAGGAAAATACAGAGCCTGGGATTTAACTCCATTTCTGAAGGGAAACACACAGCACAGTTCTCATCCATGAAACACACTCTGCTTTAGAGCACGAAGCATGCTCTTGCTTTCTATAGTCTCTAATAGAATAGGAAACTTGAGTGAGCTCAGAACAAAATAACGGTATTTCCTACACATACGGACCATAGCTAGTTCAACTCTGCTTCTGAAACTGATACAAACCACAAGTCATCTAACATCCAATGCTTTTCAGTTAACAGCGAAAAACGTGTGAGCTTCATAAATGATTTATATTCATTTGAGCTGAAAAGTGAGTGCGTTTACCTGAAATGATTTCTTGCTTGTAGGAAGACACGGGGCCTGGAATTTAACTCCATTTCGGAAGGGAAACACACAGCACATTTTTCACGATGAAACACACTCTGCGTTTAGGAAGAAGCACGCTCTTGCTTTCTAGAGTCTCTAATAGAGCAGGAAACATGAGTGTGCTCAGAACAAAAGAACGGTGTTTCCTACACATACGGACCACTGCTAGTTCAACTCTGCTTCTGAAACTGATACAAACCACAAGTCATCTAACATCCAATGCTTTTCAGTTAAGTGTGAGAAACGTGTGATCTTCATAAACAATTTATATTTATTTAAACTGAAAAGTGTGTGCGTTTACCTGAAATGATGTCTTGCTTGTAGGAAGACACGGAGCCTGGAATTTAACTCTATTACTGAAGGGAAACAAACAGCACAGTTCTCATCCATGAAAAACACAATGCTTTAGAGCAAGAAGCACGCATTGCTTTCTAAGAGTCTCTAATACAGCAGGAAACGTGACTGTGGTCAGAACAAAATAACGGTGTTTCCTACACGTACCGACCATATCTAGGTCAACTCTTTTTCTGAAACTGATACAAACCACAGTTCCTCTAACATGCAATGCTTTTCAGTTAAGAGTGAGAAACGTGTGAGCTTCGTAAATGATTTATATTCATTTGAGCTTAAAAGTAACTGCGTTTACTTGAAAAGATGTCTTGCTTGTAGGAAGACATGGAGCCTGGGATTTAACTCCATTTCTGAAGGGAAACACACAGCACAGTTCTCATCCATGATCCACACTCCACTTTAGAGCAAGAAGCACCCTCTTGCTTTCTAAGTGTCTCTAACACAGCAGGAAACGTGTCTGTGGTCAGAACCTCATAACGTTGTTTCCTACACATAAGTACCATATCTAGGTCAACTCTTCTTCTGACACTGATACAAACCACAGTTCCATTAACATCCAATGCTTTCCAGTTAAGAGCGAGAAACGTATGAGCTTTGTCAACGATATAACTTCCTTTGAGCTGAAAAGTGACTGAGTTTACCTGAAAAGATGTCTTGCTTGTAGGAAAATACAGAGCCTGGGATTTAACTCCATTTCTGAAGGGAAACACACAGCACAGTTCTCATCCATGAAACACACTCTGCATTAGAGCACGAAGCATGCTCTTGCTTTCTAGAGTCTCTAATAGAGCAGGAAACTTGAGTGAGCTCAGAACAAAAGAACGGTCTTTCCTACATATACGGACCATAGCTAGTTCAACTCTGCTTCCGAAACAGATACAAACCACAAGTCATCTAACATCCAATGCTTTTCAGTTAAGAGTGAGAAACGTGTGATCTTCGTAAACAATTTATATTCATTTAAGCTGAAAATTTGCTGCGATTACCTGAAATGATGTCTTGCTTGTAGGAAGACACGGAGCCTGTAATTTAACTCCATTTCTGAAGGGAAACACACAGCACAGTTCTCATCCATGAAACACACTCTACTTTAGAGCAAGAAGCACGCTCTTGCTTTCTAAGTGTCTCTAATACAGCAGGAAACGTGATTGTGGTCAGAAAAAAATAACGGTGTTTCCTACACATACGGACAATATCTAGGTCAACTCTTCTTCTGAAACTGATACAAAGCACAGTTCCATTAACATGCAATGCTTTCAAGTTAAGAGCGAGAAACGTGTGAGCTTCATGAACGATGTAGCTTCCTTTGAGCTGAAAAGTGACTGAGTTTACCTGAAATGATGTCTTACTTGTAGGAAGACACAAATCCTGGGATTTACCTCCATTTCTGAAGGGAAACACACAGCACAGTTCTCCTCCATGAAACCCACTCTGCATTAGAGCACGAAGCATGCTCTTGCTTTCTAGAGTCTCTAATAGAGCAAGAAACTTGAGTGTGCTCAGAACAAAAGAACGTTGTTTCCTGCACATACGGACCATTGCTAGTTCAACTCTGCTTCTGAAACTGATACAAACCATAGGTCCTCTAACATCCAATGCTTTACAGTTAAGAGCAAGAAACGTGTGAGCTTCGTGAATGACGTAGCTTTGTTTGAGCTGAAAAGTGACTGAGTTTATCCAAAAAGATGTCTTGCTTGTAGGAAGATACAGAGCCTGTGATTTAACTCCATTTCTGAAGGGAAACACACAGCACAGTTCTCATCCATGAAACACACTCTGCTTTAGAGCACAAAGCACGCTCTTGCTTTCTAGAGTCTCTAATAGAGCAGGAATGTGAGTGAGCTCAGAACAAAAGAGCAGTGTTTCCGACATATAAGGACCATAGCTAGTTCAACTCTGCTTCTGAAACTGATACAAACCACAGATCATCTAACATCCAATGCTTTTCATTTAAGAGCAAGAAACGTGTGAGCTTCGTAAAAGATTTATATTCATTTGAGCTGAAAAGTGACTGCGTTTACCTGAAATGATGTCTAACTTGTAGGAAGACACGGAGCCTGGAATTTAACTCCATTTCTGAAGGGAAACACACAGCACAGTTCTCATCCATGAAACACACACTGCTTTAGAGCAAGAAGCACGCTCTTGCTTTCTAAGAGTCTCTAATACAGCAGGATACGTGACTGTGGTCAGAACAAAATAACGGTGTTTCCTACACAGACGGACCATATCTAGGTCAACTCTTTTTCTGAAACTGATACAAACCACAGTTCCTCTAACATGCAATGCTTTCCAGTTAAGAGCGAGAAACGTATGAGCTTTGTCAACGATATAGCTTCCTTTGAGCTGAAAAGTGACTGAGTTTACCTGAAAAGATGTCTTGCTTGTAGGAAGATACAGAGCCTGGGATTTAACTCCATTTCTGAAGGGAAACACACAGCACAGTTCTCATCCATGAAACACACTCTGCATTAGAGCACGAAGCATGCTCTTGCTTTCTAGAGTCTCTAATAGAGCAGGAAACTTGAGTGAGCTCAGAACAAAAGAACAGTGTTTCCTACACCTACGGACCATAGCTAGTTCAACTCTGCTTCTGAAACTGATACAAACCACAAGTCATCTAACATCCAATGCTTTTCAGTTAAGAGTGAGAAACGTGTGATCTTCGTAAATGATTTATATTCATTTAAGCTGAAAAGTGACTGCGTTTATCTGAAATGATGTCTTTCTTGTAGGAAGACACGGAGCCAGGAAATAAACTCCATTTCTGAATTGAAACACACAGCACAGTTCTCATCCATGAAACACACACTGCTTTAGAGCAAGAAGAACGCTCTTGCTTTCTAAGAGTTTCTAATACAGCAGGAAACGTGACTGTGGTTAGAACAAAATAACGGTGTTTCCTACACGTACGGACCATATCTAGGTCAACTCTTCTTCTGAAACTGGTACAAACCACTGTTCCATTAACATGCAAGGCTTTCAAGTTAAGAGCGAGAAACGTGTGAGCTTTGTGAACGATGTAGCTTCCTTTGAGCTGAAAAGTGACTGAGTTTACCCGAAAAGATGTGTTGCTTGTAGGAAAATACAGAGCCTGGGATTTAACTCCATTTCTGAAGGGAAACACACAACACAGTTCTCATCCATGAAACACACTCTGCTTTAGAGCACGAAGCATGCTCTTGCTTTCTATAGTCTCTAATAGAATAGGAAACTTGAGTGAGCTCAGAACAAAATAACGGTATTTCCTACACATACGGACCATAGCTAGTTCAACTCTGCTTCTGAAACTGATACAAACCACAAGTCATCTAACATCCAATGCTTTTCAGTTAACAGCGAAAAACGTGTGAGCTTCATAAATGATTTATATTCATTTGAGCTGAAAAGTGAGTGCGTTTACCTGAAATGATTTCTTGCTTGTAGGAAGACACGGGGCCTGGAATTTAACTCCATTTCGGAAGGGAAACACACAGCACATTTTTCACGATGAAACACACTCTGCGTTTAGGAAGAAGCACGCTCTTGCTTTCTAGAGTCTCTAATAGAGCAGGAAACATGAGTGTGCTCAGAACAAAAGAACGGTGTTTCCTACACATACGGACCACTGCTAGTTCAACTCTGCTTCTGAAACTGATACAAACCACAAGTCATCTAACATCCAATGCTTTTCAGTTAAGTGTGAGAAACGTGTGATCTTCATAAACAATTTATATTTATTTAAACTGAAAAGTGTGTGCGTTTACCTGAAATGATGTCTTGCTTGTAGGAAGACACGGAGCCTGGAATTTAACTCTATTACTGAAGGGAAACAAACAGCACAGTTCTCATCCATGAAACACACACTGCTTTAGAGCAAGAAGAACGCTCTTGCTTTCTAAGAGTTTCTAATACAGCAGGAACCGTGACTGTGGTTAGAACAAAATAACGGTGTTTCCTACACGTACGGACCATATCTAGGTCAACTCTTCTTCTGAAACTGGTACAAACCACTGTTCCATTAACATGCAAGGCTTTCAAGTTAAGAGCGAGAAACGTGTGAGCTTTGTGAACGATGTAGCTTCCTTTGAGCTGAAAAGTGACTGAGTTTACCCGAAAAGATGTGTTGCTTGTAGGAAAATACAGAGCCTGGGATTTAACTCCATTTCTGAAGGGAAACACACAGCACAGTTCTCATCCATGAAACACACTCTGCTTTAGAGCACGAAGCATGCTCTTGCTTTCTATAGTCTCTAATAGAATAGGAAACTTGAGTGAGCTCAGAACAAAATAACGGTATTTCCTACACATACGGACCATAGCTAGTTCAACTCTGCTTCTGAAACTGATACAAACCACAAGTCATCTAACATCCAATGCTTTTCAGTTAACAGCGAAAAACGTGTGAGCTTCATAAATGATTTATATTCATTTGAGCTGAAAAGTGAGTGCGTTTACCTGAAATGATTTCTTGCTTGTAGGAAGACACGGGGCCTGGAATTTAACTCCATTTCGGAAGGGAAACACACAGCACATTTTTCACGATGAAACACACTCTGCGTTTAGGAAGAAGCACGCTCTTGCTTTCTAGAGTCTCTAATAGAGCAGGAAACATGAGTGTGCTCAGAACAAAAGAACGGTGTTTCCTACACATACGGACCACTGCTAGTTCAACTCTGCTTCTGAAACTGATACAAACCACAAGTCATCTAACATCCAATGCTTTTCAGTTAAGTGTGAGAAACGTGTGATCTTCATAAACAATTTATATTTATTTAAACTGAAAAGTGTGTGCGTTTACCTGAAATGATGTCTTGCTTGTAGGAAGACACGGAGCCTGGAATTTAACTCTATTACTGAAGGGAAACAAACAGCACAGTTCTCATCCATGAAACACACACTGCTTTAGAGCAAGAAGAACGCTCTTGCTTTCTAAGAGTTTCTAATACAGCAGGAAACGTGACTGTGGTTAGAACAAAATAACGGTGTTTCCTACACGTACGGACCATATCTAGGTCAACTCTTCTTCTGAAACTGGTACAAACCACTGTTCCATTAACATGCAAGGCTTTCAAGTTAAGAGCGAGAAACGTGTGAGCTTTGTGAACGATGTAGCTTCCTTTGAGCTGAAAAGTGACTGAGTTTACCCGAAAAGATGTGTTGCTTGTAGGAAAATACAGAGCCTGGGATTTAACTCCATTTCTGAAGGGAAACACACAGCACAGTTCTCATCCATGAAACACACTCTGCTTTAGAGCACGAAGCATGCTCTTGCTTTCTATAGTCTCTAATAGAATAGGAAACTTGAGTGAGCTCAGAACAAAATAACGGTATTTCCTACACATACGGACCATAGCTAGTTCAACTCTGCTTCTGAAACTGATACAAACCACAAGTCATCTAACATCCAATGCTTTTCAGTTAACAGCGAAAAACGTGTGAGCTTCATAAATGATTTATATTCATTTGAGCTGAAAAGTGAGTGCGTTTACCTGAAATGATTTCTTGCTTGTAGGAAGACACGGGGCCTGGAATTTAACTCCATTTCGGAAGGGAAACACACAGCACATTTTTCACGATGAAACACACTCTGCGTTTAGGAAGAAGCACGCTCTTGCTTTCTAGAGTCTCTAATAGAGCAGGAAACATGAGTGTGCTCAGAACAAAAGAACGGTGTTTCCTACACATACGGACCACTGCTAGTTCAACTCTGCTTCTGAAACTGATACAAACCACAAGTCATCTAACATCCAATGCTTTTCAGTTAAGTGTGAGAAACGTGTGATCTTCATAAACAATTTATATTTATTTAAACTGAAAAGTGTGTGCGTTTACCTGAAATGATGTCTTGCTTGTAGGAAGACACGGAGCCTGGAATTTAACACTATTACTGAAGGGAAACAAACAGCACAGTTCTCATCCATGAAAAACACAATGCTTTAGAGCAAGAAGCACGCATTGCTTTCTAAGAGTCTCTAATACAGCAGGAAACGTGACTGTGGTCAGAACAAAATAACGGTGTTTCCTACACGTACCGACCATATCTAGGTCAACTCTTTTTCTGAAACTGATACAAACCACAGTTCCTCTAACATGCAATGCTTTTCAGTTAAGAGTGAGAAACGTGTGAGCTTCGTAAATGATTTATATTCATTTGAGCTTAAAAGTAACTGCGTTTACTTGAAAAGATGTCTTGCTTGTAGGAAGACATGGAGCCTGGGATTTAACTCCATTTCTGAAGGGAAACACACAGCACAGTTCTCATCCATGATCCACACTCCACTTTAGAGCAAGAAGCACCCTCTTGCTTTCTAAGTGTCTCTAACACAGCAGGAAACGTGTCTGTGGTCAGAACCTCATAACGTTGTTTCCTACACATAAGTACCATATCTAGGTCAACTCTTCTTCTGACACTGATACAAACCACAGTTCCATTAACATCCAATGCTTTCCAGTTAAGAGCGAGAAACGTATGAGCTTTGTCAACGATATAACTTCCTTTGAGCTGAAAAGTGACTGAGTTTACCTGAAAAGATGTCTTGCTTGTAGGAAAATACAGAGCCTGGGATTTAACTCCATTTCTGAAGGGAAAAACACAGCACAGTTCTCATCCATGAAACACACTCTGCTTTAGAGCACAAAGCATGCTCTTGTTTTCTAGAGTCTCTAATAGAGCAGGAACGTGAGTGCGCTCAGAACAAAAGAGCAGAGTTTCCTACACATATGGACCATAGCAAGTTCAACTCTGCTTCTGAAACTGATACAAACCACAAGTCATCTAACATCCAATGCTTTTCACTTAAGAGCAACAAACGTGTGAGCTTCGTAAATGATTTATATTCATTTGAGCTGAAAAGTGTCTGCATTTACCTGAAATGATGTCTTGCTTGTAGGAAGACACAGAGCCTGGAATTTAACTCCATTTCTGAAGGGAAACACACAGCACAGTTCTCATCCAGGAAACACACACTGCTTTAGAGCAAGAAGCACGCTCTTGCTTTCTAAGAGTCTCTAATACAGCAGGAAACGTGACTGTGGTCAGAACAAAATAACGGTGTTTCCTACACATACGGACCATATCTAGGTCAACTCTTCTTCTGAAACTGATACAAACCACAGTTCCTCTAACATGCAATGCTTTCCATTTAAGAGCGAGAAACGCGTGAGCTTCGTAAACGATGTAGCTTCCTTTGAGCTGAAAAGCTACTGAGTTGACTTGAAAAGATATCTTGGATGTAGGAAGATACAGAGCCTGGGATTTAACTCCATTTCTGAAGGGAAACACACAGCACAGTTCTCATCCATGAAACACACTCTGCTTTAGAGCACGAAGCATGCTCTTGCTTTCTAGAGTCTCTAATAGAGCAGGAACGTGAGTGAGCTCAGAACAACAGAACGGCGTTTCCTACACATACGGACCATAGCTAGTTCAACTCTGCTTCTGAAACTGATAAAAAACACAGTTCCATTAACATGCAATGCTTTCAAGTTAAGAGCGAGAAACGTGTGAGCTTTGTAAACGATTTATATTCATTTGAGCTGAAAAGTGACTGCGTTTACTTGAAAAGATGTCTTGCTTGTAGGAAGACACGGAGCCTGGGATTTAACTCCATTTCTGAAGGGAAACACACAGCACAGTTCTCATCCATGAACCACACTCCACTTTAGAGCAAGAAGCACGCTCTTGCTTTCTAAGTGTCTCTAACACAGCATGAAACGTGTCTGTGGTCAGAATCACATAATGATGTTTCCTACACATAAGTACCATATCTAGGTCAACTCTTCTTCTGACACTGATACAAAGCACAGTTCCATTAACATCCAATGCTTTCCAGTTAAGAGCGAGAAACGTGTGAGCTTTGTCAACGATATAGCTTCCTTTGAGCTGAAAAGTGACTGAGTTTACCTGAAAAGATGTCTCGCTTGTAGGAAAATACAGAGCCTGGGATTTAACTCCATTTCTGAAGGGAAACACACAGCACAGTTCTCATCCGTGAAACACACTCTGCATTAGAGCACGAAGCATGCTCTTGCTTTCTAGAGTCTCTAATAGAGCAGGAAACTTGAGTGAGCTCAGAACAAAAGAACGGTGTTTCCTACATATACGGACCATAGCTAGTTCAATTCTGCTTCCGAAACAGATACAAACCACAAGTCATCTAACATCCAATGCTTTTCAGTTAAGAGTGAGAAACGTGTGATCTTCGTAAACAATTTATATTCATTTAAGCTGAAAATTTGCTGCGATTACCTGAAATGATGTCTTGCTTGTAGGAAGACACGGAGCCTGTAATTTAACTCCATTTCTGAAGGGAAACACAAAGCACAGTTCTCATCCATGAAACACACTCTACTTTAGAGCAAGAAGCACGCTCTTGCTTTCTAAGTGTCTCTAATACAGCAGGAAACGTGACTGTGGTCAGAAAAAAATAACGGTGTTTCCTACACATACGGACCATATCTAGGTCAACTCTTCTTCTGAAACTGATACAAAGCACAGTTCCATTAACATGCAATGCTTTCAAGTTAAGAGCGAGAAACGTGTGAGCTTCATGAACGATGTAGCTTCCTTTGAGCTTAAAAGTGACTGAGTTTACCTGAAATGATGTCTTACTTGTAGGAAGACACAAATCCTGGGATTTACCTCCATTTCTGAAGGGAAACACACAGCACAGTTCTCCTCCATGAAACCCACTCTGCATTAGAGCACAAAGCATGCTCTTGCTTTCTAGAGTCTCTAATAGAGCAAGAAACTTGAGTGTGCTCAGAACAAAAGAACGTTGTTTCCTGCACATACGGACCATTGCTAGTTCAACTCTGCTTCTGAAACTGATACAAACCATAGGTCCTCTAACATCCAATGCTTTACAGTTAAGAGCAAGAAACGTGTGAGCTTCGTGAATGACGTAGCTTTGTTTGAGCTGAAAAGTGACTGAGTTTATCCAAAAAGATGTCTTGCTTGTAGGAAGATACAGAGCCTGTGATTTAACTCCATTTCTGAAGGGAAACACACAGCACAGTTCTCATCCATGAAACACACTCTGCTTTAGAGCACAAAGCACGCTCTTGCTTTCTAGAGTCTCTAATAGAGCAGGAACGTGAGTGAGCTCAGAACAAAAGAGCAGTGTTTCCTACATATAAGGACCATAGCTAGTTCAACTCTGCTTCTGAAACTGATACAAACCACAGATCATCTAACATCCAATGCTTTTCATATAAGAGCAAGAAACGTGTGAGCTTCGTAAACGATTTATATTCATTTGAGCTGAAAAGTGACTGCGTTTACCTGAAATGATGTCTAACTTGTAGGAAGACACGGAGCCTGGAATTTAACTCCATTTCTGAAGGGAAACACACAGCACAGTTCTCATCCATGAAACACACACTGCTTTAGAGCAAGAAGCACGCTCTTGCTTTCTAAGAGTCTCTAATACAGCAGGATACGTGACTGTGGTCAGAACAAAATAACGGTGTTTCCTACATGTACGGACCATATCTAGGTCTACTCTTCTTCTGAAACTGATACAAACCATAGGTCCTCTAACATGCAATGCTTTCCAGTTAAGAGCGAGAAACGTGTGAGCTTTGTAAACGATTTATATTCATTTGAGCTGAAAAGTGACTGCGTTTACCTGAAATGATGTCTTGCTTTTTGGAAGACACAGGGCATTGAATTATCTCCATTTCTGAAGGGAACCACACAGCACAGTTCTCTTCCATGACACACACTCTACTTTAGACCAAGAATCCCGCTCTTGCTTTCTAAGAGTCTCTAATACTGCAGGAAACGTGACTGTGGTCAGAACAAAATAACGGTGTTTCCTACAGGTACGGACCATATCTAGGTCAACTCTTTTTCTGAAACTGATACAAACCACAGTTCCTCTAACATGCAATGCTTTTCAGTTAAGAGTGAGAAACGTGTGAGCTTCGTAAATGATTTATATTCATTTGAGCTTAAAAGTAACTGCGTTTACTTGAAAAGATGTCTTGCTTGTAGGAAGACATGGAGCCTGGGATTTAACTCCATTTCTGAAGGGAAACACACAGCACAGTTCTCATCCATGATAAACACTCTGCTTCAGAGTAAGAAGCATGCTCTTGCTTTCTAGAGTCTCTAAAAGAGAGGAAACATGAGTGTGCTCAGAACAAAAGAATGGTGTTTCCTACACATACGGACCATATCTAGGTCAACTCATCTTCTGAAACTGATACAAACCACAGGTCCTCTAACATCCAATGCTTTACAGTTAAGAGCAAGAAACGTGTGAGCTTCGTGAAAGATGTAGCTTTGTTTGAGCTGAAAGGTGACTGAGTGTACGTGTAACGAAGTCTTGCTTGTAGAAAGATACAGAGCCTGTGCTTTAACTCCATTTCTGAAGGGGAACACACAGCACATTTCTCACGATGAAACACACTCTGCGTTTAGGAAGAAGCACTCTCTTGCTTTCTAGAGTCTCTAATAGAGCAGGAAACTTGGGTGTGCTCAGAACAAAAGAACGGTGTTTCCTACACATACGGACCACTGGTAGTTTAACTCTGCTTCTGAAACTGATACAAACCACAAGTCATCTAACATCCAATGCTTTTCAGTTAAGAGCGTGAAACATGTGAGCTTCTTAAACGATTTATATTCATTTTAGCTGAAAAGTAACTGCGTTTACTTGAAAAGTAGTCTTGCTTGTAGGAAGACACAGAGCCTGGGATTTAACTCCATTTCTGAAGGGAAACACACAGCACAGTTCTCATACATGAAACACACTCTGCTTTAGAGCACGAAGTATGCTCTTGCTTTCTAGACTCTCTAAAATAGCAGGAAACTTGAGTGTGCTCAGAACATAAGAAAGGTGTTTCCTACACATACGGAGCATTGCTAGTTCAACTCTGCTTCTGAAACTGATGCAAAGAACAGGTCCTCTAACATCCAATGCTTTACAGTTAAGAGCAAGAAACGTGTGAGCTTCGTGAACTAAATATCTTCCTTTGTGGTGAATAGTGACTGAGTTTACCTGAAAAGATGTCCTCCTTGTAGGAAGACACAAAGCCTGGGATTTAACTCCATTTCTGAAGGGAAACACACAGCACAGTTCTCATTCATGAAACACACTCTGCTTTAGAGCAAGAAGAACGCTCTTGCTTTATAATAGTCTCTAATAGAGCAGGAAACGTGACTCTCGTCAGAACAAAATAACGGAGTTTCCTACACATACGGACCATATCTTGGTCAACTCTTCCTCTGAAACTGATACAAACCACAGTTCCATTAAATGCAATGCTTTCAAGTTAAGAGCAAGAAACGTGTGAGCTTCGTAAACGATGTAGCTTCCTTTGAGCTGAAAAGTGACTGAGTTTACTTAAAAAGTTGTCTTGCTTGTAGTAAGACACAGAGCCTGGGATTTATCTCCATTTCTGAAGGGAAACACACAGCACAGTTCTCATCCATGAAACACACTCTGGTTTAGAGCAAGAAGCATGCTCTTGCTTTCTATGTGTCTCTAATACAGGAGGAAACGTGACTGTGGTCAGAACAAAATAACGGTGTTTCCTACACATACGGACCCTATCTAGGTCAACTCTTCTTCTGAATGTGATACAAACCACAGTTCCTCTAACATGCAATGCTTTCCAGTTAAGAGCGAGATACGTGTGAGTTTCGTGAACGTTGTAACTTCCTTTGAGCTTAAAAGTGACTGAGTTTACCTGAAAAGATGTCTTGCTTGTAGGAAGACACAGAGCCTGGGATTTAACTCCATTTCTGAAGGGAAACACACAGCACAGTTCTCATCCATGAAAAACACTCTGCTTTTGAGCAAGAAGCATGCTCTTTCTTTCTAGAGTCTCTAAAATTGTAGGAAACTTGTGGGTTCTCAGAACAAAAGAAAGGTGTTTCCTACACATACGGACCATTGCTAGTTCAACTCTGCTTCTGAAACTGATACAAACCACAAGTCATATAACATCCAATGCTTTTCAGTTAAGAGCGTGAAACGTGTGAGCTTCGTAAATGATTTATATTCATTTGAGCTTAAAAGTAACTGCCTTTACTTGAAAAGATGTCTTGCTTGTAGGAAGACACGGAGCCTGGGATTTAACTACATTTCTGAAGGGAAACACACAGCACAGTTCTCATCCATGATAAACACTCTGCTTCAGAGCAAGAAGCATGCTCTTGCTTTCTAGAGTCTCTAAAAGAGCAGGAAACATGAGTGTGCTCAGAACAAAAGAATGGTGTTTCCTACACATACGGACCATATCTAGGTCAACTCATCTTCTGAAACTGATACAAACCACAGGTCCTCTAACATCCAATGCTTTACAGTTAAGAGCAAGAAACGTGTGAGCTTCGTGAAAGATGTAGCTTTGTTTGAGCTGAAAGGTGACTGAGTTTACGTGTAACGAAGTCTTGCTTGTAGAAAGATACAGAGCCTGTGATTTAACTCCATTTCTGAAGGGGAACACACAGCACATTTCTCACGATGAAACACACTCTGCGTTTAGGAAGAAGCACTCTCTTGCTTTCTAGAGTCTCTAATAGAGCAGGAAACTTGGGTGTGCTCAGAACAAAAGAACGGTGTTTCCTACACATACGGACCACTGGTAGTTTAACTCTGCTTCTGAAACTGATACAAACCACAAGTCATCTAACATCCAATGCTTTTCAGTTAAGAGCGTGAAACATGTGAGCTTCTTAAACGATTTATATTCATTTTAGCTGAAAAGTAACTGCGTTTACTTGAAAAGTAGTCTTGCTTGTAGGAAGACACAGAGCCTGGGATTTAACTCCATTTCTGAAGGGAAATACACAGCACAGTTCTCATACATGAAACACACTCTGCTTTAGAGCACGAAGTATGCTCTTGCTTTCTAGACTCTCTAAAATAGCAGGAAACTTGAGTGTGCTCAGAACATAAGAAAGGTGTTTCCTACACATACGGAGCATTGCTAGTTCAACTCTGCTTCTGAAACTGATGCAAAGAACAGGTCCTCTAACATCCAATGCTTTACAGTTAAGAGCAAGAAACGTGTGAGCTTCGTGAACTATATATCTTCCTTTGTGGTGAATAGTGACTGAGTTTACCTGAAAAGATGTCCTCCTTGTAGGAAGACACAAAGCCTTGGATTTAACTCCATTTCTGAAGGGAAACACACAGCACAGTTCTCATTCATGAAACACACTCTGCTTTAGAGCAAGAAGAACGCTCTTGCTTTATAATAGTCTCTAATAGAGCAGGAAACGTGACTCTCGTCAGAACAAAATAACGGAGTTTCCTACACATACGGACCATATCTTGGTCAACTCTTCCTCTGAAACTGATACAAACCACAGTTCCATTAAATGCAATGCTTTCAAGTTAAGAGCAAGAAACGTGTCAGCTTCGTAAACGATGTAGCTTCCTTTGAGCTGAAAAGTGACTGAGTTTACTTAAAAAGTTGTCTTGCTTGTAGTAAGACACAGAGCCTGGGATTTATCTCCATTTCTGAAGGGAAACACACAGCACAGTTCTCATCCATGAAACACACTCTGGTTTAGAGCAAGAAGCATGCTCTTGCTTTCTATGTGTCTCTAATACAGGAGGAAACGTGACTGTGGTCAGAACAAAATAACGGTGTTTCCTACACATACGGACCCTATCTAGGTCAACTCTTCTTCTGAATGTGATACAAACCACAGTTCCTCTAACATGCAATGCTTTCCAGTTAAGAGCGAGATACGTGTGAGTTTCGTGAACGTTGTAACTTCCTTTGAGCTTAAAAGTGACTGAGTTTACCTGAAAAGATGTCTTGCTTGTAGGAAGACACAGAGCCTGGGATTTAACTCCATTTCTGAAGGGAAACACACAGCACAGTTCTCATCCATGAAAAACACTCTGCTTTTGAGCAAGAAGCATGCTCTTTCTTTCTAGAGTCTCTAAAATTGTAGGAAACTTGTGGGTTCTCAGAACAAAAGAAAGGTGTTTCCTACACATACGGACCATTGCTAGTTCAACTCTGCTTCTGAAACTGATACAAACCACAAGTCATATAACATCCAATGCTTTTCAGTTAAGAGCGTGAAACGTGTGAGCTTCGTAAATGATTTATATTCATTTGAGCTTAAAAGTAACTGCCTTTACTTGAAAAGATGTCTTGCTTGTAGGAAGACACGGAGCCTGGGATTTAACTACATTTCTGAAGGGAAACACACAGCACAGTTCTCATCCATGATAAACACTCTGCTTCAGAGCAAGAAGCATGCTCTTGCTTTCTAGAGTCTCTAAAAGAGCAGGAAACATGAGTGTGCTCAGAACAAAAGAATGGTGTTTCCTACACATACGGACCATATCTAGGTCAACTCATCTTCTGAAACTGATACAAACCACAGGTCCTCTAACATCCAATGCTTTACAGTTAAGAGCAAGAAACGTGTGAGCTTCGTGAAAGATGTAGCTTTGTTTGAGCTGAAAGGTGACTGAGTTTACGTGTAACGAAGTCTTGCTTGTAGAAAGATACAGAGCCTGTGATTTAACTCCATTTCTGAAGGGGAACACACAGCACATTTCTCACGATGAAACACACTCTGCGTTTAGGAAGAAGCACTCTCTTGCTTTCTAGAGTCTCTAATAGAGCAGGAAACTTGGGTGTGCTCAGAACAAAAGAACGGTGTTTCCTACACATACGGACCACTGGTAGTTTAACTCTGCTTCTGAAACTGATACAAACCACAAGTCATCTAACATCCAATGCTTTTCAGTTAAGAGCGTGAAACATGTGAGCTTCTTAAACGATTTATATTCATTTTAGCTGAAAAGTAACTGCGTTTACTTGAAAAGTAGTCTTGCTTGTAGGAAGACACAGAGCCTGGGATTTAACTCCATTTCTGAAGGGAAATACACAGCACAGTTCTCATACATGAAACACACTCTGCTTTAGAGCACGAAGTATGCTCTTGCTTTCTAGACTCTCTAAAATAGCAGGAAACTTGAGTGTGCTCAGAACATAAGAAAGGTGTTTCCTACACATACGGAGCATTGCTAGTTCAACTCTGCTTCTGAAACTGATGCAAAGAACAGGTCCTCTAACATCCAATGCTTTACAGTTAAGAGCAAGAAACGTGTGAGCTTCGTGAACTATATATCTTCCTTTGTGGTGAATAGTGACTGAGTTTACCTGAAAAGATGTCCTCCTTGTAGGAAGACACAAAGCCTTGGATTTAACTCCATTTCTGAAGGGAAACACACAGCACAGTTCTCATTCATGAAACACACTCTGCTTTAGAGCAAGAAGAACGCTCTTGCTTTATAATAGTCTCTAATAGAGCAGGAAACGTGACTCTCGTCAGAACAAAATAACGGAGTTTCCTACACATACGGACCATATCTTGGTCAACTCTTCCTCTGAAACTGATACAAACCACAGTTCCATTAAATGCAATGCTTTCAAGTTAAGAGCAAGAAACGTGTCAGCTTCGTAAACGATGTAGCTTCCTTTGAGCTGAAAAGTGACTGAGTTTACTTAAAAAGTTGTCTTGCTTGTAGTAAGACACAGAGCCTGGGATTTATCTCCATTTCTGAAGGGAAACACACAGCACAGTTCTCATCCATGAAACACACTCTGGTTTAGAGCAAGAAGCATGCTCTTGCTTTCTATGTGTCTCTAATACAGGAGGAAACGTGACTGTGGTCAGAACAAAATAACGGTGTTTCCTACACATACGGACCCTATCTAGGTCAACTCTTCTTCTGAATGTGATACAAACCACAGTTCCTCTAACATGCAATGCTTTCCAGTTAAGAGCGAGATACGTGTGAGTTTCGTGAACGTTGTAACTTCCTTTGAGCTTAAAAGTGACTGAGTTTACCTGAAAAGATGTCTTGCTTGTAGGAAGACACAGAGCCTGGGATTTAACTCCATTTCTGAAGGGAAACACACAGCACAGTTCTCATCCATGAAAAACACTCTGCTTTTGAGCAAGAAGCATGCTCTTTCTTTCTAGAGTCTCTAAAATTGTAGGAAACTTGTGGGTTCTCAGAACAAAAGAAAGGTGTTTCCTACACATACGGACCATTGCTAGTTCAACTCTGCTTCTGAAACTGATACAAACCACAAGTCATATAACATCCAATGCTTTTCAGTTAAGAGCGTGAAACGTGTGAGCTTCGTAAATTATTTATATTCATTTGAGCTTAAAAGTAACTGCCTTTACTTGAAAAGATGTCTTGCTTGTAGGAAGACACGGAGCCTGGGATTTAACTACATTTCTGAAGGGAAACACACAGCACAGTTCTCATCCATGATAAACACTCTGCTTCAGAGCAAGAAGCATGCTCTTGCTTTCTAGAGTCTCTAAAAGAGCAGGAAACATGAGTGTGCTCAGAACAAAAGAATGGTGTTTCCTACACATACGGACCATATCTAGGTCAACTCATCTTCTGAAACTGATACAAACCACAGGTCCTCTAACATCCAATGCTTTACAGTTAAGAGCAAGAAACGTGTGAGCTTCGTGAAAGATGTAGCTTTGTTTGAGCTGAAAGGTGACTGAGTGTACGTGTAACGAAGTCTTGCTTGTAGAAAGATACAGAGCCTGTGCTTTAACTCCATTTCTGAAGGGGAACACACAGCACATTTCTCACGATGAAACACACTCTGCGTTTAGGAAGAAGCACTCTCTTGCTTTCTAGAGTCTCTAATAGAGCAGGAAACTTGGGTGTGCTCAGAACAAAAGAACGGTGTTTCCTACACATACGGACCACTGGTAGTTTAACTCTGCTTCTGAAACTGATACAAACCACAAGTCATCTAACATCCAATGCTTTTCAGTTAAGAGCGTGAAACATGAGAGCTTCTTAAACGATTTATATTCATTTTAGCTGAAAAGTAACTGCGTTTACTTGAAAAGTAGTCTTGCTTGTAGGAAGACACAGAGCCTGGGATTTAACTCCATTTCTGAAGGGAAATACACAGCACAGTTCTCATACATGAAACACACTCTGCTTTAGAGCACGAAGTATGCTCTTGCTTTCTAGACTCTCTAAAATAGCAGGAAACTTGAGTGTGCTCAGAACATAAGAAAGGTGTTTCCTACACATACGGAGCATTGCTAGTTCAACTCTGCTTCTGAAACTGATGCAAAGAACAGGTCCTCTAACATCCAATGCTTTACAGTTAAGAGCAAGAAACGTGTGAGCTTCGTGAACTATATATCTTCCTTTGTGGTGAATAGTGACTGAGTTTACCTGAAAAGATGTCCTCCTTGTAGGAAGACACAAAGCCTGGGATTTAACTCCATTTCTGAAGGGAAACACACAGCACAGTTCTCATTCATGAAACACACTCTGCTTTAGAGCAAGAAGAACGCTCTTGCTTTATAATAGTCTCTAATAGAGCAGGAAACGTGACTCTCGTCAGAACAAAATAACGGAGTTTCCTACACATACGGACCATATCTTGGTGAACTCTTCCTCTGAAACTGATTCAAACCACAGTTCCATTAAATGCAATGCTTTCAAGTTAAGAGCAAGAAACGTGTGAGCTTCGTAAACGATGTAGCTTCCTTTGAGCTGAAAAGTGACTGAGTTTACTTAAAAAGTTGTCTTGCTTGTAGTAAGACACAGAGCCTGGGATTTATCTCCATTTCTGAAGGGAAACACACAGCACAGTTCTCATCCATGAAACACACTCTGGTTTAGAGCAAGAAGCATGCTCTTGCTTTCTATGTGTCTCTAATACAGGAGGAAACGTGACTGTGGTCAGAACAAAATAACGGTGTTTCCTACACATACGGACCCTATCTAGGTCAACTCTTCTTCTGAATGTGATACAAACCACAGTTCCTCTAACATGCAATGCTTTCCAGTTAAGAGCGAGATACGTGTGAGTTTCGTGAACGTTGTAACTTCCTTTGAGCTTAAAAGTGACTGAGTTTACCTGAAAAGATGTCTTGCTTGTAGGAAGACACAGAGCCTGGGATTTAACTCCATTTCTGAAGGGAAACACACAGCACAGTTCTCATCCATGAAAAACACTCTGCTTTTGAGCAAGAAGCATGCTCTTGCTTTCTAGAGTCTCTAAAATAGTAGGAAACTTGTGGGTTCTCAGAACAAAAGAAAGGTGTTTCCTACACATACGGACCATTGCTAGTTCAACTCTGCTTCTGAAACTGATACAAACCACAAGTCATATAACATCCAATGCTTTTCAGTTAAGAGCGTGAAACGTGCGAGCTTCGTAAATGATTTATATTCATTTGAGCTTAAAAGTAACTGCCTTTACTTGAAAAGATGTCTTGCTTGTAGGAAGACACGGAGCCTGGGATTTAACTACATTTCTGAAGGGAAACACACAGCACAGTTCTCATCCATGATAAACACTCTGCTTCAGAGCAAGAAGCATGCTCTTGCTTTCTAGAGTCTCTAAAAGAGAGGAAACATGAGTGTGCTCAGAACAAAAGAATGGTGTTTCCTACACATACGGACCATATCTAGGTCAACTCATCTTCTGAAACTGATACAAACCACAGGTCCTCTAACATCCAATGCTTTACAGTTAAGAGCAAGAAACGTGTGAGCTTCGTGAAAGATGTAGCTTTGTTTGAGCTGAAAGGTGACTGAGTTTACGTGTAACGAAGTCTTGCTTGTAGAAAGATACAGAGCCTGTGATTTAACTCCATTTCTGAAGGGGAACACACAGCACATTTCTCACGATGAAACACACTCTGCGTTTAGGAAGAAGCACTCTCTTGCTTTCTAGAGTCTCTAATAGAGCAGGAAACTTGGGTGTGCTCAGAACAAAAGAACGGTGTTTCCTACACATACGGACCACTGGTAGTTTAACTCTGCTTCTGAAACTGATACAAACCACAAGTCATCTAACATCCAATGCTTTTCAGTTAAGAGCGTGAAACATGTGAGCTTCTTAAACGATTTATATTCATTTTAGCTGAAAAGTAACTGCGTTTACTTGAAAAGTAGTCTTGCTTGTAGGAAGACACAGAGCCTGGGATTTAACTCCATTTCTGAAGGGAAACACACAGCACAGTTCTCATACATGAAACACACTCTGCTTTAGAGCACGAAGTATGCTCTTGCTTTCTAGACTCTCTAAAATAGCAGGAAACTTGAGTGTGCTCAGAACATAAGAAAGGTGTTTCCTACACATACGGAGCATTGCTAGTTCAACTCTGCTTCTGAAACTGATTCAAAGAACAGGTCCTCTAACATCCAATGCTTTACAGTTAAGAGCAAGAAACGTGTGAGCTTCGTGAACTAAATATCTTCCTTTGTGGTGAATAGTGACTGAGTTTACCTGAAAAGATGTCCTCCTTGTAGGAAGACACAAAGCCTGGGATTTAACTCCATTTCTGAAGGGAAACACACAGCACAGTTCTCATTCATGAAACACACTCTGCTTTAGAGCAAGAAGAACGCTCTTGCTTTATAATAGTCTCTAATAGAGCAGGAAACGTGACTCTCGTCAGAACAAAATAACGGAGTTTCCTACACATACGGACCATATCTTGGTCAACTCTTCCTCTGAAACTGATACAAACCACAGTTCCATTAAAAGCAATGCTTTGAAGTTAAGAGCAAGAAACGTGTGAGCTTCCTAAACGATGTAGCTTCCTTTGAGCTGAAAAGTGACTGAGTTTACTTAAAAAGATGTCTTGCTTGTAGTAAGACACAGAGCCTGGGATTTAACTCCATTTCTGAAGGGAAACACACAGCACAGTTCTCATCCATGAAACACACTCTGGTTTAGAGCAAGAAGCATGCTCTTGCTTTCTATGTGTCTCTAATACAGGAGGAAACGTGACTGTGGTCAGAACAAAATAACGGTGTTTCCTACACATACGGACCGTATCTAGGTCAACTCTTCTTCTGAATGTGATACAAACCACAGTTCCTCTAACATGCAATGCTTTCCAGTTAAGAGCGAGATACGTGTGAGTTTCGTGAACGTTGTATCTTCCTTTGAGCTGAAAAGTGACTGAGTTTACCTGAAAAGATGTCTTGCTTTTAGGAAGACTCAGAGCTTGGGATTTAATTCCATTTCTGAAGGGAAACACACAGCACAGTTCTCATCCATGAAAAACACTCTGCTTTTGAGCAAGAAGCATGCTCTTGCTTTCTAGAGTCTCTAAAATAGCAGGAAACTTGTGGGTGCTCAGAACAAAAGAAAGGTGTTTCCTACACATACGGACCATTGCTAGTTCAACTCTGCTTCTGAAACTGATACAAACCACAAGTCATATAACATCCAATGCTTTTCAGTTAAGAGCGTAAAACGTGTGAGCTTCGTAAATGATTTATATTCATTTGAGCTTAAAAGTAACTGCCTTTACTTGAAAAGATGTCTTGCTTGTAGGAAGACACGGAGCCTGGGATTTAACTACATTTCTGAAGGGAAACACACAGCACAGTTCTCATCCATGATAAACACTCTGCTTCAGAGCAAGAAGCATGCTCTTGCTTTCTAGAGTCTCTAAAAGAGCAGGAAACATGAGTGTGCTCAGAACAAAAGAATGGTGTTTCCTACACATACGGACCATATCTAGGTCAACTCATCTTCTGAAACTGATACAAACCACAGGTCCTCTAACATCCAATGCTTTACAGTTAAGAGCAAGAAACGTGTGAGCTTCGTGAAAGATGTAGCTTTGTTTGAACTGAAAGGTGACTGAGTTTACGTGTAACGAAGTCTTGCTTGTAGAAAGATACAGAGCCTGTGATTTAACTCCATTTCTGAAGGGGAACACACAGGACATTTCTCACGATGAAACACACTCTGCGTTTAGGAAGAAGCACTCTCTTGCTTTCTAGAGTCTCTAATAGAGCATGAAACTTGGGTGTGCTCAGAACAAAAGAACGTTGTTTCCTACACATACGGACCATTGCTAGTTCAACTCTGCTTCTGAAACTGATACAAACCACAAGTCATATAACATCCAATGCTTTTCAGTTAAGAGCGTGAAACGTGTGAGCTTCGTAAATGATTTATATTCATTTTAGCTGAAAAGTAACTGCGTTTACTTGAAAAGATGTCTTGCTTGTAGGAAGACACGGAGCCTGGGATTTAACTACATTTCTGAAGGGAAACACACAGCACAGTTCTCATCCATGAAAAACACTCTGCTTTAGAGCAAGAAGCATGCTCTTGCATTCTAGAGTATCTAAAAGAGCAGGAAACATTAGTGTGCTCAGAACAAAAGAATGGTGTTTCCTACACATACGGACCATATCTAGGTCAAATCCACTTCTGAAACTGATACAAACCACAGGTCCTCTAACATCCAATGCTTTACACTTAAGAGCAAGAAACGTGTGAGTTTCGTGAAAGATGTAGCTTTGTTTGAGCTGAAAGGTGACTGAGTTTACGTGTAACGAAGTCTTGCTTGTAGAAAGATACAGAGCCTGTGATTTAACTCCATTTCTGAAGGGGAACACACAGGACATTTCTCACGATGAAACACACTCTGCGTTTAGGAAGAAGCACTCTCTTGCTTTCTAGAGTCTCTAATAGAGCAGGAAACTTGGGTGTGCTCAGAACAAAAGAACGGTGTTTCCTACACATACGGACCATTGCTAGTTCAACTCTGCTACTGAAACTGATACAAACCACAGTTCCTCTAACATGCAATGCTTTCCAGTTAAGAAAGAGAAACGTGTGATCTTTGTAAACGATTTATATTCATTTAAGCTGAAAAGTTACTGTGTTTAGCTGAAATGATGTCTTGCTTGTAGGAAGACACGCAGCCTGGAATTTAACTCCATTTCTGAAGGGAAACACACAGCACAGTTCTCATCCATGAAACACACTCTACTTTAGAGCAAGAAGCACGCTCTTGCTTTCTAAGAGTCTCTAATACAGCAGGAAACGTGACTGTTTTCAGAACAAAATCGGTGTTTCCTACATGTACGGACCATATCTAGGTCAATTCTTCTTCTGAAACTGATACAAACCACAGTTCCTCTAACATGCAATTCTTTCCAGTTTAGAGCGAGAAACATGTGAGCTTCGTGAACGATGTAGCTTTCTTTGAGCTGAAAAGTGACTGAGTTTACCCAAAAAGATGTCTTCCTTGTAGGAAGACACAGAGCCTGGGATTTAACTCCATTTCTGAAGGGAAACACACAGCACAGTTCTCATCCATGAAACACACTCTGCTTTAGAACAAGAAGCACGCTCTTGCTTTCCAAGAGTCTCCAATACAGCAGGAAACGTGACTGTGGTCAGAACAAAATAACGGTGTTTCCTACTTTACAGACCATGTCTATGTCAACTCTTCTTCTGAAACTGATACAAATCGCAATTCCTCTAACATTCAATGTTTTCAAGTTAAGAGCGAGAAACATGTGTGCTTCGTGTACGACACAGCTTCCTTTGAGCTGAAAAGTGACTGAGTTTACATGAAAAGATGTCTTGCTTGTAGGAAGACACAGAGCCTGTGATTTAACTCCATTTTTGAAGGGAAACACACAGCACATTTCTCACGATGAAACACACTCTGCTTTTTGGAAGAAGCACGCTCTTGCTTTCTAGATTCTCTAATAGAGCAGGAAACATGAGTGGTCTCAGAACAAAAGAACGGAGTTTCCTACACTTAGGGAACATTGCTAGTTCAACTCTGCTTCTGAAACTGATACAAACCACAAGTCATCTAACATTCAATGCTTTTCAGTTAAGAGCGAGAAACGTGTGATCTTCATAAATGATTCATATTCATTTGAGTTGAAAAATGACTGCATTTACCTGAAATGATGTCTTGCTTGTAGGAAGACACAGAGCCTGGAATTCAACTCCATTTCTGAAGGGAAACACACTGCACAGTTCTCATCCATGAAACACACTCTGCTTTAGAGCAAGAAGAACGCTCTTGCTTTCTAAGGTTCTCTAATACAGCATGAAACGTGACTGTGGTCAGAACAAAATAACGGTGTTTCCTACACATACGGACCATATGTAGGTTAACTCTTCTTCTGAAACTGATACAAAACACAGTCCCTCTAACATGCAATGTTTTCCAGTTAAGAGCGAGAAACGTGTGAGCTTCGTGAACGATGTAGCTTCCTTTGAGCTTAAAAGTGACTGAGTTTACCTGAAAAGATGTCTTGCTTGTAGGAAGACACAGAGCCTGGGATTTACCTCCATTTATGAAGGGAAACACACAGCACAGATCTCATCCATCGAACACACTCTGCTTTAGAGCAAGAAGCATGCTCTTGCTTTATAGATTCTCTAATAGAGCCAGAAACATGAGGGGACTGTGAACAAAAGAACGGTGCTTCCTACACATAAGGACCATTGCTAGTTCAACTCTTCTTCTGAAACTGATACAAACCACAGGTCCTCTAACATCCAATGCTTTACAGTTAAGAGCAAGAAACGTGTGAGCTACGTGAACGATTTATATTCATTTGAGCTGAAATGTGACTTAGTTTACCTGAACTGAAGTCTTGCTAGTAGGAAGACACAGAGCCTGGGATTTAACTCCATTTCTGAAGGGAAACACACAGCACAGTTCTCATCCATGAATCACCCTCTGCTTTAGAGCAAGAGGCACGCTCTTGCTTTCTAAGAGTCTCTAATACAGCAGGAAACTTGACTGTGGTCAGAACAAAATAACGGTGTTTCCTACACATACGGACCATATCTAGGTCAACTCTTCTTCTGAAACTGATACAAACCACAAGTCATCTAACATCCAATCCTTTTCAGTTAAGAGCGAGAAACGTGTGATCTTCGTTAACGATTTATATTCATTTGAGCTGAATAGTGACTGCGTTTACCTGAAATGATGTCTGGCTTGTAGGAAGAAACAGAGCCTGGAATATAACTCCATTTCTGAAGGGAAACACACAGCACAGATATCATCAATGGAACACACTCTGCTTTAGAGCAAGAAGCATGCTCTTGCTTTCTAGATTCACTTATAGAGCCAGAAACATGAGGGGACTGTGAACAAAGGAACGGTGCTTCCTACATATAAGGACCATTGCTAGTTCAACTCTACTTCTGAAACTGATACAAACCACAGGTCCTCTAACATCCAATGCTTTACATTTAAGAGCAAGAAACGTGTGAGCTACATGAACGATGTAGCTTTGTTTGAGCTGAAAGGTGACTGAGTTTACGTGAAAAGGAGTCTTGCTTGTGGGAAGATACAGAGCCTGTGATTTAACTCCATTTATGAAGGGAAACACACAGCACTGTTCTCACCTTGAAACACACTCTGCATAAGAAGAAGCACGTTCTTGCTTTCTAAGAGTCTCTAATACAGCAGGAAAATTGACTGTGGTCAGAACAAAATAACAGTGTTTCCTACACATATGGACCATATCTAGGTCAACGCTTCTTCTGAAACTGATACAAACCACAGTTCCATTAACATTCAATGCTTTGCAGTTAAGAGAGAGAAACGTGTGAGCATCGTGAACGATGTAGCTTCCTTTGAGCCAAAAAGTGACTGAGTTTACCTGAAATGATGTCTTGCTTGTAGGAAGACACAGAGCCTGGAATTCAACTCCATTTCTGAAGGGAAACACACTGCACAGTTCTCATCCATGAAACACACTCTGCTTTAGAGCAAGAAGAACGCTCTTGCTTTCTAAGGTTCTCTAATACAGCATGAAACGTGACTGTGGTCAGAACAAAATAACGGTGTTTCCTACACATACGGACCATATGTAGGTTAACTCTTCTTCTGAAACTGATACAAAACACAGTCCCTCTAACATGCAATGTTTTCCAGTTAAGAGCGAGAAACGTGTGAGCTTCGTGAACGATGTAGCTTCCTTTGAGCTTAAAAGTGACTGAGTTTACCTGAAAAGATGTCTTGCTTGTAGGAAGACACAGAGCCTGGGATTTACCTCCATTTATGAAGGGAAACACACAGCACAGATCTCATCCATCGAACACACTCTGCTTTAGAGCAAGAAGCATGCTCTTGCTTTATAGATTCTCTAATAGAGCCAGAAACATGAGGGGACTGTGAACAAAAGAACGGTGCTTCCTACACATAAGGACCATTGCTAGTTCAACTCTTCTTCTGAAACTGATACAAACCACAGGTCCTCTAACATCCAATGCTTTACAGTTAAGAGCAAGAAACGTGTGAGCTACGTGAACGATTTATATTCATTTGAGCTGAAATGTGACTTAGTTTACCTGAACTGAAGTCTTGCTAGTAGGAAGACACAGAGCCTGGGATTTAACTCCATTTCTGAAGGGAAACACACAGCACAGTTCTCATCCATGAATCACCCTCTGCTTTAGAGCAAGAGGCACGCTCTTGCTTTCTAAGAGTCTCTAATACAGCAGGAAACTTGACTGTGGTCAGAACAAAATAACGGTGTTTCCTACACATACGGACCATATCTAGGTCAACTCTTCTTCTGAAACTGATACAAACCACAAGTCATCTAACATCCAATCCTTTTCAGTTAAGAGCGAGAAACGTGTGATCTTCGTTAACGATTTATATTCATTTGAGCTGAATAGTGACTGCGTTTACCTGAAATGATGTCTGGCTTGTAGGAAGAAACAGAGCCTGGAATATAACTCCATTTCTGAAGGGAAACACACAGCACAGATATCATCAATGGAACACACTCTGCTTTAGAGCAAGAAGCATGCTCTTGCTTTCTAGATTCACTTATAGAGCCAGAAACATGAGGGGACTGTGAACAAAGGAACGGTGCTTCCTACATATAAGGACCATTGCTAGTTCAACTCTACTTCTGAAACTGATACAAACCACAGGTCCTCTAACATCCAATGCTTTACATTTAAGAGCAAGAAACGTGTGAGCTACATGAACGATGTAGCTTTGTTTGAGCTGAAAGGTGACTGAGTTTACGTGAAAAGGAGTCTTGCTTGTGGGAAGATACAGAGCCTGTGATTTAACTCCATTTATGAAGGGAAACACACAGCACTGTTCTCACCTTGAAACACACTCTGCATAAGAAGAAGCACGTTCTTGCTTTCTAAGAGTCTCTAATACAGCAGGAAAATTGACTGTGGTCAGAACAAAATAACAGTGTTTCCTACACATATGGACCATATCTAGGTCAACGCTTCTTCTGAAACTGATACAAACCACAGTTCCATTAACATTCAATGCTTTGCAGTTAAGAGAGAGAAACGTGTGAGCATCGTGAACGATGTAGCTTCCTTTGAGCCAAAAAGTGACTGAGTTTACCTGAAATGATGTCTTGCTTGTAGGAAGACACAGAGCCTGGAATTCAACTCCATTTCTGAAGGGAAACACACTGCACAGTTCTCATCCATGAAACACACTCTGCTTTAGAGCAAGAAGAACGCTCTTGCTTTCTAAGGTTCTCTAATACAGCATGAAACGTGACTGTGGTCAGAACAAAATAACGGTGTTTCCTACACATACGGACCATATGTAGGTTAACTCTTCTTCTGAAACTGATACAAAACACAGTCCCTCTAACATGCAATGTTTTCCAGTTAAGAGCGAGAAACGTGTGAGCTTCGTGAACGATGTAGCTTCCTTTGAGCTTAAAAGTGACTGAGTTTACCTGAAAAGATGTCTTGCTTGTAGGAAGACACAGAGCCTGGGATTTACCTCCATTTATGAAGGGAAACACACAGCACAGATCTCATCCATCGAACACACTCTGCTTTAGAGCAAGAAGCATGCTCTTGCTTTATAGATTCTCTAATAGAGCCAGAAACATGAGGGGACTGTGAACAAAAGAACGGTGCTTCCTACACATAAGGACCATTGCTAGTTCAACTCTTCTTCTGAAACTGATACAAACCACAGGTCCTCTAACATCCAATGCTTTACAGTTAAGAGCAAGAAACGTGTGAGCTACGTGAACGATTTATATTCATTTGAGCTGAAATGTGACTTAGTTTACCTGAACTGAAGTCTTGCTAGTAGGAAGACACAGAGCCTGGGATTTAACTCCATTTCTGAAGGGAAACACACAGCACAGTTCTCATCCATGAATCACCCTCTGCTTTAGAGCAAGAGGCACGCTCTTGCTTTCTAAGAGTCTCTAATACAGCAGGAAACTTGACTGTGGTCAGAACAAAATAACGGTGTTTCCTACACATACGGACCATATCTAGGTCAACTCTTCTTCTGAAACTGATACAAACCACAAGTCATCTAACATCCAATCCTTTTCAGTTAAGAGCGAGAAACGTGTGATCTTCGTTAACGATTTATATTCATTTGAGCTGAATAGTGACTGCGTTTACCTGAAATGATGTCTGGCTTGTAGGAAGAAACAGAGCCTGGAATATAACTCCATTTCTGAAGGGAAACACACAGCACAGATATCATCAATGGAACACACTCTGCTTTAGAGCAAGAAGCATGCTCTTGCTTTCTAGATTCACTTATAGAGCCAGAAACATGAGGGGACTGTGAACAAAGGAACGGTGCTTCCTACATATAAGGACCATTGCTAGTTCAACTCTACTTCTGAAACTGATACAAACCACAGGTCCTCTAACATCCAATGCTTTACATTTAAGAGCAAGAAACGTGTGAGCTACATGAACGATGTAGCTTTGTTTGAGCTGAAAGGTGACTGAGTTTACGTGAAAAGGAGTCTTGCTTGTGGGAAGATACAGAGCCTGTGATTTAACTCCATTTATGAAGGGAAACACACAGCACTGTTCTCACCTTGAAACACACTCTGCATAAGAAGAAGCACGTTCTTGCTTTCTAAGAGTCTCTAATACAGCAGGAAAATTGACTGTGGTCAGAACAAAATAACAGTGTTTCCTACACATATGGACCATATCTAGGTCAACGCTTCTTCTGAAACTGATACAAACCACAGTTCCATTAACATTCAATGCTTTGCAGTTAAGAGAGAGAAACGTGTGAGCATCGTGAACGATGTAGCTTCCTTTGAGCCAAAAAGTGACTGAGTTTACCTGAAATGATGTCTTGCTTGTAGGAAGACACAGAGCCTGGAATTCAACTCCATTTCTGAAGGGAAACACACTGCACAGTTCTCATCCATGAAACACACTCTGCTTTAGAGCAAGAAGAACGCTCTTGCTTTCTAAGGTTCTCTAATACAGCATGAAACGTGACTGTGGTCAGAACAAAATAACGGTGTTTCCTACACATACGGACCATATGTAGGTTAACTCTTCTTCTGAAACTGATACAAAACACAGTCCCTCTAACATGCAATGTTTTCCAGTTAAGAGCGAGAAACGTGTGAGCTTCGTGAACGATGTAGCTTCCTTTGAGCTTAAAAGTGACTGAGTTTACCTGAAAAGATGTCTTGCTTGTAGGAAGACACAGAGCCTGGGATTTACCTCCATTTATGAAGGGAAACACACAGCACAGATCTCATCCATCGAACACACTCTGCTTTAGAGCAAGAAGCATGCTCTTGCTTTATAGATTCTCTAATAGAGCCAGAAACATGAGGGGACTGTGAACAAAAGAACGGTGCTTCCTACACATAAGGACCATTGCTAGTTCAACTCTTCTTCTGAAACTGATACAAACCACAGGTCCTCTAACATCCAATGCTTTACAGTTAAGAGCAAGAAACGTGTGAGCTACGTGAACGATTTATATTCATTTGAGCTGAAATGTGACTTAGTTTACCTGAACTGAAGTCTTGCTAGTAGGAAGACACAGAGCCTGGGATTTAACTCCATTTCTGAAGGGAAACACACAGCACAGTTCTCATCCATGAATCACCCTCTGCTTTAGAGCAAGAGGCACGCTCTTGCTTTCTAAGAGTCTCTAATACAGCAGGAAACTTGACTGTGGTCAGAACAAAATAACGGTGTTTCCTACACATACGGACCATATCTAGGTCAACTCTTCTTCTGAAACTGATACAAACCACAAGTCATCTAACATCCAATCCTTTTCAGTTAAGAGCGAGAAACGTGTGATCTTCGTTAACGATTTATATTCATTTGAGCTGAATAGTGACTGCGTTTACCTGAAATGATGTCTGGCTTGTAGGAAGAAACAGAGCCTGGAATATAACTCCATTTCTGAAGGGAAACACACAGCACAGATATCATCAATGGAACACACTCTGCTTTAGAGCAAGAAGCATGCTCTTGCTTTCTAGATTCACTTATAGAGCCAGAAACATGAGGGGACTGTGAACAAAGGAACGGTGCTTCCTACATATAAGGACCATTGCTAGTTCAACTCTACTTCTGAAACTGATACAAACCACAGGTCCTCTAACATCCAATGCTTTACATTTAAGAGCAAGAAACGTGTGAGCTACATGAACGATGTAGCTTTGTTTGAGCTGAAAGGTGACTGAGTTTACGTGAAAAGGAGTCTTGCTTGTGGGAAGATACAGAGCCTGTGATTTAACTCTATTTATGAGGGGAAACACACAGCACAGTTCTCACAATGAAACACACTCTGCATATAAGAAGAAGAACGCTCTTGCTTTCTAAGAGTCTCTAATAAAGCAAGAAACGTGAATGTGTTCAGAACAAAAGAACGGTGTTTCCTACACATACGGACCATATCTAGGTCAACTCTTCTTCTGAAACTGATACAAACCACAGTTCCTCTAACATGCACTGCTTTTCAGTTAAGAGCGAGAAACGTGTGAGCTTCGTGAACGATGTAGCTTCCTTTGAGCTGAAAAGTGACTGAGTTTACCTGAAAAGATGTCTTGCTTGTGGGAAGACACAGAGCCTGGGATTTAACTCCATTTCTGTAGGGAAAAACACAGCACAGTTCTCATCCATGAAACACACTCTGCTTTAGAGCAAGAAGCATGCTCTTGCTTTCCAGAGTCTCTAATAGAGTCAGAAACGTCAATGTGCTCAGAACAAAAGAACGGTGTTTCCTACACATACGGACCATATCTAGGTCAATCTTCTTCTGAAACTGATACAAAAAACAAGTCATCTAACATCCAATTCTTTACAGTTAAGAGCAAGAAACGTGTGATCTTTGTAAACGATTTATATTCATTTGAGCTGAATAGTGACTGCGTTTACCTGAAATGATGTCTTGCTTGTAGGAAGAAACAGAGCCTGGAATATAACTCCATTTCTGAAGGGAAACACAAAGCACAGATATCATCCATGGAACACACTGTGCTTTAGAGCAAGAAGCATGCTCTTGCTTTCTAGATTCTCTAATAGAGCCAGAAACATGAGGGGACTGTGAACAAAAGAACGGTGCTTTCTACACATAAGGACCATTGCTAGTTCAACTCTGCTTCTGAAACAGATACAAACCACAGGTCCTCTAACATCCAATGCTTTACAGTTAAGAGCAAGAAACGTGTGAGCTACATGAATGATGTAGCTTTGTTTGAGCAGAAAGGTGACTGAGTTTACGTGAAATGAAGTCTTGCTTGTGGGAAGATACAGAGCCTGTGATTTAACTCCATTTCTGAAGGGAAACACACAGCATTGTTCTCATGATGAAACACATTCTGCTTTAGAGCAAGAAGCACGCTCTTGCTTTCTAGAGTCTATAATAGAGCCAGACACTTGAAAGTGTGCTCAGAACAAAAGAACGGTGTTTACTACACATACGGACCATTGCTAGTTCAACTCTGCTTCTGAAACTGACACAAACCACAGGACATCTAACATCCAATGCATTTCAGTTAAGAGCAAGAAACACGTGAGCTTCGTAAAGGATTTATATTCATTTGAGCTGAAAAGTGACTGAATTTACCTGAAATGATGTCTGCTTGTAGGAAGACACAGAGCCTGGGATTTAACTCCATTTCTGAAGGGAAACACAGAGCACAGTTCTCATCCATGAAACACACTCTGCTTTAGAGCAAGAAGCACACTCTTGCTTTCTAAGAATCTCTAATACAGCAGGAAACGGGACTGTGGTCAGAACAAAATAACGGTGTTTCCTACACATACGGACCATATCTAGGTCAACTCTTCTTCTGAAACTGTTACAAAGCCCTGATCCTCTACCATCCAATGCTTTAGAGTTAAGAGCAAGAAACGTGTGAGCAAAGTGAACGATGTAGCTTTGTTTGAGCAGTAAGGTGACTGAGTTTACCTGAAAGGAAGTCTTGCTTGTACGAAGATACAGAGGCTGTGATTTAACTCCACTTCTGAAGGGAAAAACACAGCACAGTTCTCATCCATGAAAAACACTCTGCTTTAGAGCAAGAAGCACGATCTTGCTTTCCAGAGTGCATAATAGAGGCCGAAACTTGAATGTGTGCTCAGAACAAGAGAACGGTGTTTCCTACACATACAGACCATTGCTAGTTCAACTCTGCTTCTGAAACAGACACAAACCACACTACATATAACATACAATGCTTTTCAGTTAAGAGCAAGAAATGTGTGAGTTTTGTAAACGATTTATATTCATTGAGCTGAAAAGTGACTGCATTTACCTGAAATGATGTCCTGCTTGGAGGAAGACACAAAACCTGGAATTTAACTCCATTTCTGAAGGGAAACACACAGCTCAGTTCTCATTCATGAAACACAATCTGCTTTAGAGCAAGAAGCACGCTCTTGCTTTCTAAGAGTCTCTAATATAGCAGGAAACGTGACTGTGGTCAGAACAAAATAACGGTGTTTCCTACACACACGGACCATATCTAGGTCAACTCTTCTTCTGAAACTGATACAAACCACAGTTCCTCTAACTTGCAATGCTTTCAATTTAACAGCGACAAACGTGTGAACTTCGTGAACTATGTATCTTCCTTTGAGCTCAAAAGTGACTGAGTTTACCTGAAAAGATGTCTTGCTTGTAGGAAGACACAGAGCCTGGGATTTAACTCCATTTCTGATGGGAAACACACAGCACAGTTCTCATCCATGAAACACACTCTGCTTTAGAGCAAGAAGCACACTCTTGCTTTCTAAGAGTCTCTAATACAGCAGGAAATGTGACTGTGGTCAGCACAAAATAACGGTGTTTCCTACACATAGGGACCATTGCTAGTTCAACTCTGCTTCTGAAACTGATACAAACCTCAGGTCCTCTAACATCCAATGCTTTCCAGTTAAGAGCAAGAAATGTGTGAGCTATGTGAACGATGTAGCTTCTTTTGAGCTGATAGGTGAATGAGTTTACGTGAATCGAAGTCTTGCTTGTATAAAGATGCATAGCCTGTGATTTATCTCCATTTCTGAAGGGAAACACACAGCACAGTTCTCATCCATGAAACAAATTCTGATTTAGAGCAAGAAGCACGCTCTTGCTTTCTAGAGTCTATAATATAGCCAGAAACTTGAAAGTGTGCTCAGAACAAAAGAACGGTGTTTACTACACATACAGACCATTGCTAGTTCAACTCTGCTTCTGAAACTGACACAAACCACAGTTCTTCTAACAAGCAATGCTTTCCAGTTAAAGGCGAGAAACGTGTGAGCTTCTTGAACGATGTAGCTTCCTTTGACCTGAAAAGTGACTGAGTTTACCTGAAAAGATGTCTTGCTTGTAGGAAGACACAGAGCCTGGGATTTAACTCCATTTCTGAAGGGAAACACACAGCACAGTTCTCATCCATGAAACACACTGTGTTTTAGAGCAAGAAGCACACTCTTGCTTTCTAAGTGTCTCTAATCCAGCAGGAAATGTGACTGTGGTCAGAACAAAATAACGGTGTTTCCTACACATACGGACCATATCTAGGTCAGCTCTTCTTCTGAAACCGATACAAACCACAGTTCCTCTAACAAGAAATGCTTTCCAGTTAAAAGCGAGAAACGCGTGAGCTTCTTGAACGATATAGCATCCTTTGACCTGAAAAGTGACTGAGTTTACGTGAATCGAAGTCTTGCTTGTATAAAGATGCAGAGCCTGTGATTTAACTCCATTTCTGACGGGAAACACACAGCACAGTTCTCATCCATGAAACACACTCTGCTTTAGAGCAAGAAGCACGCTCTTGCTTTCTAGAGTCTATAATACAGCAGGAAACTTGAAAGTGTGCTCAGAACAAAAGAACGGTGTTTACTACACATACGGACCATTGCTAGTTCAACTCTGCTTCTGAAACTGATACAAACCACAGTTCCTCTAACATGCATTGCTTTCCAGTTAACAGCGAGAAACGTGTGATCTTCGTGAACTATTTATCTTCCTTTGAGGTGAAAAGTGACTGAGTTTACCTGAAAAGATGTCTTGCTTGTAGGAAGACACAGAAACTGGGATTTAACTCCATTTCTGAAGGGAAACACAAAACACAGTTTTCATCCATGAAACACACTCTGTTTTAGAGCAAGAAGCATGCTCTTGCTTTCCAGAGTCTCTAATAGAGCCAGAAACTTGAGGGTACTCAGAACAAAAGAACGGTGTTTCCTTCACATATGGACCATTGCTAGTTCAACTCTGCTTCTGAAACTGATACAAACCTCAGGTCTTCTAACATCCAATGCTTTACAGTTAAGAGCAAGAAATGTGTGAGCTACGTGAACGATGTAGCTTTGTTGAGCTGAAAGGTGACTGAGTTTACGTGAATCGAAGTCTTGCTTGTATAAAGATGCAGAGCCTGTGATTTAACTCCATTTCTGAAGGGAAACACACAGCACAGTTCTCATCCATGAAACACACTCTGCTTTAGAGCAAGAAGCACGCTCTTGCTTTCTAGAGTCTACAATAGAGCCAGAAACTTGAAAGTGTGCTCAGAACAAAAGAACGGTGTTTACTACACATACGGACCATTGCTAGTTCAACTCTGCTTCTGAAACTGACACATACCACAGGACATCTAACATCCAATGCTTTTCAGTTAAGAGCAAGAAACACATGAGCTTCGTAAACGATTTATATTCATTTGAGCAGAAAAGTGACTGAATTTACCTGAAATGATGTCTTGCTTGTAGGAAGACACAGAGCCTGGGATTTAACTCCATTTCTGAAGGGAAACACACAGCACAGTTCTCATCCATGAAACACACTCTGCTTTAGAGCAAGAAGCACACTCTTGCTTTCTAAGAGTCTCTAATACAGCAGGAAATGTGACTGTGGTCAGAACAAAATAACGGTGTTTCCTACACATACGGACCATATCTAGGTCAGCTCTTCTTCTGAAACCGATACAAACCACAGTTCCTCTAACAGGCATTGCTTTCCAGTTAACAGCGAGAAAGGTGTGATCTTCGTGAACTATTTATCTTCCTTTGAGGTGAAAAGTGACTGAGTTTACCTGAAAAGATGTCTTGCTTGTAGGAAGACACAGAAACTGGGATTTAACTCCATTTCTGAAGGGAAACACAAAACACAGTTCTCATCCATGAAACACACTCTGTTTTAGAGCAAGAAGCATGCTCTTGCTTTCCAGAGTCTCTAATAGAGCCAGAAACTTGAGGGTACTCAGAACAAAAGAACGGTGTTTCCTTCACATATGGACCATTGCTAGTTCAACTCTGCTTCTGAAACTGATACAAACCTCAGGTCCTCTAACATCCAATGCTTTACAGTTAAGAGCAAGAAATGTGTGAGCTACGTGAACGAGGTAGCTTTGTTTGAGCTGAAAGGTCACTGAGTTTACGTGAATCGAAGTCTTGCTTGTATAAAGATGCAGAGCCTGTGATTTAACTCCATTTCTGAAGGGAAACACACAGCACAGTTCTCATCCATGAAACACACTCTGCTTTAGAGCAAGAAGCACGCTCTTGCTTTCTAGAGTCTATAATAGAGCAGGAAACTTGAAAGTGTGCTCAGAACAAAAGAACGGTGTTTACTACACATACGGACCATTGCTAGTTCAACTCTGCTTCTGTAACTGATACAAACCACAGTTCCTCTAACATGCATTGCTTTCCAGTTAACAGCGAGAAACGTGTGATCTTCGTGAACTATGTATCTTCCTTTGAGCTGAAAAGTGACTGAGTTTACCTGAAAAGATGTCTTGCTTGTAGGAAGACACTGAGCCTGGGATTTAACTCCATTTCTGAAGGGAAACAGACAGTACAGATCTCACCCATGAAACACACTCTGCTTTAGAGCAAGAAGCATGCTCTTGCTTTCCAGAGTCTCTAATAGAGCCAGAAACTTGAGGGTACTCAGAACAAAATAACGGTGTTTCCCACACATACGGATCATTGCTAGTTCAACTCTGCTTCTGAAACTGATACAAACCTCAGGTCCTCTAACAACCAATGCTTTACAGTTAAGAGCAAGAAATGTGTGAGCTACGTGAACGATGTAGCTTTGTTGAGCTGAAAGGTGACTGAGTTTACGTGAATTGAAGTCTTGCTTGTATAAAGATGCAGAGCCTGTGATTTAACTCCATTTCTGAAGGGAAACACACAGCACAGTTCTCATCCATGAAACACACTCTGCTTTAGAGCAAGAAGCACGCTCTTGCTTTCTACAGTCTACAATAGAGCCAGAAACTTGAAAGTTGCCCAGAACAAAAGAACGGTGTTTACAACACATATGGACCATTGCTAGTTCAACTCTGCTTCTGAAACTGACACAAACCACAGTTCCTCTAACAAGCAATGCTTTCCAGTTAATAGCGAGAAACGTGTGAACTTCTTGAACGATGTAGCTTCCTTTGACCTGAAAAGTGACTGAGTTTACCTGAAAAGATGTCTTCCTTGCAGGAAGACATAGAGCCTGGGATTTAACTCCATTTCTGAAGGGAAACACACAGCACAGTTCTCATCCATGAAACACAATCTGCTTCAGAGCAAGAATCACGGTCTTGCTTTCTAAGAGTCTCTAATACAGCAGGAAATGTGACTGTGGTCAGAACAAAATAACGGTGTTTCCTACACATACGGACCATTGCTAGTTCAACTCTGCTTCTGAAAGTGACACAAACCACAGGACATCTAACATCCAATGCTTTTCAGTTAAGAGCAAGAAACACGTGAGCTTCGTAAACGATTTATATTCATTTGAGCTGAAAAGTGACTGAATTTACCTAAAATGATGTCTTGCTTTTAGGAAGACACAGAGCCTGGGATTTAACTCCATTTCTGAAGGGAAACACACAGCACAGTTCTCATCCATGAAACACACTCTGCTTTAGAGCAAGAAGCACACTCTTGCTTTCTAAGAGTCTCTAATACAGCAGGAAACGGGAATGTAGTCAGAACAAAATAATGGTGTTTCCAAACATACGGACCATATCTAGGTCAACCCTTCTTCTGAAACTGATACAAAACACTGGTCCCCTACCATCCAATGCTTTACAGTTTAGAGCAAAAATCGTGTGAGCAAAGTGAATGATGTAGCATTCTTTGAGCAGAAAGGTGATTGAGTTTACCTGAAAGGAAGTCTTGCTTGTAGGAAGATACAGAGCCTGTGATTTAACTCCATTACTGTAGGGAAAAACACAGCACAGTTCTCATCCATGAAACACACTCTGCTTTAGAGCAAGAAGCACGCTCTTGCTTTCCATAGTGTATAATAGAGTCAGAAAGTTGAATGTGTGCTCAGAACAAAAGAACGGTGTTTCCTACACATACGGACCATTGCTAGTTCAACTCTGCTTCTGAAACTGACACAAACCACACTACATCTAACATACAATGCTTTTCAGTTAAGCGCAAGAAATGTGTGAGCTTTGTAAACGATTTATATTAATTTGAGCTGAAAAGTGACTGCATTTACCTGAAATGATGTCTTGCTTGTAGGAAGACACAGAACCTGGAATTTAACTCCATTTCTGAAGGGAAACACACAGCTCAGTTCTCATTCATGAAACACAATCTGCTTTAGAGCAAGAAGCACGCTCTTGCTTTCTAAGAGTCTCTAATATAGCAGGAAACGTGACTGTGGAAAGAACAAAATAACGGTGTTTCCTACCCATATGGACGATATCTAGGTCAACTCTTCTTTTGAAACTGATAAAAACCACAGTTCCTCTAACATGGAATGCTTTCAATTTAACAGCGAGAAACGTGTGATCTTCGTGAACTATGTATCTTCCTTTAAGCTGAAAAGTGACTGAGTTTACCTGAAAAGATGTCTTGCTTGTAGGAAGACACAGAGCCTGGGATTTAACTCCATTTCTGAAGGGAAACACAAAACACAGTTCTCATCCATGAAGCACACTCTGCTTTAGAGCAAGAAGGATGCTCTTGCTTTCCAGAGTCTGTAATAGAGCCAGAAACTTGAGGGTACTCAGAACAAAATAACGGTGTTTCCTACACATACGGACCATTGCTAGTTCAACTCTGCTTCTGAAACTGATACAAACCTCAGGTCCTCTAACATCCAATGCTTTACAGTTAAGAGCAAGAAATGTGTGAGCTACGTGAACGATGTAGCTTTGTTTGAGCTGAAAGGTGACTGAGTTTATGTGAATCGAAGTCTTGCTTGTATAAAGATGCAGAGCCTGTGATTTAACTCCATTTCTGAAGGGAAACACACAGCATTGTTCTCATGATGAAACACACTCTGCTTTAGAGCAAGGAGCACGCTCTTGCTTTCTACAGTCTATAATAGAGTCAGACACTTGAAAGTGTGCTCAGAACAAAAGAACGGTTTTTACTACACATACGGACCATTGCTAGTTCAACTCTGCTTCTGAAACTGACACAAACCACAGGACATCTAACATCCAATGCATTTCAGTTAAGAGCAAGAAACACGTGAGCTTCGTAAAGGATTTATATTCATTTGAGCTGAAAAGTGACTGAATTTACCTGAAATGATGTCTGCTTGTAGGAAGACACAGAGCCTGGGATTTAACTCCATTTCTGAAGGGAAACACAGAGCACAGTTCTCATCCATGAAACACACTCTGCTTTAGAGCAAGAAGCACACTCTTGCTTTCTAAGAATCTCTAATACAGCAGGAAACGGGACTGTGGTCAGAACAAAATAACGGTGTTTCCTACACATACGGACCATATCTAGGTCAACTCTTCTTCTGAAACTGTTACAAAGCCCTGATCCTCTACCATCCAATGCTTTAGAGTTAAGAGCAAGAAACGTGTGAGCAAAGTGAACGATGTAGCTTTGTTTGAGCAGTAAGGTGACTGAGTTTACCTGAAAGGAAGTCTTGCTTGTACGAAGATACAGAGGCTGTGATTTAACTCCACTTCTGAAGGGAAAAACACAGCACAGTTCTCATCCATGAAAAACACTCTGCTTTTGAGCAAGAAGCACGATCTTGCTTTCCAGAGTGTATAATAGAGGCCGAAACTTGAATGTGTGCTCAGAACAAGAGAACGGTGTTTCCTACACATTCGGACCATTGCTAGTTCAACTCTGCTTCTGAAACAGACACAAACCACACTACATATAACATACAATGCTTTTCAGTTAAGAGCAAGAAATGTGTGAGTTTTGTAAACGATTTATATTCATTGAGCTGAAAAGTGACTGCATTTACCTGAAATGATGTCTTGCTTGGAGGAAGACACAAAACCTGGAATTTAACTCCATTTCTGAAGGGAAACACACAGCTCAGTTCTCATTCATGAAACACAATCTGCTTTAGAGCAAGAAGCACGCTCTTGCTTTCTAACAGTCTCTAATATAGCAGGAAACGTGACTGTGGTCAGAACAAAATAACGGTGTTTCCTACACACACGGACCATATCTAGGTCAACTCTTCTTCTGAAACTGATACAAACCACAGTTCCTCTAACTTGCAATGCTTTCCATTTAACAGCGACAAACGTGTGAACTTCGTGAACTATGTATCTTCCTTTGAGCTCAAAAGTGACTGAGTTTACCTGAAAAGATGTCTTGCTTGTAGGAAGACACAGAGCCTGGGATTTAACTCCATTTCTGAAGGGAAACACACAGCACAGTTCTCATCCATGAAACACACTGTGTTTTAGAGCAAGAAGCACACTCTTGCTTTCTAAGTGTCTCTAATACAGCAGGAAATGTGACTGTGGTCAGAACAAAATAACGGTGTTTCCTACACATACGGACCATATCTAGGTCAGCTCTTCTTCTGAAACCGATACAAACCACAGTTCCTCTAACAAGCAATGCTTTCCAGGTAAAAGCGAGAAACGTGTGAGCTTCTTGAACGATGTAGCTTCCTTTGACCTGAAAAGTGACTGAGGTTACCTGAAAAGATGTCTTGATTGTAGGAAGACACAGAGCCTGGGATTTAACTCCATTTCTGACGGGAAACACACAGCACAGTTCTCATCCATGAAACACAAACTGCTTCAGAGCAAGAAGCACGCTCTTGCTTTCTAAGAGTCTCTAATACAGCAGGAAATGTGACTGTGGTCAGAACAAAATAACGGTGTTTCCTTCACATATGGACCATTGCTAGTTCAACTCTGCTTCAGAAACTGACACAAACCACAGGACATCTACCATCCAATGCTTTTCAGTTAAGAGCAAGAAACACATGAGCTTCGTAAACGATTTATATTCATTTGAGCAGAAAAGTGACTGAATTTACCTGAAATGATGTCTTGCTTGTAGGAAGACACAGAACCTGGGATTTAACTCCATTTCTGAAGGGAAACACACAGCACAGTTCTCTTCCACGAAACACACTCTGCTTTAGAACAAGAAGCACACTCTTGCTTTCTAAGAGTCTCTAATACAGCAGGAAATGTGACTGTGGTCAGAACAAAATAACGGTGTTTCCTACACATACGGACCATATCTAGGTCAGCTCTTCTTCTGAAACCGATACAAACCACGGTTCCTCTAACAGGCATTGCTTTCCAGTTAACAGCGAGAAAGGTGTGATCCTTGTGAACTATGTATCTTCCTTTGAGGTGAAAAGTGACTGAGTTTACCTGAAAAGATGTCTTGCTTGTAGGAAGACACAGAGCCTGGGATTTAACTCCATTTCTGAAGGGAAACACACAGCACAGTTCTCATCCATGAAACACACTCTGCTTTAGAGCAAGAAGCACACTCTTGCTTTCTAAGAGTCTCTAATACAGCAGGAAACGGGAATGTGGTCAGAACAAAATAACGGTGTTTCCTACACATACGGACCATATCTAGGTCAACTCTTCTTCTGAAACTGATACAAAACACTGGTCCTCTTCCATCCAATGCTTTACAGTTTAGAGCAAAAATCGTGTGAGCAAAGTGAATGATGTAGCTTTCTTTGAGCAGAAAGGTGATTGAGTTTACCTGAAAGGAAGTCTTGCTTGTAGGAAGATACAGAGCCTGTGATTTAACTCCATTACTGAAGGGAAAAACACAGCACAGTTCTCATCCATGAAACACACTCTGCTTTAGAGCAAGAAGCACGCTCTTGCTTTCCATAGTGTATAATAGAGGCAGAAACTTGAATGTGTGCTCAGAACAAAAGAACGGTGTTTCCTACACATACGGACCATTGCTAGTTAAACTCTGCTTCTGAAACTGACACAAACCACACTACATCTAACATACAATGCTTTTCAGTTAAGCACAAGAAATGTGTGAGCTTTGTAAACGATTTATATTAATTTGAGCTGAAAAGTGACTGCATTTACCTGAAAAGATGTCTTGCTTGTAGGAAGACACAGAACCTGGGATTTAACTCCATTTCCGAATGGAAACACACAGCTCAGTTCTCATTCATGAAACACAATCTGCTTTAGAGCAAGAAGCACGCTCTTGCTTTCTAAGAGTCTCTAATAAAGCAGGAAACGTGACTGTGGTCAGAACAAAATAACGGTGTTTCCTACCCATATGGACGATATCTAGGTCAACTCTTCTTTTGAAACTGATAAAAACCACAGTTCCTCTAACATGGAATGCTTTCAATTTAACAGCGAGAAACGTGTGATCTTCGTGAACTATGTATCTTCCTTTAAGCTGAAAAGTGACTGAGTTTACCTGAAAAGATGTCTTGCTTGTAGGAAGACACAGAGCCTGGGATTTAACTCCATTTCTGAAGGGAAACACAAAACACAGTTCTCATCCATGAAGCACACTCTGCTTTAGAGCAAGAAGGATGCTCTTGCTTTCCAGAGTCTGTAATAGAGCCAGAAACTTGAGGGTACTCAGAACAAAATAACGGTGTTTCCTACACATACGGACCATTGCTAGTTCAACTCTGCTTCTGAAACTGATACAAACCTCAGGTCCTCTAACATCCAATGCTTTACAGTTAAGAACAAGAAATGTATGAGCTACGTGAACGATGTAGCTTTGTTTGAGCTGAAAGGTGACTGAGTTTACGTGAATCGAAGTGTTGCTTGTATAAAGATGCAGAGCCTGTGATTTAACTCCATTTCTGAAGGGAAACACACAGCACAGTTCTCATCCATGAAACACACTCTGCTTTAGAGTAAGAAGCACGCTCTTGCTTTCTAGAGTCTACAATAGAGCCAAAAACTTGAAAGTGTGCCCAGAACAAAAGAACGTTGTTTACAACACATACGGACCATTGCTAGTTCAACTCTGCTTCTGAAACTGACACAAACCACAGTTCCTCTAACAAGCAATGCTTTCCAGTTAATAGCGAGAAACGTGTGAACTTCTTGAACGATGTAGCTTCCTTTGACCTGAAAAGTGACTGAGTTTACCTGAAAAGATATCTTCCTTGTAGGAAGACATAGAGCTTGGGATTTAACTCCATTTCTGAAGGGAAACACACAGCACAGTTCTCATCCATGAAACAAAATCTGCTTCAGAGCAAGAATCACGCTCTTGCTTTCTAAGAGTCTCTAATACAGCAGGAAATGTGACTGTGGTCAGAACAAAATAACGGTGTTTCCTACACATACGGACCATTGCTAGTTCAACTCTGCTTCTGAAAGTGACACAAACCACAGGACATCTAACATCCAATGCTTTTCAGTTAAGAGCAAGAAACACGTGAGCTTTGTAAACGATTTATATTCATTTGAGCTGAAAAGTGACTGAATTTACCTGAAATGATGTCTTGCTTGTAGGAAGACACAGAGCCTGGGATTTAACTCCATTTCTGAAGGGAAACACACAGCACAGTTCTCATCCATGAAACACACTCTGCTTTAGAGCAAGAAGCACACTCTTGCTTTCTAAGAGTCTCTAATACAGCAGGAAACGGGAATGTGGTCAGAACAAAATAACGGTGTTTCCTACACATACGGACCATATCTAGGTCAACTCTTCTTCTGAAACTGATACAAAACACTGGTCCTCTACCATCCAATGCTTTACAGTTTAGAGCAAAAATCGTGTGAGCAAAGTGAATGATGTAGCTTTCTTTGAGCAGAAAGGTGATTGAGTTTACCTGAAAGGAAGTCTTGCTTGTAGGAAGATACAGAGCCTGTGATTTAACTCCATTACTGAAGGGAAAAACACAGCACAGTTCTCATCCATGAAACACACTCTGCTTTAGAGCAAGAAGCACGCTCTTGCTTTCCATAGTGTATAATAGAGGCAGAAACTTGAATGTGTGCTCAGAACAAAAGAACGGTGTTTCCTACACATACGGACCATTGCTAGTTCAACTCTGCTTCTGAAACTGACACAAACCACACTACATCTAACATACAATGCTTTTCAGTTAAGCGCAAGAAATGTGTGAGCTTTGTAAACGATTTATATTAATTTGAGCTGAAAAGTGACTGCATTTACCTGAAAAGATGTCTTGATTGTAGGAAGACACAGAACCTGGAATTTAACTCCATTTCTGAAGGGAAACACACAGCTCAGTTCTCATTCATGAAACACAATCTGCTTTAGAGCAAGAAGCACGCTCTTGCTTTCTAAGAGTCTCTAATAAAGCAGGAAACGTGACTGTGGTCAGAAGAAAATAACGGTGTTTCCTACCCATATGGACGATATCTAGGTCAACTCTTCTTTTGAAACTGATAAAAACCACAGTTCCTCTAACATGGAATGCTTTCAATTTAACAGCGAGAAACGTGTGATCTTCGTGAACTATGTATCTTCCTTTAAGCTGAAAAGTGACTGAGTTTACCTGAAAAGATGTCTTGCTTGTAGGAAGACACAGAGCCTGGGATTTAACTCCATTTCTGAAGGGAAACACAAAACACAGTTCTCATCCATGAAGCACACTCTGCTTTAGAGCAAGAAGGATGCTCTTGCTTTCCAGAGTCTGTAATAGAGCCAGAAACTTGAGGGTACTCAGAACAAAATAACGGTGTTTCCTACACATACGGACCATTGCTAGTTCAACTCTGCTTCTGAAACTGATACAAACCTCAGGTCCTCTACCATCCAATGCTTTACAGTTAAGAACAAGAAATGTGTGAGCTACGTGAACGATGTAGCTTTGTTTGAGCTGAAAGGTGACTGAGTTTACGTGAATCGAAGTGTTGCTTGTATAAAGATGCAGAGCCTGTGATTTAACTCCATTTCTGAGGGAAACACACAGAATTGTTCTCATGATGAAACACACTCTGCTTTAGAGCAAGAAGCACGCTCTTTCTTTCTAGAGTCTATAATAGAGCCAGACACTTGAAAGTGTGCTCAGAACAAAAGAACGGTGTTTACTACACATACAGACCATTGCTAGTTCAACTCTGCTTCTGAAACTGACACAAACCACAGGACATCTAACATCCAATGCATTTCAGTTAAGAGCAAGAAACACGTGAGCTTCGTAAAGGATTTATATTCATTTGAGCTGAAAAGTGACTGAATTTACCTGAAATGATGTCTGCTTGTAGGAAGACACAGAGCCTGGGATTTAACTCTATTTCTGAAGGAAAACACACAGCACAGTTCTCATCCATGAAACACACGCTGCTTTAGAGCTAGATGCACACTCTTGCTTTCTAAGAATCTCTAATACAGCAGGAAACGGGACTGTGGTCAGAACAAAATAACGGTGTTTCCTACACATACGGACCATATCTAGGTCAACTCTTCTTCTGAAACTGTTACAAAGCACTGATCCTCTACCATCCAATGCTTTAGAGTTAAGAGCAAGAAACGTGTGAGCAAAGTGAACGATGTAGCTTTGTTTGAGCAGTAAGGTGACTGAGTTTACCTGAAAGGAAGTCTTGCTTGTAGGAAGATACAGAGGCTGTGATTTAACTCCACTTCTGAAGGGAAAAACACAGCACAGTTCTCATCCATGAAAAACACTCTGCTTTAGAGCAAGAAGCACGATCTTGCTTTCCAGAGTGTATAATAGAGGCCGAAACTTGAATGTGTGCTCAGAACAAGAGAACGGTGTTTCCTACACATTCGGACCATTGCTAGTTCAACTCTGCTTCTGAAACAGACACAAACCACACTACATATAACATACAATGCTTTTCAGTTAAGAGCAAGGAATGTGTGAGTATTGTAAACGATTTATATTCATTGAGATGAAAAGTGACTGCATTTACCTGAAATGATGTCTTGCATGTAGGAAGACACAAAACCTGGAATTTAACTCCATTTCTGAAGGGAAACACACAGCTCAGTTCTCATTCATGAAACACAATCTGCTTTAGAGCAAGAAGCACGCTCTTGCTTTCTAACAGTCTCTAATATAGCAGGAAACGTGACTGTGGTCAGAACAAAATAACGGTGTTTCCTACACACACGGACAATATCTAGGTCAACTCTTCTTCTGAAACTGATACAAACCACAGTTCCTCTAACATGCAATGCTTTCCATTTAACAGCGACAAACGTGTGAACTTCGTGAACTATGTATCTTCCTCAGAGCTCAAAAGTGACTGAGTTTACCTGAAAAGATGTCTTGCTTGTAGGAAGACACAGAGCCTGGGATTTAACTCCATTTCTGAAGGGAAACACAAAACACAGTTCTCATCCATGAAACCCACTCTGCTTTAGAGCAAGAAGCACGCTCTTGCTTTCTAGAGTCTATAATAGAGCCAGAAACTTGAAAGTGTGCTCAGAAAAAAAGAACGGTGTTTACTATACATACGGACCATTAGTAGTTCAACTCTGCTTCTGAAACTGACACAAACAACAGGACATCTACCATCCAATGTTTTACAGTTTAGAGAAAAAATCATGTGAGCAAAGTGAATGATGTAGCTTTGTTTGAGCAGAAAGGTGATTGAGTTTACCTGAAAGGAAGTCTTGCTTGTAGGAAGATACAGAGCCTGTGATTTAACTCCATTACTGAAGGGAAAAACACAGCACAGTTCTCATCCATGAAACACACTCTGCTTTAGAGCAAGAAGCACGCTCTTGCTTTCCATAGTGTATAATAGAGGCAGGAACTTGAATGTGTGCTCAGAACAAAAGAACGGTGTTTCCTACACATACGGACCATTGCTAGTTCAACTCTGCTTCTGAAACTGACACAAACCACACTACATCTAACATACAATGCTTTTCAGTTAAGCGCAAGAAATGTGTGAGCTTTGTAAACGATTTATATTAATTTGAGCTGAAAAGTGACTGAGTTTACATGAAAAGATGTCTTGCTTGTAGGAAGACACAGAGCCTGGGATTTAACTCCATTTCTGCAAGAAAACACACAGTACAGATATCATCCATGAAGCACACTCTGCTTTAGAGCACGAAGCATGCTCTTGCTTTCTAGAGTCTCTAATAGAGCCAGAAACTTGAGGGTATTCTGAACAAAAGAACAGTGTTTCCTACACATACAGACCATTGCTAGTTCAACTCTTTTTCTGAAACTAATACAAACCACAGGTCCTCTAACATCCAATGCTTTACAGTTAATAGCAAGAAACGTGTGAGCTACGTGAACGATGTAGCTTTGTTTGACCGGAAAGGTGACTGAGTTTACGTGAAACAAAGTCTTGCTTGTAGGAAGATACAGAGCCTGTGATTTAACTCCATTTCTGAAGGGAAACACAGAGCCCTGTTCTCATGATGAAACGCACTCTGCGTATAGGGAGAAGCTCACAATTGCTTTCTATGAGTCTCTATTACAGCAGGAAACGTGACTGTAGTCAGAACAAAATAATGGAGTTTCCTACACATACGGACCATATCTAGGTCAACTCTTCTTCTGAAACTGATACAAAGCACAGGTCCTCTAACATCCAATGCTTTACAGTTAAGAGCAAGAAACGTGTGAGCAAAGTGAACGATGTAGCTTTGTTTGAGAGGAAAGGTGACTGAGTTTACCTGAAAGGAAGTCTTGCTTGTAGGAAGATACAGAGCCTGTGATTTAACTCCATTTCCTCAAGAAAACACACAGCACAGATATCATCCATGAAACACACTCTGCTTTAGAGCAATAAGCATTCTCTTTCTGTCAAGAATCTCTAATAGAGCCAGAAATTTGAGGGTACTCAGAACAAAATAATGGTGTTTCCTACACATACGGACCATTGCTAGTTCAACTCTGCTTCTGAAACTGATACAAACCTCAGGTCCTCTAACATCTAATGCTTTACAGTTAAGAGCAAGAAACGTGTGAGCTAGGTGAACGATGTAGCTTTGTTTGAGCTGAAAGGTGACTGAGTTTACGTGAATCGAAGTCTTGCTTGTATAAAGATGCAGAGCCTGTGATTTAACTCCATTTCTGAAGCGAAACACACATCACAGTTCTCTTCCATGAAACACACTCTGCTTTAGAGCAAGAAGCACGCTCTTGCTTTCTAGAGTCTGTAATAGATCCAGAAACTTGAAAGTGTGCTCAGAACCAAAGAACGGTGTTTACTACACATACAGACCATTGCTAGTTCAACTCTGCTTCTGAAACTGATATAAACCACAGGAATTCTAACATCCAATGCTTTTCAGTTAAGAGCAAGAAACACGTGAACTTCATAAACGATTTATATTCATTTGAGCTGAAAAGTGACTGAATTTACCTGAAATGATGTCTTGCTTGTAGGAAGACACAGAGCCTGGGATTTAACTCCATTTCTGAAGGGAAACACACAACACAGTTCTCATCCATGAAACACACTCTGCTTTAGAGCAAGAAGCACGCTCTTGCTTTCTAAGAGTCTCTAATGCAGCAGGAAATGTGATTATGGGCAGAACAAAATAATGGGGTTTCCTACACATAAGGACCATATCTAGGTCAACTCTCCTTCTGAAACTGATACAAACCACAGTTCCTCTAACATGCATTGCTTTCCAATTAACAGCGAGAAACGTGTGAGCGTCGTGGACGGTGTAGCTTCCTTTGAGCTGAAAAGTGACTGAGTTTACCTGAAAAGATGTCTTGCTTGTAGGAATACACAGAGACTGGGATTTAACTCCATTTCTGAATTGAAACACACAGTACAGATCTCATCCATGAAACACATTCTGATTTAGAGCACGAAGCATGCTCTTGCTTTCTAGAGTCTCTGATAGAGCCAGAAACTTGAGGGTACACTGAACAAAAGAACGGTGTTTCCTACACATAAGGACCAATGCTAGTTCAACTCTGCTTCTGAAACTGATACAAACCACAAGTCATCTAACATCTAATGCTTTCCAGTTAAGAGCGAGAAACGTGTGAGCTTCGTGAACGATGTAGCTTCCTTTGAGCTGAAAAGTGACTGAGTTTACCTGAAAAGATGTCTTGCTTATATGCAGTCACAGAGCCTGGGATTTAATTCCATGTCTGAAGGGAAACACACAGCACAGTTCTCATCTATGAAACACACTCTACTTTACAGCACGAAGCATGTTCTTGCTTTCAAGATTCTCTATTAGAGCCAGATACTTGAGGGTTCTCAGAACAAAAGAACAGTGTTTCCTACGCATACAGACCATTGCTAGTTCAACTCTGCTTCTGAAACTGATACAAACCACAAGTCATCTAACATCTAATGCTTTTCAGTTAAGAGCAATAACGTGTGAGCTTCGTAAACAATTTATAATCATTTGAGCTGAAAACTGACTGCGTTTACCTGAATCGATGTCTTGCTTGTAGGCAGACACAGAGCCTGGATTTTAACTCCATTTCTGAAGGGTAACACACAGCACAGTTCTCATCCATGAAACACACTGCTTTAGAGCAAGAAGCACACTCTTGCTTTCTAAGAGTCTCTAATACAGTAGGAAACAGGACTGTGGTCAGAACAAAATAATGGTGTTTCCTACACATACGGACCATATCTAGGTCAACTCTTCATCTGAAACTGATACAAAGCAAAGGTCCTCTAACATCCAATGCTCCTCAGTTATGATGAGAAACGTGTGAGCTTCGTGAACTATGTAGTTTGTTTGAGCTGTAAAGTAAATGCCCTTACCTGGAATGAAGTCTTGCTTGTAGGAAGACTCAGAGCCAGGGATTTAACTCCATTTCTGAAGTGAAACACACAACAGAGTTCTCATCCATGGATCACACTCTGCTTTAGAGCAAGAAGCACGCTCTTGCTTTCTAGAGTCTCTAATACAGCAGGAAACGTGAGTTTGCTCAGATGAAAAGAACCGTGTTTCCTATACATACGGACCATATCTAGTTCAACTCTGCTTGAAATTGATACAAAGCAAAGGTCCTCTAACATCCAATGCTTGGCAATGAAGATGAGAAACGTGTGAGCTTTGTGAAAGATGTAGTTCGTTTGAGCTGAAAGTAACTGCCCTTAATTGAAACGAAGTCTTCCTTGGAGGAAGACTCAGAGACTGGGATTTAACTCCAGTTCTGAAGTGAAACACACAACAGAGTTCTCATCCATTGATCACACTCTGCTTTAGAGCAAGAAGCACGCTCTTGCTTTCTAGAGTCTCTAATACAGCAGTAAACGTGAGTGTGCTCAGAAGTAAAGAACCGTGTTTCCTCTACATACGGACCATTTCTAGTTCAACTCTGCTTGAAATTGATTCAAAGCAAAGGTCCTCTATCATCCAATGCTTCTAAGTTAAAATGAGAAAAGTGTGACCATCGTGAACGATAAAGTTCGTTTGAGCTGTAAAGTAAATGCCCTTACCTGAAACGAAGTCTTGCTTGTAGGAGTCCTCAGACCCAGGGATTGAAATCCATTTCTGATGTGAAACACACAACAGAGTTCTCATTCATTGATCACACTCTGCTCTAGAGCAAGAAGCACGCTCGAGCTTTCTAAAATCTCTAAGACAGCAGGAAACTTGAGTGTGCTGAGAACAAATGAACGGTGTTTCCTACACATACAGATCATATCTAGTCCAACTCTACTTCCGAAAGTGATACAAAGCAAAGGTCCTCTAATATCCAATGCTTGTCAGTTAAGATGAGAAACGTGTGAGCTTCGTGAACTATGTAGTTCTTTTGAGCTGGAAAGTTACTGCCCTTTCCTGAAACGAAGTCTTGCTTGTAGGAAGACACAGAGCCTGGGATTTAACTCCATTTCTGAAGTGAAACACACAACACAGTTCTCATCCATGGATCACACTCTGCATTAGAGCAAGAAGCACGCTCTTGCTTTCTAGAGTCTCTAATACAGCAGGAAACTTGAGTGTGCTGAGAAGAAAAGAACCGTGTTTCCTATACATATGGACGATATCTAGTTCAACTCTGCTTGAAATTGATACAAAGCAAAGGTCCTCTAACATCCAATGCTTCTCAGTTAAGATGAGAAACGTGTAAGCTTGGTAAACTATGTAGTTCGTTTGAGATGTAAAGTAACTGCCCTTACCTGGAATGAAGTCTTGCTTGTAGGAAGACTCAGAGCCATGGATTTTACTCCTTTTCTGATGTGAAACAACAGAGTTCTCATCCATTGATCACACTCTGCTTTAGAGCAAGAAGCACGCTCTAGCTTTCTAAAATCTCTAAGACAGCAGGAACCTTGAGTGTGCTGAGAACAAATGAACGGTGATTCCTACACATACGGATTATATCTAGTTCAACTCTGCTTTTGAAACTGATACAAAGCACTGGTCCTCTAACATCCAATGCTTGTCAGTTAAGATGAGAAACGTGTGAGCTTCAAGAACAATGTAGTTCGTTTGAGCTGAAAAGTGACAGCCCTTACCTGAAACGAAGTCTTGCTTGTAGGAAGACACAGAGCCTGGGATTTAATTCCATTTCTGAAGGGAAACACACAACAGAGTTCTGATTCATTGATCACACTCTGAATTAGAGCAAGAAGCATGCTCTAGCTTTCTAGAGTCTCTAAGACAGCAAGAAACTTGAGTGTGCTGAGAACAAATGAACGGTGTTTCCTACACATACGGATTATATCTAGTCCAACTCTGCTTTTGAAACTGATACAAAGCACTGGTCCTCCAACATCCAATGCTTGTCAGTTAAGATGAGAAACGTGTGAGCTTCGTGAACGATGTAGTTCGTTTGAGCTGTAAAGTAACTTCCCTTACCTGAAACGTATTCTTGCTTGTATGAAGACTCAGAGCCTGGTATTTAACTCCATTTCTGAAGTGAAACACACAACAGAGTTCTCATCCATTGATCACACTCTGCTTTAGAGCAAGAAGCACGCTCTTGCTTTCTAGAGTCTCTAATACAGGAAGAAACGTGAGTGTGCTCAGAATAAAAGAACCTTTTTTCCTATACATACGGACCATATATAGTTCAACTCTGCTTGAAATTGATTCAGAGCAAAGGTCCTCTAACATCCAATGCTTCTCAGTTAAGATGAGAAACGTGTGAGCTCCGTTAACGATATAGTTCGTTTGAGCTGTAAAGTAAATGCCCTTACATGAGAAGAATTCTTGCTTGTAGGAGGACTCAGACCCAGGGATTTAAATCCATTTCTGATGTGAAACACACAACAGAGTTCTCATTCATTGATCACACTCTGCTCTAGAGCAAGAAGCATGCTCGAGCTTTCTAAAATCTCTAAGACACCAGGAAACTTGAGTGTGCTGAGCACAAATGAACGGTGTTACCTACACATACAGATCATATCTAGTAGAACTCTACTTCTGTAAGTTATACAAAGCACTGGTCCTCTAACATCCAATGCTTGTCAGTTAAGATGAGAACCTTGTGAGCTTCATGAACTATGTAGTTCTTTTGAGCTGTAAAGTAACTGCCCTTACCTGAAACGAAGTCTTGCTTGTAGGCAGACACAGACCCTGGGATTTAACTCCATTTCTGAAGGGAAACACACAACACAGTTCTCATCCATGGATCACACTCAGCATTAGAGCAAGAAGCACGCTCTTGCTTTCTAGAGTCTCTAATACAGCAGGAAACTTGAGTGTGCTCAGAAGAAAAGAACCGTGTTTCCTATACATACGGACCATATCTAGTTCAACTCTGCTTGAAATTGATACAAAGCAAAGGTCCTCTAACATCCAATGCTTGTCAGTGAAGATGAGAAACGTGTGAGCTTCGTGAACTATGTAGTTCGTTTGAGCTGTAAAGTAAATGCCCTTACCTGGAATGAAGTCTTGCTTGTAGGAAGACTCAGAGCCAGGGATTTAACTCCATTTCTGAAGTGAAACACACAACAGAGTTCTCATCCATGGATCACACTCTGCTTTAGAGCAAGAAGCACGCTCTTGCTTTCTAGAGTCTCTAATACAGCAGGAAACGTGAGTGTGCTCAGAAGAAAAGAACCGTGTTTCCTATACATACAGACCATATCTAGTTCAACTCTGCTTGAAATTGATACAAAGCAAAGGTCCTCTAACATCCAATGCTTGTCAGTGAAGATGAGAAACGTGTGAGCTTTGTGAAAGATGTAGTTCGTTTGAGCTGAAAATAACTGCCCTTAATTGAAACGAAGTCTTCCTTGGAGGAAGACTCAGAGCCTGGGATTTAACTACAGTTCTGAAGTGAAACACACATCAGAGTTCTCATCCATTGATCACAGTCTGCTTTAGAGCAAGAAGCACGCTCTTGCTTTCTAGAGTCTCTAATACAGCAGGAAACGTGAGTGTGCTCAGAAGAAAAGAACCGTGTTTCCTATACATACAGACAATATCTAGTTCAACTCTGCTTGAAATTGATTCAAAGCAAAGGTCCTCTATCATGCAATGCTTCTCAGTTAAATGAGAAAAGTGTGACCATCGTGAACGATAAAGTTCGTTTGAGCTGTAAAGTAAATGCCCTTACCTGAAAAGATGTCTTGCTTGTAGGAAGACTCAGACACAGGGATTTGAATCCATTTCTGATGTGAAACACACAACAGAGTTCTCATTCATTGATCACACTCTGCATTAGAGCAAGAAGCACGCTCTAGCTTTCTAGATTCTCTAAGACAGCCAGAAACGTGAGTGTGCTGAGAACAAAAGAATGGTGTTTCCTACACTTACAGATCATATCTAGTCCAACTCTGCTTCTGAAACTGATACAAAGCAATGGTCGTCTAACATCCGATGCTTGTCAGTTAAGATGAGAAACATGTGAGCTTCCTGAACGATTTAGTTCGTTTGAGCTGAAAAGTGACTGCCCTTACCTTAAACGAAGTCTTGCTTGTAGGAAGACACAGAGCCTGGGATTTAACTCCATTTCTGAAGGGAAACACACAACACAGTTCTCATCCATGGATCACACTCTGCTTTAGAGCAAGAAGCACGCTCTTGCTTTCTAGAGTCTCTAACACAGCAGGAAACATGAGTGTGATGAGAACAAAAGAACGGTGTTTCCTACACATACAGACCATATCTAGTTCAACTCTGCTTGAAATTGATGCAAAGCAAAGGTCCTGTAACATCCAATGCTTCTGAGTTAAGATGAGAAACCTGTGTGCTTCAAGAAGGATGAAGTTCGTTTGAGCTGAAAAGTGCCTGCCCTTACCTGAAACGAAGTCTTCCTTGTAGGAAGACTCAGAGCCTGGGATTTAACTCCAGTTCTGAAGTGAAACTCACAGCCGAGTTCTCATCCATTGATCACACTCTGCTTTAGAGCAAGAAGCAAGCTCTAGCTTTCTAGAGTCTCTAAGACAGCATGAAAAGTGAGTGTGCTGAGAACAAAAGAATGGTGTTTCCTACACATACGGACCATATCTAGTCCAACTCCGATTCTGAAACTGATACAAAGCACTGGTCCTCTAACATTCAATGCTTGTCAGTTAAGATGAGAAACGTGTGAGCTTCGTGAACTATCTAGTTATTTTGAGCTGGAAAGTTACTGCCCTTTCCTGAAACGAAGTCTTGCTTGTAGGAAGACACAGAGCCTGGGATTTAACTCCATTTCTGAAGTGAAACACACAACACAGTTCTCATCCATGGATCACACTCTGCATTAGAGCAAGAAGCACGCTCTTGCTTTCTAGAGTCTCTAATACAGCAGGAAACTTGAGTGTGCTGAGAAGAAAAGAACCGTGTTTCCTATACATATGGACGATATCTAGTTCAACTCTGCTTGAAATTGATACAAAGCAAAGGTCCTCTAACATCCAATGCTTCTCAGTTAAGATGAGAAACGTGTAAGCTTGGTAAACTATGTAGTTCATTTGAGCTGTAAAGTAACTGCCCTTACCTGGAATGAAGTCTTGCTTGTAGGAAGACTCAGAGCCATGGATTTTACTCCATTTCTGATGTGAAACAACAGAGTTCTCATCCATTGATCACACTCTGCTTTAGAGCAAGAAGCACGCTCTAGCTTTCTAAAATCTCTAAGACAGCAGGAACCTTGAGTGTGCTAAGAACAAATGAACGGTGATTCCTACACATACGGATTATATCTAGTCCAACTCTGCTTTTGAAACTGATACAAAGCACTGGTCCTCTAACATCCTATGCTTGTCAGTTAAGATGAGAAACGTGTAAGCTTCAAGAACAATGTAGTTCGTTTGAGCTGAAAAGTGACAGCCCTTACCTGAAACGAAGTCTTGCTTGTAGGAAGACACAGAGCCTGGGATTTAATTCAATTTCTGAAGGGAAACACTCAACAGAGTTCTGATTCATTGATCACACTCTGAATTAGAGCAAGAAGAACGCTCTAGCTTTCTAGAGTCTCTAAGAGAGCAAGAAACTAGAGTGTGCTGAGAACAAATGAACGGTGTTTCCTACACATACGGATTATATCTAGTCCAACTCTGCTTTTGAAACTGATACAAAGCACTGGTCCTCCAACATCCAATGCTTGTCAGTTAAGATGAGAAACTTGTGAGCTTCGTAAACGATGTAGTTCGTTTGAGCTGTAAAGTAACTTCCCTTACCTGAAACGTATTCTTGCTTGTATGAAGACTCAGAGCCTGGTATTTAACTCCATTTCTGAAGTGAAACACACAACAGAGTTCTCATCCATTGATCACACTCTGCTTTAGAGCAAGAAGCACGCTCTTGCTTTCTAGAGTCTCTAATACAGCAAGAAACGTGAGTGTGCTCAGAATAAAAGAACCTTTTTTCCTATACATACGGACCATATATAGTTCAACTCTGCTTGAAATTGATTCAGAGCAAAGGTCCTCTAACATCCAATGCTTCTCAGTTAAGATGAGAAACGTGTGAGCTCCGTTAATGATATAGTTCATTTGAGCTGTAAAGTAAATGCCCTTACCTGAAACGAAGATTTGCTTGTAGGAGGACTCAGACCCAGGGATTTAAATCCATTTCTGATGTGAAACACACAACAGAGTTCTCATTCATTGATCACACTCTGCTCTAGAGCAAGAAGCACGCTCGAGCTTTCTAAAATCTCTAAGACAGCAGGAAACTTGAGTGTGCTGAGAACAAATGAACGGTGTTTCCTACACATACGGATTATATCTAGTCCAACTCTGCTTTTGAAACTGATACAAAGCACTGGTCCTCTAACATCCAATGCTTGTCAGTTAAGATGATAAACGTGTGAGCTTCGTGAACGATGTAGTTCGTTTGAGCTGTAAAGTAACTTCCCTTACCTGAAACGAATTCTTGCTTGTATGAAGACTCAGAGCCTCGTATTTAACTCCATTTCTGAAGTGAAACACACAACAGAGTTCTCATCCATTGATCACACTCTGCTTTAGAACAAGAAGCACGCTCTTGCTTTCTAGAGTCTCTAATACAGCAGGAAAGGTGAGTGTGCTGAGAACCAAAGAACGGTGTTTCTTACACATACAGACCATATCTAGTCCAACGCTGCTTCTGAAACTGATACAAAGCACTGGTTGTCTAACATCCGATGCTTGTCAGTTAAGATGAAAAACGTGTGAGCTTCCTGACTGATGTAGTTCGCTTGAGCTGCAAAGTGACTACCCTTACCTGAAACGAAGTCTTGCTTGTTAGAGGACTCAGACCCAGGGATTTAAATCCATTTCTGATGTGAAACACACAACAGAGTTCTCATTCATTGATCACACTCTGCTCTAGAGCAAGAAGCACTCTCGAGCTTTCTAAAATCTCTAAGACAGCAGGAAACTTGAGTGTGCTGAAAACAAATAAACAGTGTTTCCTACACTTACAGATCATATCTAGTAGAACTCTACTTCTGTAAGTTATACAAAACACTGGTCCTGTAACATCCAAAGCTTGTCAGTTAAGATGAGAACCTGGTGAGCTTCATGAACTATGTAGTTCTATTGAGCTGTAAAGTAACTGTCCTTACCTGAAACGAAGTCTTGCTTGTAGGAAGACACAGACCCTGGGATTTAACTCCATTTCTGAAGGGAAACACACAACACAGTTCTCATCCATGGATCACACTCTGCATTAGAGCAAGAAGCACGCTCTTGCTTTCTAGAGTCTCTAATACAGCAGGAAACTTGAGTGTGCTCAGAAGAAAAGAACCGTGTTTCCTATACATACGGACGATATCTAGTTCAACTCTGCTTGAAATTGATACAAAGCAAAGGTCCTCTAACATCCAATGCTTCTCAGTTAAGATGAGAAACGTGTGAGCTTCGTGAACTATGTACTTCGTTTGAGCGGTAAAGTAAATGCCCTTACCTGGAATGAAGTCTTGCTTGTAGGAAGACTCAGAGCCAGGGATTTAACTCCATTTCTGAAGTGAAACACACAACAGATTTCTCATCCATGGATCACACTCTGCTTTAGAGCAAGAAGCACGCTCTTGCTTTCTAGAGTCTCTAATACAGCAGGAAACGTGAGTGTTCTCAGAAGAAAAGAACCGTGTTTCCTATACATACGGACCATATCTAGTTCAACTCTGGTTGAAATTGATACAAATCAAAGGTCCTCTAACATCCAGTGCCTCTCAGTGAAGATGAGAAACGTGTGAGCTTTGTGAAAGATGTAGTTCGTTTGAGCTGAAAGTAACTGCCCTTAATTGAAACGAAGTCTTCCTTGGAGGAAGACTCAGAGCCTGGGATTTAACTCCAGTTCTGAAGTGAAACACACAACAGAGTTCTCATCCATTGATCACACTCTGCTTTAGAGCAAGGAGCATGCTCTTGCTTTCTAGAGTCTCTAATACAGCAGGAAACGTGAGTGTGCTCAGAAGAAAAGAACCGTGTTTCCTATGCATATGGACCATATCTAGTTCAACTCTGCTTGAAATTGATTCAAAGCAAAGGTCCTCTATCATCCAATGCTTCTCAGTTAAAATGAGAAAAGTGTGACCATCGTGAATGATAAAGTTCGTTTGAGCTGTAAAGTAAATGCCCTTACCTGAAACGAAGTCTTGCTTGTAGGAAGACTCAGACACAGGGATTTGAATCCATTTCTGATGTGAAACACACAGCAGAGTTCTCATCCATTGATCACACTCTGCTTTAGAGCAAGAAGCAAGCTCTAGCTTTCTAGAGTCTCTAAGACAGCATGAAACGTGAGTGTGCTGAGAACAAAAGAATGGTGTTTCCGACACATACGGATCATATCTAGTCCAACTCTGCTTCTGAAACTGATACAAAGCAATGGTCGTCTAACATCTGATGCTTGTCAGTTAAGATGAGAAACATGTGAGCTTCCTGAACGATTTAGTTCGTTTGAGCTGAAAAGTGACTGCCCTTACATTAAACGAAGTCTTGCTTGTAGGAAGACACAGAGCCTGGGACTTAACTCCATTTCTGAAGGGAAACACACAACACAGTTCTCATCCATGGATCACACTCTGTTTTAGAGCAAGAAGCACGCTCTTGCTTTCTAGAGACTCTAACACAGCAGGAAACATGAGTGTGATGAGAACAAAAGAACGGTGTTTCCTACACATACGGACCATATCTAGTTCAACTCTGCTTGAAATTGATGCAAAGCAAAGGTCCTGTAACATCCAATGCTTCTGAGTTAAGATGAGAAACCTGTTTGCTTCAAGACGGATGAAGTTCGTTTGAGCTGAAAAGTGCCTGCCCTTACCTGAAACGAAGTCTTCCTTGTAGGAAGACTCAGAGCCTGGGATTTAACTCCAGTTCTGAAGTGAAACGCACAGCAGAGTTCTCATCCATTGATCACACTCTGCTTTAGAGCAAGAAGCAAGCTCTAGCTTTCTAGAGTCTCTAAGACAGCATGAAACGTGAGTGTGCTGAGAACAAAAGAATGGTGTTTCCGACACATATGGATCATATCAAGTCCAACTCTGATTCTGAAACTGATACAAAGCAAAGGTCCTCTAACATCCAATGCTTGTCAGTGAAGATGAGAAACGTGTGAGCTTTGTGAAAGATGTAGTTCGTTTGAGCTGAAAGTAACTGCCCTTAATTGAAACGAAGTCTTCCATGGAGGAAGACTCAGAGACTGGGATTTAACTCCAGTTCTGAAGTGAAACACACAACAGAGTTCTCATCCATTGATCACACTCTGCTTTAGAGCAAGAAGCACGCTCTTGCTTTCTAGAGTCTCTAATACAGCAGTAAACGTGAGTGTGCTCAGAAGTAAAGAACCGTGTTTCCTCTACATAAGGACCATTTCTAGTTCAACTCTGCTTGAAATTGATTCAAAGCAAAGGTCCTCTATCATCCAATGCTTCTAAGTTAAAATGAGAAAAGTGTGACCATCGTGAACGATAAAGTTCGTTGGAGCTGTAAAGTAAATGCCCTTACCTGAAACGAAGTCTTGCTTGTAGGAGTCCTCAGACCCAGGGATTGAAATCCATTTCTGATGTGAAACACACAACAGAGTTCTCATTCATTGATCACACTCTGCTCTAGAGCAAGAAGCACGCTCGAGCTTTCTAAAATCTCTAAGACAGCAGGAAATTTGAGTATGCTGAGAACAAATGAACGGTGTTTCCTACACATACAGATCATATCTAGTCCAACTCTACTTCTGAAAGTGATACAAAGCAAAGGTACTCTAATATCCAATGCTTGTCAGTTAAGATGAGAAACGTGTGAGCTTCGTGAACTATCTAGTTCTTTTGAGCTGGAAAGTTACTGCCCTTTCCTGAAACGAAGTCTTGCTTGTAGGAAGACACAGAGCCTGGGATTTAACTCCATTTCTGAAGGGAAACACACAACACAGTTCTCATCCATGGATCACACTCTGCATTAGAGCAAGAAGCACGCTCTTGCTTTCTAGAGTCTCTAATACAGCAGGAAACTTGAGTGTGCTGAGAAGAAAAGAACCGTGTTTCCTATACATATGGACGATATCTAGTTCAACTCTGCTTGAAATTGATACAAAGCAAAGGTCCTCTAACATCCAATGCTTCTCAGTTAAGATGAGAAACGTGTAAGCTTGGTAAACTATGTAGTTCGTTTGAGATGTAAAGTAACTGCCCTTACCTGGAATGAAGTCTTGCTTGTAGGAAGACTCAGAGCCATGGATTTTACTCCTTTTCTGATGTGAAACAACAGAGTTCTCATCCATTGATCACACTCTGCTTTAGAGCAAGAAGCACGCTCTAGCTTTCTAAAATCTCTAAGACAGCAGGAACCTTGAGTGTGCTGAGAACAAATGAACGGTGATTCCTACACATACGGATTATATCTAGTTCAACTCTGCTTTTGAAACTGATACAAAGCACTGGTCCTCTAACATCCAATGCTTGTCAGTTAAGATGAGAAACGTGTGAGCTTCAAGAACAATGTAGTTCGTTTGAGCTGAAAAGTGACAGCCCTTACCTGAAACGAAGTCTTGCTTGTAGGAAGACACAGAGCCTGGGATTTAATTCCATTTCTGAAGGGAAACACACAACAGAGTTCTGATTCATTGATCACACTCTGAATTAGAGCAAGAAGCATGCTCTAGCTTTCTAGAGTCTCTAAGACAGCAAGAAACTTGAGTGTGCTGAGAACAAATGAACGGTGTTTCCTACACATACGGATTATATCTAGTCCAACTCTGCTTTTGAAACTGATACAAAGCACTGGTCCTCCAACATCCAATGCTTGTCAGTTAAGATGAGAAACGTGTGAGCTTCGTGAACGATGTAGTTCGTTTGAGCTGTAAAGTAACTTCCCTTACCTGAAACGTATTCTTGCTTGTATGAAGACTCAGAGCCTGGTATTTAACTCCATTTCTGAAGTGAAACACACAACAGAGTTCTCATCCATTGATCACACTCTGCTTTAGAGCAAGAAGCACGCTCTTGCTTTCTAGAGTCTCTAATACAGGAAGAAACGTGAGTGTGCTCAGAATAAAAGAACCTTTTTTCCTATACATACGGACCATATATAGTTCAACTCTGCTTGAAATTGATTCAGAGCAAAGGTCCTCTAACATCCAATGCTTCTCAGTTAAGATGAGAAACGTGTGAGCTCCGTTAACGATATAGTTCGTTTGAGCTGTAAAGTAAATGCCCTTACATGAGAAGAATTCTTGCTTGTAGGAGGACTCAGACCCAGGGATTTAAATCCATTTCTGATGTGAAACACACAACAGAGTTCTCATTCATTGATCACACTCTGCTCTAGAGCAAGAAGCATGCTCGAGCTTTCTAAAATCTCTAAGACACCAGGAAACTTGAGTGTGCTGAGCACAAATGAACGGTGTTACCTACACATACAGATCATATCTAGTAGAACTCTACTTCTGTAAGTTATACAAAGCACTGGTCCTCTAACATCCAATGCTTGTCAGTTAAGATGAGAACCTTGTGAGCTTCATGAACTATGTAGTTCTTTTGAGCTGTAAAGTAACTGCCCTTACCTGAAATGAAGTCTTGCTTGTAGGCAGACACAGACCCTGGGATTTAACTCCATTTCTGAAGGGAAACACACAACACAGTTCTCATCCATGGATCACACTCAGCATTAGAGCAAGAAGCACGCTCTTGCTTTCTAGAGTCTCTAATACAGCAGGAAACTTGAGTGTGCTCAGAAGAAAAGAACCGTGTTTCCTATACATACGGACCATATCTAGTTCAACTCTGCTTGAAATTGATACAAAGCAAAGGTCCTCTAACATCCAATGCTTGTCAGTGAAGATGAGAAACGTGTGAGCTTCGTGAACTATGTAGTTCGTTTGAGCTGTAAAGTAAATGCCCTTACCTGGAATGAAGTCTTGCTTGTAGGAAGACTCAGAGCCAGGGATTTAACTCCATTTCTGAAGTGAAACACACAACAGAGTTCTCATCCATGGATCACACTCTGCTTTAGAGCAAGAAGCACGCTCTTGCTTTCTAGAGTCTCTAATAGAGCAGGATACGTGAGTGTGCTCAGAAGAAAAGAACCGTGTTTCCTATACATACAGACCATATCTAGTTCAACTCTGCTTGAAATTGATACAAAGCAAAGGTCCTCTAACATCCAATGCTTGTCAGTGAAGATGAGAAACGTGTGAGCTTTGTGAAAGATGTAGTTCGTTTGAGCTGAAAATAACTGCCCTTAATTGAAACGAAGTCTTCCTTGGAGGAAGACTCAGAGCCTGGGATTTAACTACAGTTCTGAAGTGAAACACACATCAGAGTTCTCATCCATTGATCACAGTCTGCTTTAGAGCAAGAAGCACGCTCTTGCTTTCTAGAGTCTCTAATACAGCAGGAAACGTGAGTGTGCTCAGAAGAAAAGAACCGTGTTTCCTATACATACAGACAATATCTAGTTCAACTCTGCTTGAAATTGATTCAAAGCAAAGGTCCTCTATCTTGCAATGCTTCTCAGTTAAATGAGAAAAGTGTGACCATCGTGAACGATAAAGTTCGTTTGAGCTGTAAAGTAAATGCCCTTACCTGAAAAGATGTCTTGCTTGTAGGAAGACTCAGACACAGGGATTTGAATCCATTTCTGATGTGAAACACACAACAGAGTTCTCATTCATTGATCACACTCTGCATTAGAGCAAGAAGCACGCTCTAGCTTTCTAGATTCTCTAAGACAGCCAGAAACGTGAGTGTGCTGAGAACAAAAGAATGGTGTTTCCTACACTTACAGATCATATCTAGTCCAACTCTGCTTCTGAAACTGATACAAAGCAATGGTCGTCTAACATCCGATGCTTGTCAGTTAAGATGAGAAACATGTGAGCTTCCTGAACGATTTAGTTCGTTTGAGCTGAAAAGTGACTGCCCTTACCTTAAACGAAGTCTTGCTTGTAGGAAGACACAGAGCCTGGGATTTAACTCCATTTCTGAAGGGAAACACACAACACAGTTCTCATCCATGGATCACACTCTGCTTTAGAGCAAGAAGCACGCTCTTGCTTTCTAGAGTCTCTAACACAGCAGGAAACATGAGTGTGATGAGAACAAAAGAACGGTGTTTCCTACACATACAGACCATATCTAGTTCAACTCTGCTTGAAATTGATGCAAAGCAAAGGTCCTGTAACATCCAATGCTTCTGAGTTAAGATGAGAAACCTGTGTGCTTCAAGAAGGATGAAGTTCGTTTGAGCTGAAAAGTGCCTGCCCTTACCTGAAACGAAGTCTTCCTTGTAGGAAGACTCAGAGCCTGGGATTTAACTCCAGTTCTGAAGTGAAACTCACAGCCGAGTTCTCATCCATTGATCACACTCTGCTTTAGAGCAAGAAGCAAGCTCTAGCTTTCTAGAGTCTCTAAGACAGCATGAAAAGTGAGTGTGCTGAGAACAAAAGAATGGTGTTTCCTACACATACGGACCATATCTAGTCCAACTCCGATTCTGAAACTGATACAAAGCACTGGTCCTCTAACATTCAATGCTTGTCAGTTAAGATGAGAAACGTGTGAGCTTCGTGAACTATCTAGTTATTTTGAGCTGGAAAGTTACTGCCCTTTCCTGAAACGAAGTCTTGCTTGTAGGAAGACACAGAGCCTGGGATTTAACTCCATTTCTGAAGTGAAACACACAACACAGTTCTCATCCATGGATCACACTCTGCATTAGAGCAAGAAGCACGCTCTTGCTTTCTAGAGTCTCTAATACAGCAGGAAACTTGAGTGTGCTGAGAAGAAAAGAACCGTGTTTCCTATACATATGGACGATATCTAGTTCAACTCTGCTTGAAATTGATACAAAGCAAAGGTCCTCTAACATCCAATGCTTCTCAGTTAAGATGAGAAACGTGTAAGCTTGGTAAACTATGTAGTTCATTTGAGCTGTAAAGTAACTGCCCTTACCTGGAATGAAGTCTTGCTTGTAGGAAGACTCAGAGCCATGGATTTTACTCCATTTCTGATGTGAAACAACAGAGTTCTCATCCATTGATCACACTCTGCTTTAGAGCAAGAAGCACGCTCTAGCTTTCTAAAATCTCTAAGACAGCAGGAACCTTGAGTGTGCTAAGAACAAATGAACGGTGATTCCTACACATACGGATTATATCTAGTCCAACTCTGCTTTTGAAACTGATACAAAGCACTGGTCCTCTAACATCCTATGCTTGTCAGTTAAGATGAGAAACGTGTAAGCTTCAAGAACAATGTAGTTCGTTTGAGCTGAAAAGTGACAGCCCTTACCTGAAACGAAGTCTTGCTTGTAGGAAGACACAGAGCCTGGGATTTAATTCAATTTCTGAAGGGAAACACTCAACAGAGTTCTGATTCATTGATCACACTCTGAATTAGAGCAAGAAGAACGCTCTAGCTTTCTAGAGTCTCTAAGAGAGCAAGAAACTTGAGTGTGCTGAGAAAAAATGAACGGTGTTTCCTACACATACGGATTATATCTAGTCCAACTCTGCTTTTGAAACTGATACAAAGCACTGGTCCTCCAACATCCAATGCTTGTCAGTTAAGATGAGAAACTTGTGAGCTTCGTAAACGATGTAGTTCGTTTGAGCTGTAAAGTAACTTCCCTTACCTGAAACGTATTCTTGCTTGTATGAAGACTCAGAGCCTGGTATTTAACTCCATTTCTGAAGTGAAACACACAACAGAGTTCTCATCCATTGATCACACTCTGCTTTAGAGCAAGAAGCACGCTCTTGCTTTCTAGAGTCTCTAATACAGCAAGAAACGTGAGTGTGCTCAGAATAAAAGAACCTTGTTTCCTATACATACGGACCATATATAGTTCAACTCTGCTTGAAATTGATTCAGAGCAAAGGTCCTCTAACATCCAATGCTTCTCAGTTAAGATGAGAAACGTGTGAGCTCCGTTAATGATATAGTTCATTTGAGCTGTAAAGTAAATGCCCTTACCTGAAACGAAGATTTGCTTGTAGGAGGACTCAGACCCAGGGATTTAAATCCATTTCTGATGTGAAACACACAACAGAGTTCTCATTCATTGATCACACTCTGCTCTAGAGCAAGAAGCACGCTCGAGCTTTCTAAAATCTCTAAGACAGCAGGAAACTTGAGTGTGCTGAGAACAAATGAACGGTGTTTCCTACACATACGGATTATATCTAGTCCAACTCTGCTTTTGAAACTGATACAAAGCACTGGTCCTCTAACATCCAATGCTTGTCAGTTAAAATGATAAACGTGTGAGCTTCGTGAACGATGTAGTTCGTTTGAGCTGTAAAGTAACTTCCCTTACCTGAAACGAATTCTTGCTTGTATGAAGACTCAGAGCCTGGTATTTAACTCCATTTCTGAAGTGAAACACACAACAGAGTTCTCATCCATTGATCACACTCTGCTTTAGAACAAGAAGCACGCTCTTGCTTTCTAGAGTCTCTAATACAGCAGGAAAGGTGAGTGTGCTGAGAACCAAAGAACGGTGTTTCTTACACATACAGACCATATCTAGTCCAACGCTGCTTCTGAAACTGATGCAAAGCACTGGTTGTCTAACATCCGATGCTTGTCAGTTAAGATGAAAAACGTGTGAGCTTCCTGACTGATGTAGTTCGCTTGAGCTGCAAAGTGACTACCCTTACCTGAAACGAAGTCTTGCTTGTTAGAGGACTCAGACCCAGGGATTTAAATCCATTTCTGATGTGAAACACACAACAGAGTTCTCATTCATTGATCACACTCTGCTCTAGAGCAAGAAGCACTCTCGAGCTTTCTAAAATCTCTAAGACAGCAGGAAACTTGAGTGTGCTGAAAACAAATAAACAGTGTTTCCTACACTTACAGATCATATCTAGTAGAACTCTACTTCTGTAAGTTATACAAAACACTGGTCCTGTAACATCCAAAGCTTGTCAGTTAAGATGAGAACCTGGTGAGCTTCATGAACTATGTAGTTCTATTGAGCTGTAAAGTAACTGTCCTTACCTGAAACGAAGTCTTGCTTGTAGGAAGACACAGACCCTGGGATTTAACTCCATTTCTGAAGGGAAACACACAACACAGTTCTCATCCATGGATCACACTCTGCATTAGAGCAAGAAGCACGCTCTTGCTTTCTAGAGTCTCTAATACAGCAGGAAACTTGAGTGTGCTCAGAAGAAAAGAACCGTGTTTCCTATACATACGGACGATATCTAGTTCAACTCTGCTTGAAATTGATACAAAGCAAAGGTCCTCTAACATCCAATGCTTCTCAGTTAAGATGAGAAACGTGTGAGCTTCGTGAACTATGTACTTCGTTTGAGCGGTAAAGTAAATGCCCTTACCTGGAATGAAGTCTTGCTTGTAGGAAGACTCAGAGCCAGGGATTTAACTCCATTTCTGAAGTGAAACACACAACAGATTTCTCATCCATGGATCACACTCTGCTTTAGAGCAAGAAGCACGCTCTTGCTTTCTAGAGTCTCTAATACAGCAGGAAACGTGAGTGTTCTCAGAAGAAAAGAACCGTGTTTCCTATACATACGGACCATATCTAGTTCAACTCTGGTTGAAATTGATACAAATCAAAGGTCCTCTAACATCCAGTGCCTCTCAGTGAAGATGAGAAACGTGTGAGCTTTGTGAAAGATGTAGTTCGTTTGAGCTGAAAGTAACTGCCCTTAATTGAAACGAAGTCTTCCTTGGAGGAAGACTCAGAGCCTGGGATTTAACTCCAGTTCTGAAGTGAAACACACAACAGAGTTCTCATCCATTGATCACACTCTGCTTTAGAGCAAGGAGCATGCTCTTGCTTTCTAGAGTCTCTAATACAGCAGGAAACGTGAGTGTGCTCAGAAGAAAAGAACCGTGTTTCCTATGCATATGGACCATATCTAGTTCAACTCTGCTTGAAATTGATTCAAAGCAAAGGTCCTCTATCATCCAATGCTTCTCAGTTAAAATGAGAAAAGTGTGACCATCGTGAATGATAAAGTTCGTTTGAGCTGTAAAGTAAATGCCCTTACCTGAAACGAAGTCTTGCTTGTAGGAAGACTCAGACACAGGGATTTGAATCCATTTCTGATGTGAAACACACAGCAGAGTTCTCATCCATTGATCACACTCTGCTTTAGAGCAAGAAGCAAGCTCTAGCTTTCTAGAGTCTCTAAGACAGCATGAAACGTGAGTGTGCTGAGAAAAAAAGAATGGTGTTTCCGACACATACGGATCATATCTAGTCCAACTCTGCTTCTGAAACTGATACAAAGCAATGGTCGTCTAACATCTGATGCTTGTCAGTTAAGATGAGAAACATGTGAGCTTCCTGAACGATTTAGTTCGTTTGAGCTGACAAGTGACTGCCCTTACATTAAACGAAGTCTTGCTTGTAGGAAGACACAGAGCCTGGGACTTAACTCCATTTCTGAAGGGAAACACACAACACAGTTCTCATCCATGGATCACACTCTGTTTTAGAGCAAGAAGCACGCTCTTGCTTTCTAGAGTCTCTAACACAGCAGGAAACATGAGTGTGATGAGAACAAAAGAACGGTGTTTCCTACACATACGGACCATATCTAGTTCAACTCTGCTTGAAATTGATGCAAAGCAAAGGTCCTGTAACATCCAATGCTTCTGAGTTAAGATGAGAAACCTGTTTGCTTCAAGACGGATGAAGTTCGTTTGAGCTGAAAAGTGCCTGCCCTTACCTGAAACGAAGTCTTCCTTGTAGGAAGACTCAGAGCCTGGGATTTAACTCCAGTTCTGAAGTGAAACGCACAGCAGAGTTCTCATCCATTGATCACACTCTGCTTTAGAGCAAGAAGCAAGCTCTAGCTTTCTAGAGTCTCTAAGACAGCATGAAACGTGAGTGTGCTGAGAACAAAAGAATGGTGTTTCCGACACATATGGATCATATCTAGTCCAACTCTGATTCTGAAACTGATACAAAGCAAAGGTCCTCTAACATCCAATGCTTGTCAGTGAAGATGAGAAACGTGTGAGCTTTGTGAAAGATGTAGTTCGTTTGAGCTGAAAGTAACTGCCCTTAATTGAAACGAAGTCTTCCATGGAGGAAGACTCAGAGACTGGGATTTAACTCCAGTTCTGAAGTGAAACACACAACAGAGTTCTCATCCATTGATCACACTCTGCTTTAGAGCAAGAAGCACGCTCTTGCTTTCTAGAGTCTCTAATACAGCAGTAAACGTGAGTGTGCTCAGAAGTAAAGAACCGTGTTTCCTCTACATAAGGACCATTTCTAGTTCAACTCTGCTTGAAATTGATTCAAAGCAAAGGTCCTCTATCATCCAATGCTTCTAAGTTAAAATGAGAAAAGTGTGACCATCGTGAACGATAAAGTTCGTTTGAGCTGTAAAGTAAATGCCCTTACCTGAAACGAAGTCTTGCTTGTAGGAGTCCTCAGACCCAGGGATTGAAATCCATTTCTGATGTGAAACACACAACAGAGTTCTCATTCATTGATCACACTCTGCTCTAGAGCAAGAAGCACGCTCGAGCTTTCTAAAATCTCTAAGACAGCAGGAAATTTGAGTATGCTGAGAACAAATGAACGCTGTTTCCTACACATACAGATCATATCTAGTCCAACTCTACTTCTGAAAGTGATACAAAGCAAAGGTACTCTAATATCCAATGCTTGTCAGTTAAGATGAGAAACGTGTGAGCTTCGTGAACTATCTAGTTATTTTGAGCTGGAAAGTTACTGCCCTTTCCTGAAACGAAGTCTTGCTTGTAGGAAGACACAGAGCCTGGGATTTAACTCCATTTCTGAAGTGAAACACACAACACAGTTCTCATCCATGGATCACACTCTGCATTAGAGCAAGAAGCACGCTCTTGCTTTCTAGAGTCTCTAATACAGCAGGAAACTTGAGTGTGCTGAGAAGAAAAGAACCGTGTTTCCTATACATATGGACGATATCTAGTTCAAGTCTGCTTGAAATTGATACAAAGCAAAGGTCCTCTAACATCCAATGCTTCTCAGTTAAGATGAGAAACGTGTAAGCTTGGTAAACTATGTAGTTCGTTTGAGATGTAAAGTAACTGCCCTTACCTGGAATGAAGTCTTGCTTGTAGGAAGACTCAGAGCCATGGATTTTACTCCTTTTCTGATGTGAAACAACAGAGTTCTCATCCATTGATCACACTCTGCTTTAGAGCAAGAAGCACGCTCTAGCTTTCTAAAATCTCTAAGACAGCAGGAACCTTGAGTGTGCTGAGAACAAATGAACGGTGATTCCTACACATACGGATTATATCTAGTCCAACTCTGCTTTTGAAACTGATACAAAGCACTGGTCCTCTAACATCCAATGCTTGTCAGTTAAGATGAGAAACGTGTGAGCTTCAAGAACAATGTAGTTCGTTTGAGCTGAAAAGTGACAGCCCTTACCTGAAACGAAGTCTTGCTTGTAGGAAGACACAGAGCCTGGGATTTAATTCCATTTCTGAAGGGAAACACACAACAGAGTTCTGATTCATTGATCACACTCTGAATTAGAGCAAGAAGCATGCTCTAGCTTTCTAGAGTCTCTAAGACAGCAAGAAACTTGAGTGTGCTGAGAACAAATGAACGGTGTTTCCTACACATACGGATTATATCTAGTCCAACTCTGCTTTTGAAACTGATACAAAGCACTGGTCCTCCAACATCCAATGCTTGTCAGTTAAGATGAGAAACGTGTGAGATTCGTGAACGATGTAGTTCGTTTGAGCTGTAAAGTAACTTCCCTTACCTGAAACGTATTCTTGCTTGTATGAAGACTCAGAGCCTGGTATTTAACTCCATTTCTGAAGTGAAACACACAACAGAGTTCTCATCCATTGATCACACTCTGCTTTAGAGCAAGAAGCACGCTCTTGCTTTCTAGAGTCTCTAATACAGGAAGAAACGTGAGTGTGCTCAGAATAAAAGAACCTTTTTTCCTATACATACGGACCATATATAGTTCAACTCTGCTTGAAATTGATTCAGAGCAAAGGTCCTCTAACATCCAATGCTTCTCAGTTAAGATGAGAAACGTGTGAGCTCCGTTAACGATATAGTTCGTTTGAGCTGTAAAGTAAATGCCCTTACATGAGAAGAATTCTTGCTTGTAGGAGGACTCAGACCCAGGGATTTAAATCCATTTCTGATGTGAAACACACAACAGAGTTCTCATTCATTGATCACACTCTGCTCTAGAGCAAGAAGCATGCTCGAGCTTTCTAAAATCTCTAAGACAGCAGGAAACTTGAGTGTGCTGAGAACAAATGAACGGTGTTACCTACACATACAGATCATATCTAGTAGAACTCTACTTCTCTAAGTTATACAAAGCACTGGTCCTCTAACATCCAATGCTTGTCAGTTAAGATGAGAACCTTGTGAGCTTCATGAACTATGTAGTTCTTTTGAGCTGTAAAGTAACTGCCCTTACCTGAAACGAAGTCTTGCTTGTAGGCAGACACAGACCCTGGGATTTAACTCCATTTCTGAAGGGAAACACACAACACAGTTCTCATCCATGGATCACATTCAGCATTAGAGCAAGAAGCACGCTCTTGCTTTCTAGAGTCTCTAATACAGCAGGAAACTTGAGTGTGCTCAGAAGAAAAGAACCGTGTTTCCTATACATACGGACCATATCTAGTTCAACTCTGCTTGAAATTGATACAAAGCAAAGGTCCTCTAACATCCAATGCTTGTCAGTGAAGATGAGAAACGTGTGAGCTTCGTGAACTATGTAGTTCGTTTGAGCTGTAAAGTAAATGCCCTTACCTGGAATGAAGTCTTGCTTGTAGGAAGTTCAGAGCCAGGGATTTAACTCCATTTCTGAAGTGAAACACACAACAGAGTTCTCATCCATGGATCACACTCTGCTTTAGAGCAAGAAGCACGCTCTTGCTTTCTAGAGTCTCTAATACAGCAGGAAACGTGAGTGTGCTCAGAAGAAAAGAACCGTGTTTCCTATACATACAGACCATATCTAGTTCAACTCTGCTTGAAATTGATACAAAGCAAAGGTCCTCTAACATCCAATGCTTGTCAGTGAAGATGAGAAACGTGTGAGCTTTGTGAAAGATGTAGTTCGTTTGAGCTGAAAGTAACTGCCCTTAATTGAAACGAAGTCTTCCTTGGAGGAAGACTCGGAGCCTGGGATTTAACTACAGTTCTGAAGTGAAACACACATCAGAGTTCTCATTCATTGATCACACTCTGCATTAGAGCAAGAAGCACGCTCTAGCTTTCTAGATTCTCTAAGACAGCCAGAAACGTGAGTGTGCTGAGAACAAAAGAATGGTGTTTCCTACACTTACAGATCATATCTAGTCCAACTCTGCTTCTGAAACTGATACAAAGCAATGGTCGTCTAACATCCGATGCTTGTCAGTTAAGATGAGAAACATGTGAGCTTCCTGAACGATTTAGTTCGTTTGAGCTGAAAAGTGACTACCCTTACCTTAAACAAAGTCTTGCTTGTAGGAAGACACAGAGCCTGGGATTTAACTCCATTTCTGAAGGGAAACACACAACACAGTTCTCATCCATGGATCACACTCTGCTTTAGAGCAAGAAGCACGCTCTTGCTTTCTAGAGTCTCTAACACAGCAGGAAACATGAGTGTGATGAGAACAAAAGAACGGTGTTTCCTACACATACAGACCATATCTAGTTCAACTCTGCTTGAAATTGATGCAAAGCAAAGGTCCTGTAACATCCAATGCTTCTGAGTTAAGATGAGAAACCTGTGTGCTTCAAGAAGGATGAAGTTCGTTTGAGCTGAAAAGTGCCTGCCCTTACCTGAAACGAAGTCTTCCTTGTAGGAAGTCTCAGAGCCTGGGATTTAACTCCAGTTCTGAAGTGAAACTCACCGCCGAGTTCTCATCCATTGATCACACTCTGCTTTACAGCAAGAAGCAAGCTCTAGCTTTCTAGAGTCTCTAAGACAGCATGAAAAGTGAGTGTGCTGAGAACAAAAGAATGGTGTTTCCTACACATACGGACCATATCTAGTCCAACTCTGATTCTGAAACTGATACAAAGCACTGGTCCTCTAACATCCAATGCTTGTCAGTTAAGATGAGAAATGTGTGAGCTTCGTGAACTATGTAGTTCTTTTGAGCTGGAAAGTTACTGCCCTTTCCTGAAACGAAGTCTTGCTTGTAGGAAGACACAGAGCCTGGGATTTAACTCCATTTCTGAAGTGAAACACACAACACAGTTCTCATCCATGGATCACACTCTGCATTAGAGCAAGAAGCACGCTCTTGCTTTCTAGAGTCTCTAATACAGCAGGAAACTTGAGTGTGCTGAGAAGAAAAGAACCGTGTTTCCTATACATATGGACGATATCTAGTTCAACTCTGCTTGAAATTGATACAAAGCAAAGGTCCTCTAACATCCAATGCTTCTCAGTTAAGATGAGAAACGTGTAAGCTTGGTAAACTATGTAGTTCGTTTGAGATGCAAAGTAACTGCCCTTACCTGGAATGAAGTCTTGCTTGTAGGAAGACTCAGAGCCATGGATTTTACTCCTTTTCTGATGTGAAACAACAGAGTTCTCATCCATTGATCACACTCTGCTTTAGAGCAAGAAGCACGCTCTAGCTTTCTAAAATCTCTAAGACAGCAGGAACCTTGAGTGTGCTGAGAACAAATGAACGGTGATTCCTACACATACGGATTATATCTAGTCCAACTCTGCTTTTGAAACTGATACAAAGCACTGGTCCTCTAACATCCAATGCTTGTCAGTTAAGATGAGAAACGTGTGAGCTTCAAGAACAATGTAGTTCGTTTGAGCTGAAAAGTGACAGCCCTTACCTGAAACGAAGTCTTGCTTGTAGGAAGACACAGAGCCTGGGATTTAATTCCATTTCTGAAGGGAAACACACAACAGAGTTCTGATTCATTGATCACACTCTGAATTAGAGCAAGAAGCATGCTCTAGCTTTCTAGAGTCTCTAAGACAGCAAGAAACTTGAGTGTGCTGAGAACAAATGAACGGTGTTTCCTACACATACGGATTATATCTAGTCCAACTCTGCTTTTGAAACTGATACAAAGCACTGGTCCTCCAACATCCAATGCTTGTCAGTTAAGATGAGAAACGTGTGAGCTTCGTGAACGATGTAGTTCGTTTGAGCTGTAAAGTAACTTCCCTTACCTGAAACGTATTCTTGCTTGTATGAAGACTCAGAGCCTGGTATTTAACTCCATTTCTGAAGTGAAACACACAACAGAGTTCTCATCCATTGATCACACTCTGCTTTAGAGCAAGAAGCACGCTCTTGCTTTCTAGAGTCTCTAATACAGGAAGAAACGTGAGTGTGCTCAGAATAAAAGAACCTTTTTTCCTATACATACGGACCATATATAGTTCAACTCTGCTTGAAATTGATTCAGAGCAAAGGTCCTCTAACATCCAATGCTTCTCAGTTAAGATGAGAAACGTGTGAGCTCCGTTAACGATATAGTTCGTTTGAGCTGTAAAGTAAATGCCCTTACATGAGAAGAATTCTTGCTTGTAGGAGGACTCAGACCCAGGGATTTAAATCCATTTCTGATGTGAAACACACAACAGAGTTCTCATTCATTGATCACACTCTGCTCTAGAGCAAGAAGCATGCTCGAGCTTTCTAAAATCTCTAAGACAGCAGGAAACTTGAGTGTGCTGAGAACAAATGAACGGTGTTACCTACACATACAGATCATATCTAGTAGAACTCTACTTCTCTAAGTTATACAAAGCACTGGTCCTCTAACATCCAATGCTTGTCAGTTAAGATGAGAACCTTGTGAGCTTCATGAACTATGTAGTTCTTTTGAGCTGTAAAGTAACTGCCCTTACCTGAAACGAAGTCTTGCTTGTAGGCAGACACAGACCCTGGGATTTAACTCCATTTCTGAAGGGAAACACACAACACAGTTCTCATCCATGGATCACACTCAGCATTAGAGCAAGAAGCACGCTCTTGCTTTCTAGAGTCTCTAATACAGCAGGAAACTTGAGTGTGCTCAGAAGAAAAGAACCGTGTTTCCTATACATACGGACCATATCTAGTTCAACTCTGCTTGAAATTGATACAAAGCAAAGGTCCTCTAACATCCAATGCTTGTCAGTGAAGATGAGAAACGTGTGAGCTTCGTGAACTATGTAGTTCGTTTGAGCTGTAAAGTAAATGCCCTTACCTGGAATGAAGTCTTGCTTGTAGGAAGACTCAGAGCCAGGGATTTAACTCCATTTCTGAAGTGAAACACACAACAGAGTTCTCATCCATGGATCACACTCTGCTTTAGAGCAAGAAGCACGCTCTTGCTTTCTAGAGTCTCTAATACAGCAGGAAACGTGAGTGTGCTCAGAAGAAAAGAACCGTGTTTCCTATACATACAGACCATATCTAGTTCAACTCTGCTTGAAATTGATACAAAGCAAAGGTCCTCTAACATCCAATGCTTGTCAGTGAAGATGAGAAACGTGTGAGCTTTGTGAAAGATGTAGTTCGTTTGAGCTGAAAGTAACTGCCCTTAATTGAAACGAAGTCTTCCTTGGAGGAAGACTCGGAGCCTGGGATTTAACTACAGTTCTGAAGTGAAACACACATCAGAGTTCTCATTCATTGATCACACTCTGCATTAGAGCAAGAAGCACGCTCTAGCTTTCTAGATTCTCTAAGACAGCCAGAAACGTGAGTGTGCTGAGAACAAAAGAATGGTGTTTCCTACACTTACAGATCATATCTAGTCCAACTCTGCTTCTGAAACTGATACAAAGCAATGGTCGTCTAACATCCGATGCTTGTCAGTTAAGATGAGAACCTTGTGAGCTTCATGAACTATGTAGTTCTTTTGAGCTGTAAAGTAACTGCCCTTACCTGAAACGAAGTCTTGCTTGTAGGAAGACACAGACCCTGGGATTTAACTCCATTTCTGAAGGGAAACACACAACACAGTTCTCATCCATGGATCACACTCTGCATTAGAGCAAGAAGCACGCTCTTGCTTTCTAGAGTCTCTAATACAGCAGGAAACTTGAGTGTGCTCTGAAGAAAAGAACCGTGTTTCCTATACATACGGACCATATCTAGTTCAACTCTGCTTGAAATTGATACAAAGCAAAGGTCCTCTAACATCCAATGCTTGTCAGTGAAGATGAGAAACGTGTGAGCTTTGTGAAAGATGTAGTTCGTTTGAGCTGAAAGTAACTGCCCTTAATTGAAACGAAGTCTTCCTTGGAGGAAGACTCAGAGCCTGGGATTTAACTACAGTTCTGAAGGGAAACACACAACACAGTTCTCATCCATGGATCACACTCTGCTTTAGAGCAAGAAGCACGCTCTTGCTTTCTAGAGTCTCTAACACAGCAGGAAACATGAGTGTGATGAGAACAAAAGAACGGTGTTTCCTACACATACAGACCATATCTAGTTCAACTCTGCTTGAAATTGATGCAAAGCAAAGGTCCTGTAACATCCAATGCTTCTGAGTTAAGATGAGAAACCTGTGTGCTTCAAGAAGGATGAAGTTCGTTTGAGCTGAAAAGTGCCTGCCCTTACCTGAAACGAAGTCTTCCTTGTAGAAAGACTCAGAGCCTGGGATTTAACTCCAGTTCTGAAGTGAAACTCACAGCCGAGTTCTCATCCATTGATCACACTCTGCTTTAGAGCAAGAAGCAAGCTCTAGCTTTCTAGAGTCTCTAAGACAGCATGAAAAGTGAGTGTGCTGAGAACAAAAGAATGGTGTTTCCTACACATACGGACCATATCTAGTCCAACTCTGATTCTGAAACTGATACAAAGCACTGGTCCTCTAACATCCAATGCTTGTCAGTTAAGATGAGAAACGTGTGAGCTTCGTGAACTATGTAGTTATTTTGAGCTGGAAAGTTACTGCCCTTTCCTGAAACGAAGTCTTGCTTGTAGGAAGACACAGAGCCTGGGATTTAACTCCATTTCTGAAGTGAAACACACAACACAGTTCTCATCCATGGATCACACTCTGCATTAGAGCAAGAAGCACGCTCTTGCTTTCTAGAGTCTCTAATACAGCAGGAAACTTGAGTGTGCTGAGAAGAAAAGAACCGTGTTTCCTATACATATGGACGATATCTAGTTCAACTCTGCTTGAAATTGATACAAAGCAAAGGTCCTCTAACATCCAATGCTTCTCAGTTAAGATGAGAAACGTGTAAGCTTGGTAAACTATGTAGTTCATTTGAGCTGTAAAGTAACTGCCCTTACCTGGAATGAAGTCTTGCTTGTAGGAAGACTCAGATCCATGGATTTTACTCCATTTCTGATGTGAAACAACAGAGTTCTCATCCATTGATCACACTCTGCTTTAGAGCAAGAAGCACGCTCTAGCTTTCTAAAATCTCTAAGACAGCAGGAACCTTGAGTGTGCTAAGAACAAATGAACGGTGATTCCTACACATACGGATTATATCTAGTCCAACTCTGCTTTTGAAACTGATACAAAGCACTGGTCCTCTAACATCCTATGCTTGTCAGTTAAGATGAGAAACGTGTAAGCTTCAAAAACAATGTAGTTCGTTTGAGCTGAAAAGTGACAGCCCTTACCTGAAACGAAGTCTTGCTTGTAGGAAGACACAGAGCCTGGGATTTAATTCAATTTCTGAAGGGAAACACTCAACAGAGTTCTGATTCATTGATCACACTCTGAATTAGAGCAAGAAGAACGCTCTAGCTTTCTAGAGTCTCTAAGAGAGCAAGAAACTTGAGTGTGCTGAGAACAAATGAACGGTGTTTCCTACACATACGGATTATATCTAGTCCAACTCTGCTTTTGAAACTGATACAAAGCACTGGTCCTCCAACATCCAATGCTTGTCAGTTAAGATGAGAAACTTGTGAGCTTCGTAAACGATGTAGTTCGTTTGAGCTGTAAAGTAACTTCCCTTACCTGAAACGTATTCTTGCTTGTATGAAGACTCAGAGCCTGGTATTTAACTCCATTTCTGAAGTGAAACACACAACAGAGTTCTCATCCATTGATCACACTCTGCTTTAGAGCAAGAAGCACGCTCTTGCTTTCTAGAGTCTCTAATACAGCAAGAAACGTGAGTGTGCTCAGAATAAAAGAACCTTGTTTCCTATACATACGGACCATATATAGTTCAACTCTGCTTGAAATTGATTCAGAGCAAAGGTCCTCTAACATCCAATGCTTCTCAGTTAAGATGAGAAACGTGTGAGCTCCGTTAATGATATAGTTCATTTGAGCTGTAAAGTAAATGCCCTTACCTGAAACGAAGATTTGCTTGTAGGAGGACTCAGACCCAGGGATTTAAATCCATTTCTGATGTGAAACACACAACAGAGTTCTCATTCATTGATCACACTCTGCTCTAGAGCAAGAAGCACGCTCGAGCTTTCTAAAATCTCTAAGACAGCAGGAAACTTGAGTGTGCTGAGAACAAATGAACGGTGTTACCTACACATACAGATCATATCTAGTAGAACTCTACTTCTGTAAGTTTTACAAAGCACTGGTCCTCTTACATCCAATGCTTGTCAGTTAAGATGAGAACCTTGTGAGCTTCATGAACTATGTAGTTCTTTTGAGCTGTAAAGTAACTGCCCTTACCTGAAACGAAGTCTTGCTTGTAGGAAGACACAGACCCTGGGATTTAACTCCATTTCTGAAGGGAAACACACAACACAGTTCTCATCCATGGATCACACTCTGCATTAGAGCAAGAAGCACGCTCTTGCTTTCTAGAGTCTCTAATACAGCAGGAAACTTGAGTGTGCTCTGAAGAAAAGAACCGTGTTTCCTATACATACGGACGATATCTAGTTCAACTCTGCTTGAAATTGATACAAAGCAAAGGTCCTCTAACATCCAATGCTTCTCAGTTAAGATGAGAAACGTGTAAGCTTTGTAAACTATGTAGTTCGTTTGAGCAGTAAAGTAACTGCCCTTACCTGGAATGAAGTCTTGCTTGTAGGAAGACTCAGAGCCATGGATTTAACTCCATTTCTGATGTGAAACACACAACAGAGTTCTCATCCATTGATCACACTCTGCTTTAGAGCAAGAAGCACGCTCTAGCTTTCTAAAATCTCTAAGACAGCAGGAAACTTGAGTGTGCTGAGAACCAAAGAACGGTGTTTCTTACACATACAGACCATATCTAGTCCAACGCTGCTTCTGAAAGTGATACAAAGCACTGGTTGTCTAACATCCAATGCTTGTCAGTTAAGATGAGAAACGTGTGAGCTTTGTGAAAGATGTAGTTCGTTTGAGCTGAAAGTAACTGCCCTTAATTGAAACGAAGTCTTCCTTGGAGGAAGACTCAGAGCCTGGGATTTAACTCCAGTTCTGAAGTGAAACACACAACAGAGTTCTCATCCATTGATCACACTCTGCTTTAGAGCAAGGAGCATGCTCTTGCTTTCTAGAGTCTCTAATACAGCAGGAAACGTGAGTGTGCTCAGAAGAAAAGAACCGTGTTTCCTATGCATATGGACCATATCTAGTTCAACTCTGCTTGAAATTGATTCAAAGCAAAGGTCCTCTATCATCCAATGCTTCTCAGTTAAAATGAGAAAAGTGTGACCATCGTGAACGATAAAGTTCGTTTGAGCTGTAAAGTAAATGCCCTTACCTGAAACGAAGTCTTGCTTGTAGGAAGACTCAGACACAGGGATTTGAATCCATTTCTGATGTGAAACACACAGCAGAGTTCTCATCCATTGATCACACTCTGCTTTAGAGCAAGAAGCAAGCTCTAGCTTTCTAGAGTCTCTAAGACAGCATGAAACGTGAGTGTGCTGAGAACAAAAGAATGGTGTTTCCGACACATACGGATCATATCTAGTCCAACTCTGCTTCTGAAACTGATACAAAGCAATGGTCGTCTAACATCTGATGCTTGTCAGTTAAGATGAGAAACATGTGAGCTTCCTGAACGATTTAGTTCGTTTGAGCTGAAAAGTGACTGCCCTTACGTTAAACGAAGTCTTGCTTGTAGGAAGACACAGAGCCTGGGACTTAACTCCATTTCTGAAGGGAAAGACACAACACAGTTCTCATCCATGGATCACACTCTGCTTTAGAGCAAGAAGCACGCTCTTGCTTTCTAGAGTCTCTAACACAGCAGGAAACATGAGAGTGATGAGAACAAAAGAACGGTGTTTCCTACACATACGGACCATATTTAGTTCAACTCTGCTTGAAATTGATGCAAAGCAAAGGTCCTGTAACATCCAATGCTTCTGAGTTAAGATGAGAAACCTGTTTGCTTCAAGACGGATGAAGTTCGTTTGAGCTGAAAAGTGCCTGCCCTTACCTGAAACGAAGTCTTCCTTGTAGGAAGCCTCAGAGACAGGGATTTAACTCCAGTTCTGAAGTGAAACGCACAGCAGAGTTCTCATCCATTGATCACACTCTGCTTTAGAGCAAGAAGCAAGCTCTAGCTTTCTAGAGTCTCTAAGACAGCATGAAACGTGAGTGTGCTGAGAACAAAAGAATGGTGTTTCCGACACATATGGATCATATCTAGTCCAACTCTGATTCTGAAACTGATACAAAGCACTGGTCCTCTAACATCCAATGCTTGTCAGTGAAGATGAGAAACGTGTGAGCTTTGTGAACGATGTAGTTCGTTTGAGCTGAAAGTAACTGCCCTTACTTGAAACGAAGTCTGCCTTGTAGGAAGACTCAAAGCCTGGGATTTAACTCCAATTCTGAAGGGAAACACACAACACAGTTCTCATCCATGGATCACACTCTGCTTTAGAGCAAGAAGCACGCTGTAGCTTTCTAGAGTCTCTAATACAGCAGGAAACGTGAGTGTGCTCGTAAGAAAAGAACCGTGTTTCCTATACATACTGACCATATCTAGTTCAACTCTGCTTGAAATTGATTCAGAGCAAAGGTCCTCTAACATCCAATGATTCTCAGTTAAGATGAGAAACGTGTGAGCTTCGTGAACGATATAGTTCTTTTGAGCTGTAAAGTAACTGCCCTTACCTGAAACGAAGTCTTGCTTGTAGGAAGACACAGAACCTGGGATTTAACTCCATTTCTGAAGTGAAACACACAACACAGTTCTCATCCATGGATCACACTCTGCTTTAGAGCAAGAAGCACGCTCTTGCTTTCTAGAGTCTCTAATAGAGCAGGAAAGGTGAGTGTGCTGAGAAACAAAGAACGGTGTTTCTTACACATACAGACCATATCTAGTACAACTCTGCTTATGAAACTTATACAAAGCACTGGTTGTCTAAAATCCGATGCTTGTCAGTTAAGATGAGAAACGTGTGAGCTTCCTGAATGATGTAGTTCGCTTGAGCTGAAAAGTGACTACCCTTACCTGAAATGAAGTCTTGCTTGTAGGAAGACACAGAGCCTGGGATTTAACTCCATTTCTGAAGGGAAACACACAACACAGTTCTCATCCATGGATCACACTCTGCATTAGAGCAAGAAGCACGCTCTTGCTTTCTAGAGTCTCTAATACAGCAGGAAACTTGAGTGTGCTCAGAAGAAAAGAACCGTGTTTCCTATACATACAGACCATATCTAGTTCAACTCTGCTTGAAATTGATACAAAGCAAAGGTCCTCTAACATCCAATGCTTCTCAGTTAAGATGAGAAACGTGTGAGCTTCGTGAACTATGTACTTCATTTGAGCTGTAAAGTAAATGCCCTTACCTGGAATGAAGTCTTGCTTGTAGGAAGACTCAGAGCCAGGGATTTAACTCCATTTCTGAAGTGAAACACACAACAGAGTTCTCATCCATGGATCACACTCTGCTTTAGAGCAAGAAGCACGCTCTTGCTTTCTAGAGTCTCTAATACAGCAGGAAACGTGAGTGTGCTCAGAATAAAAGAACCTTGTTTCCTATACATACGGACCATATCTAGTTCAACTCTGGTTGAAATTGATACAAAGCAAAGGTCCTCTAACATCCAGTGCCTCTCAGTGAAGATGAGAAACGTGTGAGCTTTGTGAAAGATGTAGTTCGTTTGAGCTGAAAGTAACTGCCCTTAATTGAAACGAAGTCTGCCTTGTAGGAAGACTCAGAGCCTGGGATTTAACTCCATTTCTGAAGGAAACACACAACACAGTTCTCATCCATGGATCACACTGTGCTTTAGAGCAAGAAGCACGCTCTTGCTTTCTATAGTCTCTAATACAGCAGTAAACGTGAGTGTGCTCAGAAGAAAAGAACCGTGTTTCCTATACATACGGACCATATCTAGTTCAACTCTGGTTGAAATTGATACAAAGCAAAGGTCCTCTAACATCCAATGCTTCCCAATTAAGAAGAGAAACGTGTGAGCTTCATGACCGATATAGATCATTTGAGCTGTAAAGTAATGCCCTTACCTGAAATGTAATCTTGGTTGTAGTTAGACTCAGAGCCAGGGATTTAACTCCATTTCTGAAGGGAAACACACAACACAGTTCTCTTCCATGGATCACAGTCTGCTTTAGAGCAAGAAGCACGCTCTTGCTTTCTAGAGTCTCTAATACAGCAGGAAACGTGAGTGTGCTCGTAAGAAAAGAACCGTGTTTCCTATACATACTGACCATATCTAGTTCAACTCTGCTTGAAATTGATTCAGAACAAAGGTCGTCTAACATCCAATGCTTCTCAGTTAAGATGAGAAACGTGTGAGCTTCGTGAACGATATATTTCTTTTGAGCTGTAAAGTAACTGCCCTTACCTGAAACGAAGTCTTGCTTGTAGGAAGACACAGATTCTGGGATTTAACTCCATTTCTGAAGGGAAACACACAACACAGTTCTCATCCATGTATCACACTCTGCTTTATAGCAAGAAGCACGCTCTTGCTTTCTAGAGTCTCTAATAGAGCAGGAAAGGTGAGTGTGCTGAGAAACAAAGAATGGTGTTTCTTACACATACAGACCATCTCTAGTCCAACTCTGCTTCTGAAACTGATACAAAGCACTGGATGTCTAAAATCCGATGCTTGTCAGTTAAGATGAGAAACGTGTGAGCTTCCTGAATGAGGTAGTTCGCTTGAGCTGAAAAGTGACTACCCTTACCTGAAATGAAGTCTTGCTTGTAGGAAGACACAGAGCCTGGGATTTAACTCCATTTCTGAAGGGAAACACACAACACAGTTCTCATCCATGGATCACACTCTGCTTTAGAGCAAGAAACACGCTCTTGCTTTCTAGAGTCTCTAATACAGCAAGAAACGTGAGTGTGCTCAGAAGAAAAGAACCTTGTTTCCTATACATACGGACCATATCTAGTTCAACTCTGCTTGAAATTGATTCAGAGCAAAGGTCGTCTAACATCCAATGCTTCTCAGTTAAGATGAGAAACGTGTGAGCTTCGTGAACGATATAGTTCGTTTGAGCTATAAAGTTAATGCCCTTACCTGAAACGAAGTCTTGCTTGTAGGAGGACTCAGACCAAGGGATTTAAATCCATTTCTGATGTGAAACACACAACAGAGTTCTCATTCATTGATCACACTCTGCTCTAGAGCAAGAAGCACGCTCTAGCTTTCTAAAATCTCTAAGACAGCAGGAAACTTGAGTGTGCTGAGAACAAATGAACGGTGTTTCCTACACATACAGATCATATCTAGAAGAACTCTACTTCTGAAAGTGATTCAAAGCAATGGTCTTCTAACATCCGATGCTTGTCAGTTGAGATGAGAAACGTGTGAGCTTCAAGGACGATGTAGTTCATTTGAGCTGAAAATGAATGCCCTTACCTGAAACGAAGTCTTGCTTGTAGGAAGACTCAGAGCCAGGGATTTAACTCCATTTCTGAAGGGAAACAGACAACACAGTTCTCATCCATGGATCACACTCTACATTAGAACAAGAAGCACACTCTTTCTTTCTAGAGTCTGTAATACAACAGGAAACGTGAGTGTGCTCAGAAGAAAAGAACCGTGTTTCCTATACATACGGACCATATCTAGTTCAACTCTGCTTGAAATTGATACAAAGCAAAGGTCCTCTGACATCCAATGTTTCTCAGTTAAGATGAGAAACTTATGAGCTTCATGAACTATGTAGTTCGTTTGAGCTGTAAAGTAACTGATCTTACCTTAAACGTAATCTTGCTTGTAGTTAGACTCAGAGCCAGGGATTTAACTCCATTTCTGAAGTGAAACACACAGCAGAGTTCTCATCAACTGCACACACTAGGCTTTAGAGCAAGAAGCACGCTCTTGCTTTCTAGAGTCTCTATTACAGCTGGAAAGGTGAGTGTGCTGAGAAACAAAGAACGGTGTTTCTTACACATACAGACCATATCTAGTCCAACTCTGCTTCTGAAACTGATACAAAGCACTGGTTGTCTAAAATCCAATGCTTGTCAGTTAAGATGAGAAACGTGTGACCTTCCTGAATGATGTAGTTCGCTTGAACTGAAACGTGACTACCCTTACCCGAAACGAAGTCTTACTTGTAGGAAGACAGAGAGCCTGGGTTTTAACTCCATTTCTGAAGGGAAACACACAACACAGTTCTCATCCATGGATCACACTCTGCTTTAGACCAAGAAGCACGCTCTTGCTTTCTAGAGTCTCTAATACAGCAAGAAACGTGCGTGTGCTCAGAAGAAAAGAACCTTGTTTCCTATACATACGGACCATATCTAGTTCAACTCTGCTTGAAATTGATTCAGAGCAAAGGTCCTCTAACATCCAATGCTTCTCAGTTAAGATGAGAAACGTGTGAGCTTCGAGAACGATATAGTTCGTTTGAGTTGTAAAGTAAATGCCCTTACCTGAAACGAAGTCTTGCTTGTAGGAGGACTCAGACCAAGGGATTTAAATCCATTTCTGCTGTGAAACACACAACAGAGTTCTCATTCATTGAGCACACTCTGCTCTAGAGCAAGAAGCACGCTCTAGCTTTCTAAAATCTCTAAGACAGCAGGAAACTTGAGTGTGCTGAGAACAATTGAATGGTGTTTCCTACACATACGGATCATATCTAGTCCAACACTACTTCTGAAAGTGATACAAAGCACTGGTCCTCTAACATCCAATGCTTGTCAGTTAAGATGAGAAACGTGTGAGCTTCGTGAACTATGTAGTTCTTTTGAACTGTAAAGTAACTGCCCTTACCTGAAACGAAGTCTTGCTTGTAGGAAGACACAGAGCCTGGGATTTAACTCCATTTCTGAAGGGAAACACACAACACAGTTCTCATCCATGGATCACACTCTGCTTTAGAGCAAGAAGCACGCTCTTGCTTTCTAGAGTCTCTAATACAGCAGGAAACGGGAGTGTGCTCATAAGAAAAGAACCGTGTTTCCTATACATACGGACCATATCTAGTTCAACTCTGCTTGAAATTGATTCAAAGCAAAGGTCCTCTATCATCCAATGCTTCTCAGTTAAAATGAGAAAAGTGTGACCATCGTGAATTATATAGTTCGTTTGAGCTGTAAAGTAAATGCCCTTACCTGAAACGAAGTCTTGCCTGTCGGAAGACCCAGACACAGGGATTTGAATCCATTTCTGATGTGAAACACACAACAGAGTTCTGATTCATTGATCACACTCTGCATTAGAGCAAGAAGCACGCTCTAGCTTTCTAGAGTCTCTAAGACAGCAAGAAACTTGAGTGTGCTGAGAACAAATGAACGGTGTTTCCTACACATACGGATCATATCTAGTCCAACTCTGCTTTTGAAACTGAAACAAAACACTGGTCATCTAACATCCAATGCTTGTCAGTTAAGATGAGAAACGTGTGAGCTTCATGAACGATGTAGTTCGTTTGAGCTGTAAAGTAACTTCCCTTACCTAAAACGAATTCTTCTTTGTAGGAAGACTCAGAGCCTGGTATTTAACTCCATTTCTGAAGTGAAACACACAACAGAGTTCTCATCCATGGATCACACTCTGCATTAGACCAAGAAGCATGCTCTTGCTTTCTAGAGTCTCTAATACAGCAGGAAACTTGAGTGTGCTCAGAAGAAAAGATCCGTGTTTCCTATACATACGGACCATATCTAGTTCAACTCTGCTTGAAATTGATACAAAGCAAAGGTCCTCTAGCATCCAATGATTCTCAGTTAAGATGAGAAACGTGTGAGCTTCATGAACTGTGTAGTTCGTTTGAGCTGTAAAGTAACTGATCTTACTTGGAATGAAGTCTTGCTTGTAGTTAGACTCAGAGCCAGGGATTTAACTCCATTTCTGAAGTGAAACACACAACAGAGTTCTCATCCATTGATCACACTCTGCTTTAGAACAAGAAGCAAGCTCTAGCTTTCTAAAATCTCTAAGATTACAGGAAACATGTGTGTGCTGAAAACAAATGAACGGTGTTTCCTACAAATACGGACCATATCTAGTCCAACTCTGCTTCTGAAACTGATACAAAGCAATGGTCCTCTAACATCCGGTGCTTGTCAGTTGAGATGAGAAACGTGTGAGCTTCAAGAACGATGTAGTTCGTTTAGGCTGAAAAGTGACTGCCCTTACCTGAAACGAAGTCTTGCTTGTAGGAAGACACATAGCCTGGGATTTAACTCCATTTCTGAAGGGAAACACACAACACAATTCTCATCCATGGATCACACTCTGCTTTAGAGCAAGAAGCACGCTCTTGCTTTCTAGAGTCTCTAATACAGCAGGAAACGGGAGTGTGCTCATAAGAAAAGAACATTGTTTCCTATACATACGGACCATATCTAGTTCAACTCTGCTTGAAATTGATTCAAAGCAAAGGTCCTCTATCATCCAATGCTTCTCAGTTAAAATGAGAAAAGTGTGACCATCGTGAATTATATAGTTCGTTTGAGCTGTAAAGTAAATGCCCTTACCTGAAATTAAGTCTTGCTTGTAGGAAGACTCAGACACAGGGATTTGAATCCATTTTTGATGTGAAACACACAACACAGTTTTGATTCATTGATCACACTCTGCATTAGAGCAAGAAGCACGCTCTAGCTTTCTAGAGTCTCTAAGACAGCAAGAAACTTGAGTGTGCTGAGAACAAATGAACGGTGTTTCCTACACATACGGATCATATCTAGTCCAACTCTGCTTTTGAAACTGATACAAAGCACTGGTCCTCTAACATCCAATGCTTGTCAGTTAAGATCAGAAACGTGTGAGCTTCGTGAACGATGTAGTTCGTTTGAGCTGTAAAGTAACTTCCCTTACCTAAAACGAATTCTTGTTTGTAGGAAGACTCAGAGCCTGGTATTTAACTCCATTTCTGAAGTGAAACACACAACAGAGTTCTCATCCATGGATCACACTCTGCATTAGAGCAAGAAGCATGCTCTTGCTTTGTAGAGTCTCTAATACAGCAGGAAACTTGAGTGTGCTCAGAAGAAAAGAACCTTGTTTCCTATACATACGGACCATATCTAGTTCAACTCTGCTTGAAATTGATACAAAGCAAAGGTCCTCTAACATCCAATGCTTCTCAGTTAAGATGAGAAACGTGTGAGCTTCATGAACTATGTAGTTCTTTTGAGCTGTAAAGTAACTGATCTTACCTGGAAGGAAGTCTTGCTTGTAGTTAGACTCAGAGCCAGGGATTTAACTCCATTTCTGAAGTGAAACACACAACAGAGTTCTCATCCATTGATCACACTCTGCTTTAGAACAAGAAGCAAGCTCTAGCTTTCTAAAATCTCTAAGATTACAGGAAACATGAGTGTGCTGAAAACAAATGAACGGTGTTTCCTACAAATACGGACCATATCTAGTCCAACTCTGCTTCTGAAACTGATACAAAGCAATGGTCCTCTAACATCCGGTGATTGTCAGTTGAGATGAGAAACGTGTGAGCTTCAAAAACGATGTAGTTCGTTTGAGCTGAAAAGTGACTGCCCTTACCTGAAACGAAGTCTTGCTTGTAGGAAGACACATAGCCTGGGATTTAACTCCATTTCTGAAGGAAAACACACAACACAGTTCTCATCCATGGATCACACTCTGCTTTAGAGCAAGAAGCACGCTCTTGCTTTCTAGAGTCTCTAATACAGCAGGAAACGGGAGTGTGCTCATAAGAAAAGAACCGTGTTTCCTATACATACGGACCATATCTAGTTCAACTCTGCTTGAAATTGATTCAAAGCAAAGGTCCTCTATCATCCAATGCTTCTCAGTTAAAATGAGAAAAGTGTGACCATCGTGAATTATATAGTTCGTTTGAGCTGTAAAGTAAATGCCCTTACCTGAAACGAAGTCTTGCCTGTCGGAAGACTCAGACACAGGGATTTGAATCCATTTTTGATGTGACACACAACAGAGTTCTGATTCATTGATCACACTCTGCATTAGAGCAAGAAGCACGCTCTAGCTTTCTAGAGTCTCTAAGACAGCAAGAAATTTGAGTGTGCTGAGAACAAATGAACGGTGTTTCCTACACATACGGATCATATCTAGTCCAACTCTGCTTTTGAAACTGATACAAAACACTGGTCATCTAACATCCAATGCTTGTCAGTTAAGATGAGAAACGTGTGAGCTTCATGAACGATGTAGTTCGTTTGAGCTGTAAAGTAACTTCCCTTACCTAAAACGAATTCTTGTTTGTAGGAAGACTCAGAGCCTGGTATTTAACTCCATTTCTGAAGTGAAACACACAACAGAGTTCTCATCCATGGATCACACTCTGCATTAGAGCAAGAAGCATGCTCTTGCTTTCTAGAGTCTCTATTACAGCAGGAAACTTGAGTGTGCTCAGAAGAAAAGATCCGTGTTTCCTATACATACAGACCATATCTAGTTCAACTCTGCTTGAAATTGATACAAAGCAAAGGTCCTCTAACATCCAATGATTCTCAGTTAAGATGAGAAACGTGTGAGCTTCATGAACTGTGTACTTCGTTTGAGCTGTAAAGTAACTGATCTTACTTGGAATGAAGTCTTGCTTGTAGTTAGACTCAGAGCCAGGGATATAACTCCATTTCTGAAGTGAAACACACAACAGAGTTCTCATCCATTGATCACACTCTGCTTTAGAACAAGAAGCAAGCTCTAGCTTTCTAAAATCTCTAAGATTACAGGAAACATGAGTGTGCTGAAAACAAATGAACGGTGTTTCCTACAAATACGGACCATATCTAGTCCAACTCTGCTTCTGAAACTGATACAAAGCAATGGTCCTCTAACATCCGGTGCTTGTCAGTTGAGATGAGAAACGTGTGAGCTTCAAGAGCGATGTAGTTCGTTTGAGCTGAAAAGTGACTGCCCTTACCTGAAACGAAGTCTTGCTTGTAGGAAGACACATAGCCTGGGATTTAACTCCATTTCTGAAGGGAAACACACAACACAGTTCTCATCCATGGATCACACTCTGCTTTAAAGCAAGAAGCACGCTCTTGCTTTCTAGAGTCTCTAATACAGCAGGAAACGGGAGTGTGTTCATAAGAATAGAACCGTGTTTCCTATACATACGGACCATATCTAGTTCAACTCTGCTTGAAATTGATTCAAAGCAAAGGTCCTCTATCATCCAATGCTTCTCAGTTAAAATGAGAAAAGTGTGACCATCGTGAATTATATAGTTCGTTTGAGCTGTAAAGAAAATGCCCTTACCTGAAAGGAAGTCTTGCTTGTAGGAAGACTCAGACACAGGGATTAGAATCCATTTCTGATGTGAAACACACAACAGAGTTCTGATTCATTGATCACATTCTGTATTAGAGCAAGAAGCACGCTCTTGCTTTCCAGAGTCTCTAATACAGCAGGAAACTTGAGTGTGCTCAGAAGAAAAGATCCGTGTTTCCTATACATACGGACCATATCTAGTTCAACTCTGCTTGAAATTGATACAAAGCAAAGGTCCTCTAACATCCAATGCTTGTCAGTTAAGATGAGAAACGTGTGAGCTTCGTGAACTATGTAGTTCGTTTGAGCTGTAAAGTAAATGATCTTACCTGGAATGAAGTCTTGCTTGTAGGAAGACTCAGAGCCAGGGATTTAACTCCATTTCTGAAGTGAAACACACAACAGAGTTCTCATCCATTGATCACACTCTGCTTTAGAACAAGAAGCACGTTCTTCCTTTCTAAAATCTCTAAGATTGCAGGAAAAATGAGTGTGCTGAAAACAAATGAACGGTGTTTCCTACAAATACGGACCATATCTAGTCCAACTCTGCTTCTGAAACTGATACAAAGCAATGGTCCTCTAACATCCGGTGCTTGTCAGTTGAGATGAGAAACGTGTGAGCTTCAAGAACGATGTAGTTCGTTTGAGCGGAAAAGTGACTGCCCTTACCTGAAACGAAGTCTTGCTTGTAGGAAGATTCAGACACAGGGATTTGAATCCATTTCTGATGTGAAACACACAACAGAGTTCTCATTCATTGATCACACTCTGGTCTAAGCAAGAAGCACTCTCTAGCTTTCTAAAATCTCTAATACATCAAGAAACTTGAGTGTGCTGAGAACAAATGAACGGTGTTTCCTACACATACGGATCATATCTAGTCCAACTCTGCTTTTGAAACTGATACAAAGCACTGGTCCTCTAACATCCAATGCTTGTCAGTTAAGATCAGAAACGTGTGAGCTTCGTGAACGATGTAGTTCGTTTGAGATGTAAAGTAACTTCCCTTACCTGAAACGAATTCCTGCTTGTAGGAAGACTCAGAGCCTGGTATTTAACTCCATTTCTGCAGTGAAACACACAAGAGAGTTCTCATCCATTTATCACACTCTGCTTTAGAGCAAGAGGCACGCTCTTGCTTTCTAGAGTCTCTAATACAGCAGGAATGGTGAGTGTGCTGAGAACCAAAGAGCGGTGTTTCTTACACATACAGACCATATCTAGTCCAACTCTGCTTCTGAAACTGATACAAGCACTGGTCGTCTAACATCCGATGCTTGTCAGTTAAGATGAAAAACGTGTGAGCTTCCTGAATGATGTAGTTCGCATGAGCTGAAAAGTGACTACCCTTACCTGAAACGAAGTCTTGCTTGTAGGAAGACACAGAGCCTGGGATTTAACTCCATTTCTGAAGGGAAACACACAACACAGTTCTCATCCATGGATCACACTCTGCTTTAGAGCAAGAAGCACGCACTTGCTTTCTAGAGTCTCTAATACAGCAAGAAACGTGAGTGTGCTCAGAAGAAAAGAACCTTGTTTCCTATACATACTGACCATATATAGTTCAACTCTGCTTGAAATTGATACAAAGCAAAGGTCCTCTAACATCCAATGCTTCTAAGTTAAGATGAGAAACGTGTGAGCTGCGTGAATGATATAGTTCGTTTGAGCTGTAAATAAATGCCCTTACCTGAAAGGAAGTCTTGCTTGTAGGAAGTCTCAGACACAGGGATTTAAATCCTTTTCTGATGTGAAACACACAACAGAGTTCTCATTCATTGATCACACTCTGCATTAGAGCAAGAAGCACGCTCTAGCTTTCTACAGTCTCTATGATAGCAAAAAACATGAGTGTGCTGAGAACAAATGAACGGTGTTTCCTACACATACGGATCATGTCTAGTCCAACTCTGCTTTTGAAACTGATACAAAGCACTGGTCCTCTAACATCCAATGCTTGTCAGTTAAGATGAGAAACGTGTGAGCTTCGTGAACGATGTAGTTCGTTTGAGATGTAAAGTAACTTCCCTTACCTGAAACGAATTCTTGCTTGTAGGAAGACTCAAAGGCTGGTATTTAACTCCATTTCTGCAGTGAAACACACAACAGAGTTCTCATCCATTTATCACACTCTGCTTTAGAGCAAGAAGCACGCTCTTGCTTTCTAGAGTCTCTAATACAGCAGGAATGGTGAGTGTGCTGAGAACCAAAGAACGGTGTTTCTTACACATACAGACCATATCTAGCCCAACTCTGCTTCTGAAACTGATACAAAGCACTGGTTGTCTAACATCCGATGCTTGTCACTTAAGATGAAAAACGTGTGAGCTTCCTCAATGATGTAGTTCGCTTGAGCTGAAAAGTGACTACCCTTACCTGAAACGAAGTCTTGCTTGTAGGAAGACACAGAGCCTGGGATTTAACTCCATTTCTGAAGGGAAACACACAACACAGTTCTCAACCATGGATCACACTCTGCTTTAGAGCAAGAAGCACGCACTTGCTTTCTATAGTCTCTAATACAGCAAGAAACGTGAGTGTGCTCAGAAGAAAAGAACCTTGTTTCCTATACATACGGACCATATGTAGTTCAACGCTGCTTGAAATTGATACAAAGCAAAGGTCCTCTAACATCCAATGCTTCTCAGTTAAGATGAGAAACGTGTGAGCTCCGTGAACGATATAGTTCGTTTGAGCTGTAAATAAGTGCCCTTACCTGAAACGAAGTCTTGCTTGTAGGAGGACTCAGACCAAGGGATGTAAATCCATTTCTGATGTGAAACACACAACAGAGTTCTCATTCATTGATCACACTCTGGTCTAAGCAAGAAGCACTCTCTAGCTTTCTAAAATCTCTAAGACAGCAGGAAACTTGAGTGTGGTGAGAACAAATGAACGGTGTTTCCTACACATACAGATCATATCTAGTCCAACCCTACTTCTGAAAGTTATACAAAGCACTGGTGCTCTAACATCCGGTGCTTGTCAGTTGAGATGAGAAACGTGGGAGCTTCAAGAACGATGTAGTTCGATTGAGCTGAAAAGTGACTGCCCTTACCTGAAACGAAGTCTTGCTTGTAGGAAGACACATAGCCTGGGATTTAACTCCATTTCTGAAGGAAAACACACAACACAGTTCTCATCCATGGATCACACTCTGCTTTAGAGCAAGAAGCACGCTCTTGCTTTCTAGAGTCTCTAATACAGCAGGAAACTTGAGTGTGCTCAGAAGAAAAGAACCGTGTTTCTTATACATACGGACCATATCTAGTTCAACTCTGCTTGAAATTGATACAAAGCAAAGGTCCTCTAACATCCAATGCTTCTCAGTTAAGATGAGTAACGTGTGAGCTTCGTGAACTATGTAGTTCGTTTGAGCTGTAAAGTAAATGCCCTTACCTGGAATGAAGTCTTGCTTGTAGGAAGACTCAGAGCCAGGGATTTAACTCCATTTCGAAGTGAAACACACAACTGAGTTCTCATCCATGGATCACACTCTGCTTTAGAGCAAGAAGCACGCTCTTGCTTTCTAGAGTCTCTAATACAGCAGGAAACGTGAGTGTGCTAAGAAGAAAATAACCGTGTTTCCTATACATACGGACCATATCTAGTTCAACTCTGCTTGAAATTGATACAAAGCAAAGGTCCTCTAACATCCAATGCTTCTCAGTGAAGATGAGAAACGTGTGAGCTTTGTGAAAGTTGTAGTTCGTTTGAGCTGAGAGTAACTGCCCTTACTTGAAACGAAGTTTTCCTTGGAGGAAGACTCAGAGCCTGGGATTTAACTCCAGTTCTGAAGTGAAACACACAACAGAGTTCTCATCCATTGATCACACTCTGCATTAGAGCAAGAAGCACGCTTTAGCTTTCAAGAGTCTCTAAGACAGCAAGAAACTTGAGTGTGGAGAGAACAAATGAACAGTGTTTCCTACACATACGGATCATATCTAGTCCAACTCTGCTTTTGAAACTGATACAAAGCACTAGTCCTCTAACATCCAATGCTTGTCAGTTAAGATGAGAAACGTGTGAGCTTCGTGAACGATGTAGTTCGTTTGAGCTGTAAAGTAACTTCCCTTACCTGAAACGCATTCTTGCTTGTAGGAAGACTCAGAGCCTGGTATTTAACTCCATTTCTGAAGTGAAACACACAACAGAGTTCTCATTCATTGGTCACACTCTGCTCTAGAGAAAGAAGCACGCTCTTGCTTTCTAGAGTCTCTAATACAGCCGGAACGTGAGTGTGCTCAGAAGAAAAGAACCCTGTTTCCTATTCATACGGACCATATCTAGTTCAACTCTGCTTGAAATTGATACAAAGCAAAGGTCCTCTAACATCCAATGCTTCTCAGTTAAGATGAGAAACGTGTGAGCTTAGTGAACTATGTAGTTCGTTTGAGCAGTAAAGTAACTGCCTTTACCTGAAACGAAGTCTTCCTTGTAGGAAGTCTCAGAGCCTGGGATTTAACTCCAGTTCTGAAGTGAAACACACTGCAGAGTTCTCATCCATTGATCACACTCTGCTTTAGAGCAAGAAGCAAGCTCTAGCTTTCTGGAGTCTCTAAGACAGCCTGAAAAGTGAGTGTGCTGAGAACAAAAGAATGGTGTTTCCTACACATACGGATCACATCTAGTCCAACTCTGCTTCTGAAACTGATACAAAGCAATGGTCGTCTAACATCCGATGCTTGTCAGTTAAGATGAGAAACACGTGATCTTCCTGAACTATTTAGTGCGTTTGAGCTGAAAAGTGACTGCAATTACCTTAAACGAAGTCTTGCTTGTAGGAAGACACAGAGCCTGGGATTTAACTCCATTTCTGAAGGGAAACACACAACACAGTTCTCATCCATGGATCACACTCTGCTTTAGAGCAAGAAGCACGCTATTGCTTTCTAGAGTCTCTAATACAGCAGGAAACTTGAGTGTGCTCAGAAGAAAAGATCCGTGTTTCCTATACATACGGACCATATCTAGTTCAACTCTGCTTGAAATTGATTCAAAGCAAAGGTCCTCTATCATCCAATGCTTCTCAGTTAAAATGAGAAAAGTGTGACCATCGTGAATTATATAGTTCGTTTGAGCTGTAAAGTAAATGCCCTTACCTGAAACGAAGTCTTGCTTGTAGGAAGACTCAGAGACAGGGATTTAAATCCTTTTCTGATGTGAAACAAACAACAGAGTTCTCATTCATTGATCACACTCTGCATTAGAGCAAGAAGCACGCTTTAGCTTTCAAGAGTCTCTAAGACAGCAAGAAACTTGAGTGTGGAGAGAACAAATGAACGGTGTTTCCTACACATACGAATCATATCTAGTCCAACTCTGCTTTTGAAACTGATACAAAGCACTGGTCCTCTAACATCCAATGCTTGTCAGTTAAGATGAGAAACGTGTGAGCTTCGTGAACGATGTAGTTCGTTTGAGCTGTAAAGTAACTTCCCTTACCTGAAACGCATTCTTGCTTCTGGAAGACTCAGAGCCTGGTATTTAACTCCATTTCTGAAGTGAAACACACAACAGAGTTCTCATTCATTGGTCACACTCTGCTCTAGAGAAAGAAGCACGCTCTTGCTTTCTAGAGTCTCTAATACAGCCGGAACGTGAGTGTGCTCAGAAGAAAAGAACCCTGTTTCCTATTCATACGGACCATATCTAGTTCAACTCTGCTTGAAATTGATACAAAGCAAAGGTCCTCTAACATCCAATGCTTCTCAGTTAAGATGAGAAACGTGTGAGCTTAGTGAACTATGTAGTTCGTTTGAGCAGTAAAGTAACTGCCTTTACCTGAAACGAAGTCTTCCTTGTAGGAAGTCTCAGAGCCTGGGATTTAACTCCAGTTCTGAAGTGAAACACACTGCAGAGTTCTCATCCATTGATCACACTCTGCTTTAGAGCAAGAAGCAAGCTCTAGCTTTCTGGAGTCTCTAAGACAGCCTGAAACGTGAGTGTGCTGAGAACAAAAGAATGGTGTTTCCTACACATACGGATCACATCTAGTCCAACTCTGCTTCTGAAACTGATACAAAGCAATGGTCGTCTAACATCCGATGCTTGTCAGTTAAGATGAGAAACACGTGATCTTCCTGAACTATTTAGTGCGTTTGAGCTGAAAAGTGACTGCAATTACCTTAAACGAAGTCTTGCTTGTAGGAAGACACAGAGCCTGGGATTTAACTCCATTTCTGAAGGGAAACACACAACACAGTTCTCATCCATGGATCACACTCTGCTTTAGAGCAAGAAGCACGCTCTTGCTTTCTAGAGTCTCTAATACAGCAGGAAACTTGAGTGTGCTCAGAAGAAAAGATCCGTGTTTCCTATACATACGGACCATATCTAGTTCAACTCTGCTTGAAATTGATTCAAAGCAAAGGTCCTCTATCATCCAATGCTTCTCAGTTAAAATGAGAAAAGTGTGACCATCGTGAATTATATAGTTCGTTTGAGCTGTAAAGTAAATGCCGTTACCTGAAACGAAGTCTTGCTTGTAGGAAGACTCAGAGACAGGGATTTAAATCCTTTTCTGATGTGAAACACACAACAGAGTTCTCATTCATTGATCACACTCTGCATTAGAGCAAGAAGCACGCTCTAACTTTCTACAGTCTCTATGATAGCAAGAAACATGAGTGTGCTGAGAACAAATGAACGGTGTTTCCTACACATACGGATCATGTCTAGTCCAACTCTGCTTTTGAAACTGATACAAAGCACTGGTCCTCTAACATCCAATGCTTGTCAGTTAAGATGAGAAACGTGTGAGCTTCGTGAACGATGTAGTTCGTTTGAGATGTAAAGTAACTTCCCTTACCTGAAACGAATTCTTGCTTGTAGGAAGACTCAGAGGCTGGTAATAAACTCCATTTCTGCAGTGAAACACACAACAGAGTTCTCATCCATTGATCACACTCTGCTTTAGAGCAAGAAGCACGGTCTTGCTTTCTAGAGTCTCTAATACAGCAAGAAACGTGAGTGTGCTCAGAAGAAAAAAACCTTGTTTCCTATACATACGGACCATATATAGTTCAACGCTGCTTGAAATTGATACAAAGCAAAGGTCCTCTAACATCCAATGCTTCTCAGTTAAGATGAGAAACGTGTGAGCTCCGTGAACGATATAGTTCATTTGAGCTGTAAATAAATGCCCTTACCTGAAACGAAGTCTTGCTTGTAGGAGGACTCAGACCAAGGGATGTAAATCCATTTCTGATGTGAAACACACAACAGAGTTCTCATTCATTGATCACACTCTGGTCTAAGCAAGAAGCACTCTCTAGCTTTCTAAAATCTCTAAGTCAGCAGGAAACTTGAGTGTGGTGAGAACAAATGAACGGTGTTTCCTACACATACAGATCATATCTAGTCCAACCCTACTTCTGAAAGTTATACAAAGCACTGGTGCTCTAACATCCGGTGCTTGTCAGTTGAGATGAGAAACGTGGGAGCTTCAAGAACGATGTAGTTCGTTTGAGCTGAAAAGTGACTGCCCTTACCTGAAACGAAGTCTTGCTTGTAGGAAGACACATAGCCTGGGATTTAACTCCATTTCTGAAGGAAAACATACAACACAGTTCTCATCCATGGATCACACTCTGCTTTAGAGCAAGAAGCACGCTCTTGCTTTCTAGAGTCTCTAATACAGCAGGAAACTTGAGTGTGCTCAGAAGAAAAGAACCGTGTTTCTTATACATACGGACCATATCTAGTTCAACTCTGCTTGAAATTGATACAAAGCAAAGGTCCTCTAACATCCAATGCTTCTCAGTTAAGATGAGAAACGTGTGAGCTTCGTGAACTATGTAGTTCGTTTGAGCTGTAAAGTAAATGCCCTTACCTGGAATGAAGTCTTGCTTGTAGGAAGACTCAGAGCCAGGGATTTAACTCCATTTCGAAGTGAAACACACAACAGAGTTCTCATCCATGGATCACACTCTGCTTTAGAGCAAGAAGCACGCTCTTGCTTTCTAGAGTCTCTAATACAGCAGGAAACGTGAGTGTGCTAAGAAGAAAAGAACCGTGTTTCCTATACATACGGACCATATCTAGTTCAACTCTGCTTGAAATTGATACAAAGCAAAGGTCCTCTAACATCCAATGCTTCTCAGTGAAGATGAGAAACGTGTGAGCTTTGTGAAAGTTGTAGTTCGTTTGAGCTGAAAGTAACTGCCCTTACTTGAAATGAAGTTTTCCTTGGAGGAAGACTCAGAGCCTGGGATTTAACTCCAGTTCTGAAGTGAAACACACAACAGAGTTCTCATCCATTGATCACACTCTGCATTAGAGCAAGAAGCACGCTTTAGCTTTCAAGAGTCTCTAAGACAGCAAGAAACTTGAGTGTGGAGAGAACAAATGAACGGTGTTTCCTACACATACGGATCATATCTAGTCCAACTCTGCTTTTGAAACTGATACAAAGCACTGGTCCTCTAACATCCAATGCTTGTCAGTTAAGATGAGAAACGTGTGAGCTTCGTTAACGATGTAGTTCGTTTGACCTGTAAAGTAACTTCCCTTACCTGAAACGCATTCTTGCTTGTAGGAAGACTCAGAGCCTGGTATTTAACTCCATTTCTGAAGTGAAACACACAACAGAGTTCTCATTCATTGATCACACTCGGCTTTAGAGCAAGAAGCACGCTCTTGCTTTCTAGAGTCTCTAATACAGCAGGAAAGGTGAGTGTGCTGACAACCAAAGAACGGTGTTTCTTACACATACAGACCATATCTAGTCCAACTCTGCTTCTGAAACTGATACAAAGCACTGGTTGTCTAACATCCGATGCTTGTCAGTTAAGATGAGAAACGTGTGATCTTCCTGAATGATGTAGTTCGCTTGAGCTGAAAAGTGACTACCCTTACCTGAAACGAAGTCTTGCTTGTAGGAAGACACGGAGCCTGGGATTTAACTCCATTTCTGAAGTTAAACACACAACACAGTTCTCATCCATGGATCACACTCTGCTTTAGAGCAAGAAGCACGCTCTTGATTTCTAGAGTCTCTAATACAGCAAGAAACGTGAGTGTGCTCAGAAGAAAAGAACCTTGTTTCCTATACATACGGACCATATATAGTTCAACTTTGCTTGAAATTGATTCAGAGCATAGGTCCTCTAACATCCAATGCTTCTCAGTTAAGATGAGAAACGTGTGATCTTCGTGAACGATATAGTTCGTTTGATCTGTAAAGTAAATGCCCTTACCTGAAACGAAGTCTTGCTTGTAGGAGGACTCAGACCCAGGGATTTAAATCTATTTCTGATGTGAAACACACAACAGAGTTCTCATTCATTGATCACACTCTGCTATAGAGCAAGAAGCACGCTCTTGCTTTCTAGAGACTCTAATACAGCCGGAACGTGAGTGTGCTCAGAAGAAAAGAACTCTGTTTCCTATTCATACGGACCATATCTAGTTCAACTCTGCTTGAAATTGATACAAAGCAAAGGTCCTCTAACATCCAATGCTTCTCAGTTAAGATGAGAAACGTGTGAGCTTAGTGAACTATGTAGTTCGTTTGAGCAGTAAAGTAACTGCCTTTACCTGAAACGAAGTCTTCCTTGTAGGAAGACTCAGAGCCTGGGATTTAACTCCAGTTCTGAAGTGAAACACACTGCAGAGTTCTCATCCATTGATCACACTCTGCTTTAGAGCAAGAAGCAAGCTCTAGCTTTCTGGAGTCTCTAAGACAGCCTGAAACGTGAGTGTGCTGAGAACAAAAGAATGGTGTTTCCTACACATACGGATAACATCTAGTCCAACTCTGCTTCTGAAACTGATACAAAGCAATGGTCGTCTAACATCTGATGCTTGTCAGGTAAGATGAGAAACACGTGATCTTCCTGAACGATTTAGTGCGTTTGAGCTGAAAAGTGACTGCCCTTACCTGAAACGAAGTCTTGCTTGTAGGAAGACACAGAGCCTGGGATTTAACTCCATTTCTGAAGGGAAACACACAACACAGTTCTCATCCATGGATCACACTCTGCTTTAGAGCAAGAAGCACGCACTTGCTTTCTAGAGGCTCTAATACAGCAAGAAACGTGAGTGTGCTCAGAAGAAAAGAACCTTGTTTCCTATACATACTGACCATATATAGTTCAACTCTGCTTGAAATTGATACAAAGCAAAGGTCCTCTTACATCCAATGCTTCTCAGTTAAGATGAGAAACGTGTGAGCTCCGTGAATGGTATAGTTCGTTTGAGCTGTAAATAAATGCCCTTACCTGAAAGGAAGTCTTGCTTGTAGGAGGACTCAGACCAAGGTATTTAAATCCATTTCTGATGTGAAACACACAACAGAGTTTTCATTCATTGATCACACTCTGCTCTAGAGCAATAAGCACGCTCTAGCTTTCTAAAATCTCTAAGACAGCAGGAAACTTGAGTGTGCTGAGAACAAATGAACGGTGTTTCCTACACATACAGATCATATCTAGTCCAACTCTCCTTCTGAAACTGATACAAAGCGATGGTCGTCTAACATCCGATGCTTGTCAGTTAAGATGAGAAACACGTGATCTTCCTGAACGATTTAGTGCGTTTGAGCTGAAAAGTGACTGCCCTTACCTGAAACGAAGTCTTGCTTGTAGGAAGACACAGAGCCTGGGATTTAACTCCATTTCTGAAGGGAAACACACAACACAGTTCTCATCCATGGATCACACTCTGCTTTAGAGCAAGAAGCACGCTCTTGCTTTCTAGAGTCTCTAATACAGCAGGAAACGTGAGTGTGCTCATAAGAACAGAACCGTGTTTCCTATACATACGGACCATATCTAGTTCAACTCTGCTTGAAATTGATGCAGAGCAAAGGTCCTCTAACATCCAATGCTTCTCAGTTAAGATGAGAAACGTGTGAGCTTCGTGAGCGATATATTTCATTTAAGCTGTAAAGTAAATGCCCTTACCTGAAACGAAGTCTTGCTTGTAGGAAGAATCAGACCCAGGGATTTAAATCCATTTCTGATGTGAAACACACAACAGAGTTCTCATTCATTGATCACACTCGGCATTAGAGCAAGAAGCACCCTGTAGCATTCTCGAGTCTCTAAGAGAGCAAGAAACATGAGTGTGCTGAGAACAAATGAACGGTGTTTCCTACACATACGGATCATATCAAGTCCAACTCTGCTTCTGAAACTGATACAAAGCACTGGTCCTTTAACATCCAATGCTTGTCAGTTAAGATGAGAAACGTGTGAGCTTCGTGAACGATGTAGTTCGTTTGAGCTGTAAAGTAACTTCCCTTACCTGAAACGAATTCTTGCTTGTAGGAAGACTCAGAGCCTGGTATTTAACTCCATTTCTGAAGTGAAACACACATCAGAGTTCTCAGCCATTGATCACACTCTGCTTTGGAGCAAGAAGCACGCTCTTGCTTTCTAGAGTCTCTAATACAGCAAGAAACGTGAGTGTGCTCAGAAGAAAAGAAGCGTGTTTCCTATACATACAGAACATATCTAGTTAATCTGTGCTAGAAATTGATACAAAGCACTGGTCGTCTAACATCCAATGCTTCTCAGTTAAGATGAGAAACCTGTGAGCTTCGTGAACGATATAGATCTTTTGAGCTGTAAAGTAAACGCCCTTACATGAAACGAAGTCTTGCTTGTAGGAAGACACAGAGCCTGGGATTTAACTCCATTTCTGAAGGGAAACACACAACACAGTTCTCATCCATTTATCACACTCTGCTTTAGAGCAAGAAGCTCGTTCTAGCTTTCTAAAATATCTAAGACAGCAGGAAACATGAGTGTGCTGAGAACAAATGAACGGTGTTTCCACACATACGGATCATATCTAGTCCAACTCTGCTTCTGAAAGTAATACAAAGCACTGGTCCTCTAACATCCACTGCTTGTCAGTTAAGATGAGAAACGTGTGAGCTTCCTGAACTATGTAGTTCGATTGAGCTGAAAAGTGACTGCCCTTACCTGAAAGGAAGTCTTGCTTGTAGGAAGACAGAGAGTCTGGGATTTAACTCCATTTCTGAAGTGAAACACACAACAGAGTTCTCATCCATTGATCACACTCTGCTTTAGAGCAAGAAGCACGCTCTTGCTTTCTAGAGTCTCTAATATAGCAGGAAACGTGAGTGTGCTCAGAAGAAAAGAACCGTGTTTCCTATACATACGGACCATATCTAGTTCAACTCTGCTTGAAATTGATACGAAGCAAAGGTCCTCTAACATCCAATGCTTCTCAGTTAAGATAAGAAACGTGTGAGCTTCGTGAACGATATAGTTTGATTGAGCTGTAAAGTAAATGTCCTTACCTGAAACGTAATCTTCCTTGTAGTTAGACTCAGATCTAGGGATTAAACTCCATTTCTGAAGTGAAACACACAGCAGAGTTCTCATCAACTGCACACACTCTGCTTTAGAGCAAGAAGCACGCTCTTGCTTTCTAGAGTCTCTAAGACAGCAGGAATGGTGAGTGTGCTGAGAACCAAAGAACGGTGTTTCCTACAAATACAGACCATATCTAGTCCAACTCTGCTTCTGAAACTGATACAAAGCAATGGTCGTCTAACATCTGATGCTTTTCAGTTAAGATGAGAAACGTGTGAGTTTCCTGAACTATGTATTTCCCATGAGCTGAAAAGTGACTGCACTAACCTGAAATGATGTCTTGCTTGTAGGAAGACACAGAGCCTGGGATTTAACTCCATTTCTGAAGGGAAACACACAACACAGTTCTCATCCATGGATCACACTCTGCTTTAGACCAAAAGCACGCTCTTTCTTTCTAGAAGCTCTAATACAGCAGGAAACGTGAGTGTGCTCAGAAGAAAAAAACCGTGTTTCCTATACATACGGACCATATCTAGTTCAACTCTGCTTGAAATTGATACAAAGCAAACGTCCTCTACCATCCAATGCTTGTCAGTGAAGATGAGAAACGTGTGAGCTTTGTGAACGATGTAGTTCGTTTGAGCTGAAAGTAACTGCCCTTACTTTAAACGAAGTCTTCCCTGTAGGAAGACTCAGAGCCTGGGATTTAACTCCAGTTCTGAAGTGAAACACACAGCAGAGTTCTCATCCATTGATCACACTCTGCTTTAGAGCAAGAAGCAAGCTCTAGCTTTCTGGAGTCTCTAAGACAGCCTGAAATGTGAGTGTGGTGAGAACAAAAGAACGGTGTTTCCTACACATACGGATCACATCTAGTCCAACTCTGCTTCTGAAAGTGATACAAAGCAATGGTCGTCTAACATCCGATGCTTGTCAGTTAAGATGAGAAACCCGTGAGCTTCCTGAATGATTTAGTTCGTTTGAGCTGAAAAGTGACTGCCCTTACCTTAAACGAAGTCTTGCTTGTAGGAAGACACAGAGCCTGGGATTTAACTCCATTTCTGAAGGGAAACACACAACACAGTTCTCATCCATGGATCACACTCTGCTTTAGAGCAAGAAGCACGCTCTTGCTTTCTAGAGTCTCTAACACAGCAGGAAACATGAGTGTGATGAGAACAAAAGAACTGTGTTTCCTATACATACAGACCATATCTATTTCAACTCTGCTTGAAATTGATGCAAAGCAAAGGTCCTCTAACATCCAATGCTTCTGAGTTAAGATGAGAAACCTGTGTGCTTCAAGAACGATGTAGTTCGTTTGAGCTGAAAAGTGACTGCCCTTACCTGAAACGAAGTCTTGCTTGTAGGAAGACAGAGAGTCTGGGATTTAACTCCATTTCTGAAGGGAAACACACAACAGAGTTCTCATCCATTGATCACACTCTGCTTTAGACCAAGAAGCACGTTCTAGCTTTCTAAAATATCTAAGACAGCAGGAAACTTGAGTGTGCTGAGAACAAATGAACGGTGTTTCCTACACATACGGATCATATCTAGTCCAACTCTGCTTCTGAAAGTAATACAAAGCACTGGTCCTCTAACATCCAATGCTTGTCAGTTAAGATGAGAAACTTGTGAGCTTCGTGAACAATGTAGTTCTTTTTAGCTGAAAAGTAAATGCCCTTACCTGAAACGAAATCTTGCTTGTAGGAAGACTCAGAGCCTGGTATTTAACTCCATTTCTGAAGTGAAACACACAACAGAGTTCTCATCCATTGATCACACTCTGCTTTAGAGCAAGAAGCACGCTCTTGCTTTCTAGAGTCTCTAATACAGCAGGAAACGTGACTGTGCTCAGAAGAAAAGAACCATGTTTCCTATACATACGGACCATATCTAGTTCAACTCTGCTTGAAATTGATATGAAGCAAAGGTCCTCTAACATCCAATGCTTCTCAGTTAAGATGAGAAACGTGTGAGCTTCGTGAACGATATAGTTTGTTTGAGCTGTAAATTAAATGCCCTTACCTGAAACGTAATCTTGCTTGTAGTTAGACTCAGAGCTAGGAAGTAAACTCCATTTCTGAAGTGAAACACACAGCAGAGTTCTCATCAACTGCTCACACTCTGCTTTAGAGCAAGAAGCACGCTCTTGCTTTCTAGAGTCACTAATACTGCTGGAATGGTGAGTGTGCTTAGAACCAAAGAACGGTGTTTCCTACAAATACAGACCATATCTAGTCCAACTCTGCTTCTGAAACTGATACAAAGCAATGGTCGTCTAACATCTGATGCTTGTCAGTTAAGATGAGAAACTTGTGAGTTTCCTGAACGATATAGTTCACTTGAGCTGAAAAGTGACTGCCCTTACCTGAAACGAAGTCTTGCTTGTAGGAAGACAGAGAGCCTGGAATTTAACTCCATTTCTGAAGGGAAACACACAACACAGTTCTCATCCATGGATCACACTCTGCATTAGAGCAAGAAGCACGCTCTTGCTTCCTAGAGTCTCTAATACAGCAGGAAACGTGAGTGTGCTCATAAGAACAGAACCGTGTTTCCTATACATACGGACCATATCTAGTTCAACTCTGCTTGAAATTGATTCAGAGCAAAGGTCCTCTAACATCCAATGCTTCTCAGTTAAGATGAGAAACGTGTGAGGTTCGTGAGCGATATAGTTCATTTGAGCTGTAAAGTAAATGCCCTTACCTGAAATGAAGTCTTGCTTGTAGGAAGAATCAGACCCAGGGATTTAAATCCATTTCTGATGTGAAACACACAACAGAGTTCTCATTCATTGATCACACTCGGCATTAGAGCAAGAAGCACCCTCTAGCTTTCTAGAGTCTCTAAGAGAGCAAGAAACATGAGTGTGCTGAGAACAAATGAACGGTGTTTCCTACACATACGGAACATATCAAGTCCAACTCTGCTTCTGACACTGATACAAAGCACTGGTCCTTTAACATCCAATGCTTGTCAGTTAAGATGAGAAACGTGTGAGCTTCGTGAACGATGTAGTTCGTTTGAGCTGTAAAGTAACTTCCCTTACCTGAAACGAATTCTTGCTTGTAGGAAGACTCAGAGCCTGGTATTTAACTCCATTTCTGAAGTGAAACACACATCAGAGTTCTCAGCCATTGATCACACTCTGCTTTGGAGCAAGAAGCACGCTCTTGCTTTCTAGAGTCGCTAATACAGCAAGAAACGTGAGTGTGCTCAGAAGAAAAGAAGCGTGTTTCCTATACATACGGAACTTATCTATTTAATCTGTGCTAGAAATTGATACAAAGCACTGGTCGTCTAACATCCAATGCTTCTCAGTTAAGATGAGAAACCTGTGAGCTTCGTGAACGATATAGATCTTTTGAGCTGTAAAGTAAATGCCCTTACATGAAACGAAGTCTTGCTTGTAGGAAGACACAGAGCCTGGGATTTAACTCCATTTCTGAAGGGAAACACACAACACAGTTCTCATCCATTTATCACACTCTGCTTTAGAGCAAGAAGCTTGTTCTAGCTTTCTAAAATATCTAAGACAGCAGGAAAAATGAGTGTGCTGAGAACAAATGAACGGTGTTTCCTACACATACGGACCATATCTAGTCCAACTCTGCTTCTGAAACTGATACAAAGCACTGGTCCTCTAACATCCAAAACTTGTCAGTTAAGATGAGAAACGTGTGAGCTTCGTGAACGATATAGTATGATTGAGCTGTAAAGTAAATGTCCTTACCTGAAACGTAATCTTCCTTGTAGTTAGACTCAGATCTAGGGAATAAAATCCATTTCTGAAATGAAACACACAGCAGAGTTCTCATCAACTGCACACACTCTGCTTTAGAGCAAGAAGCAAGCTCTTGATTTCTAGAGTCTCTAAGACAGCATGAATGGTGAGTGTGCTGAGAACCAAAGAACGGTGTTTCCTACAAATACAGACCATATCTAGTCCAACTCTACTCTGAAAATGATAAAAAGCACTGGTCCTCTAACATCCACTGCTTGTCAGTTAAGATGAGAAACATGTGAGCTTCCTGAACTATGTAGTTCGATTGAGCTGAAAAGTGACTGCCCTTACCTGAAACGAAGTCTTGCTTGTAGGAAGACAGAGAGTCCTGAATTTAACTCCATTTCTGAAGGGAAACACACAACAGAGTTCTCACCCATGGATCACACTCTGCATTAGAGCAAGAAGCACGCTCTTTCTTTCTAGAGTCTCTAATAAAGCAGGAAACTTGAGTGTGCTCAGAAGAAAAGAACCCTTTTTCCTATATATACGGACCATATCTAGTTCAACTCTGCTTGAAATTGATACAAAGCAAAGGTCCTCTAACATCCAATGCTTCTCAGTTAAGATGAGAAACGTGTGAGCTTCGTGAACTATGTAGTTCGTTTGAGCTGTAAAGTAACTGCCCTTACCTGGAATGAAGTCTTGCTTGTAGGAAGACTCAGAGCCAGGGATTTAACTCCATTTCTGATGTGAAACACACAACAGAGTTCTCATCCATTGATCACACTCTGCTTTAGTGCAAGAAGCACGCTCTAGCTTTCTAAAATCTCTAAGACAGCAGGAAACTTGAGTGTGCAGAGAACAAAAGAACGGTGTTTCCTACACATATGGATCATATCTAGTCCAACTCTGCTTCTGAAACTGACACAAAGCACTGGTCCTCTAACATCCAATGCTTGTCAGTTAAGATGAGAAACGTGTGAGCTTTGTGAACGATGTAGTTCGTTTGAGCTGTAAAGTAACTTCCCTTACCTGAAACGAATTCTTGCTTGTAGGAAGACTCAGAGCCTGGTATTTAACTCCATTTCTGAAGTGAAACACACATCAGAGTTCTCAGCCATTGATCACACTCTGCTTTGGAGCAAGAAGCACGCTCTTGCTTTCTAGAGTCGCTAATACAGCAAGAAACGTGAGTGTGCTCAGAAGAAAAGAAGCGTGTTTCCTATACATACGGAACATATCTAGTTAATCTGTGCTAGAAATTGATACAAAGCACTGGTCGTCTAACATCCAATGCTTCTCAGTTAAGATGAGAAACCTGCGAGCTTCGGGAACGATATAGATCTTTTGAGCTGTAAAGTAAACGCCCTTATATGAAACGAAGTCTTGCTTGTAGGAAGACACAGAGCCTGGGATTTAACTCCATTTCTGAAGGGAAACACACAACACAGTTCTCATCCATTTATCACACTCTGCTTTAGAGCAAGAAGCTTGTTCTCGCTTTCTAAAATATCTAAGACAGCAGGAAACATGAGTGTGCTGAGAACAAATGAACGGTGTTTCCACACATACGGATCATATCTAGTCCAACTCTGCTTCTGAAAGTAATACAAAGCACTGGTCCTCTAACATCCACTGCTTGTCAGTTAAGATGAGAAACGTGTGAGCTTCCTGAACTATGTAGTTCGATTGAGCTGAAAAGTGACTGCCCTTACCTGAAAGGAAGTCTTGCTTGTAGGAAGACAGAGAGTCTTGGATTTAACTCCATTTCTGAAGTGAAACACACAACAGAGTTCTCATCCATTGATCACACTCTGCTTTAGAGCAAGAAGCACGCTCTTGCTTTCTAGAGTCTCTAATACAGCAGGAAACGTGAGTGTGCTCAGAAGAAAAGAACCGTGTTTCCTATACATACGGACCATATCTAGTTCAACTCTGCTTGAAATTGATACGAAGCAAAGGTCCTCTAACATCCAATGCTTCTCAGTTAAGATAAGAAACGTGTGAGCTTCGTGAACGATATAGTTTGATTGAGCTGTAAAGTAAATGTCCTTACCTGAAACGTAATCTTCCTTGTAGTTAGACTCAGATCTAGGGATTAAACTCCATTTCTGAAGTGAAACACACAGCAGAGTTCTCATCAACTGCACACACTCTGCTTTAGAGCAAGAAGCACGCTCTTGCTTTCTAGAGTCTCTAAGACAGCAGGAATGGTGAGTGTGCTGAGAACCAAAGAACGGTGTTTCCTACAAATACAGACCATATCTAGTCCAACTCTGCTTCTGAAACTGATACAAAGCAATGGTCGTCTAACATCTGATGCTTGTCAGTTAAGATGAGAAACGTGTGAGTTTCCTGAACTATGTATTTCGCATGAGCTGAAAAGTGACTGCCCTAACCTGAAACGAAGTCTTGCTTGTAGGAAGACACAGAGCCTGGGATTTAACTCCATTTCTGAAGGGAAACACACAACACAGTTCTCATCCATGGATCACACTCTGCTTTAGACCAAAAGCACGCTCTTGCTTTCTAGAGGCTCTAATACAGCAGGAAACGTGAGTGTGCTCAGAAGAAAAAAACCGTGTTTCCTATACATACGGACCATATCTAGTTCAACTCTGCTTGAAATTGATACAAAGCAAACGTCCTCTACCATCCAATGCTTGTCAGTGAAGATGAGAAACGTGTGAGCTTTGTGAACGATGTAGTTCGTTTGAGCTGAAAGTAACTGCCCTTACTTTAAACGAAGTCTTCCCTGTAGGAAGACTCAGAGCCTGGGATTTAACTCCAGTTCTGAAGTGAAACACACAGCAGAGTTCTCATCCATTGATCACACTCTGCTTTAGAGCAAGAAGCAAGCTCTAGCTTTCTGGAGTCTCTAAGACAGCCTGAAATGTGAGTGTGCTGAGAACAAAAGAATGGTGTTTCCTACACATACGGATCACATCTAGTCCAACTCTGCTTCTGAAAGTGATACAAAGCAATGGTCGTCTAACATCCGATGCTTGTCAGTTAAGATGAGAAACCCGTGAGCTTCCTGAACGATTTAGTTCGTTTGAGCTGAAAAGTGACTGCCCTTACCTTAAACGAAGTCTTGCTTGTAGGAAGACACAGAGCTTGGGATTTAACTCCATTTCTGAAGGGAAACACACAACACAGTTCTCATCCATGGATCACACTCTGCTTTAGAGCAAGAAGCACGCTCTTGCTTTCTAGAGTCTCTAACACAGCAGGAAACATGAGTGTCATGAGAACAAAAGAACTGTGTTTCCTATACATACAGACCATATCTAGTTCAACTCTGCTTGAAATTGATGCAAAGCAAAGGTCCTCTAACATCCAATGCTTCTGAGTTAAGATGAGAAACCTGTGTGCTTCAAGAACGATGAAGTTCGTTTGAGCTGAAAAGTGACTGCCCTTACCTGAAACGAAGTCTTGCTTGTAGGAAGACAGAGAGTCTAGGATTTAACTCCATTTCTGAAGGGAAACACACAACAGAGTTCTCATCCATTGATCACACTCTGCTTTAGACCAAGAAGCATGCTCTTGCTTTCTAGAGTCTCTAATACAGCAGGAAACGTGAGTGTGCTCAGAAATAAAGAACCATGTTTCCTATACATACGGACCATATCTAGTTCAACTCTGCTTGAAATTGATACGAAGCAAAGGTCCTCTAACATCCAATGCTTCTCAGTTATGATGAGAAACGTGTGAGCTTCGTGAACGATATAGATCGTTTGCGCTGTAAAGTAAATGCCCTTACCTGAAACGTAATCTTGCTTGTAGTTAGAATCAGAGCCAGGGATTAAACTCCAGTTCAGAAGTGAAAACACAGCAGAGTTCTCATCAACTTCACACACTCTGCTTTATACCAAGAAGCACGCTCTTGCTTTCTAGAGTCTCTTAATACAGCAGGAATGGTAAGTGTGCTGAGAACCAAAGAACGCTGTTTCTTACACATACAGACCATATCTAGTACAACTCTGCTTCTGAAACTGATACAAAGCACTGGTTGTCTAAAATCCGAAGCTTGTCAGTTAAGATGAGAAACGTGTGAGCTTCCAGAATGATGTAGTTCGCTTGAACTGAAAAGTGACTACCCTTACCTGAAAGGAAGTCTTACTTGTAGGAAGACACAGAGCCTGGGATTTAACTCCATTTCTGAAGGGAAACACACAGCAGAGTTCTCATCCATTGATCACACTCTGCTTTAGAGCAAGAAGCAAGCTCTCGCTTTCTAGAGTCTTTAAGACAGCAGGAAACTTGAGTGTGCTCAGAACAAATGAACGGTGTTTCCTACACATACGGACCATATCTAGTCCAACTCTACTTCTGAAAATGATACAAAGCACTGGTCCTCTAACATCCAATGCTTGTCAGTTAAGATGAGAAACGTGTGAGCTTCGTGAACTATGTAGTTCTTTTGAGCTGTAAAGTAACTGCCCTTACCTGAAACGAAGTCTTGCTTGTAAGAAGACTCGGAGCCAGGGATTTAACTCCATCTCTGAAGTGAAACACACAACAGAGTTCTCATCCGTTGATCACACTCTGCTTTAGAGCAAGAAGAACGTTCTAGCTTTCTAAAATATCTAAGACAGCAGGAAACTTGAGTGTGCTGAGAACAAATGAACGGTGTTTCCTACACATACGGATCATATCTAGTCCAACTCTGCTTCTGAAAGTAATACAAAGCACTGGTCCTCTAACATCCAATGCTTGTCAGTTAAGATGAGAAACGTGTGAGCTTCATGAACAATGTAGTTCTTTTTAGCTGAAAAGGAAATGCCCTTACCTGAAATGAAATCTTGCTTGTAGGAAGACTCAGAGCCTGGTATTTAACTCCATTTCTGAAGTGAAACACACAACAGAGTTCTCATCCATTGATCACACTCTGCTTTAGAGCAAGAAGCACGCTCTTGCTTTCTAGAGTCTCTAATACAGCAGGAAACGTGACTGTGCTCAGAAGAAAAGAACCATGTTTCCTATACATACGGACCATATCTAGTTCAACTCTGCTTGAAATTGATATGAAGCAAAGGTCCTCTAACATCCAATGCTTCTGAGTTAAGATGAGAAACCTGTGTGCTTCAAGAACGATGAAGTTCGTTTGAGCTGAAAAGTGACTGTCCTTACCTGAAACGAAGTCTTGCTTGTAGGAAGACAGAGAGTCTAGGATTTAACTCCATTTCTGAAGGGAAACACACAACAGAGTTCTCATCCATTGATCACACTCTGCTTTAGACCAAGAAGCATGCTCTTGCTTTCTAGAGTCTCTAATACAGCAGGAAACGTGAGTGTGCTCAGAAATAAAGAACCATGTTTCCTATACATACGGACCATATCTAGTTCAACTCTGCTTGAAATTGATACGAAGCAAAGGTCCTCTAACATCCAATGCTTCTCAGTTATGATGAGAAACGTGTGAGCTTCGTGAACGATATAGATCGTTTGCGCTGTAAAGTAAATGCCCTTACCTGAAACGTAATCTTGCTTGTAGTTAGAATCAGAGCCAGGGATTAAACTCCAGTTCAGAAGTGAAAACACAGCAGAGTTCTCATCAACTTCACACACTCTGCTTTATACCAAGAAGCACGCTCTTGCTTTCTAGAGTCTCTTAATACAGCAGGAATGGTAAGTGTGCTGAGAACCAAAGAACGCTGTTTCTTACACATACAGACCATATCTAGTACAACTCTGCTTCTGAAACTGATACAAAGCACTGGTTGTCTAAAATCCGAAACTTGTCAGTTAAGATGAGAAACGTGTGAGCTTCCTGAATGATGTAGTTCGCTTGAACTGAAAAGTGACTACCCTTACCTGAAAGGAAGTCTTACTTGTAGGAAGACACAGAGCCTGGGATTTAAATCCATTTCTGAAGGGAAACACACAGCAGAGTTCTCATCCATTGATCACACTCTGCTTTAGAGCAAGAAGCAAGCTCTCGCTTTCTAGAGTCTCTAAGACAGCAGGAAACTTGAGTGTGCTCAGAACAAATGAACGGTGTTTCCTACACATACGGACCATATCTAGTCCAACTCTACTTCTGAAAATGATACAAAGCACTGGTCCTCTAACATCCAATGCTTGTCAGTTAAGATGAGAAACGTGTGAGCTTCGTGAACTATGTAGTTCTTTTGAGCTGTAAAGTAACTGCCCTTACCTGAAACGAAGTCTTGCTTGTAAGAAGACTCGGAGCCAGGGATTAAACTCCATCTCTGAAGTGAAACACACAACAGAGTTCTCATCCGTTGATCACATTCTGCTTTAGAGCAAGAAGCACGTTCTAGCTTTCTAAAATATCTAAGACAGCAGGAAACTTGAGTGTGCTGAGAACAAATGAACGGTGGTTCCTACACATACGGATCATATCTAGTCCAACTCTGCTTCTGAAAGTAATACAAAGCACTGGTCCTCTAACATCCAATGCTTGTCAGTTAAGATGAGAAACATGTGAGCTTCATGAACAATGTAGTTCTTTTTAGCTGAAAAGTAAATGCCCTTACCTGAAACGAAATCTTGCTTGTAGGAAGACTCAGAGCCTGGTATTTAACTCCATTTCTGAAGTGAAACACACAACAGAGTTCTCATCCATTGATCACACTCTGCTTTAGAGCAAGAAGCACGCTCTTGTTTTCTAGAGTCTCTAATACAGCAGGAAACGTGACTGTGCTCAGAAGAAAAGAACCATGTTTCCTATACATACGGACCATATCTAGTTCAACTCTGCTTGAAATTGATATGAAGCAAAGGTCCTCTAAAATCCAATGCTTCTCAGTTAAGATGAGAAACGTGTGAGCTTCGTGAACGATATAGTTTGTTTGAGCTGTAAATTAAATGCCCTTACATGAAACGAAGTCTTGCTTGTAGGAAGACACAGAGCCTGGGATTTAACTCCATTTCTGAAGGGAAACACACAACACAGTTCTCATCCATTGATCACACTCTGCTTTAGAGCAAGAAGCACGTTCTAGCTTTCTAAAATATCTAAGACAGCAGGAAACATGAGTGTGCTGAGAACAAATGAACGGTGTTTCCACACATACGGATCATATCTAGTCCAACTCTGCTTCTGAAACTGATACAAAGCACTGGTCCTCTAACATCCAATGCTTGTCAGTTAAGATGAGAAACGTGTGAGCTTCGTGAACGATATAGTATGATTGAGCTGTAAAGTAAATGTCCTTACCTGAAACGTAATCTTCCTTGTAGTTAGACTCAGATCTAGGGATTAAACTCCATTTCTGAAATGAAACGCACAGCAGAGTTCTCATCAACTGCACACACTCTGTTTTAGAGCAAGAAGCACGCTCTTGCTTTCTAGAGTCTCTAAGACAGCAGGAATGGTGAGTGTGCTGAGAACCAAAGAACGGTGTTTCCTACAAATACAGACCATATCTAGTCCAACTCTGCTTCTGAAACTGATACAAAGCAATGGTCGTCTAACATCTGATGCTTGTCAGTTAAGATGAGAAACGTGTGAGTTTCCTGAACTATGTATTTCGCATGAGCTGAAAAGTGACTGCCCTAACCTGAAACGAAGTCTTGCTTGTAGGAAGACACAGAGCCTGGGATTTAACTCCATTTCTGAAGGGAAACACACAACACAGTTCTCATCCATGCATCACACTCTGCTTTAGACCAAAAGCACGCTCTTGCTTTCAAGAGTCTCTAATACAGCAGGAAACGTGAGTGTGCTCAGAAGAAAAAAACCGTGTTTCCTATACATACGGACCATATCTAGTTCAACTCTGCTTGAAATTGATACAAAGCAAACGTCCTCTACCATCCAATGCTTGTCAGTGAAGATGAGAAACGTGTGAGCTTTGTGAACGATGTAGTTCGTTTGAGCTGAAAGTAACTGCCCTTACTTTAAACGAAGTCTTCCCTGTAGGAAGACTCAGAGCCTGGGATTTAACTCCAGTTCTGAAGTGAAACACACAGCAGAGTTCTCATCCATTGATCACACTCTGCTTTAGAGCAAGAAGCAAGCTCTCCCTTTCTAGAGTCTCTAAGACAGCAGGAAACTTGATTGTGCTCAGAACAAATTAACGGTGTTTCCTACACATACGGACCATATCTAGTCCAACTCTACTTCTGAAAATGATAAAAAGCACTGGTCCTCTAACATCCACTGGTTGTCAGTTAAGATGAGAAACATGTGAGCTTCCTGAACTATGTAGTTCGATTGAGCTGAAAAGTGACTGCCCTTACCTGAAACGAAGTCTTGCTTGTAGGAAGACAGAGAGTCTTGAATTTAACTCCATTTCTGAAGGGAAACACACAACAGAGTTCTCACCCATGGATCACACTCTGCATTAGAGCAAGAAGCACGCTCTTTCTTTCTAGAGTCTCTAATAAAGCAGGAAACTTGAGTGTGCTCAGAAGAAAAGAACCCTGTTTCCTATATATACGGACCATATCTAGTTCAACTCTGCTTGAAATTGATACAAAGCAAAGGTCCTCTAACATCCAATGCTTCTCAGTTAAGATGAGAAACGTGTGAGCTTCGTGAACGATATAGTTTGTTTGACCTGTAAATTAAATGCCCTTACCTGAAACGTAATCTTGCTTGTAGTTAGACTCAGAGCTAGGAAGTAAACTCCATTTCTGAAGTGAAACACACAGCAGAGTTCTCATCAACTGCTCACTCTCTGCTTTAGAGCAAGAAGCACGCTCTTGCTTTCTAGAGTCTCTAATACTGCTGGAATGGTGAGTGTGCTGAGAACCAAAGAACGGTGTTTCCTACAAATACAGACCATATCTAGTCCAACTCTGCTTCTGAAACTGATACAAAGCAATGGTCGTCTAACATCTGATGCTTGTCAGTTAAGATGAGAAACCTTTGAGTTTCCTGAACGATGTAGTTCGCTTGAGCTGAAAAGTTACTGCCCTTACCTGAAACGAAGTCTTGCTTGTAGGAAGACAGAGAGCCTGGAATTTAACTCCATTTCTGAAGGGAAACACACAACACAGTTCTCATCCATGGATCACACTCTGCATTAGAGCAAGAACCACGCTCTGGCTTCCTAGAGTCTCTAATACAGCAGGAAACGTGAGTGTGCTCATAAGAACAGAACCGTGTTTCCTATACATACGGACCATATCTAGTTCAACTCTGCTTGAAATTGATTCAGAGCAAAGGTCCTCTAACATCCAATGCTACTCAGTTAAGATGAGAAACGTGTGAGGTTCGTGAGCGATATAGTTCATTTGAGCTGTAAAGTAAAGGACCTTACCTGAAACGAAGTCTTGCTTGTAGGAAGAATCAGACCCAGGGATTTAAATCCATTTCTGATGTGAAACACACAACAGAGTTCTCATTCATTGATCACACTCGGCATTAGAGCAAGAAGCACCCTCTAGCTTTCTAGAGTCTCTAAGAGAGCAAGAAACATGAGTGTGCTGAGAACAAATGAACGGTGTTTCCTACACATACGGATCATATCAAGTCCAACTCTGCTTCTGACACTGATACAAAGCACTGGTCCTTTAACATCCAATGCTTGTCAGTTAAGATGAGAAACGTGTGAGCTTCGTGAACGATGTAGTTCGTTTGAGCTGTAAAGTAACTTCCCTTACCTGAAACGAATTCTTGCTTGTAGGAAGACTCAGAGCCTGGTATTTAACTCCATTTCTGAAGTGAAACACACATCAGAGTTCTCAGCCATTGATCACACTCTGCTTTGGAGCAAGAAGCACGCTCTTGCTTTCTAGAGTCGCTAATACAGCAAGAAACGTGAGTGTGCTCAGAAGAAAAGAAGCGTGTTTCCTATACATACGGAACATATCTATTTAATCTGTGCTAGAAATTGATACAAAGCACTGGTCGTCTAACATCCAATGCTTCTCAGTTAAGATGAGAAACCTGTGAGCTTCGTGAACGATATAGATCTTTTGAGCTGTAAAGTAAATGCCCTTACATGAAACGAAGTCTTGCTTGTAGGAAGACACAGAGCCTGGGATTTAACTCCATTTCTGAAGGGAAACACACAACACAGTTCTCATCCATTTATCACACTCTGCTTTAGAGCAAGAAGCACGTTCTAGCTTTCTAAAATATCTAAGACAGCAGGAAACATGTGTGTGCTGAGAACAAATGAACGGTGTTTCCACACATACGGATCATATCTAGTCCAACTCTGCTTCTGAAACTGATACAAGGCACTGGTCGTCTAACATTCGATGCTTGTCAGTTAAGATGAGAAACGTGTGAGCTTCCTGAACGATGTAGTTCGTTTGAGCTGAAAAGTGACTGCCCTTACCTGAAACGAAGTCTTCCTTGTAGGAAGACTCAGAGCCTGGGATTTAACTCCAGTTCTGAAGTGAAACACACAGCAGAGTTCTCATCCATTGATCTCACTCTGCTTTAGAGCAAGAAGCAAGCTCTAGCTTTCTAGAGTCTCTAAGACAGCATGAAAGGTTAGTGTGCTGAGAACAAAAGAATGGTGTTTCCTACACATACAGACCATATCTAGTCCAACTCTGCTTCTGAAACTGATACAAAGCAATGGTCGTCTAACATCCCATGCTTGTCAGTTAAGATGAGAAACGTGTGAGCTTCCTGAACGATGTAGTTCGTTTGAGCTGATAAGTGACTGCCCTTACCTGAAACGAAGTCTTGCTTGTAGGAAGACACAGAGCCTGGGATTTAACTCCATTTCTGAAGGGAAACACACAACACAGTTTTCATCTATGGATCACACTCTGCTTTAGAGCAAGAAGCACGCTCTTGCTTTCTAGAGTCTCTAAGACGGCAGGAAACATGAGTGTGATGAGAACAAAAGAACGGTGTTTCCTATACATACGGACAATATCTAGTTCAACTCTGCTTGAAATTGATGCAACGCAAAGGTCCTCTAACATCCAATTCTTCTCAGTTAAGATGATAAACGTGTGAGCTTCAATAACGATGTAGTTCGTTTGAGCTGAAAAGTGACTGCCCTTACCTGAAAGGAAGTCTTCCTTGTAGGAAGACTCAGAGCCTGGTATTCAACTCCAGTTCTGAAGTGAAACACACTGCAGAGTTCTCATCCATTGATCACACTCTGATTTAGAGCAAGAAGCAAGCTCTAGATTTCTGGAGTCTCTAAGAAAGCATGAAACGTGAGTGTGCTGAGAAGAAAAGAATGGTGTTTCCTACACATACAGATCATATCTAGTCCAACTCTGCTTCTGAAACTGATACAAAGCACTGGTCGTCCAACATCCGATGCTTGTCAGTTATGATGAGAAACGTGTGAGCTTCCTGAACGATGTAGTTCGTTTGAGCTGAAAAGTGACTGCCCTTACCTTAAAAGAAGTCTTGCTTGTAGGAAGACACAGAGCATGGGATTTAACTCCACTTCTGAAGTGAAACACACAACAGAGTTCTCATCCGTTGATCACACTCTGCTTTAGAGCAAGAAGCACGTTCTAGCTTTCTATAATATCCAAGACAGCAGGAAACTTGAGTGTGCTGAGAACAAATGAACGGTGTTTCCTACACATACGGATCATATCTAGTCCCACTCTGCTTCTGAAACTGATACAAAGCACTGGTCGTCTAACATCCGATGCTTGTCAGTTAAGATGAGAAACGTGTGAGCTTCCTGAACGATGTAGTCCGTTTGAGCTGAAAAGTGACTGCCCTTACCTGAAACAAAATCTTCCTTATAGGAAGACTCAGAGCCTGGGATTTAACTCCAGTTCTGAAGTGAAACACACAGCAGAGTTCTCATCCATTGATCACACTCTGCTTTAGAGCAAGAAGCAAGCTCTAGCTTTCTAGAGTCTCTAAGACAGCATGAAAGGTTAGTGTGCTGAGAACAAAAGAATGGTGTTTCCTACACATACGGACCATATCTAGTCCAACTCTGCTTCTGAAACTGATACAAAGCAATGGTCGTCTAACATCCCATGCTTGTCAGTTAAGATGAGAAACGTGTGAGCTTCCTGAACGATGTAGTTCGTTTGAGCTGAAAAGTGACTGACCTTACCTGAAACGAAGTCTTGCTTGTAGGAAGACACAGAGCCTGGGATTTAACTCCATTTCTGAAGGGAAACACACAACACAGTTTTCATCTATGGATCACACTCTGCTTTAGAGCAAGAAGCACGCTCTTGCTTTCTAGAGTCTCTAAGATGGCAGGAAACATGAGTGTGATGAGAACAAAAGAACGGTGTTTCCTATACATACGGACCATATCTAGTTCAACACTGCTTGAAATTGATGCAAAGCAAAGGTCCTGTAACATCCAATGTTTCTCAGTTAAGATGATAAACGTGTGAGCTTCAAGAACGATGTAGTTCGTTTGAGCTGAAAAGTGACTGCCCTTACCTGAAAGGAAGTCTTCCTTGTAGGAAGACTCAGAGCCTGGTATTCAACTCCAGTTCTGAAGTGAAACAAATTGCAGAGTTCTCATCCATTGATCACACTCTGATTTAGAGCAAGAAGCAAGCTCTAGCTTTCTAGAGTCTCTAATACAGCAGGAATGGTGAGTGTGCTGAGAACAAAAGAATGGTGTTTCCTACACATACAGACCATATCTAGTCCAACTCTGCTTCTGAATCTGATACAAAGCAATGGTCGTCTAACATCCCATGCTTGTCAGTTAAGATGAGAAACGTGTGAGCTTTCTGAATGATGTAGTTCGTTTGAGCTGAAAAGTGACTGCCCTTACCTGAAACGAACTCTTCCTTGTAGGAAGACTCAGACCCTGGGATTTAACTCCATTTCTGAAGGGAAACACACAACACAGTTCTCATCCATGGATAACACTCTGCATTAGAGCAAGAAGCACGCTCTTGCTTTCTAGAGTCTCTAATACAGCAGGACACGTGAGTGTGCTCAGAAGAAAAGAACCGTGTTTCCTATACGTACGGACCATGTCTAGTTTAACTCTGCTTGAAATTGATTCAGAGCAAAGGTCCTCTAACATCCAACGCATCTCAGTTAAGATGAGAAACGTGTGAGCTTTGTGAACAATATAGCTCGTTTGAGCTGTAAAGTAAATGCCCTTACCTGAAACGAAGTCTTGCATGTAGGAAGACTCAGAGCCTGGGATTTAACACCATTTCAGAAGTGCAACACACAGCAGACTTCTCATCCATTGATCACACTCTGCTTTAGAGCAAGAAGCAAGCTCTAGCTTTCTAGAGTCTCTAAGACAGCCTGAAACGTAAGTGTGCTGAGAACCAAAGAACGGTGTTTCCTACAAATACAGACCATATCTAGTCCAACTCTGCTTCTGAAACTGATACAAAGCAATGGTCGTCTAACATCTGATGCTTGTCAGTTAGGTTGAGAAACGTGTGAGTTTCCTGAACGATGTAGTTCGCTTGAGGTGAAAAGTGACTGCCCTTACCTGAAAAGAAGTCTTGCTTGTTGGAAGACACAGAGCCTGGGATTTAACTCTATTTATGAAGGGAAACACACAACACAGTTCTCATCCGTTGATCACACTCTGCTTTAGAGCAAGAAGCACGTTCTAGCCTTCTAAAATATCTAAGACAGCAGGAAACTTGAGTGTGCTGAGAACAAATGAACGGTGTTTCCTACACATACAGATCATATCTAGTCCAACTCTGCTTCTGAAAGTAATACAAAGCACTGGTCCTCTAACATCCAATGCTTGTCAGTTAAGATGAGAAACGTGTGAGCTTCGTGAACAATGTAGTTCTTTTTAGCTGAAAAGTGACTGTGCTTACCTGAAAGGAAGTCTTGCTTGTTGGAAGACACAGAGCCTGGGATTTAACTCCATTTATGAAGGGAAACACACAACACAGTTCTCATCCATGGAACACACTCTCCTTTAGAGCAAGAAGCACGCTCTTGCTTTCTAGAGTCTCTAATACAGCAGGAAACGTGAGTGTGCTGAGAACCAAAGAACGGTGTTTCTTACACATACGGACCATATCTAGTGCAACTCTGCTTCTGAAACTGATACAAAGCACTGGTAGTCTAACATCCGATGCTTGTCAGTTAAGATGAGAAACGTGTGAGCTTCCTGAAGGATGTAGTTCGTTTGAGCTGAAAAGTGACTGCCCTTACCTGAAACGAAGTCTTCCTTGTAGGAAGACTCAGAGCCTGGGATTTAACTCCAGTTCTGAAGTGAAACACACAGCAGAGTTCTCATCCATTGAACTCACTCTGATTTAGAGCAAGAAGCAAGCTCTAGCTTTCTAGAGTCTCTAAGACACCATGAAAGGTTAGTGTGCTGAGAACAAAAGAATGGTGTTTCCTACACATACAGACCATATCTAGTCCAACTCGGCTTCTGAAACTGATACAAAGCAATGGTCGTCTAACATCCCATGCTTGTCAGTTAAGATGAGAAACGTGTGAGCTTCCTGAACGATGTAGTTCGTTTGAGCTGATAAGAGACTGCCCTTACCTGAAACGAAGTCTTGCTTGTAGGAAGACACAGAGGCTGGGATTTAACTCCATTTCTGAAGGGAAACACACAACACAGTTTTCATCTATGGATCACACTCTGCTTTAGAGCAAGAAGCACGCTCTTGCTTTCTAGAGTCTCTAAGACGGCAGGAAACATGAGTGTGATGAGAACAAAAGAACGGTGTTTCCTATACATACGGACCATATCTAGTTCAACTCTGCTTGAAATTGATGCAACGCAAAGGTCCTCTAACATCCAATGCTTCTCAGTTAAGATGATAAACGTGTGAGCTTCAAGAACGATGTAGTTCGTTTGAGCTGTAAAGTGACTGCCCTTACCTGAAAGGAAGTCTTCCTTGTAGGAAGACTCAGAGCCTGGTATTCAACTCCAGTTCTGAAGTGAAACACACTGCAGAGTTCTCATCCATTGATCACACTCTGATTTAGAGCAAGAAGCAAGCTCTAGCTTTCTAGAGTCTCTAAGACAGCAGGAAAATTGAGTGTGCTGAGAACAAAAGAATGGTGTTTCCTGCACATACGGACCATATCTAGTCCAACTCTGCTTCTGAAACTGATACAAAGCACTGGTCGTCTAAGATCCCATGCTTGTCAGTTAAGATGAGAAACGTGTGAGCTTCCTGAACCATGTAGTTCGTTGGAGACGAAAAGTGACTGCCCTTACCTGAAAGGAAGTCTTGCTTGTTGGAAGACACAGAGCCTGGGATTTAACTCCATTTATGAAGGGAAACACACAACAGAGTTCTCATCCATGGATCACACTCTCCTTTAGAGCAAGAAGCACGCTCTTGCTTTCTAGAGTCTCTAATACAGCAGGAAACGTGAGTGTGCTGAGAAGCAAAGAACGGTAATTCTTACACATACGGACCATATCTAGTCCAACTCTGCTTCTGAAACTGATACAAAGCACTGGTAGTCTAATATCTGATGCTTGTCAGTTAAGATGAGAAACGTGTGAGCTTCCTGAACAATGTAGTTCGCTTGAGCTAAAAAGTGACTGCCCTTACCTGAAATGAAGTCTTGCTTGTAGGAAGACAGAGAGTCTGGGATTTAACTCCATTTCTGAAGGGAAACACACAACGCAGTTCTCATCCATGGATCACACTCTGCTTTAGAGCAAGAAGCACGCTCTTGCTTTCTAGAGTCTCTAATACAGCAGGAATGGTGAGTGTGCTGAGAACCAAAGAACGGTGTTTCTTAAATATACAGACCATATAGAGTCCAACTCTACTTCTGAAACTGATACAAAGCACTGGTTGTCTAACATCTGATGCTTGTCAGTTAACATGAGAAACATGTTAGCTTCCTGAATGATGTAGTTCGCTTAAGCTGAAAAGTGACTGCCCTTACCTGAAATGAAGTCTTGGTTGTAAGAAGACACAGAGCCTGGGATTTAACTCCATTTATGAAGGGAAACACACAAAACAGTTCTCATCCATGGATCACACTCTGCTTTAGAGCAAGAAGCACGCTCTTGCTTTCTAGAGTCTCTAATACAGCAGGAAACGTGAGTGTGCTCAGAAGAAAAGAACCGTGTTTCCTATACATACGGACCATATCTAGTCCAACTCTGCTTCTGAAACTGATACAAAGCAATGGTCGTCTAAGATCCCATGCTTGTCAGTTAAGATGAGAAACGTGTGAGCTACCTGAACCATGTAGTTCGTTGGAGCTGAAAAGTGACTGCCCTTACCTGAAACGAAATCTTCCTTGTAGGAAGACTCAGATCCTGGGATTTAACTCCAGTTCTGAAGTGAAACACGCAGCAGAGTTCTCATCCATTGATCACACTCTGCTTTAGAGCAAGAAGCAAGCTGTAGCTTTCTAGAGTCTCTAAGACAGCACGAAAGGTGAGTGTGCTGAGAACAAAAGAATGGTGTTTCCTACACATACGGACCATATCTAGTCCAACTCTGCTTCTGAAACTGATACAAAGCAATGGTCGTCTAAGATCCCATGCTTGTCAGTTAAGATGAGAAACGTGTGAGCTTCCTGAACCATGTAGTTCGTTGGAGCTGAAAAGTGACTGCCCTTACCTGAAACGAAGTCTTGCTTGTAGGAAGACACAGAGCCTGGGATTTAACTCTATTTATGAAGGGAAACACACAACGCAGTTCTCATCCATGGATCACACTCTGCTTTAGAGCAAGAAGCACGCTCTTGCTTTCTAGAGTGTCTAATACAGCAGGAAACGTGAGTGTGCTCAGAAGAAAAGAACCGTGTTTCCTATATATACGGACCATATCTACTTCAACTCTGCTTGAAATTGATGCAAACAAAGGTCCTCTAACATACAATGCTTGTCAGTGAAGATGAGAAACGTGTGAGCTTTGTGAACGATGTAGTTCGTTTGAGGTGAAAGTAAATGCCCTTACTTGAAATGACGTCTTCCTTGTAGTAAGACTCAGAGCCTGGGATTTAACTCCAGTTCTGAAGTGAAACACACAGCAGAGTTCTCATCCATTGATCACACTCTGCTTTAGAGCAAGAAGCAAGCTCTAGCTTTCTAGAGCCTCTAAGACAGCATGAAAGGTGAGTGTGCTGAGAACAAAAGAATGGTTTTTCCTACACCTACGGATCATATCTAGTCAAACTCTGCTTCTGAAACTGATACAAAGCAATGGTCGTCTAACATCCCATGCTTGTCAGTTAAGATGAGAAATGTGTGAGCTTCCTGAACGATGTAGCTCGTTTGAGCTGAAAAGTGACTGCCCTTACCTGAAACGAAGTCTTGCTTGTAGGAAGACTCAGAGCCTGGGATTTAACTCCAGTTCTGAAGTGAAACACACAGCAGAGTTCTCATCCATTGATCACACTCTGCTTTAGAGCAAGAAGCAAGTTCTTGCTTTCTAGAGTCTCTAGGACAGCATGAAAGGTGAGTGTGTTGAGAACAAAAGAATGGTGTTTCCTACACATACGGACCATATCTAGTCCAACTCTACTTCTGAAACTGATACAAAGCAATGGTCATCTAACATCCCATGCTTGTCAGCTAAGATGAGAAACGTGTGGGCTTCCTGAACGATGTAGTTCGTTTGAGCTGAAAAGTGACTGCCCTTACCTGAAATTAAGTCTTGCTTGTACGAAGACACAGAGCCTGGGATTTAACTCCATTTCTGAAGGGAAACACACAACACAGTTTTCATCTATGGATCACACTCTGCTTTAGAGCAAGAAGCACGCTCTTGCTTTCTAAGTCTTTAAGACGGCAGGAAACATGAGTGTGATGAGAACAAAAGGACGGTGTTTCCTATATATACGGACCATATCTAGTTCAACTCTGTTTGAAATTGATTCAAAGCAAAGGTCCTCTAACATCCAATGCTTGTCAGTTAAGATGAGAAACGTGTGAGCTTCGTGAACTATGTAGTTCTTTTGAGCTGTAAAGTAACTGCCCTTACCTGAAACGAAGTCTTGCTTGTAGGAGACTCAGAGCCAGGGATGTAACTCCATCTCTGAAGAGAAACACACAACACAGTTCTCATCCGTTGATCACACTCAGCTCAAGAGCAAGAAGCACGTTCTGGCTTTCTATAATATCCAAGACAGCAGGAAACTTGAGTGTGCTGAGAAAAAATGAACGGTGTTTCCTACACATACGGATCATATCTAGTCCAACTCTGCTTCTGAAACTGATACAAAGCACTGGTCGTCTAACATCCGATGCTTGTCAGTTAAGATGAGAAACGTGTGAGCTTCCTGAACGATGTAGTTCGTTTGAGCTGAAAAGTGACTGCCCTTACCTGAAACGAAGTCTTCCTTGTAGGAAGACTCAGAGCCTGGGATTTAACTCCAGTTCTGAAGTGATACACACAGCAGAGTTCTCATCCACTGATCACACTCTGCTTTAGAGCAAGAAGCAAGCTCTAGCTTTCTAGAGTCTCTAAGACAGCATGAAAGGTTAGTGTGCTGAGAACAAAAGAATGGTGTTTCCTACACATACAGACCATATCTAGTCCAACTCTACTTCTGAAACTGATACAAAGCAATGGTCGTCTAACATCCCATGCTTGTCAGTTAAGATGAGAAACGTGTGAGCTTCCTGAACGATGTAGTTCGTTTGAGCTGATAAGTGACTGCCCTTACCTGAAACGAAGTCTTGCTTGTAGGAAGACACAGAGCCTGGGATTTAACTCCATTTCTGAAGGGAAACACACAACACAGTTTTCATCTATGGATCACACTCTGCTTTAGAGCAAGAGGCACGCTCTTGCTTTCTAGAGTCTCTAAGACGGCAGGAAACATGAGTGTGATGAGAACAAATGAACGGTGTTTCCTACACATACGGATCATATCTAGTCCAACTCTGCTTCTGAAAGTAATACAAAGCACTGGTCCTCTAACATCCAATGCTTGTCAGTTAAGATGAGAAACGTGTGAGCTTCGTGAACAATGTAGTTCTTTTTAGCTGAAAAGTGACTGTGCTTACCTGAAAGGAAGTCTTGCTTGTTGGAAGACACAGAGCCTGGGATTTAACTCCATTTATGAAGGGAAACACACAACACAGTTCTCATCCATGGATCACACTCTCCTTTAGAGCAAGAAGCACGCTCTTGCTTTCTAGAGTCTCTAATACAGCAGGAAACGTGAGTGTGCTGAGAACCAAAGAACGGTAATTCTTACACATACGGACCATATCTAGTCCAACTCTGCTTCTGAAACTGATACAAAGCACTGGTAGTCTAATATCTGATGCTTGTCAGTTAAGATGAGAAACGTGTGAGCTTCCTGAACAATGTAGTTCGCTTGAGCTGAAAAGTGACTGCCCTTACCTGAAATGAAGTCTTGCTTGTAGGAAGACAGAGAGTCTGGGATTTAACTCCATTTCTGAAGGGAAACACACAACGCAGTTCTCATCCATGGATCACACTCTGCTTTAGAGCAAGAAGCACGCTCTTGGTTTCTAGAGTCTCTAATACAGCAGGAATGGTGAGTGTGCTGATCACCAAAGAACGGTGTTTCTTAAACATACAGACCATATAGAGTCCAACTCTGCTTCTGAAACTGATACAAAGCACTGGTAGTCTAATATCTGATGCTTGTCAGTTAAGATGAGAAACGTGTGAGCTTCCTGAACAATGTAGTTCGCTTGAGCTGAAAAGTGACTGCCCTTACCTGAAATGAAGTCTTGCTTGTAGGAAGACAGAGAGTCTGGGATTTAACTCCATTTCTGAAGGGAAACACACAACACAGTTCTCATCCATGGATCACACTCTGCTTTAGAGCAAGAAGCACGCTCTTGGTTTCTAGAGTCTCTAATACAGCAGGAATGGTGAGTGTGCTGATCACCAAAGAACGGTGTTTCTTAAACATACAGACCATATAGAGTCCAACTCTGCTTCTGAAACTGATACAAAGCACTGGTTGTCTAACATCTGATGCTTGTCAGTTAACATGAGAAACATGTTAGCTTCCTGAATGATGTAGTTCGCTTGAGCTGAAAAGTGACTGCCCTTACCTGAAACGAAGTCTTGGTTGTAAGAAGACACAGAGCCTGGGATTTAACTCCAGTTCTGAAGTGAAACACGCAGCAGAGTTCTCATCCATTGATCACACTCTGCTTTAGAGCAAGAAGCAAGCTCTAGCTTTCTAGAGTCTCTAAGACAGCATGAAAGGTGAGTGTGCTGAGAACAAAAGAATGGTGTTTCCTACACATACGGACCATATCTAGTCCAACTCTGCTTCTGAAACTGATACAAAGCAATGGTCGTCTAAGATCCCATGCTTGTCAGTTAAGATGAGAAACGTGTGAGCTTCCTGAACCATGTAGTTCGTTGGAGCTGAAAAGTGACTGCCCTTACCTGAAACGAAGTCTTGCTTGTAGGAAGACACAGAGCCTGGGATTTAACTCTATTTATGAAGGGAAACACACAACACAGTTCTCATCCATGGATCACACTCTGCTTTAGAGCAAGAAGCACGCTCTTGCTTTCTAGAGTCTCTAATACAGCAGGAAACGTGAGTGTGCTCAGAAGAAAAGAACCGTGTTTCCTATATATACGGACCATATCTACTTCAACTCTGCTTGAAATTGATGCAAACAAAGGTCCTCTAACATACAATGCTTGTCAGTGAAGATGAGAAACGTGTGAGCTTTGTGAACGATGTAGTTCGTTTGAGGTGAAAGTAAATGCCCTTACTTGAAATGACGTCTTCCTTGTAGTAAGACTCAGAGCCTGGGATTTAACTCCAGTTCTGAAGTGAAACACACAGCAGAGTTCTCATCCATTGATCACACTCTGCTTTAGAGCAAGAAGCAAGTTCTTGCTTTCTAGAGTCTCTAAGACAGCATGAAAGGTGAGTGTGTTGAGAACCAAAGAATGGTGTTTCCTACACATACGGACCATATCTAGTCCAACTCTACTTCTGAAACTGATACAAAGCAATGGTCGTCTAACATCCCATGCTTGTCAGTTAAGATGAGAAACGTGTGGGCTTCCTGAACGATGTAGTTCGTTTGAGCTGAAAAGTGACTGCCCTTACATGAAATTAAGTCTTGCTTGTAGGAAGACACAGAGCCTGGGATTTAACTCCATTTCTGAAGGGAAACACACAACACAGTTTTCATCTATGGATCACACTCTGCTTTAGAGCAAGAAGCACGCTCTTGCTTTCTAAGTCTCTAAGACAGCAGGAAACATGAGTGTGATGAGAACAAAAGGACGGTGTTTCCTATATATACGGACCATATCTAGTTCAACTCTGCTTGAAATTGATTCAAAGCAAAGGTCCTCTAACATCCAATGCTTGTCAGTTAAGATGAGAAACGTGTGAGCTTCGTGAACTATGTAGTTCTTTTGAGCTGTAAAGTAACTGCCCTTACCTGAAACGAAGTCTTGCTTGTAGGAGACTCAGAGCCAGGGATGTAACTCCATCTCTGAAGAGAAACACACAACAGAGTTCTCATCCGTTGATCACACTCAGCTCAAGAGCAAGAAGCACGTTCTGGCTTTCTATAATATCCAAGACAGCAGGAAACTTGAGTGTGCTGAGAAAAAATGAACGGTGTTTCCTACACATACGGATCATATCTAGTCCAACTCTGCTTCTGAAACTGATACAAAGCACTGGTCGTCTAACATCCGATGCTTGTCAGTTAAGATGAGAAACGTGTGAGCTTCCTGAACGATGTAGTTCGTTTGAGCTGAAAAGTGACTGCCCTTACCTGAAACGAAGTCTTCCTTGTAGGAAGACTCAGAGCCTGGGATTTAACTCCAGTTCTGAAGTGAAACACACAGCAGAGTTCTCATCCACTGATCACACTCTGCTTTAGAGCAAGAAGCAAGCTCTAGCTTTCTAGAGTCTCTAAGACAGCATGAAAGGTTAGTGTGCTGAGAACAAAAGAATGGTGTTTCCTACACATACGGACCATATCTAGTCCAACTCTGCTTCTGAAACTGATACAAAGCAATGGTCGTCTAACCTCCCATGCTTGTCAGTTAAGATGAGAAACGTGTGAGCTTCCTGAACGATGTAGTTCGTTTGAGCTGAAAAGTGACTGCCCTTACCTGAAACGAAGTCTTGCTTGTAGGAAGACACAGAGCCTGGGATTTAACTCCATTTTTGAAGGGAAACACACAACAGAGTTTTCATCTATGGATCACACTCTGCTTTAGAGCAAGAAGCACGCTCTTGCTTTCTAGTGTCTCTAAGTCGGCAGGAAACATGAGTGTGATGAGAACAAAAGAACGGTGTTTCCTATACATACGGACCATATGTAGTTCAACTCTGCTTGAAATTGATGCAAAGCAAAGGTCCTCTAACATCCAATGCTTCTCAGTTAAGATGATAAACGTGTGAGCTTCAAGAACGATGTAGTTCGTTTGAGCTGAAAAGTGACTGCCCTTACCTGAAAGGAAGTCTTCCTTGTAGGAAGACTCAGAGCCTGGTATTCAACTCCAGTTCTGAAGTGAAACAAACTGCAGAGTTCTCATCCATTGATCACACTCTGATTTAGAGCAAGAAGCAAGCTCTAGCTTTCTAGAGTCTCTAAGACAGCATGAAACGTGAGTGTGCTGAGAAGAAAAGAATGGTGTTTCCTACACATACAGATCATATCTAGTCCAACACTGCTTCTGAAACTGACACAAAGCACTGGTCGTCTAACATCCGATGCTTGTCAGTTATGATGAGAAACGTGTGAGCTTCCTGAACGATGTATTTCGTTTGAGCTGAAAAGTGACTGCCCTTATCTTAAAAGAAGTCTTGCTTGTAGGAAGACACAGAGCATGGGATTTAACTCCACTTCTGAACGGAAACACACAACACAGTTCTCATCCATGGATCACTCTCTGCTTTAGAGCAAGGAGCACGCTCTTGCTTTCTAGAGTCTCTAAGACAGCAGGAAACATGAGTGTACTGAGAAACAAAGAACGGTGTTTCTTACACATACGGACCATATCTAGTCCAACTCTGCTTCTGAAACTGATACAAAGCACTGGTCGTCTAACATTCGATGCTTGTCAGTTAAGATGAGAAACGTGTGAGCTTCCTGAATGATGTAGTTCTCATGAGCTGAAAAGTGACTGCCCTTACCTGAAACGAAATCTTGATTTTAGGAAGACTCAGACACAGGATTTAAATCCATTTCTGATGTGAAACACACAACAGACTTCTCATTCATTGATCACACTCTGCATTAGAGCAAGAAGCACGCTCTAGCTTTCTAGAGTCTCTAATACAGCAGGAAACGTGAGTGTGCTCAGAAGAAAAGAAATGTGTTTCCTATACATACGGACCATATCTAGTTCAACTCTGCTTGAAATTGATACAAAGCAAACGTCCTCTAACATCCAATGATTGTCAGTGAAGATGAGAAACGTGTGAGCTTTGGAAACGATATAGTTCGTTTGAGCTGAAAGTAACTGCCCTTACTTTAAAAGAAGTCTTCCTTGTAGGAAGACTCAGAGCCTGGGATTTAACTCCAGTTCTGAAGTGAAACACACAGCAGAGTTCTCATCCATTGATCACACTCTGCTTTAGAGCAAGAAGCAAGCTCTCGCTTTCTAGAGTCTCTTAAGACAGCAGGAAACATGAGTGTGCTGAGAACAAATGAACGGTGTTTCCTACACATACGGACCATATCTAGTCCAACTCTACTTCTGAAACTGATACAAAGCACTGGTCTCTAACATCCAATGCTTGTCAGTTAAGATGAGAAACGTGTGAGCTTCGTGAACTATGTAGTTCTTATGAGCTGTAAAGTAACTGCCCTTACCTGAAACGAAGTCTTGCTTGTAGGAGACTCAGAGCCAGGGATGTAACTCCATCTCTGAAGTGAAACACACAACAGAGTTCTCATCCGTTGATCACACTCTGTTTTAGAGCAAGAAGCACGTTCTAGCTTTCTATAATATCCAAGACAGCAGGAAACTTGAGTGTGCTGAGAACAAATGAACGGTGTTTCCTACACATACGGACCATATCTAGACCAACTCTGCTTCTGAAACTGATATAAAGCAATGGTCGTCTAACGTCCCATGCTTGTCAGTTAAGATGAGAAACGTGTGAGCTTCCTGAACGATGTAGTTCGTTTGAGCTGAAAAGTGACTGCCCTTACCTGAAACGAAGTCTTGCTTGTAGGAAGACACAGAGCCTTGGATTTAACTCCATTTCTGAAGGGAAACACACAAGAGAGTTTTCATCTATGGATCACACTCTGCTTTAGAGCAAGAAGCACGCTCTTGCTTTCTAGAGTCTCTAAGACGGCAGGAAACATGAGTGTGATGAGAACAAAAGAATGGTGTTTCCTATACATACGGACCATATCTAGTTCAACTCTGCTTGAAATTGATGCAAAGCAAAGGTCCTCTAACATCCAATGCTTCTCAGTTAAGATGATAAACGTGTGAGCTTCAAGAACGATGTAGTTCGTTTGAGCTGAAAAGTGACTGCCCTTACCTGAAAGGAAGTCTTCCTTGTAGGAAGACTCAGAGACTGGTATTCAACTCCAGTTCTGAAGTGAAACAAACTGCAGAGTTCTCATCCATTGATCACAGTCTGATTTAGAGCAAGAAGCAAGCTCTAGCTTTCTAGATTCTCTAAGACAGCATGAAACGTGCGTGTGCTGAGAAGAAAAGAATCATGTTTCCTACACATACAGATCATATCTAGTCCAACTCTGCTTCTGAAACTGATACAAAGCACTGGTCGTCTAACATCTGATCCCTGTCAGTTATGATGAGAAACGTGTGAGCTTCCTGAACGATGTAGTTCGTTTGAGCTGAAAAGTGACTGCCCTTATCTTAAAAGAAGTCTTGCTTGTAGGAAGACACAGAGCATGGGATTTAACTCCACTTCTGAACGGAAACACACAACACAGTTCTCATCCATGGATCACTCTCTGCTTTAGAGCCAGGAGGACGCTCTTGCTTTTGAGAGTCTCTAAGACAGCAGGAAAGATGAGTGTGATGAGAACAAAAGAACGGTGTTTCCTATACATACGGACCATATCTACTTCAACTCTGCTTGAAATTGATGCAAAGCTAAGGTCCTCTAACATCCAATGCTTGTCAGTTAAGATGAGAAACGTGTGAGCTTCGTGAACTATGTAGTTCTTTTGAGCTGTAAAGTAACTGCCCTTACCTGAAACGAAGTCTTGCTTGTAGGAGACTCAGAGCCAGGGATGTGACTCCATCTCTTAAGTGAAACACACAACAGAGTTCTCATCCGTTGATCACACTCTGCTTTAGAGCAAGAAGCACGTTCTAGCATTGTAAAATATCCAAGACAGCAGGAAACTTGAGTGTGCTGAGAACAAATGAACGGTGTTTCCTACACATACGGATCATATCTAGTCCCACTATGCTTCTGAAACTGATACAAAGCAATGGTCGTCTAACATCCCATGCTTGTCAGTTAAGATGAGAAACGTGTGAGCTTCAAGAACGATGTAGTTCGTTTGAGCTGAAAAGTGACTGCCCTTACCTCAAACGAAGTCTTGCTTGTAGGAAGACACAGAGCCTGGGATTTAACTCCATTTCTGAAGGGAAACAGACAACACAGTTCTCATCCATGGATCACACTTTGCTTTAGAGAAGGAATCACGCTCTTGCTTTCTAGAGGCTCTAATACAGCAGGAAACGTGAGTGTGCTCATAAGAAAAGAAATGTGTTTCCTATACATACGGACCATATCTAGTTCAACTCTGCTTGAAATTGATTCAAAACAAAGGTCCTCAATCATCCAATGTTTCCCAGTTAAAATGAGAAAAGTGTGACCATCGTGAACAATATAGTTCTTTTGAGCTGTAAAGTAACTGCCCTTACCTGAAACGAAGTCTTGCTTGTAGGAAGACTCAGAGCCAGGGATTTAACTCCATCTCTGAAGTGAAACACACAACAGAGTTCTCATCCGTTGACCACACTCTGCTTTAGAGCAAGAAGCAGGTTCAAGCTTTCTAAAATATCTAATACAGCAGGAAACGTGAGTGTACTGAGAACCAAAGAACGGTGTTTCTTACACATACAGACCATATCTAGTACAACTCTGCTTCTGAAACTGATACAAAGCACTGGTCGTCTAACATCCGATGCTTGTCAGTTAAGATGAGAAACCCGTGAGCTTCCTGAATGATGTAGTTCGCATGAGCTGAAAATTGACTGCCCTTACCTGAAATGAAGTCTTGCTTGTAGGAAGACACAGAGCCTGGGATTTAACTCCATCTCTGAAGTGAAACACACAACAGAGTTCTCATCCGTTGTTCACACTCTGCTTTAGAGCAAGAAGCAAGTTCTATCTTTCTAAATTATCTAAGACAGCACAAAACTTGAGTGTGCTGAGAACAAATGAACGGTGTTTCCTACACATACGGTCATATCTAGTCCAACTCTGCTTCTGAAACTGACACAAAGCAATGGTCCTCTAACATCCGATGCTTGTCAGTTAAGATGAGCAACGTGTGAGCTTCAAGAACGATGTAGTTCATTTGAACTGAAAAGTGACTGCCCTTACATCAAACGAAGTCTTGCTTGTAGGAAGACACAGAGCCTGGGATTTAACTCCATTTCTGAAGGGAAACAGACAATACAGTTCTTATCCATGGATCACACTCTGCATTAGAGCAAGAATCACGCTCTTGTTTTCTAGAGTCTCTAATACAGCAGGAAACGTGAGTGTGCTCATAAGAAAAGAACCGTGTTTCCTATACATACGGACCATATCTAGTTCAACTCTGCTTGAAATTGATTCAAAGCAAAGGTCCTCTATCATCCAATGTTTCTCAGTGAAGATGAGAAAAGTGTGACCATCGTGAACGATATTGTTCGTTTGAGCTGTAAAGTAAATGCCCTTACCTGAAACAAAATCTTGCTTTTAGGAAGACTCAGACCCAGGATTTAAATCCATTTCTGATGTAAAACACACAACAGAGTTCTCATTCATTGATCACACTCTGCATTAGAGCAAGAAGCACGCTCTAGCTTTCTAGAGTGTCTAAGAGAGCAATAAACTTGAGTGTGCTGAGAACAAATGAACGGTGTTTCCTACACATACGGACCATATCTAGTCCAACTCTGCTTGTGAAACTGATACAAAGTACTGGTCCTCTAACATCCAATGCTTGTCAGTTAAGATGAGAAACGTGTGAACTTCATGAACTATGTAGTTCTTTTGAGCTGTAAAGTAACTGCCCTTACCTGAAACGAAGTCTTGCTTGTAGGAAGACTCAGAGCCAGGGATTTAACTCCATCTCTGAAGTGAAACACACAACAGAGTTCTCATCCGTTGATCACCCTCTGCTTAAGAGCAAGAAGCACGTTCAAGCTTTCTAAAATATCTAAGACAGCAGGAAACTTGAGTGTGCTGAGAACAAATGAACGGTGTTTCCTACACATACGGATCATATCTAGTCCAACTCTGCTTCTGAAAGTAATACAAAGCACTGGTCCTCTAACATCCAATTCTTGTCAGTTAAGATGAGAAACGTGTGAGCTTCGTGAACAATGTAGTTCTTTTTACCTGAAAAGTGACTGTGCTTACCTGAAACGAAGTCTTGCTTGTTGGAAGACAGAGAGCCTGGGATTTAACTCTATTTATGAAGGGAAACACACAACAAAGTTCTCATCCATGGATCACACTCTGCTTTAGAGCAAGAAGCATGCTGTTGCTTCTAGAGTCTCAAATACAGCAGGAAACGTGAGTGTGCTGAGAACCAAAGCACGGTGTTTCTTACACATACGGACCATATCTAGTCCAACTCTGCTTCTGAAACTGATACAAAGCACTGGTAGTCTAACATCCCATGCTTGTCAGTTAAGATGAGAAACGTGTGAGCTTCCTGAAGAATGTAGTTCGCTTGAGCTGAAAATTGACTGCCCTTACCTGAAACGAAGTCTTGCTTGTAGGAAGACAGAGAGCCTGGGATTTAACTGCATTTCTGAAGGGAAACACACAACACAGTTCTCATCCATGGATCACACTCTGCATTAGAGCAAGAAGCACGCTCTTGCTTTCTAGAGTCTCTAATACAGCAGGAAACGTGAGTGTGCTCATAAGAAAAGAACCGTGTTTCCTATACATACGGACCATATCTAGTTCACCTCTGCTTAAATTGATTCAAAGCAAAGGTCCTCTATCATCCAATGCTTCTCAGTTAAGATGAGAAAAGTGTGACCATCGTGAACGATATAGTTCGTTTGAGCTGTAAAGTAAATGCCCTTACCTGAAACGAAATCTTGCTTTTAGGAAGACTCAGACACAGGATTTAAATCCATTTCTGATGTGAAACACACAACAGACTTCTCATTCATTGATCACACTCTGCATTAGAGCAAGAAGCATGCTCTAGCTTTCTAGAGTCTCTAAAACAGCAGGAAACGTGAGTGTGCTCAGAAGAAAAGAAATGTGTTTCCTATACATACGGACCATATCTAGTTCAACTCTGCTTGAAATTGTTACAAAGCAAACGTCCTCTAACATCCGATGATTGTCAGTGAAGATGAGAAACGTGTGAGCTTTGGAAACGATGTAGTTCGTTTGAGCTGAAAGTAACTGCCCTTAATTTAAAAGAAGTCTTCCTTGTAGGAAGACTCAGAGCCTGGGATTTAACTCCAGTTCTGAAGTGAAACACACAGGAGAGTTCTCATCCATTGATCACACTCTGCTTTAGAGCAAGAAGCAAGCTCTCTCTTTCTAGAGTCTCTAAGACAGCAGGAAACATGAGTGTGCTGAGAACAAATGAACGGTGTTTCCTACACATACGGACCATATCTAGTCCGACTCTACTTCTGAAACTGATACAAAGCACTGGTCCTCTAACATCCAATGCTTGTCAGTTAAGATGTGAAACGTGTGAGCTTTGTGAACTATGTATTTCTTTTGAGCTGTAAAGTAACTGCCCTTACCTGAAACGAAGTCTTGCTTGTAGGAAGACTCAGAGCCAGGGATTTAACTCCATCTCTGAAGTGAAACACACAACAGAGTTCTCATCCATTGATCACACTCTGCTTTAGAGCAAGAAGCAGGTTCTAGCTTTCTAAAATATCTAAGACAGCAGGAAACTTGAGTGTGCTGAGAACAAATGAACGGTGTTTCCTACACATACGGATCATATCTAGTCCAACACTGCTTCTGAAAGTAATACAAAGCACTGGTCCTCTAACATCCAATGCTTGTCAGTTAAGATGAGAAACGTGTGAGCTTCGTGAACAATGTAGTTCTTTTTAGCTGAAAAGTGACTGTGCTTACCTGAAACGAAGTCTTGCTTGTTGGAAGACACAGAGCCTGGGAATTAACTCTATTTATGAAGGGAAACACACAACACAGTTCTCATCCATGGATCACACTCTCCTTTAGAGCAAGAAGCACGCTGTTGCTTACTAGAGTCTCCAATACAGCAGGAAACATGAGTGTGCTGAGAATCAAAGAACGGTGTTTCTTACACATACGGACCATATCTAGTCCAACTCTGCTTCTGAAACTGATACAAAGCACTGGTTTTATAACATCCGATGCTTGTCAGTTAACATGAGAAAGGTGTTAGTTTCCTGAATGATGTAGTTCGCTTGATCTGAAAAGTGACTGCCCTTACCTAAAACAAAGTCTTGCTTGTAAGAAGACACAGAGCCTGGGATCTAACTCCATTTCTGAAGGGAAACATACAACACAGTTCTCATCCATGGATCACACTCTGCTTTAGAGCAAGAATCACGCTCTTGCTTTCTAGAGTCTCTAATACAGCAGGAAACGTGAGAGTGCTCATAAGAAAAGAAATGTGTTTCCTATACATATGGACCATATCTAGTTCAACTCTGCTTGAAATTGATTCAAAGCAAAGGTCCTCTATCATCCAATGTTTCTCAGTTAAAATGAGAAAAGTGTGACCATCATGAACGATATAGTTCTTTTGAGCTGTAAAGTAACTGCCCTTAACTGAAACGAAGTCTTCATTGTAGGAAGACTCAGAGTCAGGGATTTAACTCCATCTCTGAAGTGAAACACACAACAGAGTTCTCATCCGTTGATCACACTCTGCTTTAGAGCAAGAAGCAAGTTCTAGCTTTCTAAAATATCTAAGACAGCACAAAACTTGAGTGTGCTGAGAACAAATGAACGGTGTTTCCTACACATACGGTCATATCTAGTCCAACTCTGCTTCTGAAACTGACACAAAGCAATGGTCCTCTAACATCCGATGCTTGTCAGTTAAGATGAGCAACGTGTGAGCTTCAAGAACGATGTAGTTCATTTGAACTGAAAAGTGACTGCCCTTACATCAAACGAAGTCTTGCTTGTAGGAAGACACAGAGCCTGGGATTTAACTCCATTTCTGAAGGGAAACAGACAATACAGTTCTTATCCATGGATCACACTCTGCATTAGAGCAAGAATCACGCTCTTGTTTTCTAGAGTCTCTAATACAGCAGGAAACGTGAGTGTGCTCATAAGAAAAGAACCGTGTTTCCTATACATACGGACCATATCTAGTTCAACTCTGCTTGAAATTGATTCAAAGCAAAGGTCCTCTATCATCCAATGTTTCTCAGTGAAGATGAGAAAAGTGTGACCATCGTGAACGATATTGTTCGTTTGAGCTGTAAAGTAAATGCCCTTACCTGAAACAAAATCTTGCTTTTAGGAAGACTCAGACCCAGGATTTAAATCCATTTCTGATGTAAAACACACAACAGAGTTCTCATTCATTGATCACACTCTGCATTAGAGCAAGAAGCACGCTCTAGCTTTCTAGAGTGTCTAAGAGAGCAATAAACTTGAGTGTGCTGAGAACAAATGAACGGTGTTTCCTACACATACGGACCATATCTAGTCCAACTCTGCTTGTGAAACTGATACAAAGCACTGGTCCTCTAACATCCAATGCTTGTCAGTTAAGATGAGAAACGTGTGAGCTTCGTGAACTATGTAGTTCTTTTGAGCTGTAAAGTAACTGCCCTTACCTGAAACGAAGTCTTGCTTGTAGGAAGACTCAGAGCCAGGGATTTAACTCCATCTCTGAAGTGAAACACACAACAGAGTTCTCATCCGTTGATCACCCTCTGCTTAAGAGCAAGAAGCACGTTCAAGCTTTCTAAAATATCTAAGACAGCAGGAAACTTGAGTGTGCTGAGAACAAATGAACGGTGTTTCCTACACATACGGATCATATCTAGTCCAACTCTGCTTTGAAAGTAATACAAAGCACTGGTCCTCTAACATCCAATTCTTGTCAGTTAAGATGAGAAACGTGTGAGCTTCGTGAACAATGTAGTTCTTTTTACCTGAAAAGTGACTGTGCTTACCTGAAACGAAGTCTTGCTTGTTGGAAGACAGAGAGCCTGGGATTTAACTCTATTTATGAAGGGAAACACACAACACAGTTCTCATCCATGGATCACACTCTGCTTTAGAGCAAGAAGCATGCTGTTGCTTCTAGAGTCTCAAATACAGCAGGAAACGTGAGTGTGCTGAGAACCAAAGCACGGTGTTTCTTACACATACGGACCATATCTAGTCCAACTCTGCTTCTGAAACTGATACAAAGCACTGGTAGTCTAACATCCCATGCTTGTCAGTTAAGATGAGAAACGTGTGAGCTTCCTGAAGAATGTAGTTCGCTTGAGCTGAAAAGTGACTGCCCTTACCTGAAACGAAGTCTTGCTTGTAGGAAGACAGAGAGCCTGGGATTTAACTGCATTTCTGAAGGGAAACACACAACACAGTTCTCATCCATGGATCACACTCTGCATTAGAGCAAGAAGCACGCTCTTGCTTTCTAGAGTCTCTAATACAGTAGGAAACGTGAGTGTGCTCATAAGAAAAGAACCGTGTTTCCTATACATACGGACCATATCTAGTTCACCTCTGCTTAAATTGATTCAAAGCAAAGGTCCTCTATCATCCAATGCTTCTCAGTTAAGATGAGAAAAGTGTGACCATCGTGAACGATATAGTTCGTTTGAGCTGTAAAGTAAATGCCCTTACCTGAAACGAAATCTTGCTTTTAGGAAGACTCAGACACAGGATTTAAATCCATTTCTGATGTGAAACACACAACAGACTTCTCATTCATTGATCACACTCTGCATTAGAGCAAGAAGCATGCTCTAGCTTTCTAGAGTCTCTAAAACAGCAGGAAACGTGAGTGTGCTCAGAAGAAAAGAAATGTGCTTCCTATACATACGGACCATATCTAGTTCAACTCTGCTTGAAATTGTTACAAAGCAAACGTCCTCTAACATCCGATGATTGTCAGTGAAGATGAGAAACGTGTGAGCTTTGGAAACGATGTAGTTCGTTTGAGCTGAAAGTAACTGCCCTTAATTTAAAAGAAGTCTTCCTTGTAGGAAGACTCAGAGCCTGGGATTTAACTCCAGTTCTGAAGTGAAACACACAGCAGAGTTCTCATCCATTGATCACACTCTGCTTTAGAGCAAGAAGCAAGCTCTCTCTTTCTAGAGTCTCTAAGACAGCAGGAAACATGAGTGTGCTGAGAACAAATGAACGGTGTTTCCTACACATACGGACCATATCTAGTCCGACTCTACTTCTGAAACTGATACAAAGCACTGGTCCTCTAACATCCAATGCTTGTCAGTTAAGATGTGAAACGTGTGAGCTTTGTGAACTATGTATTTCTTTTGAGCTGTAAAGTAACTGCCCTTACCTGAAACGAAGTCTTGCTTGTAGGAAGACTCAGAGCCAGGGATTTAACTCCATCTCTGAAGTGAAACACACAACAGAGTTCTCATCCATTGATCACACTCTGCTTTAGAGCAAGAAGCAGGTTCTAGCTTTCTAAAATATCTAAGACAGCAGGAAACTTGAGTGTGCTGAGAACAAATGAACGGTGTTTCCTACACATACAGATCATATCTAGTCCAACACTGCTTCTGAAAGTAATACAAAGCACTGGTCCTCTAACATCCAATGCTTGTCAGTTAAGATGAGAAACGTGTGAGCTTCGTGAACAATGTAGTTCTTTTTAGCTGAAAAGTGACTGTGCTTACCTGAAACGAAGTCTTGCTTGTTGGAAGACACAGAGCCTGGGATTTAACTCTATTTATGAAGGGAAACACACAACACAGTTCTCATCCATGGATCACACTCTCCTTTAGAGCAAGAAGCACGCTGTTGCTTACTAGAGTCTCTAATACAGCAGGAAACATGAGTGTGCTGAGAATCAAAGAACGGTGTTTCTTACACATACGGACCATATCTAGTCCAACTCTGCTTCTGAAACTGATACAAAGCACTGGTCGTCTAATATTCGATGCTTGTCAGTTAAGATGAGAAACGTGTGAGCTTCCTGAATGATGTAGTTCGCATGAGCTGAAAAGTGACTGCCCATACCTTAAAAGAAGTCTTGCTTGTAGGAAGACACAGAGCATGGGATTTAACTCCACTTCTGAACGGAAACACACAACAGAGTTCTCATCCGTTGATCACACTCTGCTTTAGAGCAAGAAGCACGTTCTAGCTTTCTATAATATCCAAGACAGCAGGAAACTTGAGTGTGCTGAGAACAAATGAACGGTGTTTCCTACACATACGGATCATATCTAGTCCCACTCTGCTTCTGAAACTGATACAAAGCACTGGTCGCCTAACATCCGATGCTTGTCAGTTAAGATGAGAAACGTGTGAGCTTCCTGAACGATGTAGTCCGTTTGAGCTGAAAAGTGACTGCCCTTACCTGAAACAAAGTCTTCCTTATAGGACGACTCAGAGCCTGGGATTTAACTCCAGTTCTGAAGTGAAACACACAGCAGAGTTCTCATCCATTGATCACACTCTGCTTTAGAGCAAGAAGCAAGCTCTAGCTTTCTAGAGTCTCTAAGACAGCATGAAAGGTTAGTGTGCTGAGAACAAAAGAATGGTGTTTCCTACACATACGGACCATATCTAGTCCAACTCTGCTTCTGAAACTGATACAAAGCAATGGTCGTCTAACATCCCATGCTTGACAGTTAAGATGAGAAACGTGTGAGCTTCCTGAACGATGTTGTTCGTTTGAGCTGAAAAGTGACTGACCTTACCTGAAACGAAGTCTTGCTTGTAGGAAGACACAGAGCCTGGGATTTAACTCCATTTCTGAAGGGAAACACACAACACAGTTTTCATCTATGGATCACACTCTGCTTTAGAGCAAGAAGCACGCTCTTGCTTTCTAGAGTCTCTAAGACGGCAGGAAACATGAGTGTGATGAGAACAAAAGAACGGTGTTTCCTATACATACGGACCATATCTAGTTCAACTCTGCTTGAAATTGATGCAACGCAAAGGTCCTCTAACATCCAATGCTTCTCAGTTAAGATGATAAACGTGTGAGCTTCAATAACGATGTAGTTCGTTTGAGCTGAAAAGTGACTGCCCTTACCTGAAAGGAAGTCTTCCTTGTAGGAAGACTCAGAGCCTGGTATTCAACTCCAGTTCTGAAGTGAAACACACTGCAGAGTTCTCATCCATTGATCACACTCTGATTTAGAGCAAGAAGCAAGCTCTAGCTTTCTAGAGTCTCTAAGAGAGCATGAAACGTGAGTGTGCTGAGAACAAAAGAATGGTGTTTCCTACACATACAGATCATATCTAGTCCAACTCTGCTTCTGAAACTGATACAAAGCACTGGTCGTCCAACATCCGATGCTTGTCAGTTATGATGAGAAACGTGTGAGCTTCCTGAACGATGTAGTTCGTTTGAGCTGAAAAGTGACTGCCCGTACCTTAAGAGAAGTCTTGCTTGTAGGAAGACACAGAGCATGGGATTTAACTCCACTTCTGAACGGAAACACACAACAGAGTTCTCATCCGTTGATCACACTCTGCTTTAGAGCAAGAAGCACGTTCTAGCTTTCTATAATATCCAAGACAGCAGGAAACTTGAGTGTGCTGAGAACAAATGAACGGTGTTTCCTACACATACGGATCATATCTAGTCCCACTCTGCTTCTGAAACTGATACAAAGCACTGGTCGTCTAACATCCGATGCTTGTCAGTTAAGATGAGAAACGTGTGAGCTTCCTGAACGATGTAGTCCGTTTGAGCTGAAAAGTGACTGCCCTTACCTGAAACAAAGTCTTCCTTATAGGAAGACTCAGAGCCTGGGATTTAACTCCAGTTCTGAAGTGAAACACACAGCAGAGTTCTCATCCATTGATCACACTCTGCTTTAGAGCAAGAAGCAAGCTCTAGCTTTCTAGAGTCTCTAAGACAGCATGAAAGGTTAGTGTGCTGAGAACAAAAGAATGGTGTTTCCTACACATACGGACCATATCTAGTCCAACTCTGCTTCTGAAACTGATACAAAGCAATGGTCGTCTGACATCCCATGCTTGTCAGTTAAGATGAGAAACGTGTGAGCTTCCTGAACGATGTAGTTCGTTTGAGCTGAAAAGTGACTGACCTTACCTGAAACGAAGTCTTGCTTGTAGGAAGACACAGAGCCTGGGATTTAACTCCATTTCTGAAGGGAAACACACAACACAGTTTTCATCTATGGATCACACTCTGCTTTAGAGCAAGAAGCACGCTCTTGCTTTCTAGAGTCTCTAAGACGGCAGGAAACATGAGTGTGATGAGAACAAAAGAACGGTGTTTCCTATACATACGGACCATATCTAGTTCAACTCTGCTTGAAATTGATGCAAAGCAAAGGTCCTGTAACATCCAATGTTTCTCAGTTAAGATGATAAACGTGTGAGCTTCAAGAACTATGTAGTTCGTTTGAGCTGAAAAGTGACTGCCCTTACCTGAAAGGAAGTCTTCCTTGTAGGAAGACTCAGAGCCTGGTATTCAACTCCAGTTCTGAAGTGAAACACACTGCAGAGTTCTCATCCATTGATCACACTCTGATTTAGAGCAAGAAGCAAGCTGTAGCTTTCTAGAGTCTCTAAGACAGCATGAAAGGTGAGTGTGCTGAGAACAAAAGAATGGTGTTTCCTACACATACGGACCATATCTTGTCCAACTCTGCTTCTGAAACTGATACAAAGCAATGGTCGTCTAAGATCCCATGCTTGTCAGTTAAGATGAGAAACGTGTGAGCTTCCTGAACCATGTAGTTCGTTGGAGACGAAAAGTGACTGCCCTTACCTGAAATGAAGTCTTGCTTGTTGGAAGACACAGAGCCTGGGATTTAACTCTATTTATGAAGGGAAACACACAACACAGTTCTCATCCGTTGATCACACTCTGCTTTAGAGCAAGAAGCACGTTCTAGCTTTCTAAAATATCTAAGACAGCAGGAAACTTGAGTGTGCTGAGAACAAATGAACGGTGTTTCCTACACATACGGATCATATCTAGTCCAACTCTGCTTCTGAAAGTAATACAAAGCACTGGTCCTCTAACATCCAATGCGTGTCAGTTAAGATGAGAAACGTGTGAGCTTCGTGAACAATGTAGTTCTTTTTAGCTGAAAAGTGACTGTGCTTACCTGAAAGGAAGTCTTGCTTGTTGGAAGACACAGAGCCTGGGATTTAACTCCATTTATGAAGGGAAACACACAACACAGTTCTCATCCATGGATCACACTCTCCTTTAGAGCAAGAAGCACGCTCTTGCTTTCTAGAGTCTCTAATACAGCAGGAAACGTGAGTGTGCTGAGAACCAAAGAACGGTGATTCTTAAACATACGGACCATATCTAGTCCAACTCTGCTTCTGAAACTGATACAAAGCACTGGTAGTCTAATATCTGATGCTTGTCAGTTAAGATGAGAAACGTGTGAGCTTCCTGAACAATGTAGTTCGCTTGAGCTGAAAAGTGACTGTCCTTACCTGAAATGAAGTCTTGCTTGTAGGAAGACAGAGAGTCTGGGATTTAACTCCATTTCTGAAGGGAAACACACAACGCAGTTCTCATCCATGGATCACACTCTGCTTTAGAGCAAGAAGCACGCTCTTGCTTTCTAGAGTCTCTAATACAGCAGGAATGGTGAGTGTGCTGAGAACCAAAGAACGGTGTTTCTTAAATATACAGACCATATAGAGTCCAACTCTGCTTCTGAAACTGATACAAAGCACTGGTTGTCTAACATCTGATGCTTGTCAGTTAACATGAGAAACATGTTAGCTTCCTGAGTGATGTAGTTCGCTTGAGCTGAAAAGTGACTGCCCTTACCAGAAACGAAGTCTTGGTTGTAAGAAGATACAGAGCCTGGGATTTAACTCCATTTATGAAGGGAAACACACAAAACAGTTCTCATCCATGGATCACACTCTGATTTAGAGCAAGAAGCACGCTCTTGCTTTCTAGAGTCTCTAATACAGCAGGAAACGTGAGTGTGCTCAGAAGAAAAGAACCGTGTTTCCTATACATACGGACCATATCTAGTCCAACTCTGCTTCTGAAACTGATACAAAGCAATGGTCGTCTAAGATCCCATGCTTGTCAGTTAAGATGAGAAACATGTGAGCTTCCTGAACCATGTAGTTCGTTGGAGCTGAAAAGTGACTGCCCTTACCTGAAACGAAATCTTCCTTGTAGGAAGACTCAGATCCTGGGATTTAACTCCAGTTCTGAAGTGAAACACGCAGCAGAGTTCTCATCCATTGATCACACTCTGCTTTAGAGCAAGAAGCAAGCTCTAGCTTTCTAGAGTCTCTAAGACAGCATGAAAGGTGAGTGTGCTGAGAACAAAAGAATGGTGTTTCCTACACATACGGACCATATCTAGTCCAACTCTGCTTCTGAAACTGATACAAAGCAATGGTCGTCTAAGATCCCATGCTTGTCAGTTAAGATGAGAAACTTGTGAGCTTCCTGAACCATGTAGTTCGTTGGAGCTGAAAAGTGACTGCCCTTACCTGAAACGAAGTCTTGCTTGTAGGAAGACACAGAGCCTGGGATTTAACTCTATTTATGAAGGGAAACACACAACACAGTTCTCATCCATGGATCACACTCTGCTTTAGAGCAAGAAGCACGCTCTTGCTTTCTAGAGTCTCTAATACAGCAGGAAACGTGAGTGTGCTCAGAAGAAAAGAACCGTGTTTCCAATATATACGGACCATATCTACTTCAACTCTGCTTGAAGTTGATGCAAACAAAGGTCCTCTAACATACAATGCTTGTCAGTGAAGATGAGAAACGTGTGAGCTTTGTGAACGATGTAGTTCGTTTGAGGTGAAAGTAAATGCCCTTACTTGAAATGACGTCTTCCTTGTAGTAAGACTCAGAGCCTGGGATTTAACTCCAGTTCTGAAGTGAAACACACAGCAGAGTTCTCATCCATTGATCACACTCTGCTTTAGAGCAAGAAGCAAGCTCTAGCTTTCTAGAGCCTCTAAGACAGCATGAAAGGTGAGTGTGCTGAGAACAAAAGAATGGTGTTTCCTACACATACGGATCATATCTAGTCAAACTCTGCTTCTGAAACTGATACAAAGCAATGGTCGTCTAACATCCCATGCTTGTCAGTTAAGATGAGAAATGTGTGAGCTTCCTGAACGATGTAGTTCGTTTGAGCTGAAAAGTGACTGCCCTTACCTGAAACGAAGTCTTGCTTGTAGGAAGACTCAGAGCCTGGGATTTAACTCCAGTTCTGAAGTGAAACACACAGCAGAGTTCTCATCCATTGATCACACTCTGCTTTAGAGCAAGAAGCAAGTTCTTGCTTTCTAGAGTCTCTAAGACAGCATGAAAGGTGAGTGTGTTGAGAACAAAAGAATGTTGTTTCCTACACATACGGACCATATCTAGTCCAACTCTACTTCTGAAACTGATACAAAGCAATGGTCGTCTAACATCCCATGCTTGTCAGTTAAGATGAGAAACGTGTGGGCTTCCTGAACGATGTAGTTCGTTTGAGCTGAAAAGTGACTGCCCTTATCTTAAAAGAAGTCTTGCTTGTAGGAAGACACAGAGCATGGGATTTAACTCCACTTCTGAACGGAAACACACAACACAGTTCTCATCCATGGATCACTCTCTGCTTCAGAGCAAGAAGCACGCTCTTGCTTTTGAGAGTCTCTAAGACAGCAGGAAAGATGAGTGTGATGAGAACAAAAGAACGGTGTTTCCTATACATACGGACCATATCTAGTTCAACTCTGCTTGAAATTGATGCAAAGCTAAGGTCCTCTAACATCCAATGCTTGTCAGTTAAGATGAGAAACGTGTGAGCTTCGTGAACTATGTAGTTCTTTTGAGCTGTAAAGTAACTGCCCTTACCTGAAACGAAGTCTTGCTTGTAGGAAGACTCAGAGCCTGGGATTTAACTCCATTTCAAAGTGAAACACACAACAGAGTTCTCATCCGTTGATCACACTCTGCTTTAGAGCAAGAAGCACGTTCTTGCTTTCTAGAATCTCTAAGACTGCAGGAAACGTGAGTGTGCTGAGAACAAATGAACGGTGTTTCCTACACATACGGACCATATCTAGTCCAACTCTGCTTCTGAAACTGATACAAAGCACTGGTCCTCTTACATCCAATGCTTGTCAGTTAAGATGAGAAACGTGTGAGCTTCGTGAACTATGTAGTTCTTTTGAGCTGTAAAGTAACTGCCCTTATCTGAAACGAAGTCTTGCTTGTAGGAGACTCAGAGTCAGGGATTTAACTCCATCTCTGAAGTGAAACACACAACAGAGTTCTCATCCGTTGTTCACACTCTGCTTAAGAGCAAGAAGCAAGTTCTAGCTTTCTAAAATATCTAAGACAGCACAAAACTTGAGTGTGCTGAGAACAAATGAACGGTGTTTCCTACACATACGGTCATATCTAGTCCAACTCTGCTTCTGAAACTGACACAAAGCAATGGTCCTCTAACATCCGATGCTTGTCAGTTAAGATGAGAAACGTGTGAGCTTCAAGAACGATGTAGTTCATTTGAACTGAAAAGTGACTGCCCTTACATCAAACGAAGTCTTGCTTGTAGGAAGACACAGAGCCTGGGATTTAACTCCATTTCTGAAGGGAAACAGACAATACAGTTCTTATCCATGGATCACACTCTGCATTAGAGCAAGAATCACGCTCTTGTTTTCTAGAGTCTCTAATACAGCAGGAACGTGAGTGTGCTCATAAGAAAAGAACCGTGTTTCCTATACATACGGACCATATCTAGTCCAACTCTGCTTCTGAAACTGATACAAAGCACTGGTCCTCTAACATCCAATGCTTGTCAGTTAAGATGAGAAACGTGTGAGCTTCGGGAACGATGCAGTTTGTTTGAGCTGTAAAGTAACTGCCCTTACCTGAAACGAAGTCTTGCTTGTAGGAAGACTCAGAGCCAGGGATTTAACTCCATGTCTGAAGTGAAACACACAACAGAGTTCTCATCCGTTGATCACCCTCTGCTTAAGAGCAAGAAGCACGTTCAAGCTTTCTAAAATATCTAAGACAGCAGGAAACTTGAGTGTGCTGAGAACAAATGAACGGTGTTTCCTACACATACGGATCATATCTAGTCCAACTCTGCTTCTGAAAGTAATACAAAGCACTGGTCCTCTAACATCCAATTCTTGTCAGTTAAGATGAAAAACGTGTGAGCTTCATGGACAATGTAGTTCTTTTTACCTGAAAAGTGACTGCGCTTACCTGAAACGAAGTCTTGCTTGTTGGAAGACACAGAGCCTGGGATTTAACTCTATTTATGAAGGGAAACACACAACACAGTTCTCATCCATGGATCACACTCTCCTTTAGAGCAAGAAGCACGCTGTTGCTTACTAGAGTCTCCAATACAGCAGGAAACATGAGTGTGCTGAGAACCAAAGAACGGTGTTTCTTACACATACGGACCATATCTAGTGCAACTCTGCTTCTGAAACTGATACAAAGCAATGGTCGTCTAATGTCCCATGCTTGTCAGTTAAGATGAGAAACGTGTGAGCTTCCTGAACGATGTAGTTTGTTTGAGCTGAAAAGTGACTGCCCTTACCTGAAACGAAGTCTTGCTTGTAGGAAGACACAGAGCCTGGGATTTAACTCCATTTCTGAAGGGAAACACACAAGAGAGTTTTCATCTATGGATCACACTCTGCTTTAGAGCAAGAAGCACGCTCTTGCTTTCTAGTGTCTCTAAGACGGCAGGAAACATGAGTGTGATGAGAACAAAAGAATGGTGTTTCCTATACATACGGACCATATCTAGTTCAACTCTGCTTGAAATTGATGCAAAGCAAAGGTCCTCTAACATCCAATGCTTCTCAGTTAAGATGATAAACGTGTGAGCTTCAAGAACGATGTAGTTCGTTTGAGCTAAAAAGTGACTGCCCTTACCTGAAATGAAGTCTTCCTTGTAGAAGACTCAGAGACTGGTATTCAACTCCAGTTCTGAATTGAAACAAACTGCAGAGTTCTCATCCATTGATCACAGTCTGATTTAGAGCAAGAAGCAAGCTCTAGCTTTCTAGATTCTCTAAGACAGCATGAAACGTGAGTGTGCTGAGAAGAAAAGAATCATGTTTCCTACACATACAGATCATATCTAGTCCAACTCTGCTTCTGAAACTGATACAAAGCACTGGTCGTCTAACATCCGATCCCTGTCAGTTATAATGAGAAACGTGTGAGCTTCCTGAACGATGTAGTTCGTTTGAGCTGAAAAGTGACTGCCCTTATCTTAAAAGAAGTCTTGCTTGTAGGAAGACACAGAGCATGGGATTTAACTCCACTTCTGAACGGAAACACACAACACAGTTCTCATCCATGGATCACTCTCTGCTTCAGAGCAAGAAGCACGCTCTTGCTTTTGAGAGTCTCTAAGACAGCAGGAAAGATGAGTGTGATGAGAACAAAAGAACGGTGTTTCCTATACATACGGACCATATCTAGTTCAACTCTGCTTGAAATTGATGCAAAGCTAAGGTCCTCTAACATCCAATGCTTGTCAGTTAAGATGAGAAACGTGTGAGCTTCGTGAACTATGTAGTTCTTTTGAGCTGTAAAGTAACTGCCCTTACCTGAAACGAAGTCTTGCTTGTAGGAAGACTCAGAGCCTGGGATTTAACTCCATTTCAAAGTGAAACACACAACAGAGTTCTCATCCGTTGATCACACTCTGCTTTAGAGCAAGAAGCACGTTCTTGCTTTCTAGAATCTCTAAGACTGCAGGAAACGTGAGTGTGCTGAGAACAAATGAACGGTGTTTCCTACACATACGGACCATATCTAGTCCAACTCTGCTTCTGAAACTGATACAAAGCACTGGTCCTCTAACATCCAATGCTTGTCAGTTAAGATGAGAAACGTGTGAGCTTCGTGAACTATGTAGTTCTTTTGAGCTGTAAAGTAACTGCCCTTACCTGAAACGAAGTCTTGCTTGTAGGAGACTCAGAGTCAGGGATTTAACTCCATCTCTGAAGTGAAACACACAACAGAGTTCTCATCCGTTGTTCACACTCTGCTTAAGAGCAAGAAGCAAGTTCTAGCTTTCTAAAATATCTAAGACAGCACAAAACTTGAGTGTGCTGAGAACAAATGAACGGTGTTTCCTACACATACGGTCATATCTAGTCCAACTCTGCTTCTGAAACTGACACAAAGCAATGGTCCTCTAACATCCGATGCTTGTCAGTTAAGATGAGAAACGTGTGAGCTTCAAGAACGATGTAGTTCATTTGAACTGAAAAGTGACTGCCCTTACATCAAACGAAGTCTTGCTTGTAGGAAGACACAGAGCCTGGGATTTAACTCCATTTCTGAAGGGAAACAGACAATACAGTTCTTATCCATGGATCACACTCTGCATTAGAGCAAGAATCACGCTCTTGTTTTCTAGAGTCTCTAATACAGCAGGAACGTGAGTGTGCTCATAAGAAAAGAACCGTGTTTCCTATACATACGGACCATATCTAGTCCAACTCTGCTTCTGAAACTGATACAAAGCACTGGTCCTCTAACATCCAATGCTTGTCAGTTAAGATGAGAAACGTGTGAGCTTCGGGAACGATGCAGTTTGTTTGAGCTGTAAAGTAACTGCCCTTACCTGAAACGAAGTCTTGCTTGTAGGAAGACTCAGAGCCAGGGATTTAACTCCATATCTGAAGTGAAACACACAACAGAGTTCTCATCCGTTGATCACCCTCTGCTTAAGAGCAAGAAGCACGTTCAAGCTTTCTAAAATATCTAAGACAGCAGGAAACTTGAGTGTGCTGAGAACAAATGAACGGTGTTTCCTACACATACGGATCATATCTAGTCCAACTCTGCTTCTGAAAGTAATACAAAGCACTGGTCCTCTAACATCCAATTCTTGTCAGTTAAGATGAAAAACGTGTGAGCTTCGTGAACAATGTAGTTCTTTTTACCTGAAAAGTGACTGCGCTTACCTGAAACGAAGTCTTGCTTGTTGGAAGACACAGAGCCTGGGATTTAACTCTATTTATGAAGGGAAACACACAACACAGTTCTCATCCATGGATCACACTCTCCTTTAGAGCAAGAAGCACGCTGTTGCTTACTAGAGTCTCCAATACAGCAGGAAACATGAGTGTGCTGAGAACCAAAGAACGGTGTTTCTTACACATACGGACCATATCTAGTCCAACTCTGCTTCTGAAACTGATACAAATCACTGGTTTTATAACATCCGATGCTTGTCAGTTAACATGAGAAAGGTGTTAGTTTCCTGAATGATGTAGTTCGCTTGATCTGAAAAGTGACTGCCCTTACCTAAAACGAAGTCTTGCTTGTAAGAAGACACAGAGCCTGGGATCTAACTCCATTTCTGAAGGGAAACATACAACACAGTTCTCATCCATGGATCACACTCTGCTTTAGAGCTAGAATCACGCTCTTGCTTTCTAGAGTCTCTAATACAGCAGGAAACGTGAGTGTGCTCATAAGAAAAGAAATGTGTTTCCTATACATATGGACCATATCTAGTTCAACTCTGCTTGAAATTGATTCAAAGCAAAGGTCCTCTATCATCCAATGTTTCTCAGTTAAAATGAGAAAAGTGTGACCATCGTGAACGATATAGTTCTTTTGAGCTGTAAAGTAACTGCCCATACCTGAAACGAAGTCTTGCTTGTAGGAAGACTCAGAGCCTGGGATTTAACTCCATCTCTGAAGTGAAACACACAACTGAGTCCTCATCCGTTGACCACACTCTGCTTTAGAGCAAGAGGCAGGTTCAAGCTTTCTAAAATATCTAAGACAGCAGGAAACTTTAGTGTGCTGAGAACAAATGAACGGTGTTTCCTACACATACGGTCATATCTAGTCCAACTCTGCTTCTGAAACTGACACAAAGCAATGGTCCTCTAACATCCGATGCTTGTCAGTTAAGATGAGAAACGTGTGAGCTTCAAGAACGATGTAGTTCGTTTGAACTGAAAAGTGACTGCCCTTACCTCAAACGAAGTCTTGCTTGTAGGAAGACACAGATCCTGGGATTTAATTCCATTTCTGAAGGGAAACAGACAACACAGTTCTCATTCATGGATCACACCCTGCTTTAGAGCAAGAAGCACGCTCTTGCTTTCTAGATACTCTAATACAGCAGGAAACGTGAGTGTCCTCATAAGAAAAGAACCGTGTTTCCGATACATACGGACCATATCTATTTCACCTCTGCTTAAATTGATTTAAAGCAAAGGTCCTCTATCATCCAATGCTTCTCAGTTTAGATGAGAAAAGTGTGACCATCGTGAACGATATAGTTCGTTTGAGCTGTAAAGTAAATACCCTTACCTGAAACGAAATCTTGATTTTAGGAAGACTCAGACCCAGGATTTAAATCCATTTCTGATGTGAAACACACAACAGACTTCTCATTCATTGATCACACTCTGCATTAGAGCAAGAAGCACGCTCTAGCTTTCTAGAGTCTCTAAGACAGCAGGAAAGATGAGTGTGATGAGAACAAAAGAACGGTGTTTCCTATACATACGGACCATATCTAGTTCAACTCTGCTTGAAATTGATACAAAGCAAAAGTCCTCTAACATCCAATGATTGTCAGTGAAGATGATAAACGTGTGAGCTTTGGAAACGATGTAGTTTGTTTGAGCTGAAAGTAACTGCCCTTACTTTAAAAGAAGTCTTCCTTGTAGGAAGACTCAGAGCCTGGGATTTAACTCCAGTTCTGAAGTGAAACACACAGCAGAGTTCTCATCCATTGATCACACTCTGCTTTAGAGCAAGAAGCAAGCTCTCGCTTTCTAGAGTCTCTTAAGACAGTAGGAAACATGAGTGTGATGAGAACAAATGAACGGTGTTTCCTACACATACGGACCATATCTAGTCCAACTCTACTTCTGAAACTGATACAAAGCACTGGTCTCTAACATCCAATGCTTGTCAGTTAATAAGAGAAACGTGTGAGCTTCGTGAACTATGTAGTTCTTTTGAGCTGTAAAGTAACTGCCCTTACCTGAAACGAAGTCTTGCTTGTAGGAGACTCAGAGCCAGGGATGTAACTCCATCTCTGAAGTGAAACACACAACAGAGTTCTCATCCGTTGATCACACTCTGTTTTAGAGCAAGAAGCACGTTCTAGCTTTCTATAATATCCAAGACAGCAGGAAACTTGAGTGTGCTGAGAACAAATGAACGGTGTTTCCTACACATACGGATCATATCTAGTCCAACTCTGCTTCTGAAACTGATACAAAGCACTGGTCCTCTAACATCCGATGCTTGTCAGTTAAGATGAGAAACATGTGAGCCTCCTGAACGATGTAGTTCGTTTGAGCTGAAACGTGACTGCCCTTACCTGAAACGAAGTCTTCCTTGTAGGAAGACTCAGAGCCTGGGATTTAACTCCAGTTCTGAAGTGAAACACACAGCAGAGTTCTCATCCATTGATCACACTCTGCTTTAGAGCAAGAAGCAAGCTCTAGCTTTCTAGAGTCTCTAAGACAGCATGAAAGGTTAGTGTGCTGAGAACAAAAGAATGGTGTTTCCTACACATACGGACAATATCTAGTCCAACTCTGCTTCTGAAACTGATACAAAGCATTGGTCGTCTAACATCCCATGCTTGTCAGTTAAGATGAGAAACATGTGAGCTTCCTGAACGATGTAGTTCGTTTGAGCTGAAAAGTGACTGCCCTTACCTGAAACGAAGTCTTGCTTGTAGGAAGACACAGAGCCTGGGATTTAACTCCATTTCTGAAGGGAAACACACAACAGAGTTTTCATCTATGGATCACACTCTGCTTTAGAGCAAGAAGCACGCTCTTGCTTTCTAGTGTCTCTAAGACGGCAGGAAACATGAGTGTGATGAGAACAAAAGAACGGTGTTTCCTATACATACAGACCATATCTAGTTCAACTCTGCTTGAAATTGATGCAAAGCAAAGGTCCTCTAACATCCAATGCTTCTCAGTTAAGATGATAAACGTGTGAGCTTCAATAACGATGTAGTTCCTTTGAGCTGAAAAGTGACTGCCCTTACCTGAAAGGAAGTCTTTCTTGTAGGAAGACTCAGAGACTGGTATTCAACTCCAGTTCTGAAGTGAAACAAACTGCAGAGTTCTCATCCAGTGATCACAGTCTGATTTAGAGCAAGAAGCAAGCTCTAGCTTTCTAGATTCTCTAAGACAGCATGAAACGTGAGTGTGCTGAGAAGAAAAGAATGGTGTTTCCTACACATACAGATCATATCTAGTCCAACTCTGCTTCTGAAACTGATACAAAGCACTGGTCGTCTAACATCCGATCCTTGTCAGTTATGATGAGAAACGTGTGAGCTTCCTGAATGATGTAGTTCGTTTGAGCTGAAAAGTGACTGCCCTTATCTTAACAGAAGTCTTGCTTGTAGGAAGACACAGAGCATGGGATTTAACTCCACTTCTGAACGGAAACACACAACACAGTTCTCATCCATGGATCACTCTCTTCTTTAGAGCAAGAAGCACGCTCTTGCTTTTGAAAGTCTCTAAGACAGCAGGAAACATGAGTGTGATGAGAACAAAAGAACGGTGTTTCCTATACATACGGACCATATCTAGTTCAACTCTGCTTGAAATTTATGCAAAGCAAAGGTCCTCTAACATCCAATGCTTGTCAGTTAAGATGAGAAACGTGTGAGCTTCGTGAACTATGTAGTTCTTTTGAGCTGTAAAGTAACTGCCCTTACCTGAAACGAAGTCTTGCTTGTAGGAGACACAGAGCCAGGGATGTGACTCCATCTCTTAAGTGAAACACACAACAGAGTTCTCATCCGTTGATCACACTCTACTTTAGAGAAAGAAGCACGTTCTAGCTTTCTAAAATATCCAATACAGCAGGAAACTTGAGTGTGCTGAGAACAAATGAACGGTGTTTCCTACACATACGGATCACATCTAGTCCAACTCTGCTTCTGAAAGTAATACAAAGCACTGGTCCTCTAACATCCAATGCTTGTCAGTTAAGATGAGAAACATGTGAGCTTCCTGAATGATTTAGTTCGTTTGAGATGTAAAGTAACTTCCCATACCTGAAACGAAGTCTTCCTTGTAGGAAGACTCAGAGCCTGGTATTTAACTCCATTTCTGAAGTGAAAAACAGAACAGAGTTCTCTTCCATTGATCACACTCTGCTTTAGAGCAAGAAGCACGCTCTTGCTTTCTAGAGTCTCTAATACAGCAGGAAACGTGAGTGTACTGAGAACCAAAGAACGGTGTGTCTTACACATACGGACCATATCTAGTCCAACTCTGCTTCTGAAACTGATACAAAGCACTGGTCGTCTAACATCCCATGCTTGTCAGTTAAGATGAGAAACGTGTGAGCTTTCTGAATGATGTAGTTCGCATGAGCTGAAAAGTGACTGCCCTTACCTGAAATGAAGTCTTGCTTGTAGGAAGACACAGAGCCTGGGATTTAACTCCATTTCTGCAGGGAAACACACAACACAGTTCTCATCCATGGATCACACTCTGCTTTAGAGCAAGAAGCACGTTCTTGCTTTCTAGAGTCTCTAAGACTGCAGGAAACGTGAGTGTGCTGAGAACAAATGAACGGTGTTTCCTACACATACGGACCATATCTAGTCCAACTCTGCTTCTAAAACTGATACAAAGCACTGGTCCTCTAACATCCAATGCTTGTCAGTTAAGATGAGATACGTGTGAGCTTCGTGAACTATGTAGTTCTTTTGAGCTGTAAAGTAACTGCCCTTACCTGAAACGAAGTCTTGCTTGTAGGAGACTCAGAGTCAGGGATTTAATTCCATCTCTGAAGTGAAACACACAACAGAGTTCTCATCCGTCGTTCACACTGTGCTTTAGAGCAAGAATCACGCTCTTGTTTTCTAAAATATCTAAGACAGCACAAAACTTGAGTGTGCTGAGAACAAATGAACGGTGTTTCCTACACATACGGTCATATCTAGTCCAACTCTGCTTCTGAAACTGACACAAAGCAATGGTCCTCTAACATCCGATGCTTGTCAGTTAAGATGAGAAACGTGTGAGCTTCAAGAACAATGTAGTTCGTTTGAACTGAAAAGTGACTGCCCTTACCTCAAACGAAGTCTTGCTTGTAGGAAGACACAGAGCCTGGGATTTAACTCCATTTCTGAAGGGAAACAGACAACACAGTTCTTATCCATGGATCATACTCTGCTTTAGAGCAAGAATCACGCTCTTGTTTTCTAGAGTCTCTAATACAGCAGGAAACGTGAGTGTGCTCATAAGAAAAGAACCGTGTTTCCTATACATACGGACCATATCTAGTTCAACTCTGCTTGAAATTGATTCAAAGCAAAGGTCCTCTATCATCCAATGTTTCTCAGTGAAGATGAGAAAAGTGTGACCATCGTGAACGATATTGTTCGTTTGAGCTGTAAAGTAAATGCCCTTACCTGAAATGAAATCTTGCTTTTAGGAAGACTCAGACCCAGGATTTAAATCCATTTCTGATGTGAAACACACAACAGAGTTCTCATTCATTGATCACACTCTGCATTAGATCAAGAAGCACGCTCTAGCTTTCTAGAGTGTCTAAGCGAGCAAGAAACTTGAGTGTGCTGAGAACAAATGAACGGTGTTTGCTACACATACGGATCATATCTAGTCCAACTCTGCTTTTGAAACTGATACAAAGCACTGGTCTTCTAACATCCAATGCTTGTCAGTTAAGATGAGAAACGTGTGAGCTTCATGAACTTTCTAGTTCTTTTGAGCTGTAAAGTAACTGCCCTTACCTGAAACGAAGTCTTGCTTGTAGGAAGACTCAGAGCCAGGGATTTAACTCCATCTCTGAAGTGAAACACACAACAGAGTTCTCATCCGTTGATCACCCTCTGCTTAAGAGCAAGAAGCACGTTCAAGCTTTCTAAAATATCTAAGACAGCAGGAAACTTGAGTGTGCTGAGAACAAATGAACGGTGTTTCCTACACATACGGATCATATCTAGTCCAAATCTGCTTCTGAAAGTAATACAAAGCACTGGTCCTCTAACATCCAATTCTTGTCAGTTAAGATGAGAAACGTGTGAGCTTCGTGAACAATGTAGTTCTTTTTACCTGAAAAGTGACTGCGCTTACCTGAAACGAAGTCTTGCTTGTTGGAAGACAGAGAGCCTGGGATTTAACTCTATTTATGAAGGGAAACACACAACACAGTTCTCATCCATGGATCACACTCTGCTTTAGAGCAATAAGCATGCTGTTGCTTCTAGAGTCTCAAATACAGCAGGAAACGTGAGTGTGCTGAGAACCAATGCACGGTGTTTCTTACACATACGGACCATATCTAGTCCAACTCTGCTTCTGAAACTGATACAAAGCACTGGTAGTCTAACATCCCATGCTTGTCAGTTAAGATGAGAAACGTGTGAGCATCCTGAAGAATGTAGTTTTCTTGAGCTGAAAAGTGACTGCCCGTACCTGAAACGAAGTCTTGCTTGTAGGATGACAGAGAGCCTGGGATTTAACTGCATTTCTGAAGGGAACCACACAACACAGTTCTCATCCATGGATCACACTCTGCATTAGAGCAAGAAGCACGCTCTTGCTTTCTAGAGTCTCTAATACTGCAGGAAACATGAGTGTGCTCATAAGAAAAGAACCGTGTTTCCTATACATACGGACCATATCTAGTTCACCTCTGCTTAAATTGATTCAAAGCAAAGGTCCTCTATCATCCAATGCTTCTCAGTTAAGATGAGAAAAGTGTGACCATCGTGAACGATATAGTTCGTTTGAGCTGTAAAGTAAATGCCCTTACCTGAAACGAAATCTTGCTTTTAGGAAGACTCAGACACAGGATTTAAATCCATTTCTGATGTTAAACACACAACAGACTTCTCATTCATTGATCACACTCTGCATTAGAGCAAGAAGCATGCTCTAGCTTTCTAGAGTCTCTAATACAGCAGGAAACGTGAGTGTGCTCAGAAGAAAAGAAATGTGTTTCCTATACATACGGACCATATCTAGTTCAACTCTGCTTGAAATTGATACAAAGCAAACGTCCTCTAACATCCGATGATTGTCAGTGAAGATGAGAAACGTGTGAGCTTTGGAAACGATGTAGTTCGTTTGAGCTGAAAGTAACTGCCCTTACTTTAAAAGAAGTCTTCCTTGTAGGAAGACTCAAAGCCTGGGATTTAACTCCAGTTCTGAAGTGAAACACACAGCAGAGTTCTCATCCATTGATCACACTCTGCTTTAGAGCAAGAAGCAAGCTCTCTCTTTCTAGAGTCTCTAAGACAGCAGGAAACATGAGTGTGCTGAGAACAAATGAACGGTGTTTCCTACACATACGGACCATATCTAGTCCGACTCTACTTCTGAAACTGATACAAAGCACTGGGCCTCTAACATCCAATGCTTGTCAGTTAAGATGAGAAACGTGTGAGCTTTGTGAACTATGTATTTCTTTTGAGCTGTAAAGTAACTGCCCTTACCTGAAACGAAGTCTTGCTTGTAGGAAGACTCAGAGCCAGGGATTTAACTCCATCTCTGAAGTGAAACACACAACGGAGTTCTCATCCATTGATCACACTCTGCTTTAGAGCAAGAAGAAGGTTCTAGCTTTCTAAAATATCTAAGGCAGTAGGAAACTTGAGTGTGCTGAGAACAAATGAACGGTGTTTCCTACACATACGGATCATATCTAGTCCAACACTGCTTCTGAAAGTAATACAAAGCACTGGTCCTCTAACATCCAATGCTTGTCAGTTAAGATGAGAAACGTGTGAGCTTCGTGAACTATGTAGTTCTTTTGAGCTGTAAAGTAACTGCCCTTACCTGAAACGAAGTCTTGCTTGTAGGAAGACTCAGAGCCAGGGATTTAACTCCATCTCTGAAGTGAAACACACAACAGAGTTCTCATCCGTTGATCACCCTCTGCTTAAGAGTAAGAAGCACGTTCAAGCTTTCTAAAATATCTAAGACAGCAGGAAACTTGAGTGTGCTGAGAACAAATGAACGGTGTTTCCTACACATACGGATCATATCTAGTCCAACTCTGCTTCTGAAAGTAATACAAAGCCCTGGACCTCTAACATCCAATTCTTGTCAGTTAAGATGAGAAACGTGTGAGCTTCGTGAACAATGTAGTTCTTTTTACCTGAAAAGTGACTGCGCTTACCTGAAATGAAGTCTTGCTTGTTGGTAGACAGAGAGCCTGGGATTTGACTCTATTTATGAAGGGAAACACACAACACAGTTCTCATCCATGGATCACACTCTGCTTTAGAGCAAGAAGCATGCTGTTGCTTCTAGAGTCTCAAATACAGCAGGAAACGTGAGTGTGCTGAGAACCAAAGCACGGTGTTTCTTACACATACGGACGATATCTATTCCAACTCTGCTTCTGAAACTGATACAAAGCACTGGTAGTCTAACATCCCATACTTGTCAGTTAAGATGAGAAACGTGTGACCTTCCTGAAGAATGTAGTTCTCTTGTGCTGAAAAGTGACTGCCCGTACCTGAAACGAAGTCTTGCTTGTAGGAAGACAGAGAGCCTGGGATTTAACTGCATTTCTGAAGGGAAACACACAACACAGTTCTCATCCATTGATCACACTCTGCATTAGAGCAAGAAGCACGCTCTTGCATTCTAGAGTCTCTAATACAGCAGGAAACGTGAGTGTGCTCATAAGAAAAGAACCGTGTTTCCTATACATACGGACCATATCTAGTTCACCTCTGCTTAAATTGATTCAAAGCAAAGGTCCTCTATCATCCAATGCTTCTCAGTTAAGATGAGAAAAGTGTGACCATCGTGAACGATATAGTTCGTTTGAGCTGTAAAGTAAATGCCCTTACCTGAAACGAAATCTTGCTTTTAGGAAGACTCAGACACAGGATTTAAATCCATTTCTGATGTGAAACACACAACAGACTTCTCATTCATTGATCACACTCTGCATTAGAGCAAGAAGCATGCTCTAGCTTTCTAGAGTCTCTAATACAGCAGGAAACGTGAGTGTGCTCAGAAGAAAAGAAATGTGTTTCCTATACATACGGACCATATCTAGTTCAACTCTGCTTGAAATTGATACAAAGCAAACGTCCTCTAACATCTGATGATTGTCAGTGAAGATGAGAAACGTGTGAGCTTTGGAAACGATGTAGTTCGTTTGAGCTGAAAGTAACTGCCCTTACTTTAAAAGAAGTCTACCTTGTAGGAAGACTCAGAGCCTGGGATTTAACTCCAGTTCTGAAGTGAAACACACAGCAGAGATCTCATCCATTGATCACACTCTGCTTTAGAGCAAGAAGCAAGCTCTCTCTTTCTAGAGTCTCTAAGACAGCAGGAAACATGAGTGTGCTGAGAACAAATGAACGGTGTTTCCTACACATACGGACCATATCTAGTCCGAGTCTACTTTTGAAACTGATACAAAGCACTGGTCCTCTAACATCCAATGCTTGTCAGTTAAGATGAGAAACGTGTGAGCTTCGTGAACTATGTATTTCTTTTGAGCTGTAAAGTAACTGCCCTTACCTGAAACGAAGTCTTGCTTGTAGGAAGACTCAGAGCCAGGGATTTAACTCCATCTCTGAAGTGAAACACACAACAGAGTTCTCATCCATTGATCACACTCTGCTTTAGAGCAAGAAGCAGGTTCTAGCTTTCTAAAATATCTAAGACAGCAGGAAACTTGAGTGTGCTGAGAACAAATGAACGGTGTTTCCTACACCTACGGATCATATCTAGTCCAACACTGCTTCTGAAAGTAATACAAAGCACTGGTCCTCTAACATCCAATGCTTGCCAGTTAAGATGAGAAACGTGTGAGCTTCGTGAACAATGTAGTTCTTTTTAGCTGAAAAGTGACTGTGCTTACCTGAAACGAAGTCTTGCTTGTTGGAAGACACAGAGCCTGGGATTTAACTCTATTTATGAAGGGAAACACACAACACAGTTCTCATCCATGGATCACACTCTCCTTTAGAGCATGAAGCACGCTGTTGCTTACTAGAGTCTCTAATACAGCAGGAAACATGAGTGTGCTGAGAACCAAAGAACGGTGTTTCTTACACATACGGACCATATCTAGTCCAACTCTGCTTCTGAAATTGATACAAAACACTGGTTTTATATCATCCGATGCTTGTCAGTTAACATGAGAAAGGTGTTAGTTTCCTGAATGATGTAGTTCGCTTGATCTGAAAAGTGACTGCCCTTACCTAAAACGAAGTCTTGCTTGTAAGAAGACACAGAGCCTGGGATCTAACTCCATTTCTGAAGGGAAACACACAACACAGTTGTCATCCATGGATCACAGTCTGCTGTAGAGCAAGAAGCACGTTCTTGCTTTCTAAAGTCTCTAATACAGCAGGAAACGTGAGTGTGCTCATAAGAAAAGAACCGTGTTTCCTATACATAGGGACCATATCTAGTTCAACTCTGCTTGAAATTGATTCAAAGCAAAGGTCCTCTATCATCCAATGTTTCTCAGTTAAGATGAGAAAAGTGTGACCATCGTGAACAATATAGTTCGTTTGAGCTGTAAAGTAAATGTCCTTACCTGAAACGAAATCTTGCTTTTAGGAAGACTCAGACCCAGGATTTAAATCCATTTCTGATTTGAAAAACACAACAGAGTTCTCATTCATTGATCACACTCTGCATTAGAGCAAGAAGCACGCTCTTGCTTTCTATAGTGTCTAAGAGAGCAAGAAACTTGAGTGTGATGAGAACAAATGAACGGTGTTTCCTACACATACGGATCATATCTAGTCCAACTCTGCTTCTGAAACTGATACAAAGCATTGGTCCTCTAACATCCAATGCTTGTCAGTTAAGATGAGAAACGTTTGAGCTTCGTGAACGATATAGTTTGTTTGAGCTGTAAAGTAAATACCGTTACCTGAAACGTAATCTTGCTTGTAGTTAGACTCAGAGCCAGGGATTAAACTCCATTTCTGAAGTGAAACACACAGCAGAGTTCTCATCAACTGCACACACTCTGCTTTAGAGCAAGAAGTACGCTCTTTCTTTCTAGAGTCTCTAATACAGCAGGAATGGTGAGTGTGCTGAGAACAAATGAACGGTGTTTCCTACACATACCGACCATATCTAGTCCAACTCTGCTTCTGAAACTGATACAAACCCCTGGTGTTATAACATCCGATGCTTGTCAGTTAACATGAGAAACGTGTTAGTTTCCTGAATGATGTAGTTCGCTTGATCTGAAAAGTGACTGCCCTTACCTAAAACGAAGTCTTGCTTGTAAGAAGACACAGAGCCTGGGATTTAAGTCCATTTCTGAAGGGAAACACACAACACAGTTCTCATCCATGGATCACACTCTGCTTTAGAGCAAGAAGCACGTTCTTGCTTTCTAGAGTCTCTAAGACTGCAGGAAACGTGAGAGTGCTGAGAACAAATGAACGGTGTTTCCTACACATATGGACCATATCTAGTCCAACTCTGCTTCTGAAACTGATACAAAGCACTGGTCCTCTAACATCCAATGCTTGTCAGTTAAGATGAGAAACGTGTGAGCTTCGTGAACTATGTAGTTCTTTTGAGCTGTAAAATAACTGCCCTTACATGAAACGAAGTCTTGCTTGTAGGAGACTCAGAATCAGGGATTTAACTCCATCTCTGAAGTGAAACACACAACAGAGTTCTCATCTGTTGTTCACACTCCGCTTTAGAGCAAGAAGCAGGTTCTAGCTTTCTAAAATATCTAAGACAGCAGGAAACTTGAGTGTGCTGAGAACAAATGAACCGTGTTTCCTACACATACGGTCATATCTAGTCCAACTCTGGTTCTGAAACTGATACAAAGCACTGGTCGTCTAACATCCAATGCTTGTCAGTTAAGATGAGAAACGTGTGAGCTTCAAGAACGATGTAGTTCGTTTGAACTGAAAAGTGACTGCCCTTACCTCAAACGAAGTCTTGCTTGTAGGAAGACACAGAGCCTGGGATTTAACTCCATTTCTGAAGGGAAACAGACAACACAGTTCTCATCCATGGATCACACTCTGCATTAGAGCAAGAAGCACGCTCTTGCTTTCTAGAGTCTCTAATACAGCAGGAAACGTGAGTGTGCTCAGAAGAAAAGAAATGGGTTTCCTATACATACGGACCATATCTAGTTCAACTCTGCTTGAAATTGATACAAACCAAACATCCTCTAACATCCAATGATTGTCAGTAAAGATGAGAAACGTGTGATCTTGGTGAACAATATAGTTTGTTTGAGCTGTAAAGTAAATGCCCATACCTGAAACGTAATCTTGCTTGTAGTTAGACTCAGAGCTAGGGATTAAACTCCATTTCTGAAGTGAAACACACAGCAGAGTTCTCATCAACTGCACACACTCTGCTTTAGAGCAAGAAGCACGCTCTTGCTTTCTAGAGTCTCTAATACAGCAGGAAACGTGAGTGTGCTTATAAGAAAAGAACCGTGTTTCCTATACATACAGATCATATCTAGTTCACCTCTGCTTGAAATTGATTCAGAGCAAAGGTCCTCTAACATCCAATGATTCTCAGTTAAGATGAGAAACGTGTGATCTTCGTGAACGGTATAGTTCATTTGTGCTGTAAAGTAAATGCCCTTACCTGAAACGAAGTCTTGCTTGTGGGAAGGTTCAGACCCAGGTATGTAAATCCATTTCAGATGTGAAACACACAACAGAGTTCTCATTCATTGATCACACTCTGCATTAGAGCAAGAAGTACGCTCTAGCATTCTAGAGTCTCTAAGACAGCAAGAAACATGTGTGTGCTGAGAACAAATGAACGGTGTTTCCTACACATACGGATCATATCAAGTCCAAATCTGCTTCTGAAACTGATACCAAGCACTGGTCCTCTAACTTCCAATGCTTGTCAGTTAAGATGAGAAACGTGTGAGCTTCGTGAACGATATAGATGTCTTGATCTGTAAAGTAAATGCCTTTATCTGAAACGAATTCTTGCTTGTAGGAAGACACAGAGCCTGGGATTTAACTCCATTTCTGAAGGGAAACACACAACACAGTTTTCATCCATTTATATCACTCTGCTTTAGAGCAAGAAGCAAGCTCTAGCTTTCTAGAGTCTCTAAGACAGCATGAAAGTTGAGTGTCCTGAGAACAAAAGAATGGTGTTTCCTACACATACGGACCATATCTAGTCCAACTCTGCTTCTGAAACTGATACAAAGCAATGGTCGTCTAACATCCCATGCTTGTCAGTTAAGATGAGAAACGTGTGAGCTTCCTGAACGATGTGGTTCTTTTCAGCTGAAAAGTGACTGCCCTTACCTTAAACGAAGTCTTGCTTGTAGGAAGACACAGAGCCTGGGATTTAACTCCACTTCTGAACAGAAACACACAACACAGTTCTCATCCATGGATCACACTCTGCTTTAGAGCAGGAAGCACGCTCTTGCTTTCTCGAGTCTCTAAGACAGCAGGAAACATGAGTGTGATGAGAACAAAAGAACGGTGTTTCCTACACATACGGATCATATCTAGTCCAACTCTGCTTCTGAAACTGATACAAAGCACTGGTCGTCTAACATCCGATGCATGTCAGTTAAGATGAGAAACGTGTGAGCTTCCTGAACGATGTAGTTCGTTTGAGCTGAAAAGTGACTGCCCTTACCTGAAACGAAGTCTTCCTTGTAGGAAGACTCAGAACCTGGGATTTAACTCCAGTTCTGAAGTGAAACACACAGCAGAGTTCTCATCCATTGATCACACTCTGCTTTAGAGCAAGAAGCAAGCTCTAGCTTTCTAGAGTGTCTAAGAGAGCAAGAAACTTGAGTGTGATGAGAACTAATGAACGGTGTTTCCTACACATACGGATCATATCTAGTCCAACTCTGCTTCTGAAACTGATACAAAGCATTGGACCTCTAACATCCAATGCTTGTCAGTTAAGATGAGAAACGTTTGAGCTTCGTGAACGATATAGTTTGTTTGAGCTGTAAAGTAAATACCCTTACCTGAAACGTAATCTTGCTTGTAGTTAGACTCAGAGCCAGGGATTAAACTCCATTTCTGAAGTGAAACACACAGCAGAGTTCTCATCAACTGCACACACTCTGCTTTAGAGCAAGAAGTACGCTCTTTCTTTCTAGAGTCTCTAATACAGCAGGAATGGTGAGTGTGCTGAGAACAAATGAACGGTGTTTCCTACACATACCGACCATATCTAGTCCAACTCTGCTTCTGAAACTGATACAAACCACTGGTTTTATAACATCCGATGCTTGTCAGTTAACATGAGAAACGTGTTAGTTTCCTGAATGATGTAGTTCGCTTGATCTGAAAAGTGACTGCCCTTACCTAAAACGAAGTCTTGCTTGTAAGAAGACACAGAGCCTGGGATCTAACTCCATTTCTGAAGGCGAACAGACAACACTGTTCTCATCCATGTATCACACTCTGCTTTAGAGCAAGAATCACGCTCTTGCTTTCTAGAGTCTCTAATACAGCAGGAAACGTGAGTGTGCTCATAAGAAAAGAAATGTGTTTCCTATACATATGGACCATATCTAGTTCAACTCTGCTTGAAATTGTTCCAAAGCAAAGGTCCTCTATCATCCAATGTTTCTCACTTAAAATGAGAAAAGTGTGACCATCATGAACGATATAGTTCTTTTGAGCTGTAAAGTAACTGCCCTTACCTGAAACGAAGTCTTGCTTGTAGGAAGACTCAGAGCCAGGGATTTAACTCCATCTCTGAAGTGAAACACACAACAGAGTTCTCATCCGTTGACCACACTCTGCTTTAGAGCAAGAAGCAGGTTCAAGCTTTCTAAAATATCTAAGACAGCAGGAAACTTGAGTGTGCTGAGAACAAATGAACGGTGTTTCCTACACATACGGATCATATCTAGTCCAACTCTGCTTCTGAAAGTAATACAAAGCACTGGTGCTCTAACATCCAATGCTTGTCAGTTAAGATTAGAAACATGTGAGCTTCCTGAATGATTTAGTTCGTTTGAGCTGTAAAGTAACTTCCCTTACCTGAAACGAATTCTTGCTTTTAGGAAGTCTCAGAGCCTGGTATTTAACTCCATTTCTGAAGTGAAACACACAACAGAGTTCTCTTCCCTTGATCACACTCTGCTTTAGAGCAAGAAGCACGCTCTTGCTTTCTAGAGTCTCTAATACAGCAGGAAACGTGAGTGTATTGAGAACCAAAGAACGGTGTTTCTTACACATACGGACCATAACTAGTCCAACTCTGCTTCTGAAACTGATACAAAGCACTGGTCGTCTAACATCCGATGCTTGTCAGTTAAGATGAGAAACGTGTGAGCTTCCTGAATGATGTAGTTCGCATGAGCTGAAGAGTGACTGCCCTTACCTGAAATGAAGTCTTGCTTGTAGGAAGACACAGAGCCTGGGATTTAACTCCATTTCTGAAGGGAAACACACAACACAGTTCTCATCCATGGATCACACTCTGCATTAGAGCAAGGAGCACGCTCTTTCTTTCTAGAGTCTCTAATACAGCAGGAAACATGAGTGTGCTCATAAGAAAAGAACCGTGTTTCCTATACATACGGACCTTATCTAGTTCAACTCTGCTTGATATTGATTCAGAGCAAAGGTCCTCTAACATCCAATGCTTCTCAGTTAAGATGAGAAACGTGTGCGCTTTGTGAACGGTATAGTTCATTTGAGCTGTAAAGTAAATGCCCTTACCTGAAACGAAGTCTTGCTTGTAGGAAGAATCAGACCCAGGGATGTAAATCCATTTCTGATGTGAAACACACAACAGAGTTCTCATTCATTGATCACACTCTGCATTAGAGCAAGAAGCACGCTCTAGCTTCCTAGAGTCTCTAAGACAGCAGGAAACTTGAGTGTGCTGAGAACAAATGAACGGTGTTTCCTACACATGCGGATCATATCTAGTCCAACTCTCCTTCTGAAAGTAATACAAAGCACTGGTCCTCTAACATCCAATGCTTGTCAGTTAAGATGAGAAACGTGTGAGCTTCGTGAACAGTGTAGTTCTTTTTAGCTGAAAAGTGACTACGCTTACCTGAAACGAACTCTTGCTTGTTGGAAGAAACAGAGCCTGGGATTTAACTCTATTTATGAAGGGAAACACACAACACAGTTCTCATCCATGGATCACACTCTGCTTTAGAGCAAGAAGCACGCTCTTGCTTTCTAGAGTCTCTAATACGGCAGGAAACGTGAGTGTGCTCATAAGAAAAGAACGGTGTTTCCTATACATACGGACCATATCTAGTTCAACTCTGCTTGAAATTGATTCAAAGCAAAGGTCCTCTATCATCCAATGCTTCTCAGTTAAGGTGAGAAAAGTGTGACCATCGAAAACGATATAGTTCGTTTGAGCTGTAAAGTAAATGCCCTTACCTGAAATGAAATCTTGCTTTTAGGAAGACTCAGACCCAGGATTTAAATCCATTTCTGATGTGAAACACACAACAGACTTCTCATTCATTGATCACACTCTGAATTAGAGCAAGAAGCACACTCTAGCTTTCTAGAGTCTCAAAGAGAGCAAGAAACTTGAATGTGCTGACAATAAAAGAACGGTGTTTCCTACACATACGGATCATATCTAGTCCAACTCTGCTTCTGAAACTGATACAAAGCACTGGTCCTCTAACATCCAATGCTTGTCAGTTAAGATGAAAAACGTGTGAGGTTTGTGAACGATGTAGTTCGTTTGAGCTGTAAAGTAAATACCCTTACCTGAAACGTAATCTTGCTTGTAGTTAGACTCAGAGCCAGGGATAAACTCCATTTCTGAAGTGAAACACACAGCAGAGTTCTCATCAACTGCACACACTCTGCTTTAGAGCAAGAAGCACGCTCTTTCTTTCTAGAGTCTCTAATACAGCAGGAATGGTGAGTGTGCTGAGAACCAAAGAACGGTGTTTCTTACACATACAGACCATATCTAGTCCAACTCTGCTTCTGAAACTGATACAAAGCACTGGTTGTATAACATCCGATGCTTGTCAGTTAACATGAGAAACGTGTTAGTTTTCTGAATGATGTACTTCGCTTGAGCTGAAAAGTGACTGCCCTTACCTGAAACGAAGTCTTGATTGTAAGAAGACACAGAGCCTGGGATCTAACTCCATTTCTGAAGGGAAACACACAACAGAGTTCGCATCCATGGATCACACTCTGCTTTAGAGCAAGAAGCACGTTCTTGCTTTCTAGAGTCTCTAAGACAGCAGGAAACTTGAGTGTGCTGAGAACAAATGAAAGGAATTTCCTACACATACGGACCATATCTAGTCCAACTCTGCTTCTGAAACTGATACAAAGCACTGGTCCTCTAACATCCAATGCTTGTCAGTTAAGATGAGAAACGTGTGAGCTTCGTGAACTATGTAGTTCTTTTGAGCTGTAAAGTAACTGCCCTTACCTGAAACGAAGTCTTGGTTGTAGGAGACTCAGAGCCAGGGATTTAACTCCATCTCTGAGGTGAAACACACAACAGAGTTCTCATTCATTGATCACACTCTGCATTAGAGCAAAAAGCACGCTCTAGGTTTCTAGAGTCTCTAAGAGAGTTAGAAACTTGAGTGTGCTGAGAACAAATGACCGATATTTCCTACACATACGGATCATATCTAGTCCAACTCTGCTTCTGAAACTGATGCAAAGCACTGGTTGTCTAACATCCGATGCTTGTCAGTTAAGATGAGAAACGTGTGAGCTTCCTGAACGATGTAGTTCGTTTGAGCTGAAAAGTGACTGCCCTTACCTTAAACGAAATCTTGCCTGTAGGAAGACACAGAGCCTGGGATTTAACTCCATTTCTGAAGGGAAACACACAACACAGTTCTCATCTATGGATCACACTCTGCTTTAGAGCAAGAAGCACGCTCTTGCTTTCTAGAGTCTCTAAGATGGCAGGAAACATAAGTGTGATGAGAAGAAAAGAACCGTGTTTCCTATACATACAGACCATATCTAGTTCAACTCTGCTTGAAATTGATGCAAAGCAAAGGTCCTCTAACATCCAATGCTTCTCAGTTAAGATGACAAACGTGTGAGCTTCAAGAACGATGTAGTTCGTTTGAGCTGAAAAGTGACTGCTCTTACCTGAAAGGAAGTCTTCCTTGTAGGAAGACTCAGAGCCTGTGATTTAACTCCAGTTCTGAAGTGACACACACTGCAGAGTTCTCATCCATTGATCACACTCTGATTTAGAGCAATAAGCAAGCTCTAGCTTTCTAGAGTCTCTAAGACAGCATGAAACGTGAGTGTGCTGAGAAGGAAAGAATGGTGTTTCCTACACATACAGATCATATCTAGTCCAACTCTGCTTCTGAAACTGATACAAAGCACTGGTCGTCTAACATCCGATGCTTGTCCGTTAAGAGGAGAAACGTGTGAGCTTCCTGAACGAGGTAGTTCGTTTGAGCTGAAAAGTGACTGCCCTTACCTTAAAAGAAGTCTTGCTTGTAGGAAGACACAGAGCCTGGGATTTAACTCCACTTCTGAACGGAAATACACAACACAGTTCTCATCCATGGATCACACTCTGCTTTAGAGCAAGAAGCACGCTCTTGCTTTCTAGAGTCTCTAAGACGGCAGGAAACATGAGTGTGATGAGAACAAAAGAAAGGTGTTTCCTGTACATACGGACCATATCTAGTTCAACTCTGCTTGAAATTGATGCAATGCAAAGGTCCTCTAACATCCAATGCTTCTCAGTTAGGATGATAAACGTGTGAGCTTCAAGAACGATGTAGTTCGTTTGAGCTGAAAAGTGACTGCCCTTACCTGAAAGGAAGTCTTCCTTGTAGGAAGACTCAGAGCCTGGTATTCAACTCCAGTTCTGAAGTGAAACACACTGCAGAGTTCTCAACCATTGATCACACTCTGATTTAGAGCAAGAAGCAAGCTCTAGCTTTCTAGAGTCTCTAAGACAGCAAGAAAATTGAGTGTGCTGAGAACAAAGGAATGGTGTTTCTTACACATACGGACCATATCTAGTCCAACTCTGCTTCTGAAACTGATACAAAGCACTGGTCGTCTAATATCCGATGCTTGTCAGTTAAGATGGGAAACATGTGAGAATCCTGAATGATGTAGTTCGCTTGAGCTGAAAAGTGACTGCGCTTACCTGAAACGAAGTCTTGCTTGTAGGAATACGCAGAGCCTGGGATCTAACTCCATTTCTGAAGGGAAACACACAACACAGTTCTCATCCATGGATCACACTCTGCTTTAGAGCAAGAAGCACGATCTTGCTTTCTAGAGTCTCTAAGACGGAGGAAACATGAGTGTGATGAGAACAAAAGAACGGTGTTTCCTGTACATACGGACCATATCTAGTTCAACTCTGCTTGAAATTGATGCAATGCAAAGGTCCTCTAACATCCAATGCTTCTCAGTTAGGATGATAAACGTGTGAGCTTCAAGAACGATGTAGTTCGTTTGAGCTGAAAAGTGACTGCCCTTACCTGAAAGGAAGTCTTCCTTGTAGGAAGACTCAGAGCCTGGTATTCAACTCCAGTTCTAAAGTGAAACACACTGCAGAGTTCTCATCCATTGATCACACTCTGATTTAGAGCAAGAAGCAAGCTCTAGCTTTCTAGAGTCTCTAAGAGATCAAGAAACTTGAGTGTGCTGAGAACAAATGAACAGTGTTTCCTACACATACAGATCATATCTAGTCCAACTCTGCTTCTGAAACTGATACAAAGCACTGGTCCTCTAACATCCAATGCTTGTCAGTTAAGATGAGAAACGTGTGAGCTTCGTGAACGATATAGTTTGTTTGAGCTGTAAAGTAAATACCCTTAACTGAAACGTAATCTTGCTTGTAGTTAGACTCAGAGCCAGGGATTAAACTCCATTTCTGAAGTGAAACACACAGCAGAGTTCTCATCAACTGCACACACTCTGCTTTAGAGCAAGAAGCACGCTCTTTCTTTCTAGAGTCTCTAATACAGCAGGAATGGTGAGTGTGCTGAGAACCAAAGAACGGTGTTTCTTACACATACAGACCATATCTAGTCCAACTCTGCTTCTGAAACTGATACAAAGCATTGGTTGTATAACATCCGATGCTTGTCAGTTAACATGAGAAATGTGTTAGTTTTCTGAATGATGTACTTCGCTTGAGCTGAAAAGTGACTGCCCATACCTGAAACGAAGTATTGCTTGTAAGAAGACACAGAGCTTGGGACCTAACTCCATTTCTGAAGGGAAACACACAACACAGTTCTCATCCATGGATCACACTCTGCTTTAGAGCAAGAAGCACGTTCTTGCTTTCTAGAGTCTCTAAGACAGCAGGAAACTTGAGTGTGCTGAGAACAAATGAAAGGAATTTCCTACACATACGGACCATATCTAGTCCAACTCTGCTTCTGAAACTGATACAAAGCACTGGTCCTCTAACATCCAATGCTTGTCAGTTAAGATGAGAAACTAGTGAGCTTCGTGAACTATGTAGTTCTTTTGAGCTGTAAAGTAACTGCCCTTACTTGAAACGAAGTCTTGCTTGTAGGAAGACACAGAACCTGGGATTTAACTCCATTTCTGAAGGGAAACACACAACACAGTTCTCATCCATGGATCACACTCTGCATTAGAGCAAGAAGCAGGCTCTTGCTTTCTAGAGTCTCTAATACAGCAGGAAATTGAGTGTGCTCAGAAGAAAAGAACCGTGTTTCCTATACATACAGACCATATCTACTTCAACTCTGCTTGAAATTGATACAAAGCAAAGGTCCTCTAACATCCAATGCTTCTCAGTTAAGATGAGAAACGTGTGAGCTTCGTGAACTATGTAGTTCATTTGAGCTGTAAGGTAACTGCCCTTACCTGGAATGAAGTCTTGCTTGTAGGAAGAGTCAGAGCCAGGGATTTAACTCCATTTCTGAATTGCAACACACAGCAGAGTTCTCATCCATTGGTCACACTCTGCTTTAGATCAAGAAGCAAGCTCTAGCTTTAAAGAGTCTCTAAGACAACCTGCAACGTGAGAATGCTGAGAACAAAAGAACGGTGTTTCCTACAAATACGGACCATATCTAGTCCAACTCTGCTTCTGAAACGGATACAAAGCAATGGTCGTCTAACATCTGTTGATTGTCAGTTAAGATGAGAAACGTGTGAGTTTCCTGAACGATGTAGTTCGATTGAGCTGAAAAGTGACTGCCCTTACCTGAAACGAAGTCTTGCATGTAGGAAGACACAGAGCCTGGGATTTAACTCCATTTCTGAAGGGAAACACACAACACAGTTCCCATCCATGGATCACACTCTGCATTAGAGCAAAAAGCACGCTCTTGCTTTCTAGAGTCTCTAATACAGCAGGAAACGTGAGTGTGCTCATAAGAAAGAACCGTTTTTCCTATACATACAGACCATATCTAGTTCAACTATGCTTGAAATTGAATCAGAGCAAAGGTCCTCTAACATCCAATGCTTCTCAGTTAAGATGAGAAACGGGTGAGCTTCGTGAACAATATAGTTCGTTTGAGCTGTAAAGTAAGTGCCCTTACCTGAAACGAAGTCTTGCTTCTAGGAAGAATCAGACCCAAGGATTTAAATCCATTTGTGAAGGGAAACACACAACACATTGCTCATCCATTTATCACACTCTGCATTAGAGCCAGAAGCACGCTCTAGCTTTCTAGAGTCTCTAAGACAGCAAGAAACATGAGTGTGCTGAGAACAAATGAACGGTGTTTCCTACACATACGGATTATATGAAGTCCAACTCTGCTTCTGAAACTGATACAAAGCACTGGTCCTCTAACATCCAATGCTTGTCAGTTAAGATGAGGAAGGTGTGAGCTTCCTGAACGATGTAGTTTTTTTTAGCTGAAAAGTGACTGCCCTTATCTGAAACGAAGTCTTGCTTGTAGGAAGACCCAGAGCCTGGGATTTACCTCCATTTCTAAAGTGCAACACACAGCAGAGTTCTCATCCATGGATCACACTCTGCTTTAGAGCAAGAAGCACGCTCTTGCTGTCTAGAGTCTCTAATACAGCAGGAAACGTGAGTGTGCTCAGAAGAAATGAACCGTGTTTCCTATACATACGGACCATATCTAGTTCAACTCTGCTTGAAATTGATTCAGAGCAAAGGTCCTCTAACATCCAACGCTTCTCAGTTAAGATGAGAAACCTGTGAGCTTCGTGAACGATATAGTTCGTTTGAGCTGTAAAGTAAATGCCCTTACCTGAAACGAAGTCTTGCATGTAGGAAGACTCAGACGCAGGGATTTAATTCCTTTTCTGATGTGAAATACACAACAGAGTACTCATTCATAGATCACACTCTGCTCTAGAGCAAGAAGCACGCTCTAGCTTTCTAAAATCTCTAAGACAGCATGAAACTTGAGTGTGCTGAGAACAAATGAATGGTGTTTCCTACACATACGGATCATATCTAGTCCAACTCTACTTCTGAAACTGATACAAAGCACTGGTCCTCTAACATCCAATGCTTGTCAGTTAAGATGAGAAACTAGTGAGCTTCGTGAACTATGTAGTTCTTTTGAGCTGTAAAGTAACTGCCCTTACCTGAAACGAAGTCTTGCTTGTAGGAAGACACAGAACCTGGGATTTAACTCCATTTCTGAAGGGAAACACACAACACAGTTCTCATCCATGGAACACACTCTGCATTAGAGCAAGAAGCACGCTCTTGCTTTCTAGAGTCTCTAATACAGCAGGAAACTTGAGTGTGCTCAGAAGAAAAGAACCGTGTTTCCTATACATACAGACCATATCTAGTTCAACTCTGCTTGAAATTGATACAAAGCAAAGGTCCTCTAACATCCAATGCTTCTCAGTTAAGATGAGAAACGTGTGAGCTTCGTGAACTATGTAGTTCATTTGAGCTGTAAGGTAACTGCCCTTACCTGGAGTGAAGTCTTGCTTGTAGGAAGACTCAGAGCCAGGGATTTAATTCCATTTCTGAAGTGCAACACACAGCAGAGTTCTCATCCATTGATCACACTCTGCTTTAGATCAAGTAGCATGCTCTAGCTTTAAAGAGTCTCTAAGAGAGCCTGCAACGCGAGTGTGCTGAGAACAAAAGAACGGTGTTTCCAACAAATACGGACCATATCTAGTCCAACTCTGCTTCTGAAACTGATACAAAGCAAATGTCTAACATCTGTTGATTGTCAGTTAAGATGAGAAACGTGTGAGTTTCCTGAACGATGTAGTTCCATTGAGCTGAAAAGTGACTGCCCTTACCTGAAACGAAGTCTTGCATGTAGGAAGACACAGAGCCTGTGATTTAACTCCATTTCTGAAGGGAAACACACAACACAGTTCTCATCCATGGAACACACTCTGCATTAGAGCAAAAAGCACGCTCTTGCTTTCTAGAGTCTCTAATACAGCAGGAAACGTGAGTGTGCTCATAAGAAAAGAACCGTTTTTCCTATACATACAGACCATATCTAGTTCAACTATGCTTGAAATTGAATCAGAGCAAAGGTCCTCTAACATCCAATGCTTCTCAGTTAAGATGAGAAACGGGTGAGCTTCGTGAACAATATAGTTCGTTTGAGCTGTAAAGTAAGTGCCCTTACCTGAAACGAAGTCTTGCTTCTAGGAAGAATCAGACCCAAGGATTTAAATCCATTTCTGAAGGGAAACACACAACACATTGCTCTTCCATTTATCACACTCTGCATTAGAGCCAGAAGCACGCTCTAGCTTTCTAGAGTCTCTAAGACAGCAAGAAACATGAGTGTGCTGAGAACAAATGAACGGTGTTTCCTACACATACGGATTATATCAAGTCCAACTCTGCTTCTGAAACTGATACAAAGCACTGGTCCTCTAACATCCAGGGCTTGTCAGTTAAGATGAGGAACGTATGAGCTTCCTGAACGATGTAGTTTTTTTTAGCTGAAAAGTGACTGCCCTTACCTGAAACGAAGTCTTGCTTGTAGGAAGACCCAGAGCCTGGGATTTACCTCCATTTCTGAAGTGCAACACACAGCAGAGTTCTCATCCATGGAACACACTCTGCTTTAGAGCAAGAAGCACGCTCTTGCTGTCTAGAGTCTCTAGTACAGCAGGAAACGTGAGTGTGCTGAGAACCAAAGAACGGTGTTTCTTACACATACGGACAATATCTAGTCCAAATCTGCTTCTGAAACTGATACAAAGCACTGGTCGTCTAACATCTGATGCTTATCAGTTAAGATGAGAAATGTGTGAGTTTCCTGAACGATGTAGTTCGCTTGAGCTGAAGAGTGACTGCCCTTACCTGAAATGAAGTCTTGCTTATAGGAAGACACAGAGCCTGGGATTTAACTCCTTTTCTGAAGGGAAACACACAACACAGTTCTCATCCATGGATCACACTCTGCATTAGAGCAAGAAGCACGCTCTTGCTTTCAAGAGTCTCTAATACAGCAGGAAACGTGAGTGTGCTCAGAAGAAATGAACCGATTTCCTATACATACGGACCATATCTAGTTCAACTCTGCTTGAAATTGATTCAGAGCAAAGGTCCTCTAACATCCAACGCTTCTCAGTTAAGATGAGAAACCTGTGAGCTTCGTGAACGATATAGTTCGTTTGAGCTGTAAAGTAAATGCCCTTACCTGAAACGAAGTCTTGCATGTAGGAAGACTCAGACGCAGGGATTTAATTCCTTTTCTGATGTAAAAAACACAACAGAGTTCTCATTCATTGATCACACTCTGCTCTAGAGCAAGAAGCATGCTCTAGCTTTCTAAAATCTCTAAGACAGTATGAAATTTGAGTGTGCTGAGAACAAATGAATGGTGTTTCCTACACATACGGATCATATCTAGTCCAACTCTACTTCTGAAACTGATACAAAGCACTGGTCCTCTAACATCCAATGCTTGTCAGTTAAGATGAGAAACTAGTGAGCTTCGTGAACTATGTAGTTCTTTTGAGCTGTAAAGTAACTGCCCTTACCTGAAACGAAGTCTTGCTTGTAGGAAGACACAGAACCTGGGATTTAACTCCATTTCTGAAGGGAAACACACAACACAGTACTCATCCATGGAACACACTCTGCATTAGAGCAAGAAGCACGCTCTTGCTTTCTAGAGTCTCTAATACAGCAGGAAATTGAGTGTGCTCAGAAGAAAAGAACCGTGTTTCCTATACATACAGACCATATCTAGTTCAACTCTGCTTGAAATTGATACAAAGCAAAGGTCCTCTAACATCCAATGCTTCTCAGTTAAGATGAGAAACGTGTGAGCTTCGTGAACTATGTAGTTCTTTTTAGCTGTAAGGTAACTGCCCTTACCTGGAATGAAGTCTTGCTTGTAGGAAGACTCAGAGCCAGGGATTTAATTCCATTTCTGAAGTGCAACACACAGCAGGGTTCTCATCCATTGATCACACTCTGCTTTAGATCATGAAGCAAGCTCTAGCTTTAAAGAGTCTCTAAGACAGCCTGCAACGTGAGTGTGCTGAGAACAAAAGAACGGTGTTTCCTACAAATACGGACCATATCTAGTCCAACACTGCTTCTGAAACTGATACAAAGCAATGGTCGTCTAACATCTGTTGATTGTCAGTTAAGATGAGAAACGTGTGAGTTTCCTGAATGATGTAGTTCGATTGAGCTGAAAAGTGACTGCCCTTACCTGAAACGAAGTCTTGCATGTAGGAAGACACAGAGCCTGGGATTTAACTCCATTTCTGAAGGGAAACACACAACACAGTTCTCATCCATGGATCACACTCTGCAATAGAGCAAAAAGCACGCTCTTGCTTTCTAGAGTCTCTAATACAGCAGGAAACGTGAGTGTGCTCATAAGAAAAGAACAGTTTTTCCTATACATACAGACCATATCTAGTTCAACTATGCTTGAAATTGAATCAGAGCCAAGGTCCTCTAACATCCAATGCTTCTCAGTTAAGATGAGAAATGGGTGAGCTTCGTGAACAATATAGTTCGCTTGAGCTGTAAAGTAAGTGCCCTTACCTGAAACGAAGTCTTGCTTGTAGGAAGAATCAGACCCAAGGATTTAAATCCATTTCTGATTTGAAACAAACAACAGAGTTCTCATTCATTGATCACACTCTGCATTAGAGCCAGAAGCACGCTCTAGCTTTCTAGAGTCTCTAAGACAGCAAGAAACATGAGTGTGCTGAGAACAAATGAACGGTGTTTCCTACACATACGGATCATATCAAGTTCAACTCTGCTTCTGAAACTGATACAAAGCACTGGTCCTCTAACATCCAATGCTTCTCATTAACATGAGAAACATGTGAGCTTCGTGAACGATATAGATCCTTTGAGCTGTAAAGTAAATGCCCACACCTGAAACTAAGTCTTGCTTGTAGGGAGACACAGACCCTGGGATTTAACTCCATTTCTGAAGGGAAACACACAACACAGTTCTCATCCATTTATCACACTCTGCTTTAGAACAAAAAGCTCGCTCTTGCTTTCTAGAGTCTCTAATACAGCTGGAAACGTGAGTGTGATGAGAACAAAAGAACGGTGTTTCCTATACATACGGACCATATCTAGTTCAACTCTGCTTGAAATTGATGCAGAGCAAAGGTCCTCTAACATCCAATGCTTCTCAGTTAAGATGAGAAACGTGTGAGCTTCAAGAACGATGTAGTTCGTTTGAGCTGAAAAGTGACTGCCCTTACCTGAAACGAAGTCTTCCTTGTAGGAAGACTCAGAGCCTGGGATTTAACTCCAGTTCTGAAGTGAAACACACAGCAGAGTTCTCATCCATTGATCACACTCTGCTTTAGAGCAAGAAGCACGCTCTTGCTTTCTAGATTCTCTAATACAGCAAGAAACTTGAGTATGCTCAGAAGAAAAGAAGCGTGTTTCCTATACATACAGGCCATATCTAGTTCATCTCTGCTTGAAATGGATACAAAGCAAAGGTCGTCTAACATCCAATGCTTCTCAGTTAAGATGAGAAACGTGTCAGCTTCGTGAACGATATAGATCCTTTGAGCTGTAAAGTAAATGCCCTTACCTGAAACGAAGTCTTGCTTGTAGGAAGAAACAGAGCCTGGGATATAACTCCATTCCTGAAGGGAAACACACAACACATTTCTCATCCATTTATTAAACTCTGATTTAGAGCAAGAAGCTTGCTCTTGCTTTCTAGAATCTCTCATACAGCAGGAAACGTGAGTGTGCTGAGAAGCAAAGAACGGTGTTTCTAACACATACAGAACATATCTTTTCCAACTCTGCTTCTGAGACTGATACAAAGCACTGGTTGTCTAACATCTGATGCTTGTCAGTTAACATGAGAAACGTGTTAGCTTACTGAATGATGTAGTTCGCTTGAGCTGAAAAGTGACTGCCCTTACCTGAAACGAAGTCTTGCTTGTAATAAGACACATAGCCTGGGATTTAACTCCATTTCTGAAGGGAAACACACAACACAGTTCTCATCCATGGATCACACTCTGCGTTAGAGCAAGAAGCACGCTCTTGCTTTCTAGAGTCTCTAATACAGCAGGAAACGTGAGTGTGCTCAGAAGAATAGAACCCTGTTTCCTATACATACGGACCATATCTAGTTCAACTCTGCTTGAAATTGATTCAGAGCAAAGGCCCTCTAATAACCAATGCTTCTCAGTTAAGATGAGAAACGTGTGAGCTTCGTGAACGATATAGTTCATTTGAGCTGTAAAGTAAATGCCCTTACCTGAAACGAAGTCTTGCTTGTAGGAAGAATCATACCCAGGGATTTAAATCGATTTCTGATGTGAAACACACAACAGAGTTCTCATTCATTGATCACACTCTGCATTAGAGCAAGAAGCACGCTCTAGCTTTCTAGAGTCTCTAAGACAGCAAGAAATATGAGTGTGCTGAGAACAAATGAACGGTGTTTCCTACACATACGGATCATATCTAGTCCAACTCTGCTTCTGAAACTGATACAAAGCAGTGGTCCTCTAACATCCAATGCTTGTCACTTAAGATGAGAAACGTGTGAGATTCGTGAACTATGTAGTTCCTTTGAGCTGTAAAGTAACTTCCCTTACCTGAAACGAATTCTTGCTTGTAGGAAGACTCAGAGCCTGGTATTTAACACCATTTCTGAATTGAAACACACAACAGAGTTCTCATCCATTGATCATACTCTGCTTTAGAGCAAGAAGCACGCTCTTGTTTCTAGAGTCTCTAATACATCAAAAAAAGTGAGTGTGCTCAGAAGAAAAGAAGCGTGATTCCTATACATACAGACCATATCTAGTTCATCTCTGCTTGAAATTGATACAAAGCAAAGGTCGTCTAACATCTTATACTTCTCAGTTAAGATGAGAAACGTGTGAGCTTCATGAATGATATAGATCGTTTGAGCTGTAAAGTAAATGCCCTTACCTGAAACGATGTCTTGCTTGTAGGAAGACAAAGAGCCTGGGATTTAATTCCATTTCTGAAGGGAAACACACAACACAGTTCTCATCCATGGATCACACTCTGCTTTAGAGCAAGAAGCAAGCTCTAGCTTTCTAAAATCTCTAAGACAGCAGGAAACTTGAGTGAGCTGAGAACAAATGAACGGTGTTTCCTACACATACGGATCATATCTAGTCCAACTCTGCTTCTGAAACTGATACAAAGCACTGGTCCTCTAACATCCAATGCTTGTCAGTTAAGATGAGGAACATGTGAGCTTCGAGAACAATGTAGTTCGTTTGAGCTGAAAAGTGACTGCCCTTCCCTGAAACAAATTCTTGCTTGTAGGAAGACTCAGATCCGGGGATTTAACTCCATTTCTGAAGTGAAACACAGCAGAATTCTCATCCATTGATCACACTCTGCTTTAGAGCAAGAAGCAAGCTCTAGCTTTCTAGATCTCTAAGACAGCAGGAAACGTGAGTGTGCTCAGAAGAAAAGAACCGTGTTTCCTATACATAAAGACTATATCTAGTTCAACTCTGCTTGAAATTGATACAAAGCAAAGGTCCTCTAACACCCAATGCTTCTCAGTTATGATGAGAAACGAGTGAGCTTCGTGAACTATGTAGTTCTTTTGAGCTGTAAATTAACTGCCCTTACCTGAAACGAAATCTTCCTTGTAGGAAGACTCAGAGCCTGCGATTTAACTCCAGTTCTGAAGTGAAACACACTGCAGAGTTCTCATCCATTGAACACACTCTGCTTTAGAGCAAGAAGCAAGCTCTACCTTTCTAGAGTCTCTAAGACAGCCTGAAACGTGAGTGTGCTGAGAACAAAAGAACCGTCCGTGTTTCCTATACATACGGACCATATCTAGTTCAACTCTGCTTGAAAATGATACAAAGCAAAGGTCCTCTAACATCCAATGCTTCTCAGTTAAGATGAGAAACGTGTGAGATTCGTGAACGATATAGATCGTTTGGGCTGTAAAGTCAATTCCCTTACCTGAAATGAAGTCTTGCTTGTAGGAAGACACAGTGCCAGGGATTTAACTCCATTTCTGAAATGAAACACACAGCAGAGTTCTCATCAATTGCCCACACTCTGCTTTAGAGCAAGAAGCACGGTCTAGCTTTCTAGAGTCTCCAAGACAGCAGGAAACTTGAGTGCTGAGAATAAATGAACGGTGTTTCCTACACATACGGATCATATCTAGTCAAACTCTGCTTCTGAAACTGATACAAAGCACTGGTTCTCTAACACCCAATGCTTGTCAGTTAAGATGGGAAACGTGTGAGCTTCGTGAACAATGTAGTTCTTTTGAGCTGTAAATAACTGCCCTTACCTTAAACGAAGTCTTGCTTGTAGGAAGCCTCAGAGCCAGGGATTTAACTCCATTTCTGAAGTGAAACACACAACAGAATTCTCATCCATTCATCACACTCTGCTCTAGAGCAAGAAGCAAGCTCTAGCTTTCTAGAGTCTCTAAGACAGCATGAAACATGAGTGTGCTGAGAACCAAAGAACGGTGATTCTTACACAATAAGACCATACTAGTCCAACTCTGCTTCTCAAACTGATACAAAGCACTGGTCCTCTAACATCCAATGCTTGTCAGTTAAGATGAGAAACTAGTGAGCTTCGTGAACTATGTAGTTCTTTTGAGCTGTAAAGTAACTGCCCTTACCTGAAACGAAGTCTTGCTTGTAGGAAGACACAGAACCTGGGATTTAACTCCATTTCTGAAGGGAAACACACAACACATTCTCATCCATGGAACACACTCTGCATTAGAGCAAGAAGCACGCTCTTGCTTTCTAGAGTCTCTAATACAGCAGGAAACTTGAGTGTGCTCAGAAGAAAAGAACCGTGTTTCCTATACATACAGACCATATCTAGTTCAACTCTGCTTGAAATTGATACAAAGCAAAGGTCCTCTAACATCCAATGCTTCTCAGTTAAGATGAGAAACGTGTGAGCTTCATGAACTATGTAGTTCTTTTTAACTGTAAGGTAACTGCCCTTACCTGGAATGAAGTCTTGCTTGTAGGAAGACTCAGAGCCTGGGATTTAACTCCATTTCTGACGTGAAACACACAACAGAGTTCTCTTCCATTTATCAAACTCTGCTTTAGCGCAAGAAGCACGCTCTAGCTTTCTAGAGTCTCTAAGACAGCAGGAAAAGTGAGTGTGCTAAGAACCAAAGAACGGTGTTTCTTACACATTCAGACCATATCTATTCCAACTCTGCTTCTGAAACTGATACTAAGCACTGGTCCTCTAACATCCGAATCTTGTCAGTTAAGATGAGAAACGTGTGAGCTTCCTGAACGATGTAGTTCGTTTGAGCTGAAAAGTTACTGCCCTTACCTGAAACGAATTCTTGCTTGTAGGAAGACACAGAGCCTGGGATTTAACTCCCTTTCTGAAAGGAAACACACAACACAGTTCTCATCCATGGATCACACTCTGCTTTAGAGCAAGAAGCACGCTCTTTCTTTCTAGATTCTCTAATACAGCAGGAAACGTGAGTGTGCTCAGAAGAAAAGAACCGTGTTTCCTTACATACGGACCATATCTAGTTCCACTCTGCTTGAAATTGATACAAAGCAAAGGTCCTCTAACATCCAATGCTTCTCAGTTAAGGTGAGAAACGTGTGAGCATCGTGAACTATGTAGTTCGTTTGACCTGTAAAGTAAATGGCCTTACCTGAAATGAAGTCTTGCTTGTAGGAAGACACAGAGCCTGGGATTTAACTCCATTTCTGAAGTGAAACACACAGCAGAATTCTCATCCATTTATCAACCTCTGCTTTAGAGCAAGAAGCACGCTCTAGCTTTCTAGAGTCTCTAAGACAGCAGGAAACTTGAGTGTGCTGAGAACAAATGAACGGTGTTCCTACACATAGGGATCATATTAGTCCAACTCTGCATCTGAAACTGATGCAAAGCACTGGTCCTCTAACATCCAGCGAATGTCAGTTAAGATGAGAATCGTGTGAGCTTTGTGAACGATGTAGTTTGTTTGAGCTGAATAGTGTCTGCCCTTACCTGAACCGAAGTCTTGCATGTAAGAAGACACAGAGCCTGGGATTTAACTCCATTTTTGAAGGGAAACACACAACACAGTTCTCATCCATGGTTCACACTCTGCTTTAGATCACGAAGCACGCTCTTGCTTTCTAGAGTCTCTAATTCAGCAGGAAACGTGAGTGTGCTGAGAACCAAAGAACGGTGTTTCTTACACATTCGGACCATATCTATTCCAACTCTGCTTCAGAAACTGATACTAAGCACTGGTCCTCTAACATCCGATTCTTGTCAGTTAAGATGAGAAATGTGTGAGATTACAGAACGATGTAGTTCGTTTGAGCTGAAAAGTGACTGCCCTTACCTGAAACGAAGTCTTGCTTGTAGGAAGACACAGAGCCTGGGATTTAACTCCATTTCTGAAAGGAAAGACACAACACAGTTCTTATCCATGGACCACACTATGCTTTAGAGCAAGAAGCATGCTCTTGCTTTCTAGAGTCTCTGATACAGCAGGAAACGTGAGTGTGCTCAGAAGAAAAGAACCGTGTTTCCTATACATACGGACTATATCTAGGTCTACTCTGCTTGAAATTGATACAAAGCAAAGGTCCTCTAACACCCAATGCTTCTCAGTTACGATGAGAAACGTTGGAGCTTCCTGAACTATGAAGTTCTTTTGAGCTGTAAAGTACTGCCCTTTCCTGAAACGAATTCTTGCTTGTAGGAAGACTCAGAGCCAGATATTTAACTCCATTTCTGAAGTGAAACACACAACAGAGTTCTAATCCATTGATCACACTCTGCTTTAGAGCAAGAAGCACGCTCTCGCTTTCTAAAATCTCTAAGACAGCAGGAAAAGTGAGTGTGCTGAGAACAAATGAATGGTGTTTCCTACACATACGGATCATATCTAGTCCAACTCTGCTTCTGAAACTGATACAAAGCACTGGTCCTCTAACATTCAATGCTTGTCAGTTAAGATGAGAAACGTGTGAGCTTCGTGAACTATGTAGTTCCTTTGAGCTGTAAAGTAACTTCCCTTACCTGAAACGAATTCTTGCTTGTAGGAAGACTCAGAGCCTGGTATTTAACACCATTTCTGAATTGAAACACACAACAGAGTTCTCATCCATTGATCATACTCTGCTTTAGAGCAAGAAGCACGCTCTTGTTTCTAGAGTCTCTAATACATCAAAAAAAGTGAGTGTGCTCAGAAGAAAAGAAGCGTGATTCCTATACATACAGACCATATCTAGTTCATCTCTGCTTGAAATTGATACAAAGCAAAGGTCGTCTAACATCTTATACTTCTCAGTTAAGATGAGAAACGTGTGAGCTTCATGAATGATATAGATCGTTTGAGCTGTAAAGTAAATGCCCTTACCTGAAACGATGTCTTGCTTGTAGGAAGACAAAGAGCCTGGGATTTAATTCCATTTCTGAAGGGAAACACACAACACAGTTCTCATCCATGGATCACACTCTGCTTTAGAGCAAGAAGCAAGCTCTAGCTTTCTAAAATCTCTAAGACAGCAGGAAACTTGAGTGAGCTGAGAACAAATGAACGGTGTTTCCTACACATACGGATCATATCTAGTCCAACTCTGCTTCTGAAACTGATACAAAGCACTGGTCCTCTAACATCCAAAGCTTGTCAGTTAAGATGAGGAACATGTGAGCTTCGAGAACAATGTAGTTCGTTTGAGCTGAAAAGTGACTGCCCTTCCCTGAAACAAATTCTTGCTTGTAGGAAGACTCAGATCCGGGGATTTAACTCCATTTCTGAAGTGAAACACAGCAGAATTCTCATCCATTGATCACACTCTGCTTTAGAGCAAGAAGCAAGCTCTAGCTTTCTAGATCTCTAAGACAGCAGGAAACGTGAGTGTGCTCAGAAGAAAAGAACCGTGTTTCCTATACATAAAGACTATATCTAGTTCAACTCTGCTTGAAATTGATACAAAGCAAAGGTCCTCTAACACCCAATGCTTCTCAGTTATGATGAGAAACGAGTGAGCTTCGTGAACTATGTAGTTCTTTTGAGCTGTAAATTAACTGCCCTTACCTGAAACGAAATCTTCCTTGTAGGAAGACTCAGAGCCTGCGATTTAACTCCAGTTCTGAAGTGAAACACACTGCAGAGTTCTCATCCATTGAACACACTCTGCTTTAGAGCAAGAAGCAAGCTCTACCTTTCTAGAGTCTCTAAGACAGCCTGAAACGTGAGTGTGCTGAGAACAAAAGAACCGTCCGTGTTTCCTATACATACGGACCATATCTAGTTCAACTCTGCTTGAAAATGATACAAAGCAAAGGTCCTCTAACATCCAATGCTTCTCAGTTAAGATGAGAAACGTGTGAGATTCGTGAACGATATAGATCGTTTGGGCTGTAAAGTCAATTCCCTTACCTGAAATGAAGTCTTGCTTGTAGGAAGACACAGTGCCAGGGATTTAACTCCATTTCTGAAATGAAACACACAGCAGAGTTCTCATCAATTGCCCACACTCTGCTTTAGAGCAAGAAGCACGGTCTAGCTTTCTAGAGTCTCCAAGACAGCAGGAAACTTGAGTGCTGAGAATAAATGAACGGTGTTTCCTACACATACGGATCATATCTAGTCAAACTCTGCTTCTGAAACTGATACAAAGCACTGGTTCTCTAACACCCAATGCTTGTCAGTTAAGATGGGAAACGTGTGAGCTTCGTGAACAATGTAGTTCTTTTGAGCTGTAAATAACTGCCCTTACCTTAAACGAAGTCTTGCTTGTAGGAAGCCTCAGAGCCAGGGATTTAACTCCATTTCTGAAGTGAAACACACAACAGAATTCTCATCCATTCATCACACTCTGCTTTAGAGCAAGAAGCAAGCTCTAGCTTTCTAGAGTCTCTAAGACAGCATGAAACATGAGTGTGCTGAGAACCAAAGAACGGTGATTCTTACACAATCAGACCATACTAGTCCAACTCTGCTTCTCAAACTGATACAAAGCACTGGTCCTCTAACATCCAATGCTTGTCAGTTAAGATGAGAAACTAGTGAGCTTCGTGAACTATGTAGTTCTTTTGAGCTGTAAAGTAACTGCCCTTACCTGAAACGAAGTCTTGCTTGTAGGAAGACACAGAACCTGGGATTTAACTCCATTTCTGAAGGGAAACACACAACACATTCTCATCCATGGAACACACTCTGCATTAGAGCAAGAAGCACGCTCTTGCTTTCTAGAGTCTCTAATACAGCAGGAAACTTGAGTGTGCTCAGAAGAAAAGAACCGTGTTTCCTATACATACAGACCATATCTAGTTCAACTCTGCTTGAAATTGATACAAAGCAAAGGTCCTCTAACATCCAATGCTTCTCAGTTAAGATGAGAAACGTGTGAGCTTCATGAACTATGTAGTTCTTTTTAACTGTAAGGTAACTGCCCTTACCTGGAATGAAGTCTTGCTTGTAGGAAGACTCAGAGCCTGGGATTTAACTCCATTTCTGACGTGAAACACACAACAGAGTTCTCTTCCATTTATCAAACTCTGCTTTAGCGCAAGAAGCACGCTCTAGCTTTCTAGAGTCTCTAAGACAGCAGGAAAAGTGAGTGTGCTAAGAACCAAAGAACAGTGTTTCTTACACATTCAGACCATATCTATTCCAACTCTGCTTCTGAAACTGATACTAAGCACTGGTCCTCTAACATCCGAATCTTGTCAGTTAAGATGAGAAACGTGTGAGCTTCCTGAACGATGTAGTTCGTTTGAGCTGAAAAGTTACTGCCCTTACCTGAAACGAATTCTTGCTTGTAGGAAGACACAGAGCCTGGGATTTAACTCCCTTTCTGAAAGGAAACACACAACACAGTTCTCATCCATGGATCACACTCTGCTTTAGAGCAAGAAGCACGCTCTTTCTTTCTAGATTCTCTAATACAGCAGGAAACGTGAGTGTGCTCAGAAGAAAAGAACCGTGTTTCCTTACATACGGACCATATCTAGTTCCACTCTGCTTGAAATTGATACAAAGCAAAGGTCCTCTAACATCCAATGCTTCTCAGTTAAGGTGAGAAACGTGTGAGCATCGTGAACTATGTAGTTCGTTTGACCTGTAAAGTAAATGGCCTTACCTGAAATGAAGTCTTGCTTGTAGGAAGACACAGAGCCTGGGATTTAACTCCATTTCTGAAGTGAAACACACAGCAGAATTCTCATCCATTTATCAACCTCTGCTTTAGAGCAAGAAGCACGCTCTAGCTTTCTAGAGTCTCTAAGACAGCAGGAAACTTGAGTGTGCTGAGAACAAATGAACGGTGTTCCTACACATAGGGATCATATTAGTCCAACTCTGCATCTGAAACTGATGCAAAGCACTGGTCCTCTAACATCCAGCGAATGTCAGTTAAGATGAGAATCGTGTGAGCTTCGTGAACGATGTATTTTGTTTGAGCTGAATAGTGTCTGCCCTTACCTGAACCGAAGTCTTGCATGTAAGAAGACACAGAGCCTGGGATTTAACTCCATTTTTGAAGGGAAACACACAACACAGTTCTCATCCATGGTTCACACTCTGCTTTAGATCACGAAGCACGCTCTTGCTTTCTAGAGTCTCTAATTCAGCAGGAAACGTGAGTGTGCTGAGAACCAAAGAACGGTGTTTCTTACACATTCGGACCATATCTATTCCAACTCTGCTTCAGAAACTGATACTAAACACTGGTCCTCTAACATCCGATTCTTGTCATTTAAGATGAGAAACGTGTGAGATTACAGAACGATGTAGTTCATTTGAGCTGAAAAGTGACTGCCCTTACCTGAAACGAAGTCTTGCTTGTAGGAAGACTCAGAGCCTGGGATTTAACTCCATTTCTGACGTGAAACACACAACAGAGTTCTCTTCCATTTATCAAACTCTGCTTTAGCGCAAGAAGCACGCTCTAGCTTTCTAGAGTCTCTAATTCAGCAGGAAACGTGAGTGTGCTAAGAACCAAAGAACGGTGTTTCTTACACATTCAGACCATATCTATTCCAACTCTGCTTCTGAAACTGATACTAAGCACTGGTCCTCTAACATCCAATGCTTGTCAGTTAAGATGAGAAACGTGTGAGCTTCCTGAACGATGTAGTTCGTTTGAGCTGAAAAGTTACTGCCCTTACCTGAAACGAATTCTTGCTTGTAGGAAGACACAGAGCCTGGGATTTAACTCCCTTTCTGAAAGGAAACACACAACACAGTTCTCATCCATGGATCACACTCTGCTTTAGAGCAAGAAGCACGCTCTTTCTTTCTAGATTCTCTAATACAGCACGAAACGTGAGTGTGCTCAGAAGAAAAGAACCGTGTTTCCTTACATACGGACCATATCTAGTTCCACTCTGCTTGAAATTGATACAAAGCAAAGGTCCTCTAACATCCAATGCTTCTCAGTTAAGGTGAGAAACGTGTGAGCATCGTGAACTATGTAGTTCGTTTGACCTGTAAAGTAAATGCCCTTACCTGAAATGAAGTCTTGCTTGTAGGAAGACACAGAGCCTGGGATTTAACTCCATTTCTGAAGTGAAACACACAGCAGAATTCTCATCCATTTATCAACCTCTGCTTTAGAGCAAGAAGCACGCTCTAGCTTTCTAGAGTCTCTAATTCAGCAGGAAACGTGAGTGTGCTGAGAACCAAAGAACGGTGTTTCTTACACATTCGGACCATATCTATTCCAACTCTGCTTCAGAAACTGATACTAAGCACTGGTCCTCTAACATGCGATTCTTGTCAGTTAAGATGAGAAACGTGTGAGATTACAGAATGATGTAGTTCGTTTGAGCTGAAAAGTGACTGCCCTTACCTGAAACGAAGTCTTGCTTGTAGGAAGACACAGAGCCTGGGATTTAACTCCCTTTCTGAAACGAAACACACAACACAGTTCTCATCCATGGTTCACACTCTGCTTTAGAGCAAGAAGCACGCTCTTGCTTTCTAGAGTCTCTAAGCAGTCTACAGCAGGAAACGTGAGTGTGCTGAGAACCAAAGAACGGTGTTTCTTACACATTCGGACCATATCTATTCCAACTCCGCTTCTGAAACTGATACTAAGCACTGGTTCTCTAACATCCGATGCTTGTCAGTTAAAATGAGAAACGTGTGAGCTCCCTGAACAATGTAGTTCGTTTGAGCTGAAAAGTGACTGCCCTTACCTGAATCGAAGTCTTGCTTGTAGGAAGACACAGAGCCTGGGATTTAACTACATTTCAAAGTGAAACACACAGCAGAGTTCTCATCCATTTATCAAACTCTGCTTTAGAGCAAGAAGCACGCTCTTGCTTTCTAGAGTCTCTAATACAGCAAGAAACGTGAGTGTGCTCAGAAGAAAAGTAGTGTGATTCATATATATACGTGCCATATCTAGTTCATCTCTGCTTGAAATTGATACAAAGCAAAGGTCCTCTAACATCCAATGCTTCTCAGTTAAGATGAGAAACGTGTGAGCTTCGTGACCGATATAGATCCTTTGAGCTGTAAAGTAAATGCCCACACCTGAAACTAAGTCTTGCTTGTAGGAAGACACAGAGCCTGGGATTTAACTCCATTTCTGAAGGGAAACACACAACACAGTTCTCATCCATTTATCACACTCTGATTTAGAGCAAGAAGCTCGCTCTCTATCTTTCTAGAATCTCTAATACAGCAGGAAACGTGAGTGTGCTCAGAAGAAAAGTACCGTGTTTCCTATACATACGTACCATATCTAGTTCAACTCTGCTTGAAATTGATGCAAAGCAAAGGTCCTCTAACATCCAATGCTTCTAGGTTAAGATGAGAAACGTGTGAGCTTCAAGAACGATGTAATTTGTTTGAGCTGAAAAGTGACTGCCCTTACCTTAAACGAAGTCTTGCTTGTAGGAAGACACAGAGCCTGGGATTTAATTCCATTTCTGAAATGAAACACACAACAGAGTTCTCATCCACTGATCACACTCTGCTTTAGAGCAAGAAGGACGCTCTAGCTATCTAACATCTCTAAGACAGCAGGAAACTTGAGTGTGCTGAGAACAAGTGAACGGAGTTTCCTACACATACGGATCATATCTAGTCCAACTCTGCTTTTGAAACTGATAAAAAGCACTGGTCCTCTGACATCCAATGCTTGTCAGTTAAGATGAGGAACGTGTGAGCTTCGTGAACAATGTATTTCGTTTGAGCTGAAAAGTGTCTGCCCTTACATGAAACGAAGTCTTGCTTGTAGGAAGACTCAGAGCCGGGGATTTAACTCCATTTCTGAAGGGAAACACACAACACAGTTCTCATCCATTGATCACACTCTGCTTTAGAGCAAGAAGCACGCTTTGCTTTCTAGAGTCCTGATACAGCAGGAAACGTGAATGTGCTCAGAAGAAAAGAACCGTGTTTCCTATACATACGTACCATATCTAGTTCAACTCTGCTTGAAATTGATACAAAGCAAAGGTCCTCTAACACCCAATGCTTCTCAGTTACGATGAGAAACGTTGGAGCTTCCTGAACTATGTAGTTCTTTTGAGCTGTAAAGTACTGCCCTTTCCTGAAACGAAGTCTTGCTTGTAGGAAGACTCAGAGACAGGGATTTAACTCCATTTCTGAAGTGAAACACACAACAGAGTTCTAATCCATTGATGACACTCTGCTTTAGAGCAAGAAGCAAGCTCTAGCTTTCTAAAATCTCTAAGACAGCAGGAAACTTGAGTGTGCTGAGAACAAATGAACGGTGTTTCCTACACATACGGATCATATCTAGTCCAACTCTGCTTCTGAAACTGATACAAAGCACTGGTCCTCTAACATCCAATGCTTGTCAGTTAAGATGAGAAACGTGTGAGCTTCCTGAACGATGTAGTTCGTTTGAACTGTAAAGTAACTTCCCTTACCTGAAACGAATTCTTGCTTGTAGGAAGACTCAGAGCCTGGTATTTAACTCCATTTCTGAAGTGAAACACACAACAGAGTTCTCATCCATTGATCGTACTCTGCTTTAGAGCAAGAAGCACGCTCTTGCTTTCTAGAGTCTCTAATACAGCAGGAAACGTGAGTGTGCTCATAAGAAAGAACCGTTTTTCCTATACATACAGACCATATCTAGTTCAACTATGCTTGAAATTGAATCAGAGCAAAGGTCCTCTAACATCCAATGCTTCTCAGTTAAGATGAGAAACGGGTGAGCTTCGTGAACAATATAGTTCGTTTGAGCTGTAAAGTAAGTGCCCTTACCTGAAACGAAGTCTTGCTTCTAGGAAGAATCAGACCCAAGGATTTAAATCCATTTCTGAAGGGAAACACACAACACATTGCTCATCCATTTATCACACTCTGCATTAGAGCCAGAAGCACGCTCTAGCTTTCTAGAGTCTCTAAGACAGCAAGAAACATGAGTGTGCTGAGAACAAATGAACGGTGTTTCCTACACATACGGATTATATGAAGTCCAACTCTGCTTCTGAAACTAATACAAAGCACTGGTCCTCTAACATCCAATGCTTGTCAGTTAAGATGAGGAAGGTGTGAGCTTCCTGAACGATGTAGTTTTTTTTAGCTGAAAAGTGACTGCCCTTATCTGAAACGAAGTCTTGCTTGTAGGAAGACACAGAGCCTGGGATTTAACTACATTTCAAAGTGAAACACACAGCAGAGTTCTCATCCATTTATCAAACTCTGCTTTAGAGCAAGAAGCACGCTCTTGCTTTCTAGAGTCTCTAATACAGCAAGAAACGTGAGTGTGCTCAGAAGAAAAGTAGTGTGATTCATATATATACGTGCCATATCTAGTTCATCTCTGCTTGAAATTGATACAAAGCAAAGGTCCTCTAACATCCAATGCTTCTCAGTTAAGATGAGAAACGTGTGAGCTTCGTGACCGATATAGATCCTTTGAGCTGTAAAGTAAATGCCCACACCTGAAACTAAGTCTTGCTTGTAGGAAGACACAGAGCCTGGGATTTAACTCCATTTCTGAAGGGAAACACACAACACAGTTCTCATCCATTTATCACACTCTGATTTAGAGCAAGAAGCTCGCTCTCTATCTTTCTAGAATCTCTAATACAGCAGGAAATGTGAGTGTGCTCAGAAGAAAAGTACCGTGTTTCCTATACATACGTACCATATCTAGTTCAACTCTGCTTGAAATTGATGCAAAGCAAAGGTCCTCTAACATCCAATGCTTCTAGGTTAAGATGAGAAACGTGTGAGCTTCAAGAACGATGTAATTTGTTTGAGCTGAAAAGTGACTGCCCTTACCTTAAACGAAGTCTTGCTTGTAGGAAGACACAGAGCCTGGGATTTAATTCCATTTCTGAAATGAAACACACAACAGAGTTCTCATCCACTGATCACACTCTGCTTTAGAGCAAGAAGGACGCTCTAGCTATCTAACATCTCTAAGACAGCAGGAAACTTGAGTGTGCTGAGAACAAGTGAACGGAGTTTCCTACACATACGGATCATATCTAGTCCAACTCTGCTTTTGAAACTGATAAAAAGCACTGGTCCTCTGACATCCAATGCTTGTCAGTTAAGATGAGGAACGTGTGAGCTTCGTGAACAATGTATTTCGTTTGAGCTGAAAAGTGTCTGCCCTTACATGAAACGAAGTCTTGCTTGTAGGAAGACTCAGAGCCGGGGATTTAACTCCATTTCTGAAGGGAAACACACAACACAGTTCTCATCCATTGATCACACTCTGCTTTAGAGCAAGAAGCACGCTTTGCTTTCTAGAGTCCTGATACAGCAGGAAACGTGAATGTGCTCAGAAGAAAAGAACCGTGTTTCCTATACATACGTACCATATCTAGTTCAACTCTGCTTGAAATTGATACAAAGCAAAGGTCCTCTAACACCCAATGCTTCTCAGTTACGATGAGAAACGTTGGAGCTTCCTGAACTATGTAGTTCTTTTGAGCTGTAAAGTACTGCCCTTTCCTGAAACGAAGTCTTGCTTGTAGGAAGACTCAGAGACAGGGATTTAACTCCATTTCTGAAGTGAAACACACAACAGAGTTCTAATCCATTGATGACACTCTGCTTTAGAGCAAGAAGCAAGCTCTAGCTTTCTAAAATCTCTAAGACAGCAGGAAACTTGAGTGTGCTGAGAACAAATGAACGGTGTTTCCTACACATACGGATCATATCTAGTCCAACTCTGCTTCTGAAACTGATACAAAGCACTGGTCCTCTAACATCCAATGCTTGTCAGTTAAGATGAGAAACGTGTGAGCTTCCTGAACGATGTAGTTCGTTTGAACTGTAAAGTAACTTCCCTTACCTGAAACGAATTCTTGCTTGTAGGAAGACTCAGAGCCTGGTATTTAACTCCATTTCTGAAGTGAAACACACAACAGAGTTCTCATCCATTGATCGTACTCTGCTTTAGAGCAAGAAGCACGCTCTTGCTTTCTAGAGTCTCTAATACAGCAGGAAACGTGAGTGTGCTCATAAGAAAGAACCGTTTTTCCTATACATACAGACCATATCTAGTTCAACTATGCTTGAAATTGAATCAGAGCAAAGGTCCTCTAACATCCAATGCTTCTCAGTTAAGATGAGAAACGGGTGAGCTTCGTGAACAATATAGTTCGTTTGAGCTGTAAAGTAAGTGCCCTTACCTGAAACGAAGTCTTGCTTCTAGGAAGAATCAGACCCAAGGATTTAAATCCATTTCTGAAGGGAAACACACAACACATTGCTCATCCATTTATCACACTCTGCATTAGAGCCAGAAGCACGCTCTAGCTTTCTAGAGTCTCTAAGACAGCAAGAAACATGAGTGTGCTGAGAACAAATGAACGGTGTTTCCTACACATACGGATTATATGAAGTCCAACTCTGCTTCTGAAACTAATACAAAGCACTGGTCCTCTAACATCCAATGCTTGTCAGTTAAGATGAGGAAGGTGTGAGCTTCCTGAACGATGTAGTTTTTTTTAGCTGAAAAGTGACTGCCCTTATCTGAAACGAAGTCTTGCTTGTAGGAAGACACAGAGCCTGGGATTTAACTACATTTCAAAGTGAAACACACAGCAGAGTTCTCATCCATTTATCAAACTCTGCTTTAGAGCAAGAAGCACGCTCTTGCTTTCTAGAGTCTCTAATACAGCAAGAAACGTGAGTGTGCTCAGAAGAAAAGTAGTGTGATTCATATATATACGTGCCATATCTAGTTCATCTCTGCTTGAAATTGATACAAAGCAAAGGTCCTCTAACATCCAATGCTTCTCAGTTAAGATGAGAAACGTGTGAGCTTCGTGACCGATATAGATCCTTTGAGCTGTAAAGTAAATGCCCACACCTGAAACTAAGTCTTGCTTGTAGGAAGACACAGAGCCTGGGATTTAACTCCATTTCTGAAGGGAAACACACAACACAGTTCTCATCCATTTATCACACTCTGATTTAGAGCAAGAAGCTCGCTCTCTATCTTTCTAGAATCTCTAATACAGCAGGAAACGTGAGTGTGCTCAGAAGAAAAGTACCGTGTTTCCTATACATACGTACCATATCTAGTTCAACTCTGCTTGAAATTGATGCAAAGCAAAGGTCCTCTAACATCCAATGCTTCTAGGTTAAGATGAGAAACGTGTGAGCTTCAAGAACGATGTAATTTGTTTGAGCTGAAAAGTGACTGCCCTTACCTTAAACGAAGTCTTGCTTGTAGGAAGACACAGAGCCTGGGATTTAATTCCATTTCTGAAATGAAACACACAACAGAGTTCTCATCCACTGATCACACTCTGCTTTAGAGCAAGAAGGACGCTCTAGCTATCTAACATCTCTAAGACAGCAGGAAACTTGAGTGTGCTGAGAACAAGTGAACGGAGTTTCCTACACATACGGATCATATCTAGTCCAACTCTGCTTTTGAAACTGATAAAAAGCACTGGTCCTCTGACATCCAATGCTTGTCAGTTAAGATGAGGAACGTGTGAGCTTCGTGAACAATGTATTTCGTTTGAGCTGAAAAGTGTCTGCCCTTACATGAAACGAAGTCTTGCTTGTAGGAAGACTCAGAGCCGGGGATTTAACTCCATTTCTGAAGGGAAACACACAACACAGTTCTCATCCATTGATCACACTCTGCTTTAGAGCAAGAAGCACGCTTTGCTTTCTAGAGTCCTGATACAGCAGGAAACGTGAATGTGCTCAGAAGAAAAGAACCGTGTTTCCTATACATACGTACCATATCTAGTTCAACTCTGCTTGAAATTGATACAAAGCAAAGGTCCTCTAACACCCAATGCTTCTCAGTTACGATGAGAAACGTTGGAGCTTCCTGAACTATGTAGTTCTTTTGAGCTGTAAAGTACTGCCCTTTCCTGAAACGAAGTCTTGCTTGTAGGAAGACTCAGAGACAGGGATTTAACTCCATTTCTGAAGTGAAACACACAACAGAGTTCTAATCCATTGATGACACTCTGCTTTAGAGCAAGAAGCAAGCTCTAGCTTTCTAAAATCTCTAAGACAGCAGGAAACTTGAGTGTGCTGAGAACAAATGAACGGTGTTTCCTACACATACGGATCATATCTAGTCCAACTCTGCTTCTGAAACTGATACAAAGCACTGGTCCTCTAACATCCAATGCTTGTCAGTTAAGATGAGAAACGTGTGAGCTTCCTGAACGATGTAGTTCGTTTGAACTGTAAAGTAACTTCCCTTACCTGAAACGAATTCTTGCTTGTAGGAAGACTCAGAGCCTGGTATTTAACTCCATTTCTGAAGTGAAACACACAACAGAGTTCTCATCCATTGATCGTACTCTGCTTTAGAGCAAGAAGCACGCTCTTGCTTTCTAGAGTCTCTAATACAGCAGGAAACGTGAGTGTGCTCATAAGAAAGAACCGTTTTTCCTATACATACAGACCATATCTAGTTCAACTATGCTTGAAATTGAATCAGAGCAAAGGTCCTCTAACATCCAATGCTTCTCAGTTAAGATGAGAAACGGGTGAGCTTCGTGAACAATATAGTTCGTTTGAGCTGTAAAGTAAGTGCCCTTACCTGAAACGAAGTCTTGCTTCTAGGAAGAATCAGACCCAAGGATTTAAATCCATTTCTGAAGGGAAACACACAACACATTGCTCATCCATTTATCACACTCTGCATTAGAGCCAGAAGCACGCTCTAGCTTTCTAGAGTCTCTAAGACAGCAAGAAACATGAGTGTGCTGAGAACAAATGAACGGTGTTTCCTACACATACGGATTATATGAAGTCCAACTCTGCTTCTGAAACTAATACAAAGCACTGGTCCTCTAACATCCAATGCTTGTCAGTTAAGATGAGGAAGGTGTGAGCTTCCTGAACGATGTAGTTTTTTTTAGCTGAAAAGTGACTGCCCTTATCTGAAACGAAGTCTTGCTTGTAGGAAGACCCAGAGCCTGGGATTTACCTCCATTTCTAAAGTGCAACACACAGCAGAGTTCTCATCCATGGATGACACTCTGCTTTAGAGCAAGAAGCACGCTCTTGCTGTCTAGAGTCTCTAATACAGCAGGAAACGTGAGTGTGCTCAGAAGAAATGAACCGTGTTTCCTATACATACGGACCATATCTAGTTCAACTCTGCTTGAAATTGATTCAGAGCAAAGGTCCTCTAACATCCAACGCTTCTCAGTTAAGATGAGAAACCTGTGAGCTTCGTGAACGATATAGTTCGTTTGAGCTGTAAAGTAAATGCCCTTACCTGAAACGAAGTCTTGCATGTAGGAAGACTCAGACGCAGGGATTTAATTCCTTTTCTGATGTGAAATACACAACAGAGTTCTCATTCATAGATCACACTCTGCTCTAGAGCAAGAAGCACGCTCTAGCTTTCTAAAATCTCTAAGACAGCATGAAACTTGAGTGTGCTGAGAACAAATGAATGGTGTTTCCTACACATACGGATCATATCTAGTCCAACTCTACTTCTGAAACTGATACAAAGCACTGGTCCTCTAACATCCAATGCTTGTCAGTTAAGATGAGAAACTAGTGAGCTTCGTGAACTATGTAGTTCTTTTGAGCTGTAAAGTAACTGCCCTTACCTGAAACGAAGTCTTGCTTGTAGGAAGACACAGAACCTGGGATTTAACTCCATTTCTGAAGGGAAACACACAACACAGTTCTCATCCATGGAACACACTCTGCATTAGAGCAAGAAGCACGCTCTTGCTTTCTAGAGTCTCTAATACAGCAGGAAACTTGAGTGTGCTCAGAAGAAAAGAACCGTGTTTCCTATACATACAGACCATATCTAGTTCAACTCTGCTTGAAATTGATACAAAGCAAAGGTCCTCTAACATCCAATGCTTCTCAGTTAAGATGAGAAACGTGTGAGCTTCGTGAACTATGTAATTCATTTGAGCTGTAAGGTAACTGCCCTTACCTGGAGTGAAGTCTTGCTTGTAGGAAGACTCAGAGCCAGGGATTTAATTCCATTTCTGAAGTGCAACACACAGCAGAGTTCTCATCCATTGATCACACTCTGCTTTAGATCAAGTAGCATGCTCTAGCTTTAAAGAGTCTCTAAGAGAGCCTGCAACGCGAGTGTGCTGAGAACAAAAGAACGGTGTTTCCAACAAATACGGACCATATCTAGTCCAACTCTGCTTCTGAAACTGATACAAAGCAAATGTCTAACATCTGTTGATTGTCAGTTAAGATGAGAAACGTGTGAGTTTCCTGAACGATGTAGTTCGATTGAGCTGAAAAGTGACTGCCCTTACCTGAAACGAAGTCTTGCATGTAGGAAGACACAGAGCCTGTGATTTAACTCCATTTCTGAAGGGAAACACACAACACAGTTCTCATCCATGGATCACACTCTGCATTAGAGCAAAAAGCACGCTCTTGCTTTCTAGAGTCTCTAATACAGCAGGAAACGTGAGTGTGCTCATAAGAAAAGAACCGTTTTTCCTATACATACAGACCATATCTAGTTCAACTATGCTTGAAATTGAATCAGAGCAAAGGTCCTCTAACATCCAATGCTTCTCAGTTAAGATGAGAAACGGGTGAGCTTCGTGAACAATATAGTTCGTTTGAGCTGTAAAGTAAGTGCCCTTACCTGAAACGAAGTCTTGCTTCTAGGAAGAATCAGACCCAAGGATTTAAATCCATTTCTGAAGGGAAACACACAACACATTGCTCTTCCATTTATCACACTCTGCATTAGAGCCAGAAGCACGCTCTAGCTTTCTAGAGTCTCTAAGACAGCAAGAAACATGAGTGTGCTGAGAACAAATGAACGGTGTTTCCTACACATACGGATTATATGAAGTCCAACTCTGCTTCTGAAACTGATACAAAGCACTGGTCCTCTAACATCCAGGGCTTGTCAGTTAAGATGAGGAACGTATGAGCTTCCTGAACGATGTAGTTTTTTTTAGCTGAAAAGTGACTGCCCTTACCTGAAACGAAGTCTTGCTTGTAGGAAGACCCAGAGCCTGGGATTTACCTCCATTTCTGAAGTGCAACACACAGCAGAGTTCTCATCCATGGAACACACTCTGCTTTAGAGCAAGAAGCACGCTCTTGCTGTCTAGAGTCTCTAGTACAGCAGGAAACGTGAGTGTGCTGAGAACCAAAGAACGGTGTTTCTTACACATACGGACAATATCTAGTACAAATCTGCTTCTGAAACTGATACAAAGCACTGGTCGTCTAACATCTGATGCTTGTCAGTTAAGATGAGAAATGTGTGAGTTTCCTGAACGATGTAGTTCGCTTGAGCTGAAGAGTGACTGCCCTTACCTGAAATGAAGTCTTGCTAATAGGAAGACACAGAGCCTGGGATTTAACTCCTTTTCTGAAGGGAAACACACAACACAGTTCTCATCCATGGATCACACTCTGCATTAGAGCAAGAAGCACGCTCTTGCTTTCAAGAGTCTCTAATACAGCAGGAAACGTGAGTGTGCTCAGAAGAAATGAACCGTGTTTCCTATACATACGGACCATATCTAGTTCAACTCTGCTTGAAATTGATTCATAGCAAAGGTCCTCTAACATCCAACGCTTCTCAGTTAAGATGAGAAACCTGTGAGCTTCGTGAACGATATAGTTCGTTTGAGCTGTAAAGTAAATGCCCTTACCTGAAACGAAGTCTTGCATGTAGGAAGACTCAGACGCAGGGATTTAATTCCTTTTCTGATGTAAAAAACACAACAGAGTTCTCATTCATTGATCACACTCTGCTCTAGAGCAAGAAGCATGCTCTAGCTTTCTAAAATCTCTAAGACAGTATGAAATTTGAGTGTGCTGAGAACAAATGAATGGTGTTTCCTACACATACGGATCATATCTAGTCCAACTCTACTTCTGAAACTGATACAAAGCACTGGTCCTCTAACATCCAATGCTTGTCAGTTAAGATGAGAAACTAGTGAGCTTCGTGAACTATGTAGTTCTTTTGAGCTGTAAAGTAACTGCCCTTACCTGAAACGAAGTCTTGCTTGTAGGAAGACACAGAACCTGGGATTTAACTCCATTTCTGAAGGGAAACACACAACACAGTTCTCATCCATGGAACACACTCTGCATTAGAGCAAGAAGCACGCTCTTGCTTTCTAGAGTCTCTAATACAGCAGGAAACTTGAGTGTGCTCAGAAGAAAAGAACCGTGTTTCCTATACATACAGACCATATCTAGTTCAACTCTGCTTGAAATTGATACAAAGCAAAGGTCCTCTAACATCCAATGCTTCTCAGTTAAGATGAGAAACGTGTGAGCTTCGTGAACTATGTAGTTCTTTTTAGCTGTAAGGTAACTGCCCTTACCTGGAATGAAGTCTTGCTTGTAGGAAGACTCAGAGCCAGGGATTTAATTCCATTTCTGAAGTGCAACACACAGCAGGGTTCTCATCCATTGATCACACTCTGCTTTAGATCATGAAGCAAGCTCTAGCTTTAAAGAGTCTCTAAGACAGCCTGCAACGTGAGTGTGCTGAGAACAAAAGAACGGTGTTTCCTACAAATACGGACCATATCTAGTCCAACACTGCTTCTGAAAATGATACAAAGCAATGGTCGTCTAACATCTGTTGATTGTCAGTTAAGATGAGAAACGTGTGAGTTTCCTGAATGATGTAGTTTTTTTTAGCTGAAAAGTGACTGCCCTTACCTGAAACGAAGTCTTGCTTGTAGGAAGACCCAGAGCCTGGGATTTACCTCCATTTCTGAAGTGCAACACACAGCAGAGTTCTCATCTATGGATCACACTCTGCTTTAGAGCAAGAAGCACGCTCTTGCTGTCTAGAGTCTCTAGTACAGCAGGAAACGTGAGTGTGCTGAGAACCAAAGAACGGTGTTTCTTACACATACGGACCATATCTAGTCCAAATCTGCTTCTGAAACTGATACAAAGCACTGGTCGTCTAACATCTGATGCTTGTCAGTTAAGATGAGAAACGTGTGAGTTTCCTGAACGATGTAGTTCGCTTGAGCTGAAGAGTGACTGCCCTTACCAGAAACGAAGTCTTGCTTATAGGAAGACACAGAGCCTGGGATTTAACTCCTTTTCTGAAGGGAAACACACAACACAGTTCTCATCCATGGATCACAGTCTGCATTAGAGCAAGAAGCACGCTCTTGCTTTCTAGAGTCTCTAATACAGCAGGAAACGTGAGTTTGCTCAGAAGAAATGAAACGTGTTTCCTATACATACGGACCATATCTAGTTCAACTCTGCTTGAAATTGATTCAGAGCAAAGTTCCTCTAACATCCAACGCTTCTCAGTTAAGATGAGAAACATGTGAGCTTCGTGAACGATATTATTCGTTTGAGCTGTAAAGTAAATGCCCTTACCAGAAACGAAGTCTTGCATGTAGGAAGACTCAGACGCAGGGATTTAATTCCTTTTCTGATGTTAAATACACAACAGAGTTCTCATTCATTGATCACACTCTGCTCTAGAGCAAGAAGCACGCTCTAGCTTTCTAAAATCTCTAAGACAGCAGGAAACTTGAGTGTGCTGAGAACAAATGAATGGTGTTTCCTACACATACGGATCATATCTAGTCCAACTCTACTTCTGAACCTGATACAAAGCACTGGTCCTCTAACATCCAATGCTTGTCAGTTAAGATGAGAAACTAGTGAGCTTCGTGAACTATGTAGTTCTTTTGAGCTGTAAAGTAACTGCCCTTACCTGAAACGATGTCTTGCTTGTAGGAAGACACAGAACATGGGATTTAACTCCATTTCTGAAGGGAAACACACAACACAGTTCTCATCCATGGAACACACTCTGCATTAGAGCAAGAAGCATGCTCTTGCTTTCTAGAGTCTCTAATACAGCAGGAAACTTGAGTGTGCTCAGAAGAAAAGAACCGTGTTTCCTATACATACAGACCATATCTAGTTCAACTCTGCTTGAAATTGATACAAAGCAAAGGTCCTCTAACATCCAATGCTTCTCAGTGAAGATGAGAAACGTGTGAGCTTCGTGAACTATGTAGTTCGTTTGAGCTGTAAGGTAACTGCCCTTACCTGGAATGAAGTCTTGCTTGTAGGAAGACTCAGAGCCAGGGATTTAATTCCATTTCTGAAGTGCAACACACAGCAGAGTTCTCATCCATTGATCACACTCTGCTTTAGATCAAGAAGCAAACTCTAGCTTTAAAGAGTTTCTAAGACAGCCTGCAACGCGAGTGTGCTGAGAACAAAAGAACGGTGTTTCCTACAAATACGGACCATATCTAGTCCAACTCTGCTTCTGAAACTGATACAAAGCAATGGTCGTCTAACATCTGTTGATTATCAGTTAAGATGAGAAACGTGTGAGTTTCCTGAACGATGTAGTTCGATTGAGCTGAAAAGTGACTGCCCTTACCTGAAACGAAGTCTTGCATGTAGGAAGACACAGAGCCTGGGATTTAACTCCATTTCTGAAGGGAAACACACAACACAGTTCTCATCCATGGATCACACTCTGCAATAGAGCAAAAATTACGCTCTTGCTTTCTAGAGTCTCTAATACAGCAGGAAACGTGAGTGTGCTCATAAGAAAAGAACCGTTTTTCCTATACATACAGACCATATCTAGTTCAACTATGCTTGAAATTGAATCAGAGCCAAGGTCCTCTAACATCCAATGCTTCTCAGTTAAGATGAGAAATGGGTGAGCTTCGTGAACAATATAGTTCGCTTGAGCTGTAAAGTAAGTGCCCTTACCTGAAACGAAGTCTTGCTTGTAGGAAGAATCAGACCCAAGGATTTAAATCCATTTCTGATGTGAAACAAACAACAGAGTTCTCATTCATTGATCACACTCTGCATTAGAGCCAGAAGCACGATCTAGCTTTCTAGAGTCTCTAAGACAGCAAGAAACATGAGTGTGCTGAGAACAAATGAACGGTGTTTCCTACACATACGGATCATATCAAGTTCAACTCTGCTTCTGAAACTGATACAAAGCACTGGTCCTCTAACATCCAATGCTTCTCATTAACATGAGAAACATGTGAGCTTCGTGAACGATATAGATCCTTTGAGCTGTAAAGTAAATGCCCACACCTGAAACTAAGTCTTGCTTGTAGGGAGACACAGACCCTGGGATTTAACTCCATTTCTGAAGGGAAACACACAACACAGTTCTCATCCATTTATCACACTCTGCTTTAGAACAAAAAGCTCGCTCTTGCTTTCTAGAGTCTCTAATACAGCTGGAAACGTGAGTGTGATGAGAACAAAAGAACGGTGTTTCCTATACATACGGACCATATCTAGTTCAACTCTGCTTGAAATTGATGCAAAGCAAAGGTCCTCTAACATCCAATGCTTCTCAGTTAAGATGAGAAACGTGTGAGCTTCAAGAACGATGTAGTTCGTTTGAGCTGAAATGTGACTGCCCTTACCTGAAACGAAGTCTTCCTTGTAGGAAGACTCAGAGCCTGGGATTTAACTCCAGTTCTGAAGTGAAACACACAGCAGAGTTCTCATCCATTGATCACACTCTGCTTTAGAGCAAGAAGCACGCTCTTGCTTTCTAGATTCTCTAATACAGCAAGAAACTTGAGTATGCTCAGAAGAAAAGAAGCGTGTTTCCTATACATACAGGCCATATCTAGTTCATCTCTGCTTGAAATTGATACAAAGCAAAGGTCGTCTAACATCCAATGCTTCTCAGTTAAGATGAGAAACGTGTCAGCTTCGTGAACGATATAGATCCTTTGAGCTGTAAAGTAAATGCCCTTACCTGAAACGAAGTCTTGCTTGTAGGAAGAAACAGAGCCTGGGATATAACTCCATTCCTGAAGGGAAACACACAACACATTTCTCATCCATTTATTAAACTCTGATTTAGAGCAAGAAGCTTGCGCTTGCATTCTAGAATCTCTAATACAGCAGGAAACGTGAGTGTGCTGAGAAGCAAAGAACGGTGTTTCTAACACATACAGAACATATCTTTTCCAACTCTGCTTCTGAAACTGATACAAAGCACTGGTTGTCTAACATCTGATGCTTGTCAGATAACATGAGAAACGTGTTAGCTTACTGAATGATGTAGTTCGCTTGAGCTGAAAAGTGACTGCCCTTACCTGAAACGAAGTCTTGCTTGTAAGAAGACACATAGCCTGGGATTTAACTCCATTTCTGAAGGGAAACACACAACACAGTTCTCATCCATGGATCACACTCTGCGTTAGAGCAAGAAGCACGCTCTTGCTTTCTAGAGTCTCTAATACAGCAGGAAACGTGAGTGTGCTCAGAAGAATAGAACCCTGTTTCCTATACATACGGACCATATCTAGTTCAACTCTGCTTGAAATTGATTCAGAGCAAAGGCCCTCTAATAACCAATGCTTCTCAGTTAAGATGAGAAACGTGTGAGCTTCGTGAACGATATAGTTCATTTGAGCTGTAAAGTAAATGCCCTTACCTGAAACGAAGTCTTGCTTGTAGGAAGAATCATACCCAGGGATTTAAATCGATTTCTGATGTGAAACACACAACAGAGTTCTCATTCATTGATCACACTCTGCATTAGAGCAAGAAGCACGCTCTAGCTTTCTAGAGTCTCTAAGACAGCAAGAAATATGAGTGTGCTGAGAACAAATGAACGGTGTTTCCTACACATACGGATCATATCTAGTCCAACTCTGCTTCTGAAACTGATACAAAGCAGTGGTCCTCTAAAATCCAATGCTTGTCACTTAAGATGAGAAACGTGTGAGATTCGTGAACTATGTAGTTCCTTTGAGCTGTAAAGTAACTTCCCTTACCTGAAACGAATTCTTGCTTGTAGGAAGACTCAGAGCCTGGTATTTAACACCATTTCTGAATTGAAACACACAACAGAGTTCTCATCCATTGATCATACTCTGCTTTAGAGCAAGAAGCACGCTCTTGTTTCTAGAGTCTCTAATACATCAAAAAAAGTGAGTGTGCTCAGAAGAAAAGAAGCGTGATTCCTATACATACAGACCATATCTAGTTCATCTCTGCTTGAAATTGATACAAAGCAAAGGTCGTCTAACATCTTATACTTCTCAGTTAAGATGAGAAACGTGTGAGCTTCATGAATGATATAGATCGTTTGAGCTGTAAAGTAAATGCCCTTACCTGAAACGATGTCTTGCTTGTAGGAAGACAAAGAGCCTGGGATTTAATTCCATTTCTGAAGGGAAACACACAACACAGTTCTCATCCATGGATCACACTCTGCTTTAGAGCAAGAAGCAAGCTCTAGCTTTCTAAAATCTCTAAGACAGCAGGAAACTTGAGTGAGCTGAGAACAAATGAATGGTGTTTCCTACACATACGGATCATATCTAGTCCAACTCTGCTTCTGAAACTGATACAAAGCACTGGTCCTCTAACATCCAAAGCTTGTCAGTTAAGATGAGGAACATGTGAGCTTCGAGAACAATGTAGTTCGTTTGAGCTGAAAAGTGACTGCCCTTCCCTGAAACAAATTCTTGCTTGTAGGAAGACTCAGATCCGGGGATTTAACTCCATTTCTGAAGTGAAACACAGCAGAATTCTCATCCATTGATCACACTCTGCTTTAGAGCAAGAAGCAAGCTCTAGCTTTCTAGATCTCTAAGACAGCAGGAAACGTGAGTGTGCTCAGAAGAAAAGAACCGTGTTTCCTATACATAAAGACTATATCTAGTTCAACTCTGCTTGAAATTGATACAAAGCAAAGGTCCTCTAACACCCAATGCTTCTCAGTTATGATGAGAAACGAGTGAGCTTCGTGAACTATGTAGTTCTTTTGAGCTGTAAATTAACTGCCCTTACCTGAAACGAAATCTTCCTTGTAGGAAGACTCAGAGCCTGCGATTTAACTCCAGTTCTGAAGTGAAACACACTGCAGAGTTCTCATCCATTGAACACACTCTGCTTTAGAGCAAGAAGCAAGCTCTACCTTTCTAGAGTCTCTAAGACAGCCTGAAACGTGAGTGTGCTGAGAACAAAAGAACCGTCCGTGTTTCCTATACATACGGACCATATCTAGTTCAACTCTGCTTGAAAATGATACAAAGCAAAGGTCCTCTAACATCCAATGCTTCTCAGTTAAGATGAGAAACGTGTGAGATTCGTGAACGATATAGATCGTTTGGGCTGTAAAGTCAATTCCCTTACCTGAAATGAAGTCTTGCTTGTAGGAAGACACAGTGCCAGGGATTTAACTCCATTTCTGAAATGAAACACACAGCAGAGTTCTCATCAATTGCCCACACTCTGCTTTAGAGCAAGAAGCACGGTCTAGCTTTCTAGAGTCTCCAAGACAGCAGGAAACTTGAGTGCTGAGAATAAATGAACGGTGTTTCCTACACATACGGATCATATCTAGTCAAACTCTGCTTCTGAAACTGATACAAAGCACTGGTTCTCTAACACCCAATGCTTGTCAGTTAAGATGGGAAACGTGTGAGCTTCGTGAACAATGTAGTTCTTTTGAGCTGTAAATAACTGCCCTTACCTTAAACGAAGTCTTGCTTGTAGGAAACCTCAAAGCCAGGGATTTAACTCCATTTCTGAAGTGAAACACACAACAGAATTCTCATCCATTCATCACACTCTGCTTTAGAGCAAGAAGCAAGCTCTAGCTTTCTAGAGTCTCTAAGACAGCATGAAACATGAGTGTGCTGAGAACCAAAGAACGGTGATTCTTACACAATCAGACCATACTAGTCCAACTCTGCTTCTCAAACTGATACAAAGCACTGGTCCTCTAACATCCAATGCTTGTCAGTTAAGATGAGAAACTAGTGAGCTTCGTGAACTATGTAGTTCTTTTGAGCTGTAAAGTAACTGCCCTTACCTGAAACGAAGTCTTGCTTGTAGGAAGACACAGAACCTGGGATTTAACTCCATTTCTGAAGGGAAACACACAACACATTCTCATCCATGGAACACACTCTGCATTAGAGCAAGAAGCACGCTCTTGCTTTCTAGAGTCTCTAATACAGCAGGAAACTTGAGTGTGCTCAGAAGAAAAGAACCGTGTTTCCTATACATACAGACCATATCTAGTTCAACTCTGCTTGAAATTGATACAAAGCAAAGGTCCTCTAACATCCAATGCTTCTCAGTTAAGATGAGAAACGTGTGAGCTTCATGAACTATGTAGTTCTTTTTAACTGTAAGGTAACTGCCCTTACCTGGAATGAAGTCTTGCTTGTAGGAAGACTCAGAGCCTGGGATTTAACTCCATTTCTGACGTGAAACACACAACAGAGTTCTCTTCCATTTATCAAACTCTGCTTTAGCGCAAGAAGCACGCTCTAGCTTTCTAGAGTCTCTAAGACAGCATGAAAAGTGAGTGTGCTAAGAACCAAAGAACGGTGTTTCTTACACATTCAGACCATATCTATTCCAACTCTGCTTCTGAAACTGATACTAAGCACTGGTCCTCTAACATCCGAATCTTGTCAGTTAAGATGAGAAACGTGTGAGCTTCCTGAACGATGTAGTTCGTTTGAGCTGAAAAGTTACTGCCCTTACCTGAAACGAATTCTTGCTTGTAGGAAGACACAGAGCCTGGGATTTAACTCCCTTTCTGAAAGGAAACACACAACACAGTTCTCATCCATGGATCACACTCTGCTTTAGAGCAAGAAGCACGCTCTTTCTTTCTAGATTCTCTAATACAGCAGGAAACGTGAGTGTGCTCAGAAGAAAAGAACCGTGTTTCCTTACATACGGACCATATCTAGTTCCACTCTGCTTGAAATTGATACAAAGCAAAGGTCCTCTAACATCCAATGCTTCTCAGTTAAGGTGAGAAACGTGTGAGCATCGTGAACTATGTAGTTCGTTTGACCTGTAAAGTAAATGGCCTTACCTGAAATGAAGTCTTGCTTGTAGGAAGACACAGAGCCTGGGATTTAACTCCATTTCTGAAGTGAAACACACAGCAGAATTCTCATCCATTTATCAACCTCTGCTTTAGAGCAAGAAGCACGCTCTAGCTTTCTAGAGTCTCTAAGACAGCAGGAAACTTGAGTGTGCTGAGAACAAATGAACGGTGTTCCTACACATAGGGATCATATTAGTCCAACTCTGCATCTGAAACTGATGCAAAGCACTGGTCCTCTAACATCCAGCGAATGTCAGTTAAGATGAGAATCGTGTGAGCTTCGTGAACGATGTAGTTTGTTTGAGCTGAATAGTGTCTGCCCTTACCTGAACCGAAGTCTTGCATGTAAGAAGACACAGAGCCTGGGATTTAACTCCATTTTTGAAGGGAAACACACAACACAGTTCTCATCCATGGTTCACACTCTGCTTTAGATCACGAAGCACGCTCTTGCTTTCTAGAGTCTCTAATTCAGCAGGAAACGTGAGTGTGCTGAGAACCAAAGAACGGTGTTTCTTACACATTCGGACCATATCTATTCCAACTCTGCTTCAGAAACTGATACTAAGCACTGGTCCTCTAACATCCGATTCTTGTCAGTTAAGATGAGAAACGTGTGAGATTACAGAACGATGTAGTTCGTTTGAGCTGAAAAGTGACTGCCCTTACCTGAAACGAAGTCTTGCTTGTAGGAAGACACAGAGCCTGGGATTTAACTCCATTTCTGAAAGGAAAGACACAACACAGTTCTTATCCATGGACCACACTATGCTTTAGAGCAAGAAGCATGCTCTTGCTTTCTAGAGTCTCTGATACAGCAGGAAACGTGAGTGTGCTCAGAAGAAAAGAACCGTGTTTCCTATACATACGGACTATATCTAGGTCTACTCTGCTTGAAATTGATACAAAGCAAAGGTCCTCTAACACCCAATGCTTCTCAGTTACGATGAGAAACGTTGGAGCTTCCTGAACTATGAAGTTCTTTTGAGCTGTAAAGTACTGCCCTTTCCTGAAACGAATTCTTGCTTGTAGGAAGACTCAGAGCCAGATATTTAACTCCATTTCTGAAGTGAAACACACAACAGAGTTCTAATCCATTGATCACACTCTGCTTTAGAGCAAGAAGCACGCTCTCGCTTTCTAAAATCTCTAAGACAGCAGGAAAAGTGAGTGTGCTGAGAACAAATGAATGGTGTTTCCTACACATACGGATCATATCTAGTCCAACTCTGCTTCTGAAACTGATACAAAGCACTGGTCCTCTAACATTCAATGCTTGTCAGTTAAGATGAGAAACGTGTGAGCTTCGTGAACTATGTAGTTCCTTTGAGCTGTAAAGTAACTTCCCTTACCTGAAACGAATTCTTGCTTGTAGGAAGACTCAGAGCCTGGTATTTAACACCATTTCTGAATTGAAACACACAACAGAGTTCTCATCCATTGATCATACTCTGCTTTAGAGCAAGAAGCACGCTCTTGTTTCTAGAGTCTCTAATACATCAAAAAAAGTGAGTGTGCTCAGAAGAAAAGAAGCGTGATTCCTATACATACAGACCATATCTAGTTCATCTCTGCTTGAAATTGATACAAAGCAAAGGTCGTCTAACATCTTATACTTCTCAGTTAAGATGAGAAACGTGTGAGCTTCATGAATGATATAGATCGTTTGAGCTGTAAAGTAAATGCCCTTACCTGAAACGATGTCTTGCTTGTAGGAAGACAAAGAGCCTGGGATTTAATTCCATTTCTGAAGGGAAACACACAACACAGTTCTCATCCATGGATCACACTCTGCTTTAGAGCAAGAAGCAAGCTCTAGCTTTCTAAAATCTCTAAGACAGCAGGAAACTTGAGTGAGCTGAGAACAAATGAACGGTGTTTCCTACACATACGGATCATATCTAGTCCAACTCTGCTTCTGAAACTGATACAAAGCACTGGTCCTCTAACATCCAAAGCTTGTCAGTTAAGATGAGGAACATGTGAGCTTCGAGAACAATGTAGTTCGTTTGAGCTGAAAAGTGACTGCCCTTCCCTGAAACAAATTCTTGCTTGTAGGAAGACTCAGATCCGGGGATTTAACTCCATTTCTGAAGTGAAACACAGCAGAATTCTCATCCATTGATCACACTCTGCTTTAGAGCAAGAAGCAAGCTCTAGCTTTCTAGATCTCTAAGACAGCAGGAAACGTGAGTGTGCTCAGAAGAAAAGAACCGTGTTTCCTATACATAAAGACTATATCTAGTTCAACTCTGCTTGAAATTGATACAAAGCAAAGGTCCTCTAACACCCAATGCTTCTCAGTTATGATGAGAAACGAGTGAGCTTCCTGAACTATGTAGTTCTTTTGAGCTGTAAATTAACTGCCCTTACCTGAAACGAAATCTTCCTTGTAGGAAGACTCAGAGCCTGCGATTTAACTCCAGTTCTGAAGTGAAACACACTGCAGAGTTCTCATCCATTGAACACACTCTGCTTTAGAGCAAGAAGCAAGCTCTACCTTTCTAGAGTCTCTAAGACAGCCTGAAACGTGAGTGTGCTGAGAACAAAAGAACCGTCCGTGTTTCCTATACATACGGACCATATCTAGTTCAACTCTGCTTGAAAATGATACAAAGCAAAGGTCCTCTAACATCCAATGCTTCTCAGTTAAGATGAGAAACGTGTGAGATTCGTGAACGATATAGATTGTTTGGGCTGTAAAGTCAATTCCCTTACCTGAAATGAAGTCTTGCTTGTAGGAAGACACAGTGCCAGGGATTTAACTCCATTTCTGAAATGAAACACACAGCAGAGTTCTCATCAATTGCCCACACTCTGCTTTAGAGCAAGAAGCACGGTCTAGCTTTCTAGAGTCTCCAAGACAGCAGGAAACTTGAGTGCTGAGAATAAATGAACGGTGTTTCCTACACATACGGATCATATCTAGTCAAACTCTGCTTCTGAAACTGATACAAAGCACTGGTTCTCTAACACCCAATGCTTGTCAGTTAAGATGGGAAACGTGTGAGCTTCGTGAACAATGTAGTTCTTTTGAGCTGTAAATAACTGCCCTTACCTTAAACGAAGTCTTGCTTGTAGGAAGCCTCAGAGCCAGGGATTTAACTCCATTTCTGAAGTGAAACACACAACAGAATTCTCATCCATTCATCACACTCTGCTTTAGAGCAAGAAGCAAGCTCTAGCTTTCTAGAGTCTCTAAGACAGCATGAAACATGAGTGTGCTGAGAACCAAAGAACGGTGATTCTTACACAATCAGACCATACTAGTCCAACTCTGCTTCTCAAACTGATACAAAGCACTGGTCCTCTAACATCCAATGCTTGTCAGTTAAGATGAGAAACTAGTGAGCTTCGTGAACTATGTAGTTCTTTTGAGCTGTAAAGTAACTGCCCTTACCTTAAACGAAGTCTTGCTTGTAGGAAGACACAGAACCTGGGATTTAACTCCATTTCTGAAGGGAAACACACAACACATTCTCATCCATGGAACACACTCTGCATTAGAGCAAGAAGCACGCTCTTGCTTTCTAGAGTCTCTAATACAGCAGGAAACTTGAGTGTGCTCAGAAGAAAAGAACCGTGTTTCCTATACATACAGACCATATCTAGTTCAACTCTGCTTGAAATTGATACAAAGCAAAGGTCCTCTAACATCCAATGCTTCTCAGTTAAGATGAGAAACGTGTGAGCTTCATGAACTATGTAGTTCTTTTTAACTGTAAGGTAACTGCCCTTACCTGGAATGAAGTCTTGCTTGTAGGAAGACTCAGAGCCTGGGATTTAACTCCATTTCTGACGTGAAACACACAACAGAGTTCTCTTCCATTTATCAAACTCTGCTTTAGCGCAAGAAGCACGCTCTAGCTTTCTAGAGTCTCTAAGACAGCAGGAAAAGTGAGTGTGCTAAGAACCAAAGAACGGTGTTTCTTACACATTCAGACCATATCTATTCCAACTCTGCTTCTGAAACTGATACTAAGCACTGGTCCTCTAACATCCGAATCTTGTCAGTTAAGATGAGAAACGTGTGAGCTTCCTGAACGATGTAGTTCGTTTGAGCTGAAAAGTTACTGCCCTTACCTGAAACGAATTCTTGCTTGTAGGAAGACACAGAGCCTGGGATTTAACTCCCTTTCTGAAAGGAAACACACAACACAGTTCTCATCCATGGATCACACTCTGCTTTAGAGCAAGAAGCATGCTCTTTCTTTCTAGATTCTCTAATACAGCAGGAAACGTGAGTGTGCTCAGAAGAAAAGAACCGTGTTTCCTTACATACGGACCATATCTAGTTCCACTCTGCTTGAAATTGATACAAAGCAAAGGTCCTCTAACATCCAATGCTTCTCAGTTAAGGTGAGAAACGTGTGAGCATCGTGAACTATGTAGTTCGTTTGACCTGTAAAGTAAATGGCCTTACCTGAAATGAAGTCTTGCTTGTAGGAAGACACAGAGCCTGGGATTTAACTCCATTTCTGAAGTGAAACACACAGCAGAATTCTCATCCATTTATCAACCTCTGCTTTAGAGCAAGAAGCACGCTCTAGCTTTCTAGAGTCTCTAAGACAGCAGGAAACTTGAGTGTGCTGAGAACAAATGAACGGTGTTCCTACACATAGGGATCATATTAGTCCAACTCTGCATCTGAAACTGATGCAAAGCACTGGTCCTCTAACATCCAGCGAATGTCAGTTAAGATGAGAATGGTGTGAGCTTCGTGAACGATGTAGTTTGTTTGAGCTGAATAGTGTCTGCCCTTACCTGAACCGAAGTCTTGCATGTAAGAAGACACAGAGCCTGGGATTTAACTCCATTTTTGAAGGGAAACACACAACACAGTTCTCATCCATGGTTCACACTCTGCTTTAGATCACGAAGCACGCTCTTGCTTTCTAGAGTCTCTAATTCAGCAGGAAACGTGAGTGTGCTGAGAACCAAAGAACGGTGTTTCTTACACATTCGGACCATATCTATTCCAACTCTGCTTCAGAAACTGATACTAAGCACTGGTCCTCTAACATCCGATTCTTGTCATTTAAGATGAGAAACGTGTGAGATTACAGAACGATGTAGTTCATTTGAGCTGAAAAGTGACTGCCCTTACCTGAAACGAAGTCTTGCTTGTAGGAAGACTCAGAGCCTGGGATTTAACTCCATTTCTGACGTGAAACACACAACAGAGTTCTCTTCCATTTATCAAACTCTGCTTTAGCGCAAGAAGCACGCTCTAGCTTTCTAGAGTCTCTAAGACAGCAGGAAAAGTGAGTGTGCTAAGAACCAAAGAACGGTGTTTCTTACACATTCAGACCATATCTATTCCAACTCTGCTTCTGAAACTGATACTAAGCACTGGTCCTCTAACATCCAATGCTTGTCAGTTAAGATGAGAAACGTGTGAGCTTCCTGAACGATGTAGTTCGTTTGAGCTGAAAAGTTACTGCCCTTACCTGAAACGAATTCTTGCTTGTAGGAAGACACAGAGCCTGGGATTTAACTCCCTTTCTGAAAGGAAACACACAACACAGTTCTCATCCATGGATCACACTCTGCTTTAGAGCAAGAAGCACGCTCTTTCTTTCTAGATTCTCTAATACAGCAGGAAACGTGAGTGTGCTCAGAAGAAAAGAACCGTGTTTCCTTACATACGGACCATATCTAGTTCCACTCTGCTTGAAATTGATACAAAGCAAAGGTCCTCTAACATCCAATGCTTCTCAGTTAAGGTGAGAAACGTGTGAGCATCGTGAACTATGTAGTTCGTTTGACCTGTAAAGTAAATGCCCTTACCTGAAATGAAGTCTTGCTTGTAGGAAGACACAGAGCCTGGGATTTAACTCCATTTCTGAAGTGAAACACACAGCAGAATTCTCATCCATTTATCAACCTCTGCTTTAGAGCAAGAAGCACGCTCTAGCTTTCTAGAGTCTCTAATTCAGCAGGAAACGTGAGTGTGCTGAGAACCAAAGAACGGTGTTTCTTACACATTCGGACCATATCTATTCCAACTCTGCTTCAGAAACTGATACTAAGCACTGGTCCTCTAACATGCGATTCTTGTCAGTTAAGATGAGAAACGTGTGAGATTACAGAATGATGTAGTTCGTTTGAGCTGAAAAGTGACTGCCCTTACCTGAAACGAAGTCTTGCTTGTAGGAAGACACAGAGCCTGGGATTTAACTCCCTTTCTGAAACGAAACACACAACACAGTTCTCATCCATGGTTCACACTCTGCTTTAGAGCAAGAAGCACGCTCTTGCTTTCTAGAGTCTCTAAGCAGTCTACAGCAGGAAACGTGAGTGTGCTGAGAACCAAAGAACGGTGTTTCTTACACATTCGGACCATATCTATTCCAACTCCGCTTCTGAAACTGATACTAAGCACTGGTTCTCTAACATCCGATGCTTGTCAGTTAAAATGAGAAACGTGTGAGCTCCCTGAACAATGTAGTTCGTTTGAGCTGAAAAGTGACTGCCCTTACCTGAATCGAAGTCTTGCTTGTAGGAAGACACAGAGCCTGGGATTTAACACCATTTCTGAAAGGAAAGACAAAACACAGTTCTCATCCATGGATCACACTCTGCTTTAGAGCAAGAAGCACGCTCTTGCTTTCTAGAGTCTCTAATACAGCAAGAAACGTGAGTGTGCTCAGAAGAAAAGTAGTGTGATTCATATATATACGTGCCATATCTAGTTCATCTCTGCTTGAAATTGATACAAAGCAAAGGTCCTCTAACATCCAATGCTTCTCAGTTAAGATGAGAAACGTGTGAGCTTCGTGACCGATATAGATCCTTTGAGCTGTAAAGTAAATGCCCACACCTGAAACTAAGTCTTGCTTGTAGGAAGACACAGAGCCTGGGATTTAACTCCATTTCTGAAGGGAAACACACAACACAGTTCTCATCCATTTATCACACTCTGATTTAGAGCAAGAAGCTCGCTCTCTATCTTTCTAGAATCTCTAATACAGCAGGAAACGTGAGTGTGCTCAGAAGAAAAGTACCGTGTTTCCTATACATACGTACCATATCTAGTTCAACTCTGCTTGAAATTGATGCAAAGCAAAGGTCCTCTAACATCCAATGCTTCTAGGTTAAGATGAGAAACGTGTGAGCTTCAAGAACGATGTAATTTGTTTGAGCTGAAAAGTGACTGCCCTTACCTTAAACGAAGTCTTGCTTGTAGGAAGACACAGAGCCTGGGATTTAATTCCATTTCTGAAATGAAACACACAACAGAGTTCTCATCCACTGATCACAATCTGCTTTAGAGCAAGAAGGACGCTCTAGCTATCTAACATCTCTAAGACAGCAGGAAACTTGAGTGTGCTGAGAACAAGTGAACGGAGTTTCCTACACATACGGATCATATCTAGTCCAACTCTGCTTTTGAAACTGATAAAAAGCACTGGTCCTCTGACATCCAATGCTTGTCAGTTAAGATGAGGAACGTGTGAGCTTCGTGAACAATGTATTTTGTTTGAGCTGAAAAGTGTCTGCCCTTACATGAAACGAAGTCTTGCTTGTAGGAAGACTCAGAGCCGGGGATTTAACTCCATTTCTGAAGGGAAACACACAACACAGTTCTCATCCATTGATCACACTCTGCTTTAGAGCAAGAAGCACGCTTTGCTTTCTAGAGTCCTGATACAGCAGGAAACGTGAGTGTGCTCAGAAGAAAAGAACCGTGTTTCCTATACATACGTACCATATCTAGTTCAACTCTGCTTGAAATTGATACAAAGCAAAGGTCCTCTAACACCCAATGCTTCTCAGTTACGATGAGAAACGTTGGAGCTTCCTGAACTATGTAGTTCTTTTGAGCTGTAAAGTACTGCCCTTTCCTGAAACGAAGTCTTGCTTGTAGGAAGACTCAGAGACAGGGATTTAACTCCATTTCTGAAGTGAAACACACAACAGAGTTCTAATCCATTGATCACACTCTGCTTTAGAGCAAGAAGCAAGCTCTAGCTTTCTAAAATCTCTAAGACAGCAGGAAACTTGAGTGTGCTGAGAACAAATGAACGGTGTTTCCTACACATACGGATCATATCTAGTCCAACTCTGCTTCTGAAACTGATACAAAGCACTGGTCCTCTAACATCCAATGCTTGTCAGTTAAGATGAGAAACGTGTGAGCTTCCTGAACGATGTAGTTCGTTTGAACTGTAAAGTAACTTCCCTTACCTGAAACGAATTCTTGCTTGTAGGAAGACTCAGAGCCTGGTATTTAACTCCATTTCTGAAGTGAAACACACAACAGAGTTCTCATCCATTGATCGTACTCTGCTTTAGAGCAAGAAGCACGCTCTTGCTTTCTAGAGTCTCTAATACAGCAAGAAACGTGAGTGTGCTCAGAAGAAAAGAAGCGTGATTCCTATACATACGGACCATATCTAGTTCATCTCTGCTTGAAATTGATACAAAGCAAAGTTCGTCTAACATCCAATACTTCTCAGTTAAGAAGAGAAACGTGTGAGCTTCGTGAATGATATAGATTGTTTGAGCTGTAAAGTAAATGCCCTTACCTGAAACGATGTCTTGCTTGTAGGAAGACAAGGAGCCTGGGATTTAACTCCATTTCTGAAGGGAAACACACAACACAGTTCTCATCCATGGATCACACTCTGCTTTAGAGCAAGAGGCAAGCTCTAGCTTTCTAAAATCTCTAAGACAGCAGGAAACTTGAGTGTGCTGAGAACAAATGAACGGTGTTTCCTACACATACGGATCATATCTAGTCCAACTCTGCTTCTGAAACTGATACAAAGCACTTTTCCTCTAACATCCAATGCTTGTCAGTTAAGATGAGAAACGTTTGATCTTCCTGAACGATGTAGTTCGTTTGAACTGAAAAGTGACTTCCCTTACCTGAAACGAAGTCTTGCTTGTAAGAAGACACAGAGCCTGGGATTTAACTCCATTTTTGAAGGGAAACACACAACACAGTTATCATCCATTGTTCACACTCTGCTTTAGATCACGAAGCACGATCTTGCTTTCTAGATTCTCTAATACAGCAAGAAACGTGAGTGTGCTCAGAAGAAAAGAAGCATGATTCCTATACATACGGACCATATCTAGTTCATCTCTGCTTGAAACTGATACAAAGCAAAGGTCGTCTAACATCCAATGCTTGTCAGTTAAGATGAGAAACATGTGAGCTTCAAGAAAGATGTAGTTCATTTGAGCTGAAAATTGACTGGCCTTACCTGAAACGAAATCTTCCTTGTAGGAAGACTCAGAGCCTGGGATTTAACTCCAGTTCTGAAGTGAAACACACTGCAGAGTTCTCATCCATTGAACACACTCTGCTTTAGAGCAAGAAGCAAGCTCTACCTTTCTAGAGTCTCTAAGACAGCCTGAAACGTGAGTGTGCTGAGGACAAAAGAACGGTGTTTCCTACAAATATGGACCATATCTAGTCCAACTCTGCTTCTGAAACTGATACAAAGCAATGGTACTCTAACATCCGATGCTTGTCTGTTAAGATGAGAAACATGTGAGCTTAAAGAACGATGTAGTTCGTTTGAGCTGAAAAGTGAATTCCCTTACCTGAAACGAATTCTTGCTTGTAGGAAGACTCAGAGCCTGCGATTTAACTCCATTTTTGAGGTGAAACACACGACAGAGTTCTCATCCATTCATCACACTCTGCTTTAGAGCAAGAAGCACGCTCTTGCTTTCTAGAGTCTCTAATACAGCAGGAAACGTGAGTGTGCTCAGAAGAAAAGAACCGTCCGTTTTTCCTATACATACGGACCATATCTAGTTCAACTCTGCTTGAAAATGATACAATGCAAAGGTCCTCTAACATCCAGTGCTTCTCAGTTAAGATGCGAAACGAGTGAGCTTCGTGAACGATATAGATCGTTTGGGCTGTAAAGTTAATGCCCTTACCTGAAATGAAGTCTTGCTTGTAGGAAGACAGAGTGCCAGGGATTTAACTCCATTTCTGAAGTGAAACACACAGCAGAGTTCTCATCAATTGCCCACACTCTGCTTTAGAGCAAGAAGCACGGTCTAGCTTTCTAGAGTCTCTAAGACAGCAGGAAACTTGAGTGCTGAGAATAAATGAACGGTGTTTCCTACACATACGGATCATATCTAGACCAACTCTGCTTCTGAAACTGATACAAAGCACTGGTTCTCTAACATCCAATGCTTGTCAGTTAAGATGAGGAACGTGTGAGCTTCGTGAACAATGTAGTTCGTTTGAGCTGAAAAGTGACTGCCCTTACCTGAAACGAAGTCTTGCTTGTAGGAAGACTCAGATCCGGGGATTTAACTCCATTTCTGATGTGAAACACAGCAGAATTCTCATCCATTGATCACACTCTGCTTTAGAGCAAGAAGCAAGCTCTAGCTTTCTAGAGTCTCTAAGACAGCATGAAACGTGAGTGTGCTTAGAACCAAAGAAAGGTGATTCTTACACAATCAGACCATATTAGTCCAACTCTGCTTCTCAAACTGATACAAAGCAAAGGTCGTCTAACATCAGGTTCCTGTTAGTTAAGATGAGAATCGTGTGAGCTTCCTGAACGATGTAGGTCGCTTGAGCTGAAAAGTGACTGCCCTTACCTGAAACGAAGTCTTGCTTGTAGGAAGACACAGAGCCTGGGATTTAACACCATTTCTGAAAGGAAAGACAAAACACAGTTCTCATCCATGGATCACACTCTGCTTTAGAGCAAGAAGCACGCTCTTTCATTCTAGAGTCTCTAATACAGCAGGAAACGTGAGTGTGCTCAGAAGAAAAGAACCGTGTTTCCTATACATACGGACCATATCTAGTTCAACTCTGCTTGAAAGTGATACAAAGCAAAGGTCCTGTAACATCCAATGCTTCTCAGTTAAGATGAGAAATGAGTGAGCATCGTGAACTATGTAGTTCGTTTGAGCTGTAAAGTAAATGCCCTTACCTGAAACGAAGTCTTGCTTGTAGGAAGACTCAGAGCCTGGGATTTAACTCCATTTCTGAAGTGAAACACACAACAGAGTTCTCATCAATTTATCAAACTCTGCTTTAGCGCAAGAAGCACGCTCTAGCTTTCTAGAGTCTCTAAGACAGCAGGAAAAGTGAGTGTGCTAAGAACCAAAGAACGGTGTTTCTTACACATACGGACCATAGCAAGTCCAACTCTGCTTCTGAAACTGATACTAAGCACTGGTCCTCTAACATCCGAATCTTGTCAGTTAAGATGAGAAACATGTGAGCTTCCTGAACGATGTAGTTCGTTTGAGCTGAAAAGTGACTGCTCTTACCTGAAACGAATTCTTGCTTGTAGGAAGACACAGAGCCTGGGATTTAACTCCCTTTCTGAAAGGAAACACACAACACAGTTCTCATCCATGGATCACACTCTGCTTTAGAGCAAGAAGTACGCTCTTTCTTTCTAGAGTCTTTAATACAGCAGGAAACGTGAGTGTGCTCAGAAGAAAAGAACCGTTTTTCCTTACATACGGACCATATCTAGTTCCACTCTGCTTGAAATTGATACAAAGCAAAGGTCCTCTAACATCCAATGCTTCTCAGTTAAGATGAGAAACGTGTGAGCATCTTGAACTATGTAGTTCGTTTGAGCTGTAAGGAACTGCCCTAACCTGAAACGAAGTCTTGCGTGTAGGAAGACCCAGAGCCTGGTATTTAACTCCATTTCTGAAGTGAAACACACAACAGAGTTCTCATCCATTTATCAAACTCTGCTTTAGAGCAAGAAGCATGCTCTAGCTTTCTAGAGTCTCTAAGACAGCAGGAAACTTGAGTGTGCTGAGAACAAATGAACGGTGTTCCTACACATAGGGATCATATCTCGTCCAACTCTGCATCTGAAACTGATGCAAAGCACTGGTCCTCTAACATCCAGTGCATGTCAGTTAAGATGAGAATCGTGTGAGCTTCGTGAACGATGTGGTTTGTTTGAGCTGAAAAGTGTCTGCCCTTACCTGAACCGAAGTCTTGCTTGTTGGAAGACACAGAGCCTGGGATTTAACTCCATTTCTGAAGGGAAACACACAACACAGTTGTCATCCATGGATCACACTCTGCTTTAGAGCAAGAAGCACGCTCTTTCATTCTAGAGTCTCTAATACAGCAGGAAACGTGAGTGTGCTCAGAAGAAAAGAACCGTGTTTCCTATACATACGGACCATATCTAGTTCAACTCTGCTTGAAAGTGATACAAAGCAAAGGTCCTGTAACATCCAATGCTTCTCAGTTAAGATGAGAAATGAGTGAGCATCGTGAACTATGTAGTTCGTTTGAGCTGTAAAGTAAATGCCCTTACCTGAAACGAAGTCTTGCTTGTAGGAAGACTCAGAGCCTGGGATTTAACTCCATTTCTGAAGTGAAACACACAACAGAGTTCTCATCAATTTATCAAACTCTGCTTTAGCGCAAGAAGCACGCTCTAGCTTTCTAGAGTCTCTAAGACAGCAGGAAAAGTGAGTGTGCTAAGAACCAAAGAACGGTGTTTCTTACACATACGGACCATAGCAAGTCCAACTCTGCTTCTGAAACTGATACTAAGCACTGGTCCTCTAACATCCGAATCTTGTCAGTTAAGATGAGAAACATGTGAGCTTCCTGAACGATGTAGTTCGTTTGAGCTGAAAAGTGACTGCTCTTACCTGAAACGAATTCTTGCTTGTAGGAAGACACAGAGCCTGGGATTTAACTCCCTTTCTGAAAGGAAACACACAACACAGTTCTCATCCATGGATCACACTCTGCTTTAGAGCAAGAAGTACGCTCTTTCTTTCTAGAGTCCTTAATACAGCAGGAAACGTGAGTGTGCTCAGAAGAAAAGAACCGTTTTTCCTTACATACGGACCATATCTAGTTCCACTCTGCTTGAAATTGATACAAAGCAAAGGTCCTCTAACATCCAATGCTTCTCAGTTAAGATGAGAAACGTGTGAGCATCTTGAACTATGTAGTTCGTTTGAGCTGTAAGGAACTGCCCTAACCTGAAACGAAGTCTTGCGTGTAGGAAGACCCAGAGCCTGGTATTTAACTCCATTTCTGAAGTGAAACACACAACAGAGTTCTCATCCATTTATCAAACTCTGCTTTAGAGCAAGAAGCATGCTCTAGCTTTCTAGAGTCTCTAAGACAGCAGGAAACTTGAGTGTGCTGAGAACAAATGAACGGTGTTCCTACACATAGGGATCATATCTCGTCCAACTCTGCATCTGAAACTGATGCAAAGCACTGGTCCTCTAACATCCAGTGCATGTCAGTTAAGATGAGAATCGTGTGAGCTTCGTGAACGATGTGGTTTGTTTGAGCTGAAAAGTGTCTGCCCTTACCTGAACCGAAGTCTTGCTTGTTGGAAGACACAGAGCCTGGGATTTAACTCCATTTCTGAAGGGAAACACACAACACAGTTGTCATCCATGGATCACAGTCTGCTGTAGAGCAAGAAGCACGTTCTTGATTTCTAAAGTCTCTAATACAGCAGGAAACGTGAGTGTGCTGAGAACAAAAGAACGGTGTTTCTTACACATATGGACCATATCAAGTCCAACTCTGCTTCTGAAACTGATACAAAGCAATGGTCTTCTAACATCCGATGCTTGTCAGTTAAGATGAGAAACGTGTGAGCTTCCTGAACGATGTAGTTCGTTTGAGCTGAAAAGTGATTGCCCTTACCTGAAACGAAGTCTTGCTTGTAGGAAGACACAGAGCCTGAGATTTAACTCCCTTTCTGAAAGGAAACACACAACACAGTTCTCATCCATGGATCACACTCTGATTTAGAGCAAGAAGCACGCTCTTTCTTTCTAGAGTCTCTAATACAGCAGGAAACGTGAGTGTGCTCAGAAGAAAAGAACCGTGTTTCCTATACATACGGACCATATCTAGTTCAACTCTGCTTGAAATTGATACAAAGCAAAGGTCCTCTAACATCCAATGCTTCTCAGTTAAGATGAGAAACGTGTGAGCATCGTGAACTATGTAGTTCGTTTGACCTGTAAAGTAAATGCCCTTACGTCAAACGAAGTCTTGCTTGTAGGAAGACTCAGAGCCAGGGATTTAACTCCATTTCTGAAGTGAAACACACAGCAGAGTTCTCTTCCATTTATCAAACTCTGCTTTAGAGCAAGAAGCACGCTCTAGCTTTCTAGAGTCTATAAGACAGCAGGAAACCTGAGTGTGCTGAGAACAAATGAACGGTGTTCCTACACATAGGGATCATATCTAGTCCAACTCTGCATCGGAAACTGATGCAAAGCACTGGTCCTCTAACATCCAGTGCATGTCAGTTAAGATGAGAATTGTGTGAGCTTCGTGAACGATGTAGTTTGTTTGAGCTGAATAGTGTCTGCCCTTACCTGAACGAAGTCTTGCATGTTAGAAGACACAGAGCCTGGGATTTAACTCCATTTTTGAAGGGAAACAAACAACACAGTTCTCATCCATGGTTCACACTCTGCTTTAGATCACGAAGCACACTCTTGATTTCTAGAGTCTCTAATTCAGCAGGAAACGTGAGTGTGCTGAGAACCAAATAATGGTGTTTCTTACACATTCAGACCATATCTATTCCAACTCTGGTTCTGAAACTGATACTAAGCACTGGTCCTCTAACATCCGATTCTTGTCAGTTAAGATGAGAAACATGTGAGATTACAGAACGATGTAGTTCGTTTGAGCTGAAAAGTGACTGTCCTTACCTGAAACGAAGTCTTGCTTGTAGGAAGACACAGAGCCTGGGATTTAACTCCCTTTCTGAAAGGAAACACACAACACAGTTCTCATCCATGGTTCACACTCTGCTTTAGAGCAAGAAGCAAGCTCTTGCTTTCTACAGTCCTTAATACAGCAGGAAACGTGAGTGTGCTGAGAACCAAAGAACGGTGTTTCTTACACATACGGACCATATCTAGTCCAACTCTGCTCCTGAAACTGATACAAAGCACTGGTCATCTAACATCCGATGCTTGTCAGTTAAGATGAGTAACGTGTGACCTTCCTGAACGATGTGGTTGTTTTCAGCTGAAAAGTGACTGCCCTTACCTGAAACGAAGTCTTGCGTGTAGGAAGACTCAGAGCCAGGGATTTAACTCCATTTCTGAAGTGAAACACACAACAGAGTTCTCATCCATTGATCACACTCTGCTTTAGAGCAAGAAGCACGCTCTGGCTTTCTAAAATCTCTAAGACAGCAGGAAACGTGAGTGTGCTGAGAACAAATGAACGGTGTTTCCTACACATTCGGACCATATATAGTCCAACTCTGCTTCGGAAACAGATACAAAGCACTGGTCCTCTTACATCCGATGCTTGTCAGTTAAGATGAGAATCGTGTGAGCTTACTGAGCGATGCAGTTCGTTTGAGCTGAAAAGTGACTGCCCTTACCTGAAACGAAGTCTTGCTTGTAGGAAGACACAGAGACTGGGATTTACCTCCCTTTCTGAAAGGAAACACACTACACAGTTCTCATCCAGGGATCACACTCTGCTTTAGAGCAAGAAGCACGCTCTTTCTTTCTAGAGTCTCTAATACAGCAGGAAACGTGAGTGTGCTCAGAAGAAAAGAACCGTATGTCCTATACATACGGACCATATCTATTCAACTCTGCTTGAAATTGATACAAAGCAAAGGTCCTCTAACATCCAATGCTTCTCAGTTAAGATGAGAAACGTGTGAGCATCGTGAACTATGTAGATTGTGTGAGCTATAAAGAAAATGCCCTTTCCTGAAACGAAGTCTTGCTTGTAGGAAGACTCAGAGCCTGGGATTTAACTCCATTTCTGAAGTGAAACACACAGCAGAGTTCTCATCCATTTATCAAACTCTGCTTTAGAGCAAGAAGCATGCTCTAGCTTTCCAGAGTCTCTATGACAGAAGGAAACTTGAGTGTGCTGAGAACAAATGAACGGTGTTCCTACACATAGGGATCATATCTAGTCCAACTCTGCATCTGAAACTGATGCAAAGCACTGGTCCTCTAACATCCAGTGCATGTCAGTTAAGATGAGAAATGTGTGAGCTTCGTGAACGATGTGGTTTGTTTGAGCTGAAAAGTGTCTGCCCTTACCTGAACCGAAGTCTTGCATGTAAGAAGAAACAGAGCCTGGGATTTAACTCCTTTTTTGAAGGGAAACACACAACACAGTTCTCATCCATGGTTCACACTCTGCTTTAGATCACGAAGCACGCTCTTGCTTTCTAGAGTCTCTAATTCAGCAGGAAACGTGAGTGTGCTGAGAACCAAAGAACGGTGTTTCTTACACATTCGGACAATATCTATTCCAACTCTGCTTCTGAAACTGATACTAAGCACTGGTCCTCTAACATCTGATTCTTGTCATTTAAGATGAGAAACGTGTGAGATTACAGAACGATGTAGTTCGTTTGAGCTGAAAAGTGACTGCCCTTACCTGAAACGAAGTCTTGCTTGTAGGAAGACACAGAGCCTGGGATTTAACTCCATTTCTGAAGGGAAACACACAACACAGTTGTCCTCCATGGATCACAGTCTGCTGTAGAGCAAGAAGCACGTTCTTGCTTTCTAAAGTCTCTAATACAGCAGGAAACGTGAGTGTGCTGAGAACAAAGAACAGTGTTTCTTACACATACGGACCATATCAAGTCCAACTCTGCTTCTGAAACTGATACAAAGCACTGGTCGTGTAACATCTGATGCTTGTCAGTTAAGATGAGAAACGTGTGAGCTTCCTGAACGATGTAGTTCGTTTCAGCTGAAAAGTGACTGCCCTTACCTGAAAGGAAGTCTTGCTTGTAGGAAGACACAGAGCCTGGGATTTAACTCCCTTTCTGAAAGGAAGCACACAACACAGTTCTCATCCATGCATCACACTCTGCTTTAGAGCAAGAAGCACGCTCTTTCTTTCTAGAGTCTCTAATAGAGCAGGAAACGTGAGTGTGCTCAGAAGAAAAGAACCGTGTTTCCTTACATACGGACCATATCTAGTTCAACTCTGCTTGAAACTGATACAAAGCACTGGTCCTCTATCATCCAGTGCATGTTAGTTAAGATGAGAAACGTGTGAGCTTCGTGAACGATGTAGTTTGTTTGAGCTGAAAAGTGTCTGCCCTTACCTGAACCGAAGTCTTGCATGTAAGAAGACACAGAGGCTGGGATTTAACTCCATTTTTGAAGGGAAACACACAACACAATACTCATCCATGGATCACAATCTGCTTTAGAGCAAGAAGCAAGCTCTTGCTTTCTAGAATCTCTAATACAGCAGGAAAAGTGAGTGTGCTGAGAACCAAAGAACCGTGTTTCTTACACATACGGACCATATCTAGTCCAACTCTGCTTCTGAAACTGATACAAAGCACTGGTCTTCTAACATCCAATGCTTGTCAGTTAAGATGAGTAACGTGTGAGCTTCCTGAACGACGTGGTTGTTTTCAGCTGAAAAGTGACTGCCCTTACCTGAAACGAAGTCTTGCGTGTAGGAAGACTCAGAGCCAGGGGTTTAACTCCATTTCAGAAGTGAAACACACAACAGAGTTCTCATTGATTGATCACACTCTGCTTTAGAGCAAGAAGCACGCTCTAGCTTTCTAAAATCTCTAAGACAGCAGGAAACTTGAGTGTGCTGAGAACAAATGAACGGTGTTTCCTACACATACGGATCATATCTACTCCAACTCTGCTTCTGAAACTGATACAAAGCACTGGTCCTCTAAAATCCAATGCTTGTCAGTTAAGATGAGGAACGTGTGAGCTTCGTGAACAATGTAGTTCGTTTGAGCTGAAAAGTGACTGCCCTTACCTGAAACGAAGTCTTGCTTGTAGGAAGACACAGAGCCTGGGATTTAACTCCCTTTCTGAAAGGAAACACACAACACAGTTCTCATCCATGGTTCACACTCTGCTTTAGAGCAAGAAGCACGCTCTTGCTTTCTAGAGTCCTTTATACCACAGGAAACGTGAGTGTGCTGAGAACCAAAGAAAGGTGTTTCTTACACATTCGGACCATATCTATTCCAACTCTGCTTCTGAAACTGATACTAAGCACTGGTCCTCTAACATCCGATGCTTGTCAGTTAAGATGAGAAACGTGTGAGCTTCCTGAACAATGTAGTTCGTTTGAGCTGAAAAGTGACTGCCCTTACATGAAACGAAGTCTTGCTTGTAGGAAGACACAGAGCCTGGGATTTAACTCCATTTCTGAAGGGAAACACACAACACAGTTGTCCTCCATGGATCACAGTCTGCTGTAGAGCAAGAAGCACGTTCTTGCTTTCTAAAGTCTCTAATACAGCAGGAAACGTGAGTGTGCTGAGAACAAAGAACAGTGTTCCTTACATATACGGACCATATCAAGTCCAACTCTGCTTCTGAAACTGATACAAAGCACTGGTCGTCTAACATCTGATGCTTGTCAGTTAAGATGAGAAACGTGTGAGCTTCCTGAACGATGTAGTTCGTTTGAGCTGAAAAGTGACTGCCCTTACCTGAAAGGAAGTCTTGCTTGTAGGAAGACACAGAGCCAGGGATTTAACTCCCTTTCTGAAAGGAAACACACAACACAGTTCTCATCCATTCATCACACTCTGCTTTAGAGCAAGAAGCACGCTCTGGCTTTCTAAAATCTCTAAGACAGCAGGAAACGTGAGTGTGCTGAGAACAAATGAACGGTGTTTCCTACACATTCGGACCATATATAGTCCAACTCTGCTTCGGAAACTGATACAAAGCACTGGTCCTCTTACATCCGATGCTTGTCAGTTAAGATGAGAATCGTGTGAGCTTACTGAGCGATGCAGTTCGTTTGAGCTGAAAAGTGACTGCCCTTACCTGAAACGAAGTCTTGCTTGTAGGAAGACACAGAGACTGGGATTTAACTCCCTTTCTGAAAGGAAACACACAACACAGTTCTCATCAAGGGATCACACTCTGCTTTAGAGCAAGAAGCACGCTCTTTCTTTCTAGACTCTCTAATACAGCAGGAAACGTGAGTGTGCTCAGAAGAAAAGAACCGTATGTCCTATACATACGGACCATATCTATTCAACTCTGCTTGAAATTGATACAAAGCAAAGGTCCTCTAACATCCAATGCTTCTCAGTTAAGATGAGAAACGTGTGAGCATCGTGAACTATGTAGTTTGTTTGATCTGTAAAGTAAATGCCCTTACCTGAAACGAAGTCTTGCTTGTAGGAAAACTCAGAGCCTGGGATTTAACTCCATTTCTGAAGTGAAACACACAGCAGAGTTCTCATCCATTTATCAAACTCTGCTTTAGAGCAAGAAGCATGCTCTAGCTTTCCAGAGTCTCTATGACAGAAGGAAACTTGAGTGTGCTGAGAACAAATGAACGGTGTTCCTACACATAGGGATCATATCTAGTCCAACTCTGCATCTGAAACTGATGCAAAGCACTGGTCCTCTAACATCCAGTGCATGTCAGTTAAGAAGAGAAATGTGTGAGCTTCGTGAACGATGTGGTTTGTTTGAGCTGAAAAGTGTCTGCCCTTACCTGAACCGAAGTCTTGCATGTAAGAAGAAACAGAGCCTGGGATTTAACTCCTTTTTTGAAGGGAAACACACAACACAGTTCTCATCCATGGTTCACACTCTGCTTTAGATCACGAAGCACGCTCTTGCTTTCTAGAGTCTCTAATTCAGCAGGAAACGTGAGTGTGCTGAGAACCAAAGAACGGTGTTTCTTACACATCCGGACAATATCTATTCCAACTCTGCTTCTGAAACTGATACTAAGCACTGGTCCTCTAACATCTGATTCTTGTCATTTAAGATGAGAAACGTGTGAGATTACAGAACGATGTAGTTCGTTTGAGCTGAAAAGTGACTGCCCTTACCTGAAACGAAGTCTTGCTTGTAGGAAGACACAGAGCCTGGGATTTAACTCCATTTCTGAAGGGAAACACACAACACAGTTGTCCTCCATGGATCACAGTCTGCTGTAGAGCAAGAAGCACGTTCTTGCTTTCTAAAGTCTCTAATACAGCAGGAAACGTGAGTGTGCTGAGAACAAAGAACAGTGTTCCTTACATATACGGACCATATCAAGTCCAACTCTGCTTCTGAAACTGATACAAAGCACTGGTCGTCTAACATCTGATGCTTGTCAGTTAAGATGAGAAACGTGTGAGCTTCCTGAACGATGTAGTTCGTTTGAGCTGAAAAGTGACTGCCCTTACCTGAAAGGAAGTCTTGCTTGTAGGAAGACACAGAGCCAGGGATTTAACTCCCTTTCTGAAAGGAAACACACAACACAGTTCTCATCCATTCATCACACTCTGCTTTAGAGCAAGAAGCACGCTCTGGCTTTCTAAAATCTCTAAGACAGCAGGAAACGTGAGTGTGCTGAGAACAAATGAACGGTGTTTCCTACACATTCGGACCATATATAGTCCAACTCTGCTTCGGAAACTGATACAAAGCACTGGTCCTCTTACATCCGATGCTTGTCAGTTAAGATGAGAATCGTGTGAGCTTACTGAGCGATGCAGTTCGTTTGAGCTGAAAAGTGACTGCCCTTACCTGAAACGAAGTCTTGCTTGTAGGAAGACACAGAGACTGGGATTTAACTCCCTTTCTGAAAGGAAACACACAACACAGTTCTCATCAAGGGATCACACTCTGCTTTAGAGCAAGAAGCACGCTCTTTCTTTCTAGACTCTCTAATACAGCAGGAAACGTGAGTGTGCTCAGAAGAAAAGAACCGTATGTCCTATACATACGGACCATATCTATTCAACTCTGCTTGAAATTGATACAACGCAAAGGTCCTCTAACATCCAATGCTTCTCAGTTAAGATGAGAAACGTGTGAGCATCGTGAACTATGTAGTTTGTTTGATCTGTAAAGTAAATGCCCTTACCTGAAACGAAGTCTTGCTTGTAGGAAAACTCAGAGCCTGGGATTTAACTCCATTTCTGAAGTGAAACACACAGCAGAGTTCTCATCCATTTATCAAACTCTGCTTTAGAGCAAGAAGCATGCTCTAGCTTTCCAGAGTCTCTATGACAGAAGGAAACTTGAGTGTGCTGAGAACAAATGAACGGTGTTCCTACACATAGGGATCATATCTAGTCCAACTCTGCATCTGAAACTGATGCAAAGCACTGGTCCTCTAACATCCAGTGCATGTCAGTTAAGAAGAGAAATGTGTGAGCTTCGTGAACGATGTGGTTTGTTTGAGCTGAAAAGTGTCTGCCCTTACCTGTACCGAAGTCTTGCATGTAAGAAGAAACAGAGCCTGGGATTTAACTCCTTTTTTGAAGGGAAACACACAACACAGTTCTCATCCATGGTTCACACTCTGCTTTAGATCACGAAGCACGCTCTTGCTTTCTAGAGTCTCTAATTCAGCAGGAAACGTGAGTGTGCTGAGAACCAAAGAACGGTGTTTCTTACACATCCGGACAATATCTATTCCAACTCTGCTTCTGAAACTGATACTAAGCACTGGTCCTCTAACATCTGATTCTTGTCATTTAAGATGAGAAACGTGTGAGATTACAGAACGATGTAGTTCGTTTGAGCTGAAAAGTGACTGCCCTTACCTGAAACGAAGTCTTGCTTGTAGGAAGACACAGAGCCTGGGATTTAACTCCATTTCTGAAGGGAAACACACAACACAGTTGTCCTCCATGGATCACAGTCTGCTGTAGAGCAAGAAGCACGTTCTTGCTTTCTAAAGTCTCTAATACAGCAGGAAACGTGAGTGTGCTGAGAACAAAGAACAGTGTTTCTTACACATACGGACCATATCAAGTCCAACTCTGCTTCTGAAACTGATACAAAGCACTGGTCGTCTAACATCTGATGCTTGTCAGTTAAGATGAGAAACGTGTGAGCTTCCTGAACAATGTAGTTCGTTTGAGCTGAAAAGTGACTGCCCTTACCTGAAAGGAAGTCTTGCTTGTAGGAAGACACAGAGCCTGGGATTTAACTCCCTTTCTGAAAGGAAACACACAACACAGTTCTCATCCATGGATCACACTCTGCTTTAGAGCAAGAAGCACGCTCTTTCTTTCTAGAGTCTCTAATAGAGCAGGAAACGTGAGTGTGCTCAGAAGAAAAGAACCGTGTTTCCTTACATACGGACCATATCTAGTTCAACTCTGCTTGAAACTGATACAAAGCACTGGTCCTCTATCATCCAGTGCATGTTAGTTAAGATGAGAAACGTGTGAGCTTCGTGAACGATGTAGTTTGTTTGAGCTGAAAAGTGTCTGCCCTTACCTGAACCGAAGTCTTGCATGTAAGAAGACACAGAGGCTGGGATTTAACTCCATTTTTGAAGGGAAACACACAACACAATACTCATCCATGGATCACAATCTGCTTTAGAGCAAGAAGCAAGCTCTTGCTTTCTAGAATCTCTAATACAGCAGGAAACGTGAGTGTGCTGAGAACCAAAGAACCGTGTTTCTTACACATACGGACCATATCTAGTCCAACTCTGCTTCTGAAACTGATACAAAGCACTGGTCTTCTAACATCCAATGCTTGTCAGTTAAGATGAGTAACGTGTGAGCTTCCTGAACGACGTGGTTGTTTTCAGCTGAAAAGTGACTGCCCTTACCTGAAACGAAGTCTTGCGTGTAGGAAGACTCAGAGCCAGGGGTTTAACTCCATTTCAGAAGTGAAACACACAACAGAGTTCTCATTGATTGATCACACTCTGCTTTAGAGCAAGAAGCACGCTCTAGCTTTCTAAAATCTCTAAGACAGCAGGAAACTTGAGTGTGCTGAGAACAAATGAACGGTGTTTCCTACACATACGGATCATATCTACTCCAACTCTGCTTCTGAAACTGATACAAAGCACTGGTCCTCTAAAATCCAATGCTTGTCAGTTAAGATGAGGAACGTGTGAGCTTCGTGAACAATGTAGTTCGTTTGAGCTGAAAAGTGACTGCCCTTACCTGAAACGAAGTCTTGCTTGTAGGAAGACACAGAGCCTGGGATTTAACTCCCTTTCTGAAAGGAAACACACAACACAGTTCTCATCCATGGTTCACACTCTGCTTTAGAGCAAGAAGCACGCTCTTGCTTTCTAGAGTCCTTTATACCACAGGAAACGTGAGTGTGCTGAGAACCAAAGAACGGTGTTTCTTACACATTCGGACCATATCTATTCCAACTCTGCTTCTGAAACTGATACTAAGCACTGGTCCTCTAACATCCGATGCTTGTCAGTTAAGATGAGAAACGTGTGAGCTTCCTGAACAATGTAGTTCGTTTGAGCTGAAAAGTGACTGCCCTTACATGAAACGAAGTCTTGCTTGTAGGAAGACACAGAGCCTGGGATTTAACTCCATTTCTGAAGGGAAACACACAACACAGTTGTCCTCCATGGATCACAGTCTGCTGTAGAGCAAGAAGCACGTTCTTGCTTTCTAAAGTCTCTAATACAGCAGGAAACGTGAGTGTGCTGAGAACAAAGAACAGTGTTCCTTACATATACGGACCATATCAAGTCCAACTCTGCTTCTGAAACTGATACAAAGCACTGGTCGTCTAACATCTGATGCTTGTCAGTTAAGATGAGAAACGTGTGAGCTTCCTGAACGATGTAGTTCGTTTGAGCTGAAAAGTGACTGCCCTTACCTGAAAGGAAGTCTTGCTTGTAGGAAGACACAGAGCCAGGGATTTAACTCCCTTTCTGAAAGGAAACACACAACACAGTTCTCATCCATTCATCACACTCTGCTTTAGAGCAAGAAGCACGCTCTGGCTTTCTAAAATCTCTAAGACAGCAGGAAACGTGAGTGTGCTGAGAACAAATGAACGGTGTTTCCTACACATTCGGACCATATATAGTCCAACTCTGCTTCGGAAACTGATACAAAGCACTGGTCCTCTTACATCCGATGCTTGTCAGTTAAGATGAGAATCGTGTGAGCTTACTGAGCGATGCAGTTCGTTTGAGCTGAAAAGTGACTGCCCTTACCTGAAACGAAGTCTTGCTTGTAGGAAGACACAGAGACTGGGATTTAACTCCCTTTCTGAAAGGAAACACACAACACAGTTCTCATCAAGGGATCACACTCTGCTTTAGAGCAAGAAGCACGCTCTTTCTTTCTAGACTCTCTAATACAGCAGGAAACGTGAGTGTGCTCAGAAGAAAAGAACCGTATGTCCTATACATACGGACCATATCTATTCAACTCTGCTTGAAATTGATACAACGCAAAGGTCCTCTAACATCCAATGCTTCTCAGTTAAGATGAGAAACGTGTGAGCATCGTGAACTATGTAGTTTGTTTGATCTGTAAAGTAAATGCCCTTACCTGAAACGAAGTCTTGCTTGTAGGAAAACTCAGAGCCTGGGATTTAACTCCATTTCTGAAGTGAAACACACAGCAGAGTTCTCATCCATTTATCAAACTCTGCTTTAGAGCAAGAAGCATGCTCTAGCTTTCCAGAGTCTCTATGACAGAAGGAAACTTGAGTGTGCTGAGAACAAATGAACGGTGTTCCTACACATAGGGATCATATCTAGTCCAACTCTGCATCTGAAACTGATGCAAAGCACTGGTCCTCTAACATCCAGTGCATGTCAGTTAAGATGAGAAATGTGTGAGCTTCGTGAACGATGTGGTTTGTTTGAGCTGAAAAGTGACTGCCCTTACCTGAAACGAAGTCTTGCTTGTAGGAAGACACAGAGCCTGGGATTTAACTCCATTTCTGAAGGGAAACACACAACACAGTTGTCCTCCATGGATCACAGTCTGCTGTAGAGCAAGAAGCACGTTCTTGCTTTCTAAAGTCTCTAATACAGCAGGAAACGTGAGTGTGCTGAGAACAAAGAACAGTGTTTCTTACACATACGGACCATATCAAGTCCAACTCTGCTTCTGAAACTGATACAAAGCACTGGTCGTCTAACATCTGATGCTTGTCAGTTAAGATGAGAAACGTGTGAGCTTCCTGAACAATGTAGTTCGTTTGAGCTGAAAAGTGACTGCCCTTACCTGAAAGGAAGTCTTGCTTGTAGGAAGACACAGAGCCTGGGATTTAACTCCCTTTCTGAAAGGAAACACACAACACAGTTCTCATCCATGGATCACACTCTGCTTTAGAGCAAGAAGCACGCTCTTTCTTTCTAGAGTCTCTAATAGAGCAGGAAACGTGAGTGTGCTCAGAAGAAAAGAACCGTGTTTCCTTACATACGGACCATATCTAGTTCAACTCTGCTTGAAACTGATACAAAGCACTGGTCCTCTATCATCCAGTGCATGTTAGTTAAGATGAGAAACGTGTGAGCTTCGTGAACGATGTAGTTTGTTTGAGCTGAAAAGTGTCTGCCCTTACCTGAACCGAAGTCTTGCATGTAAGAAGACACAGAGGCTGGGATTTAACTCCATTTTTGAAGGGAAACACACAACACAATACTCATCCATGGATCACAATCTGCTTTAGAGCAAGAAGCAAGCTCTTGCTTTCTAGAATCTCTAATACAGCAGGAAACGTGAGTGTGCTGAGAACCAAAGAACCGTGTTTCTTACACATACGGACCATATCTAGTCCAACTCTGCTTCTGAAACTGATACAAAGCACTGGTCTTCTAACATCCAATGCTTGTCAGTTAAGATGAGTAACGTGTGAGCTTCCTGAACGACGTGGTTGTTTTCAGCTGAAAAGTGACTGCCCTTACCTGAAACGAAGTCTTGCGTGTAGGAAGACTCAGAGCCAGGGGTTTAACTCCATTTCAGAAGTGAAACACACAACAGAGTTCTCATTGATTGATCACACTCTGCTTTAGAGCAAGAAGCACGCTCTAGCTTTCTAAAATCTCTAAGACAGCAGGAAACTTGAGTGTGCTGAGAACAAATGAACGGTGTTTCCTACACATACGGATCATATCTACTCCAACTCTGCTTCTGAAACTGATACAAAGCACTGGTCCTCTAAAATCCAATGCTTGTCAGTTAAGATGAGGAACGTGTGAGCTTCGTGAACAATGTAGTTCGTTTGAGCTGAAAAGTGACTGCCCTTACCTGAAACGAAGTCTTGCTTGTAGGAAGACACAGAGCCTGGGATTTAACTCCCTTTCTGAAAGGAAACACACAACACAGTTCTCATCCATGGTTCACACTCTGCTTTAGAGCAAGAAGCACGCTCTTGCTTTCTAGAGTCCTTTATACCACAGGAAACGTGAGTGTGCTGAGAACCAAAGAACGGTGTTTCTTACACATTCGGACCATATCTATTCCAACTCTGCTTCTGAAACTGATACTAAGCACTGGTCCTCTAACATCCGATGCTTGTCAGTTAAGATGAGAAACGTGTGAGCTTCCTGAACAATGTAGTTCGTTTGAGCTGAAAAGTGACTGCCCTTACATGAAACGAAGTCTTGCTTGTAGGAAGACACAGAGCCTGGGATTTAACTCCATTTCTGAAGGGAAACACACAACACAGTTGTCCTCCATGGATCACAGTCTGCTGTAGAGCAAGAAGCACGTTCTTGCTTTCTAAAGTCTCTAATACAGCAGGAAACGTGAGTGTGCTGAGAACAAAGAACAGTGTTCCTTACATATACGGACCATATCAAGTCCAACTCTGCTTCTGAAACTGATACAAAGCACTGGTCGTCTAACATCTGATGCTTGTCAGTTAAGATGAGAAACGTGTGAGCTTCCTGAATGATGTAGTTCGTTTGAGCTGAAAAGTGACTGCCCTTACCTGAAAGGAAGTCTTGCTTGTAGGAAGACACAGAGCCAGGGATTTAACTCCCTTTCTGAAAGGAAACACACAACACAGTTCTCATCCATTCATCACACTCTGCTTTAGAGCAAGAAGCACGCTCTGGCTTTCTAAAATCTCTAAGACAGCAGGAAACGTGAGTGTGCTGAGAACAAATGAACGGTGTTTCCTACACATTCGGACCATATATAGTCCAACTCTGCTTCGGAAACTGATACAAAGCACTGGTCCTCTTACATCCGATGCTTGTCAGTTAAGATGAGAATCGTGTGAGCTTACTGAGCGATGCAGTTCGTTTGAGCTGAAAAGTGACTGCCCTTACCTGAAACGAAGTCTTGCTTGTAGGAAGACACAGAGACTGGGATTTAACTCCCTTTCTGAAAGGAAACACACAACACAGTTCTCATCAAGGGATCACACTCTGCTTTAGAGCAAGAAGCACGCTCTTTCTTTCTAGACTCTCTAATACAGCAGGAAACGTGAGTGTGCTCAGAAGAAAAGAACCGTATGTCCTATACATACGGACCATATCTATTCAACTCTGCTTGAAATTGATACAACGCAAAGGTCCTCTAACATCCAATGCTTCTCAGTTAAGATGAGAAACGTGTGAGCATCGTGAACTATGTAGTTTGTTTGATCTGTAAAGTAAATGCCCTTACCTGAAACGAAGTCTTGCTTGTAGGAAAACTCAGAGCCTGGGATTTAACTCCATTTCTGAAGTGAAACACACAGCAGAGTTCTCATCCATTTATCAAACTCTGCTTTAGAGCAAGAAGCATGCTCTAGCTTTCCAGAGTCTCTATGACAGAAGGAAACTTGAGTGTGCTGAGAACAAATGAACGGTGTTCCTACACATAGGGATCATATCTAGTCCAACTCTGCATCTGAAACTGATGCAAAGCACTGGTCCTCTAACATCCAGTGCATGTCAGTTAAGAAGAGAAATGTGTGAGCTTCGTGAACGATGTGGTTTGTTTGAGCTGAAAAGTGTCTGCCCTTACCTGAACCGAAGTCTTGCATGTAAGAAGAAACAGAGCCTGGGATTTAACTCCTTTTTTGAAGGGAAACACACAACACAGTTCTCATCCATGGTTCACACTCTGCTTTAGATCACGAAGCACGCTCTTGCTTTCTAGAGTCTCTAATTCAGCAGGAAACGTGAGTGTGCTGAGAACCAAAGAACGGTGTTTCTTACACATCCGGACAATATCTATTCCAACTCTGCTTCTGAAACTGATACTAAGCACTGGTCCTCTAACATCTGATTCTTGTCATTTAAGATGAGAAACGTGTGAGATTACAGAACGATGTAGTTCGTTTGAGCTGAAAAGTGACTGCCCTTACCTGAAACGAAGTCTTGCTTGTAGGAAGACACAGAGCCTGGGATTTAACTCCATTTCTGAAGGGAAACACACAACACAGTTGTCCTCCATGGATCACAGTCTGCTGTAGAGCAAGAAGCACGTTCTTGCTTTCTAAAGTCTCTAATACAGCAGGAAACGTGAGTGTGCTGAGAACAAAGAACAGTGTTTCTTACACATACGGACCATATCAAGTCCAACTCTGCTTCTGAAACTGATACAAAGCACTGGTCGTCTAACATCTGATGCTTGTCAGTTAAGATGAGAAACGTGTGAGCTTCCTGAACAATGTAGTTCGTTTGAGCTGAAAAGTGACTGCCCTTACCTGAAAGGAAGTCTTGCTTGTAGGAAGACACAGAGCCTGGGATTTAACTCCCTTTCTGAAAGGAAACACACAACACAGTTCTCATCCATGGATCACACTCTGCTTTAGAGCAAGAAGCACGCTCTTTCTTTCTAGAGTCTCTAATAGAGCAGGAAACGTGAGTGTGCTCAGAAGAAAAGAACCGTGTTTCCTTACATACGGACCATATCTAGTTCAACTCTGCTTGAAACTGATACAAAGCACTGGTCCTCTATCATCCAGTGCATGTTAGTTAAGATGAGAAACGTGTGAGCTTCGTGAACGATGTAGTTTGTTTGAGCTGAAAAGTGTCTGCCCTTACCTGAACCGAAGTCTTGCATGTAAGAAGACACAGAGGCTGGGATTTAACTCCATTTTTGAAGGGAAACACACAACACAATACTCATCCATGGATCACAATCTGCTTTAGAGCAAGAAGCAAGCTCTTGCTTTCTAGAATCTCTAATACAGCAGGAAACGTGAGTGTGCTGAGAACCAAAGAACCGTGTTTCTTACACATACGGACCATATCTAGTCCAACTCTGCTTCTGAAACTGATACAAAGCACTGGTCTTCTAACATCCAATGCTTGTCAGTTAAGATGAGTAACGTGTGAGCTTCCTGAACGACGTGGTTGTTTTCAGCTGAAAAGTGACTGCCCTTACCTGAAACGAAGTCTTGCGTGTAGGAAGACTCAGAGCCAGGGGTTTAACTCCATTTCAGAAGTGAAACACACAACAGAGTTCTCATTGATTGATCACACTCTGCTTTAGAGCAAGAAGCACGCTCTAGCTTTCTAAAATCTCTAAGACAGCAGGAAACTTGAGTGTGCTGAGAACAAATGAACGGTGTTTCCTACACATACGGATCATATCTACTCCAACTCTGCTTCTGAAACTGATACAAAGCACTGGTCCTCTAAAATCCAATGCTTGTCAGTTAAGATGAGGAACGTGTGAGCTTCGTGAACAATGTAGTTCGTTTGAGCTGAAAAGTGACTGCCCTTACCTGAAACGAAGTCTTGCTTGTAGGAAGACACAGAGCCTGGGATTTAACTCCCTTTCTGAAAGGAAACACACAACACAGTTCTCATCCATGGTTCACACTCTGCTTTAGAGCAAGAAGCACGCTCTTGCTTTCTAGAGTCCTTTATACCACAGGAAACGTGAGTGTGCTGAGAACCAAAGAACGGTGTTTCTTACACATTCGGACCATATCTATTCCAACTCTGCTTCTGAAACTGATACTAAGCACTGGTCCTCTAACATCCGATGCTTGTCAGTTAAGATGAGAAACGTGTGAGCTTCCTGAACAATGTAGTTCGTTTGAGCTGAAAAGTGACTGCCCTTACATGAAACGAAGTCTTGCTTGTAGGAAGACACAGAGCCTGGGATTTAACTCCATTTCTGAAGGGAAACACACAACACAGTTGTCCTCCATGGATCACAGTCTGCTGTAGAGCAAGAAGCACGTTCTTGCTTTCTAAAGTCTCTAATACAGCAGGAAACGTGAGTGTGCTGAGAACAAAGAACAGTGTTCCTTACATATACGGACCATATCAAGTCCAACTCTGCTTCTGAAACTGATACAAAGCACTGGTCGTCTAACATCTGATGCTTGTCAGTTAAGATGAGAAACGTGTGAGCTTCCTGAACGATGTAGTTCGTTTGAGCTGAAAAGTGACTGCCCTTACCTGAAAGGAAGTCTTGCTTGTAGGAAGACACAGAGCCAGGGATTTAACTCCCTTTCTGAAAGGAAACACACAACACAGTTCTCATCCATTCATCACACTCTGCTTTAGAGCAAGAAGCACGCTCTGGCTTTCTAAAATCTCTAAGACAGCAGGAAACGTGAGTGTGCTGAGAACAAATGAACGGTGTTTCCTACACATTCGGACCATATATAGTCCAACTCTGCTTCGGAAACTGATACAAAGCACTGGTCCTCTTACATCCGATGCTTGTCAGTTAAGATGAGAATCGTGTGAGCTTACTGAGCGATGCAGTTCGTTTGAGCTGAAAAGTGACTGCCCTTACCTGAAACGAAGTCTTGCTTGTAGGAAGACACAGAGACTGGGATTTAACTCCCTTTCTGAAAGGAAACACACAACACAGTTCTCATCAAGGGATCACACTCTGCTTTAGAGCAAGAAGCACGCTCTTTCTTTCTAGACTCTCTAATACAGCAGGAAACGTGAGTGTGCTCAGAAGAAAAGAACCGTATGTCCTATACATACGGACCATATCTATTCAACTCTGCTTGAAATTGATACAACGCAAAGGTCCTCTAACATCCAATGCTTCTCAGTTAAGATGAGAAACGTGTGAGCATCGTGAACTATGTAGTTTGTTTGATCTGTAAAGTAAATGCCCTTACCTGAAACGAAGTCTTGCTTGTAGGAAAACTCAGAGCCTGGGATTTAACTCCATTTCTGAAGTGAAACACACAGCAGAGTTCTCATCCATTTATCAAACTCTGCTTTAGAGCAAGAAGCATGCTCTAGCTTTCCAGAGTCTCTATGACAGAAGGAAACTTGAGTGTGCTGAGAACAAATGAACGGTGTTCCTACACATAGGGATCATATCTAGTCCAACTCTGCATCTGAAACTGATGCAAAGCACTGGTCCTCTAACATCCAGTGCATGTCAGTTAAGATGAGAAATGTGTGAGCTTCGTGAACGATGTGGTTTGTTTGAGCTGAAAAGTGACTGCCCTTACCTGAAACGAAGTCTTGCTTGTAGTAAGACACAGAGCCTGGGATTTAACTCCATTTCTGAAGGGAAACACACAACACAGTTGTCCTCCATGGATCACAGTCTGCTGTAGAGCAAGAAGCACGTTCTTGCTTTCTAAAGTCTCTAATACAGCAGGAAACGTGAGTGTGCTGAGAACAAAGAACAGTGTTTCTTACACATACGGACCATATCAAGTCCAACTCTGCTTCTGAAACTGATACAAAGCACTGGTCGTCTAACATCTGATGCTTGTCAGTTAAGATGAGAAACGTGTGAGCTTCCTGAACGATGTAGTTCGTTTGAGCTGAAAAGTGACTGCCCTTACCTGAAAGGAAGTCTTGCTTGTAGGAAGACACAGAGCCTGGGATTTAACTCCCTTTCTGAAAGGAAACACACAACACAGTTCTCATCCATGGATCACACTCTGCTTTAGAGCAAGAAGCACGCTCTTTCTTTCTAGAGTCTCTAATAGAGCAGGAAACGTGAGTGTGCTCAGAAGAAAAGAACCGTGTTTCCTTACATACGGACCATATCTAGTTCAACTCTGCTTGAAACTGATACAAAGCACTGGTCCTCTATCATCCAGTGCATGTTAGTTAAGATGAGAAACGTGTGAGCTTCGTGAACGATGTAGTTTGTTTGAGCTGAAAAGTGTCTGCCCTTACCTGAACCGAAGTCTTGCATGTAAGAAGACACAGAGGCTGGGATTTAACTCCATTTTTGAAGGGAAACACACAACACAATACTCATCCATGGATCACAATCTGCTTTAGAGCAAGAAGCAAGCTCTTGCTTTCTAGAATCTCTAATACAGCAGGAAACGTGAGTGTGCTGAGAACCAAAGAACCGTGTTTCTTACACATACGGACCATATCTAGTCCAACTCTGCTTCTGAAACTGATACAAAGCACTGGTCTTCTAACATCCAATGCTTGTCAGTTAAGATGAGTAACGTGTGAGCTTCCTGAACGACGTGGTTGTTTTCAGCTGAAAAGTGACTGCCCTTACCTGAAACGAAGTCTTGCGTGTAGGAAGACTCAGAGCCAGGGGTTTAACTCCATTTCAGAAGTGAAACACACAACAGAGTTCTCATCGATTGATCACACTCTGCTTTAGAGCAAGAAGCACGCTCTAGCTTTCTAAAATCTCTAAGACAGCAGGAAACTTGAGTGTGCTGAGAACAAATGAACGGTGTTTCCTACACATACGGATCATATCTACTCCAACTCTGCTTCTGAAACTGATACAAAGCACTGGTCCTCTAAAATCCAATGCTTGTCAGTTAAGATGAGGAACGTGTGAGCTTCGTGAACAATGTAGTTCGTTTGAGCTGAAAAGTGACTGCCCTTACCTGAAACGAAGTCTTGCTTGTAGGAAGACACAGAGCCTGGGATTTAACTCCCTTTCTGAAAGGAAACACACAACACAGTTCTCATCCATGGTTCACACTCTGCTTTAGAGCAAGAAGCACGCTCTTGCTTTCTAGAGTCCTTTATACCACAGGAAACGTGAGTGTGCTGAGAACCAAAGAACGGTGTTTCTTACACATTCGGACCATATCTATTCCAACTCTGCTTCTGAAACTGATACTAAGCACTGGTCCTCTAACATCCGATGCTTGTCAGTTAAGATGAGAAACGTGTGAGCTTCCTGAACAATGTAGTTCGTTTGAGCTGAAAAGTGACTGCCCTTACATGAAACGAAGTCTTGCTTGTAGGAAGACACAGAGCCTGGGATTTAACTCCATTTCTGAAGGGAAACACACAACACAGTTGTCCTCCATGGATCACAGTCTGCTGTAGAGCAAGAAGCACGTTCTTGCTTTCTAAAGTCTCTAATACAGCAGGAAACGTGAGTGTGCTGAGAACAAAGAACAGTGTTCCTTACATATACGGACCATATCAAGTCCAACTCTGCTTCTGAAACTGATACAAAGCACTGGTCGTCTAACATCTGATGCTTGTCAGTTAAGATGAGAAACGTGTGATCTTCCTGAACGATGTAGTTCGTTTGAGCTGAAAAGTGACTGCCCTTACCTGAAAGGAAGTCTTGCTTGTAGGAAGACACAGAGCCAGGGATTTAACTCCCTTTCTGAAAGGAAACACACAACACAGTTCTCATCCATTCATCACACTCTGCTTTAGAGCAAGAAGCACGCTCTGGCTTTCTAAAATCTCTAAGACAGCAGGAAACGTGAGTGTGCTGAGAACAAATGAACGGTGTTTCCTACACATTCGGACCATATATAGTCCAACTCTGCTTCGGAAACTGATACAAAGCACTGGTCCTCTTACATCCGATGCTTGTCAGTTAAGATGAGAATCGTGTGAGCTTACTGAGCGATGCAGTTCGTTTGAGCTGAAAAGTGACTGCCCTTACCTGAAACGAAGTCTTGCTTGTAGGAAGACACAGAGACTGGGATTTAACTCCCTTTCTGAAAGGAAACACACAACACAGTTCTCATCCAGGGATCACACTCTGCTTTAGAGCAAGAAGCACGCTCTTTCTTTCTAGACTCTCTAATACAGCAGGAAACGTGAGTGTGCTCAGAAGAAAAGAACCGTATGTCCTATACATACGGACCATATCTATTCAACTCTGCTTGAAATTGATACAACGCAAAGGTCCTCTAACATCCAATGCTTCTCAGTTAAGATGAGAAACGTGTGAGCATCGTGAACTATGTAGTTTGTTTGATCTGTAAAGTAAATGCCCTTACCTGAAACGAAGTCTTGCTTGTAGGAAAACTCAGAGCCTGGGATTTAACTCCATTTCTGAAGTGAAACACACAGCAGAGTTCTCATCCATTTATCAAACTCTGCTTTAGAGCAAGAAGCATGCTCTAGCTTTCCAGAGTCTCTATGACAGAAGGAAACTTGAGTGTGCTGAGAACAAATGAACGGTGTTCCTACACATAGGGATCATATCTAGTCCAACTCTGCATCTGAAACTGATGCAAAGCACTGGTCCTCTAACATCCAGTGCATGTCAGTTAAGATGAGAAATGTGTGAGCTTCGTGAACGATGTGGTTTGTTTGAGCTGAAAAGTGTCTGCACCTACCTGAACCGAAGTATTGCATGTAAGAAGAAACAGAGCCTGGGATTTAACTCCTTTTTTGAAGGGAAACACACAACACAGTTCTCATCCATGGTTCACACTCTGCTTTAGATCACGAAGCACGCTCTTGCTTTCTAGAGTCTCTAATTCAGCAGGAAACGTGAGTGTGCTGAGAACCAAAGAACGGTGTTTCTTACACATTCGGACAATATCTATTCCAACTCTGCTTCTGAAACTGATACTAAGCACTGGTCCTCTAACATCTGATTCTTGTCATTTAAGATGAGAAACGTGTGAGATTACAGAACGATGTAGTTCGTTTGAGCTGAAAAGTGACTGCCCTTACCTGAAACGAAGTCTTGCTTGTGGGAAGACACAGAGCCTGGGATTTAACTCCATTTCTGAAGGGAAACACACAACACAGTTGTCCTCCATGGATCACAGTCTGCTGTAGAGCAAGAAGCACGTTCTTGCTTTCTAAAGTCTCTAATACAGCAGGAAACGTGAGTGTGCTGAGAACAAAGAACAGTGTTTCTTACACATACGGACCATATCAAGTCCAACTCTGCTTCTGAAACTGATACAAAGCACTGGTCGTCTAACATCTGATGCTTGTCAGTTAAGATGAGAAACGTGTGAGCTTCCTGAACGATGTAGTTCGTTTGAGCTGAAAAGTGACTGCCCTTACCTGAAAGGAAGTCTTGCTTGTAGGAAGACACAGAGCCTGGGATTTAACTCCCTTTCTGAAAGGAAACACACAACACAGTTCTCATCCATGGATCACACTCTGCTTTAGAGCAAGAAGCACGCTCTTTCTTTCTAGAGTCTCTAATAGAGCAGGAAACGTGAGTGTGCTCAGAAGAAAAGAACCGTGTTTCCTTACATACGGACCATATCTAGTTCAACTCTGCTTGAAACTGATACAAAGCACTGGTCCTCTATCATCCAGTGCATGTTAGTTAAGATGAGAAACGTGTGAGCTTCGTGAACGATGTAGTTTGTTTGAGCTGAAAAGTGTCTGCCCTTACCTGAACCGAAGTCTTGCATGTAAGAAGACACAGAGGCTGGGATTTAACTCCATTTTTGAAGGGAAACACACAACACAATACTCATCCATGGATCACAATCTGCTTTAGAGCAAGAAGCAAGCTCTTGCTTTCTAGAATCTCTAATACAGCAGGAAACGTGAGTGTGATGAGAACAAATGAACGGTGTTTCCTACACATACGGATCATATCTACTCCAACTCTGCTTCTGATACTGATACAAAGCACTGGTCCTCTAAAATCCAATGCTTGTCAGTTAAGATGAGGAACGTGTGAGCTTCGTGAACAATGTAGTTCGTTTGAGATGAAAAGTGACTGCCCTTACCTGAAACGAAGTCTTGCTTGTAGGAAGACTCAGATCCGGGTATTTAATTCCATTTCTGAAGTGTAACACAGCAGAATTCTCATCCATTGATCACACTCTGCTTTAGAGCAAGAAGCAAGCTCTAGCTTCCTAGAGTCTCTAAGACAGCATGAAACGTGTTTCTGCTGAGAACCAAAGAACGGTGATTCTTACGCAATCGGACCATATTAGTCCAACTCTGCTTCTCAAACTGATACAAAGCAATGGTCGTCTAACATCCGATGCCTGTCAGTTAAGATGAGTAACGTGTGAGCTTGGTGAACGATGTAGTTCATTTGAGCTGAAAAGTGACTGCCCTTACCTGAAACGAAGTCTTGCTTGTAGGAAGACACAGAGCCTGGGATTTAGCTCCATTTCAGAAGGGAAACACACAACACAGTTCTCCCATGGTTCACACTCTGCTTCAGAGCAAGAAGCAAGCCCTTGCTTTCTAGAGTCCCTAATACAGCAGGAAACCTGAGTGTGCTGAGAACCAAAAAACGGTGTTTCTTATACATTCGGAGCATATATAGTCCAACTCTGCTTCGGAAACTGATACAAAGCACTGGTCCTCTAACATCCGATGCTTGTCAGTTAAGATGAGAAACGTGTGAGCTTCCTGAGCGATGCAGTTCGTTTGAGCTGAAAAGTGACTGCCCTTACCTGAAACGAAGTCTTGCTTGTAGGAAGACACAGAGACTGGGATTTAACTCCCTTTCTGAAAGGAAACACACAACACAGTTCTCATCTAGGGATCACACTCTGCTTTAGAGCAAGAAGCACGCTCTTTCTTTCTAGAGTCTCTAATACAGCAGGAAACGTGAGTGTGCTCAGAATAAAAGAACCGTATGGCCTATACATATGGACCATATCTATTCAACTCTGCTTGAAATTGATACAAAGCAAAGGTCCTCTAACATCCAATGCTTCTCAGTTAAGATGAGAAACGTGTGAGCATCGTGAACTATGTAGTTTGTTTGAGATGTAAAGTAAATGCCCTTACCTGAAACGAAGTATTGCTTGTAGGAAGACTCAGAGCCTGGGATTTAACTCCATTTCTGAAGTGAAATACACAGCAGAGTTCTCATCCATTTATCAAACTCTGCTTTAGAGCAAGAAGCACGCTCTAGCTTTCCAGAGTCTCTATGACAGGAGGAAACTTGAGTGTGCTGAGAACAAATGAACGGTGTTCCTACACATAGGGATCATATCTAGTCCAACTCTGCATCTGAAACGGATGAAAAGCACTGGTCATCTAACATCCGATTCTTGTCAGTTAAGATGAGAAACGTGTGAGATTACAGAACGATGTAGTTCGTTTGAGCTGAAAAGTGACTGCCCTTACCTGAAACGAAGTCTTGCTTGTAGGAAGACACAGAGCCTGGGATTTAACTCCCTTTCTGAAAGGAAACACACAACACAGTTCTCATCCATGGTTCACACTCTGCTTTAGAGCAAGAAGCACGCTCTTGCTTTCTAGAGTCTCTAAGACAGCAGGAAACGTGAGTGTGCTGAGAACCAAAGAACGGTGTTTCTTACACATTCGGACCATATCTATTCCAACTCTGCTTCTGAAACTGATACAAAGCACTGGTCAGCTAACATCCGATGCTTGTCAGTTATGATGAGAATCGTGTGAGCTTCCTGAACTATGTAGCTCCTTTGAGCTGAAAAGTGACTGCACTTAGCTGAAATGAATTCTTGCTTGTTGGAAGACACAGAGCCTGGGATTTAACTCCATTTTTGAAGGGAAACACACAACACAGTTCTCAACCATGGATCACAGTCTGCTGTAGAGCAACAAGCACGCTCTTGCTTTCTAAAGTCTCTAATACAGCAGGAAACGTGAGTGTGCTGAGAACAAAAGAACGGTGTTTCTTACACATAAAAACCATATCTAGTCCAACTCTGCTTCTGAAACTGATACAAAGCACTGGTCGTCTAACATCCGATGCTTGTCAGTTAAGATGAGAAACGTGTGAGCTTCCTGAACGATGTAGTTCGTTTGAGCTGAAAAGTGACTGCCCTTACCTGAAACAAAGTCTTGCTTGTAGGAAGACACAGAGCCTGGGATTTAACTCCCTTTCTGAAAGGAAACACACAACACAGTTCTCATCTATGGATCACACTCTGCTTTACAGCAAGAAGCACGCTCTTTCTTTCTAGAGTCTCTAATACAGCAGGAAACGTGAGTGTGCTCAGAAGAAAAGAACCGTGTTTCCTATACATACGGACCATATCTATTCAACTCTGCTTGATATTGATACAAAGCAAAGTTCCTCTAACATCCAATGCTTCTCAGTTAAGATGAGAAACGTGTGAGCATCGTGAACTATGTAGTTCGTTTGAGCTGAAAAGTGTCGGCCCTTACCTGAACCGAAGTCTTGCTTGTAGGAAGACACAGAGCCTGGGATTTAACTCCCTTTCTGAAAGGAAACACACAATACAGTTCTCATCCATGGATCACACTCTGCTTTAGAGCAAGAAGCATGCTCTTGCTTTCCAGAGTCTCTAATACAGCAGGAAACATGAGTGTGCTCAGAACAAAAGAATGGTGTTTCCTACACATACGGACCATATCTAGTTCAACTCTCCTTCTGAAACTGAAACAAACCACAGGTCCTTTAACATCCAATGCTTGTCAGTGAAGATGAGAAACGTGTGAGCTTCGTGAAAGATGTAGTTCGTTTGAGCTGAAAGTAACTGCCCTTACTTGAAACGAAGTCTTCCTTGTAGGAAGACACAGAGCCTGGTATTTAACTCCATTTCTGAATGAAACACACAACAGAGTTCTCATCCATTTATCACCCTCTGCTTTAGAGCAAGAAGCACGCTCTAGGTTTCTAGAGTCTCTAATACAGCAGGAAACGTGAGTGTAATGAGAACCAAACAACGGTGTTTCTTACACATTCTGACCATATCTATTCAAACTCTGCTTCTGAAACTGATACTAAGCACTGGTCCTCTAACATCCGATGCTTGTCAGTTAAGATGAGAAACGTGTGAGCTTCCTGAACGATGTACTTCGTTTGAGCTGAAAAGTGACTGCCCTTACCTGAAACGAAGTCTTGCTTGTAGGAAGACACAAAGCATGGGATTTAACTACATTTCTGAAGAGAAACACAACACAGTTCTCATCCATGGATCACAGCGTGCTGTAGAGCAAGAAGCACGCTCTTGTTTTCTAAAGTCTCTAATACAGCAGGAAACGTGAGTGTGCTCAGAAGAAAAGAACCGTGTTTCCTTACATACGGACCATATCTAGTTCAACTCTGCTTGAAATTGATACAAAGCAAAGGACGTCTAACATCCAATGCTTCTCAGTTAAGAAGAGAAACGTGTGAGCATCGTGAACTATGTAGTTCGTTTGAGCTGTAAAGTAACTGCCCTTACCTGAAACGAAGTCTTGCTTGTAGGAAGACTCAGAGCCTGGGATTTAACTCCATTTCAAAGTGAAACACACAGCAGAGTTCTCATCCATTTATCAAACTCTGCTTTAGAGCAAGAAGCACGCTCTAGCTTTCTAGAGTCTCAAATACAGCAGGAAACGTGAGTGTGCTGAGAACCAAAGAACGGTGTTTCTTACACATTCGGACGATATCTATTCCAACTCTGCTTCTGAAATTGATAGTAAGCACTGATCATCTAACATCCGATGCTTATCAGTTAAGATGAGAAACGTGTGAGCTTCCTGAACTATGTAGCTCCTTTGAGCTGAAAAGTGACTGCACTTAGCTGAAATGAATTCTTGCTTGTAGGAAGACACAGAGCCAGGGATTTAACTCCATTTCTGAAGTGAAACACACAACAGAGTTCTCATCCATTGATCACACTCTGCTTTAGAGCAAGAAGCACGCTCTGGCTTTCTAAAATCTCTAAGACAGCAGGAAACGTGAGTGTGCTGAGAACAAATGAACGGTGTTTCCTACACATACGGATCATATCTAGTCCAACTCTGCTTCTGAAACTGATACAAAGCACTGGTCCTCTAACATCCAATGCTTGTCAGTTAAGATGAGGAACGTGTGAGCTTGGTGAACGATGTAGTTCGTTTGAGCTGAAAAGTGATTGCCCTTACCTGAAACGAAGTCTTGCTTGTAGGAATACACAGAGCCTGGGATTTAACTCCATTTCTGAAGGGAAACACACAACACAGTTCTCCCATGGTTCACACTCTGCTTCAGAGCAAGAAGCAAGCTCTTGCTTTGTAGAGTCTCTAATACAGCAGGAAACGTGAGTGTGCTGAGAACCAAAGAACGGTGTTTCTTATACATTCGGAGCATATATAGTCCAACTCTGCTTCGGAAACTGATACAAAGCACTGGTCCTCTAACATCCGATGCTTGTCAGTTAAGATGAGAAACGTGTGAGCTTCCTGAGCGATGCAGTTCGTTTGAGCTGAAAAGTGACTGCCCTTACCTGAAACGAAGTCTTGCTTGTAGGAAGACACAGAGACTGGGATTTAACTCCCTTTCTGAAAGGAAAGACACAACACAGTTCTCATCCAGGGATCACACTCTGGTTTAGAGCAAGAAGCACGCTCTTTCTTTCTAGGGTCTCTAATACAGCAGGAAACGTGAGTGTGCTCAGAAGAAAAGAACCGTATGTCCTATACATACGGACCATATCTATTCAACTCTGCTTGAAATTGATACAAAGCAAAGGTCCTCTAACATCCAATGCTTCTCAGTTAATATGAGAAACATGTGAGCATCGTGAACTATGTAATTTGTTTGAGATGTAAAGTAAATGCCCTTACCTGAAACGAAGTATTGCTTGTAGGAAGACTCAGAGCCTGGGATTTAACTCCATTTCTGAAGTGAAAAACACAGCAGAGTTCTCATCCATTTATCAACCTCTGCTTTAGAGCAAGAAGCACGCTCTAGCTTTCTGAAATCTCTAAGACAGCAGGAAACTTGAGTGTGCTGAGAACAAATGAACGGTGTTTCCTACACATACAGATCATATCTACTCCAACTCTGCTTCTGAAACTGATACAAAGCACTGGTCCTCTAAAATCCAATGCTTGTCAGTTAAGATGAGGAACGTGTGAGCTTCGTGAACAATGTAGTTCGTTTGAGCTGAAAAGTGACTGCCCTTACCTGAAACGAAGTCTTGCTTGTAGGAAGACTCAGATCCGGGGATTTAACTCCATTTCTGAAGTGTAACACAGCAGAATTCTCATCCATTGACCACACTCTGCTTTAGAGCAAGAAGCAAGCTCTAGCTTCCTAGAGTCTCTAAGACAGCATGAAACGTGTTTCTGCTGAGAACCAAAGAACGGTGATTCTTATGCAATCGGACCATATTAGTCCAACTCTGCTTCTCAAACTTATACAAAGCAATGGTCGTCTAACATCCGATGCCTGTCAGTTAAGATGAGTAACGTGTGAGCTTCCTGAACGATGTAGGTCGCTTGAGCTGAAAAGTGACTGCCCTTACCTGAAACGAAGTCTTGCTTGTAGGAAGACACAGAGCCTGGGATTTAACTCCCTTTCTGAAAGGAAACACACAACACAGTTCTCATCCATGGTTCACACTCTGCTTTAGAGCAAGAAGCACGCTCTTGCTTTCTAGAGTCTCTAAGACAGCAGGAAACGTAAGTGTGCTGAGAACCAAAGAACGGTGTTTCTTACACATTCGGACCATATCTATTCCAACTCTGCTTCTGAAACTGATACAAAGCACTGGTCCGCTAACATCCGATGCTTGTCAGTTATGATGAGAATCGTGTGAGCTTCTTGAACTATGTAGCTCCTTTGAGCTGAAAAGTGACTGCACTTAGCTGAAATGAATTCTTGCTTGTAGGAAGACACAGAGCCTGGGATTTAACTCCATTTTTGAAGGGAAACACACAATACAGTTCTCAACCATGGATCACAGTCTGCTGTAGAGCAACAAGCACGCTCTTGCTTTCTAAAGTCTCTAATACAGCAGGAAACGTGAGTGTGCTGAGAACAAAAGAACGGTGTTTCTTACACATACAAACCATATCTAGTCCAACTCTGCTTCTGAAACTGATACAAAGCACTGGTCGTCTAACATCCGATGCTTGTCAGTTAAGATGAGAAACGTGTGAGCTTCCTGAACGATGTAGTTCGTTTGAGCTGAAAAGTGACTGCCCTTACCTGAAACAAAGTCTTGCTTGTAGGAAGACACAGATCCTGGGTTTTAACTCCCTTTCTGAAAGGAAACACAAAACACCGTTCTCATCCATGGATCACACTCTGCTTTAGAGCAAGAAGCACGCTCTTTCTTTCTAGAGTCTCTAATACAGCAGGAAACGTGAGTGTGCTCAGAAGAAAAGAACCGTGTTTCCTATACATACGGACCATATCTATTCAACTCTGATGATATTGATACAAAGCAAAGTTCCTCTAACATCCAATGCTTCTCAGTTAAGATGAGAAACGTGTGAGCATCGTGAACTATGTAGTTCGTTTGAGCTGAAAAGTGTCGGCCCTTACCTGAACCGAAGTCTTGCTTGTAGGAAGACACAGAGCCTGGGATTTAACTCCCTTTCTGAAAGGAAACACACAATACAGTTCTCATCCATGGATCACACTCTGCTTTAGAGCAAGAAGCATGCTCTTGCTTTCCAGAGTCTCTAATACAGCAGGAAACATGAGTGTGCTCAGAACAAAAGAATGGTGTTTCCTACACATACGGACCATATCTAGTTCAACTCTGCTTCTGAAACTGAAACAAACCACAGGTCCTTTAACATCCAATGCTTGTCAGTGAAGATGAGAAACGTGTGAGCTTCGTGAAAGATGTAGTTCGTTTGAGCTGAAAGTAACTGCCCTTACTTGAAACGAAGTCTTACTTGTAGGAAGACACAGAGCCTGGTATTTAACTCCATTTCTGAATGAAACACACAACAGAGTTCTCATCCATTTATCACCCTCTGCTTTAGAGCAAGAAGCACGCTCTAGCTTTCTAGAGTCTCTAATACAGCAGGAAACGTGAGTGTAATGAGAACCAAACAACGGTGTTTCTTACACATTCTGACCATATCTAGTTCAACTCTGCTTGAAATTGATACAAAGCAAAGGACGTCTAACATCCAATGCTTCTCAGTTAAGAAGAGAAACGTGTGAGCATCGTGAACTATGTAGTTCGTTTGAGCTGTAAAGTAACTGCCCTTACCTGAAACGAAGTCTTGCTTGTAGGAAGACTCAGAGCCTGGGATTTAACTCCATTTCAAAGTGAAACACACAGCAGAGTTCTCATCCATTTAACAAACTCTGCTTTAGAGCAAGAAGCACGCTCTAGCTTTCTAGAGTCTCAAATACAGCAGGAAACGTGAGTGTTTTGAGAACCAAAGAATGGTGTTTCTTACACATTCGGACGATATCTATTCCAAATCTGCTTCTGAAATTGATAGTAAGCACTGATCATCTAACATCCGATGCTTGTCAGTTAAGATGAGAAACGTGTGAGCTTCCTGAACTATGTAGCTCCTTTGAGCTGAAAAGTGACTGCACTTAGCTGAAATGAATTCTTGCTTGTAGGAAGACACAGAGCCAGGGATTTAACTCCATTTCTGAAGTGAAACACACAACAGAGTTCTCATCCATTGATCACACTCTGCTTTAGAGCAAAAAGCAAGCTCTGGCTTTCTAAAATCTCTAAGACAGCAGGAAACGTGAGTGTGCTGAGAACAAATGAACGGTGTTTCCTACACATACGGATCATATCTAGTCCAACTCTGCATCTGAAACGGATGAAAAGCACTGGTCCTCTAACATCGGATTCTTGTCAGTTAAGATGAGAAACGTGTGAGATTACAGAACGATGTATTTCTTTTGAGCTGAAAAGTGACTGCCCTTACCTGAAACGAAGTCTTGCTTGTAGGAAGACACAGAGCCTGGGATTTAACTCCCTTTCTGAAAGGAAACACACAACACAGTTCTCATCCATGGTTCACACTCTGCTTTAGAGCAAAAAGCACGCTCTTGCTTTCTAGAGTCTCTAAGACAGCAGGAAACGTGAGTGTGCTGAGAACCAAAGAACGGTGTTTCTTACACATTCGGACCATATCTATTCCAACTCTGCTTCTGAAACTGATACAAAGCACTGGTCCGCTAACATCCGATGCTTGTCAGTTATGATGAGAATCGTGTGAGCTTCCAGAACTATGTAGCTCCTTTGAGCTGAATAGTGACTGCACTAAGCTGAAATGAATTCTTGCTTGTAGGAAGACACAGAGCCTGGGATTTAACTCCATTTCTGAAGAGAAACACACAACACAGTTCTCAACCATGGATCACAGTCTGCTGTAGAGCAACAAGCACGCTCTTGCTTTCTAAAGTCTCTAATACAGCAGGAAACGTGAGTGTGCTGAGAACAAAAGAACGGTGTTTCTTACACATACAAACCATATCTAGTCCAACTCTGCTTCTGAAACTGATACAAAGCACTGGTCGTCTAACATCCGATGCTTGTCAGTTAAGATGAGAAACGTGTGAGCTTCCTAAACGATGTAGTTCGTTTGAGCTGAAAAGTGTCGGCCCTTACCTGAACCGAAGTCTTGCTTGTAGGAAGACACAGAGCCTGGGATTTAACTCCCTTTCTGAAAGGAAACACACAATACAGTTCTCATCCATGGATCACACTCTGCTTTAGAGCAAGAAGCATGCTCTTGCTTTCCAGAGTCTCTAATACAGCAGGCAACATGAGTGTGCTCAGAACAAAAGAATGGTGTTTCCTACACATACGGACCATATCTAGTACAACTCTGCTTCTGAAACTGAAACAAACCACAGGTCCTTTAACATCCAATGCTTGTCAGTGAAGATGAGAAACGTGTGAGCTTCGTGAAAGATGTAGTTCGTTTGAGCTGAAAGTAACTGCCCTTACTTGAAACGAAGTCTTCCTTGTAAGAAGACACAGAGCCTGGTATTTAACTCCATTTCTGAATGAAACACACAGCAGAGTTCTCATCCATTTATCACCCTCTGCTTTAGAGCAAGAAGCACGCTCTAGCTTTCTAGAGACTCTAATACAGCCGGAAACGTGAGTGTAATGAGAACCAAACAACGGTGTTTCTTACACATTCTGACCATATCTATTCCAACTCTGCTTCTGAAACTGATACTAAGCACTGGTCCTCTAACATCCGATGCTTGTCAGTTAAGATGAGAAACGTGTGAGCTTCCTGAACGATGTAGTTCGTTTGAGCTGAAAAGTGACTGCCCTTACCTGAAACGAAGTCTTGCTTGTAGGAAGACACAGAGCCTGGGATTTAACTACATTTCTGAAGAGAAACACAACAGAGTTCTCATCCATGGATCACAGCGTGCTGTAGAGCAAGAAGCACGCTCTTGCTTTCTAAAGTCTCTAATACAGCAGGAAACGTGAGTGTGCTCAGAAGAAAAGAACCGTGTTTCCTTACATACGGACCATATATAGTTCACCTCTGCTTGAAATTGATACAAAGCAAAGGACGTCTAACATCCAATGCTTCTCAGTTAAGAAGAGAAACTTGTGAGCATCGTGAACTATGTAGTTCGTTTGAGCTGTAAAGTAACTGCCCTTACCTGAAACGAAGTCTTGCTTGTAGGAAGACTCAGAGCCTGCGATTTAACTCCATTTCTGAAGTGAAACACACAGCAGAGTTCTCATCCATTTATCAAACTCTGCTTTAGAGCAAGAAGCACGCTCTAGCTTTCTAGAGTCTCAAATACAGCAGGAAACGTGAGTGTGCTGAGAACCAAAGAACGGTGTTTCTTACACATTCGGACGATATCTATTCCAACTCTGCTTCTGAAATTGATAGTAAGCACTGATCCTCTAACATCCGATGCTTGTCAGTTAAGATGAGAAACGTGTGAGCTTCCTGAACTATGTAGCTCCTTTGAGCTGAAAAGTGACTGCACTTAGCTGAAATGAATTCTTGCTTGTAGGAAGACACAGAGCCAGGGATTTAACTCCATTTCTGAAGTGAAACACACAACAGAGTTCTCATCCATTGATCACACTCTGCTTTAGAGCAAGAAGCACGCTCTGGCTTTCTAAAATCTCTAAGACAGCAGGAAACGTGAGTGTGCTCAGAAGAAAAGAACCGTGTTTCCTTACATACGGACCATATCTAGTTCAACTCTGCTTGAAACTGATACAAAGCACTGGTCCTCTAACATCCAGTGCATGTTAGTTAAGATGAGAAACGTGTGAGCTTCGTGAACGATGTAGTTTGTTTGAGCTGAAAAGTGTCTGCCCTTACCTGAACCGAAGTCTTGCATGTAAGAAGACACAGAGGCTGGGATTTAACTCCCTTTTTGAAGGGAAACACACAACACAATTCTCATCCATGGACCACAATCTGCTTTAGAGCAAGAAGCAAGCTCTTGCTTTCTAGAGTCTCTAATACAGCAGGAAACGTGAGTGTGCTAAGAACCAAAGAACCGTGTTTCTTACACATACGGACCATATCTAGTCCAACTCTGCTTCTGAAACTGATACAAAGCACTGGTCGTCTAACATCCGATGCTTGTCAGTTAAGATGAGTAACGTGTGAGCTTCCTGAACGACGTGGTTGTTTTCAGCTGAAAAGTGACTGCCCTTACCTGAAACGAAGTATTGCGTGTAGGAAGACTCAGAGCCAGGGGTTTAACTCCATTTCTGAAGTGAAACACACAACAGAGTTCTCATTGATTGATCACACTCTGCTTTAGAGCAAGAAGCACGCTCTAGCTTTCTAAAATCTCTAGACAGCAGGAAACTTGAGTGTGCTGAGAACAAATGAACGGTGTTTCCTACACATACGGATCATATCTACTCCAACTCTGCTTCTGAAACTGATACAAAGCACTGGTCCTCTAAAATCCAATGCTTGTCAGTTAAGATGAGGAACGTGTGAGCTTTGTGAACAATGTAGTTCGTTTGAGATGAAAAGTGACTGCCCTTACCTGAAACGAAGTCTTGCTTGTAGGAAGACTCAGATCCGGGGATTTAACTCCATTTTTGAAGTGTAACACAGCAGAATTCTCATCCATTGACCACACTCTGCTTTAGAGCAAGAAGCAAGCTCTAGCTTCCTAGAGTCTCTAAGACAGCATGAAACGTGTTTCTGCTGAGAACCAAAGAACGGTGATTTTTACGCAATCGGACCATATTAGTCCAACTCTGCTTCTCAAACTGATACAAAGCAATGGTCGTCTAACATCCGATGCCTGTCACTTAAGATGAGTAACGTGTGAGCTTCCTGAACGATGTAGGTCGCTTGAGCTGAAAAGTGACTGCCCTTACCTGAAACGAAGTCTTGCTTGTAGGAAGACACAGAGCCAGGGATTTAACTCCATTTCTGAAGTTAAACACACAACAGAGTTCTCATCCATTGATCACACTCTGCTTTAGAGCAAGAAGCACGCTCTTTCTTTCTAGAGTCTCTAATACAGCAGGAAACATGAGTGTGCTCAGAACAAAAGAATGGTGTTTCCTACACATACGGACCATATCTAGTTCAACTCTGCTTCTGAAACTGAAACAAACCACAGGTCCTTTAACATCCAATGCTTGTCAGTGAAGATGAGAAACGTGTGAGCTTCGTGAAAGATGTAGTTCGTTTGAGCTGAAAGTAACTGCCCTTACTTGAAATGAAGTCTTACTTGTAGGAAGACACAGAGCCTGGTATTTAACTCCATTTCTGAATGAAACACACAACAGAGTTCTCATCCATTTATCACCCTATGCTTTAGAGCAAGAAGCACGCTCTAGCTTTCTAGAGTCTCTAATACAGCAGGAAACGTGAGTGTAATGAGAACCAAACAACGGTGTTTCTTACACATTCTGACCATATCTAGTTCAACTCTGCTTGAAATTGATACAAAGCAAAGGACGTCTAACATCCAATGCTTCTCAGTTAAGAAGAGAAACGTGTGAGCATCGTGAACTATGTAGTTCGTTTGAGCTGTAACTGCCCTTACCTGATACGAAGTCTTGCTTGTAGGAAGTCTCAGAGCCTGGGATTTAACTCCATTTCAAAGTGAAACACACAGCAGAGTTCTCATCCATTTAACAAACTCTGCTTTAGAGCAAGAAGCACGCTCTAGCTTTCTAGAGTCTCAAATACAGCAGGAAACGTGAGTGTGCTGAGAACCAAAGAACGGTGTTTCTTACACATTCGGACGATATCTATTCCAAATCTGCTTCTGAAATTGATAGTAAGCACTGATCATCTAACATCCGATGCTTGTCAGTTAAGATGAGAAACGTGTGAGCTTCCTGAACTATGTAGCTCCTTTGAGCTGAAAAGTGACTGCCCTTACCTGAAACGAAGTCTTGCTTGTAGGAAGACACAGAGCCTGGGATTTAACTCCATTTCTGAAGGGAAACACACAACACAGTTCTCCCATGGTTCACACTCTGCTTCAGAGCAAGAAGCAAGCTCTTGCTTTCTAGAGTCTCTAATACAGCAGGAAACGTGAGTGTGCTGAGAACCAAAGAACGGTGTTTCTTACACATTCAGAGCATATATAGTCCAACTCTGCTTCGGAAACTGATACAAAGCACTTGTCCTCTAATATCTGATGCTTGTCAGTTAAGATGAGAAACGTGTGAGCTTCCTGAGCGATGCAGTTCGTTTGAGCTGAAAAGTGACTGCCCTTACCTGAAACGAAGTCTTGCTTGTAGGAAGACACAGAGACTGGGATTTAACTCCCTTTCTGAAAGGAAACACACAACACAGTTCTCATCCAGGGATCACACTCTGCTTTAGAGCAAGAAGCACGCTCTTTCTTTCTAGTGTCTCTAATACAGCAGGAAACGTGAGTGTGCTCAGAAGAAAAGAACCGTATGTCCTATACATACGGATCATATCTATTCAACTCTGCTTGAAATTGATACAAACAAAGGTCCTCTAACATCCAATGCTTCTTAGTTAAGATGAGAAACGTGTGAGCATCGTGAACTATGTAATTTGTTTGAGATGTAAAGTAAATGCCCTTACCTGAAACGAAGTATTGCTTGTAGGAAGACTCAGAGCCTGGGATTTAACTCCATTTCTGAAGTGAAACACACAGCAGAGTTCTCATCCATTTATCAAACTCTGCTTTAGAGCAAGAAGCACGCTCTAGCTTTCCAGAGTCTCTATGACAGGAGGAAACTTGAGTGTGCTGAGAACAAATGAACGGTGTTCCTACACATAGGGATCATATCTAGTCCAACTCTGCATCTGAAACGGATGAAAAGCACTGGTCCTCTAACATCCGATTCTTGTCAGTTAAGATGAGAAACGTGTGAGATTACAGAACGATGTAGTTCGTTTGAGCTGAAAAGTGACTGCCCTTACCTGAAACGAAGTCTTGCTTGTAGGAAGACACAGAGCCTGGGATTTAACTCCCTTTCTGAAAGGAAACACACAACACAGTTCTCATCCATGGTTCACACTCTGCTTTAGAGCAAGAAGCACGCTCTTGCTTTCTAGAGTCTCTAAGACAGCAGGAAACGTGAGTGTGCTGAGAACCAAAGAACGGTGTTTCTTACACATTTAGACCATATCTATTCCAACTCTGCTTCTGAAACTGATACAAAGCACTGGTCCGCTAACATCCGATGCTTGTAAGTTATGATGAGAATCGTGTGAGCTTCCTGAACTATGTAGCTCCTTTGAGCTGAAAAGTGACTGCACTTAGCTGAAATGAATTCTTGCTTGTAGGAAGACACAGAGCCTGGGATTTAAATCCATTTCTGAAGGGAAACACACAACACAGTTCTCAACCATGGATCACAGTCTGCTGTAGAGCAACAAGCACGCTCTGGCTTTCTAAAGTCTCTAATACAGCAGGAAACGTGAGTGTGCTCAGAAGAAAAGAACCGTGTTTCCTTACATACGGACCATATCTAGTTCAACTCTGCTTGAAATTGATGCAAAGCAAAGGACGTCTAACATCCAATGCTTCTCAGTTAAGACGAGAAACATGTGAGCATCGTGAACTATGTAGTTCGTTTGAGCTGTAAAGTAACTGCCCTTACCTGAAACGAAGTCTTGCTTGTAGGAAGACTCAGAGCCTGGGATTTAACTCCATTTCTGAAGTGAAACACACAGCAGAGTTCTCATCCATTTATCAAACTCTGCTTTAGAGCAAGAAGCACGCTCTAGCTTTCTAGAGTCTCAAATACAGCAGGAAACGTGAGTGTGCTGAGAACCAAAGAACTGTGTTTCTTACACATTCGGACGATATCTATTACAACTCTGCTTCTGAAATTGATAGTAAGCACTGATCCTCTAACATCTGATGCTTGTCAGTTAAGATGAGAAACGTGTGAGCTTCCTGAACTATGTAGCTCCTTTGAGCTGAAAAGTGACTGCACTTAGCTGAAATGAATTCTTGCTTGTAGGAAGACACAGAGCCTGGGATTTATCTCCATTTCTGAAGGGAAACACACAACACAGTTCTCAACCATGGATCACAGTCTGCTGTAGAGCAACAAGCACGCTCTTGCTTTCTAAAGTCTCTAATACAGGAGGAAACGTGAGTGTGCTGAGAACAGAAGAATGGTGTTTCTTACACATACAAACCATATCTAGTCCAACTCTGTTTCTGAAACTGATACAAAGCACTGGTCGTCTAACATCCGATGCTTGTCAGTTAAGATGAGAAACGTGTGAGCTTCCTGAACGATGTAGTTCGTTTGAGCTGAAAAGTGACTGCCCTTACCTGAAAGGAAGTCTTGCTTGTAGGAAGACACAGAGCCTGGGCTTTAACTCCCTTTCTGAAAGGAAACACACAAAACCGTTCTCATCCATGGATCACACTCTGCTATAGAGCAAGAAGCACGCTCTTTCTTTCTAGAGTCTCTAATACAGCAGGAAACGTGAGTGTGCTCAGAAGAAAAGAACCGTGTTTCCTATACATACGGACCATATCTATTCATCTCTGCTTGATATTGATACAAAGCAAAGTTCCTCTAACATCCAATGCTTCTCAGTTAAGATGAGAAACGTGTGAGCATCTTGAACTATGTAGTTCGTTTGAGCTGAAAAGTGTCGGCCCTTACCTGAAACGAAGTCTTGCTTGTAGGAAGACACAGAGCCTTGGATTTAACTCCCTTTCTGAAAGGAAACACACAACACAGTTCTCTTCCATTTATCACCCTCTGCTTTAGAGCAAGAAGCACGCTCTAGCTTTCTAGAGTCTCTAATACAGCAGGAAACGTGAGTGTAATGAGAACCAAACAACGGTGTTTCTTACACATTCTGACCATATCTATTCCAACTCTGCTTCTGAAACTGATACTAAGCACTGGTCCTCTAACATCCGATGCTTGTCAGTTAAGATGAGAAACGTGTGAGCTTCCTGAACGATGTAGTTCGTTTGAGCTGAAAAGTGACTGCCCTTATGTGAAACGAAGTCTTGCTTGTAGGAATACACAGAGCCTGGGATTTAACTACATTTCTGAAGAGAAACACAACACAGTTCTCATCCATGGATCACAGCGTGCTGTAGAGCAAGAAGCACGCTCTTGCTTTCTAAATTCTCTAATACAGCAGGAAACGTGAGTGTGCTCAGAAGAAAAGAACCGTGTTTCCTTACATACGGACCATATATAGTTCAACTCTGCTTGAAATTGATACAAAGCAAAGGACCTCTAACATCCAATGCTTCTCAGTTAAGAAGAGAAACGTGTGAGCATCGTGAACTATGTAGTTCGTTTGAGCTGTAAAGTAACTGCTCTTACCTGAAACGAAGTCTTGCTTATAGGAAGACTCAGAGCCTGGGATTTAACTCCATTTCTGAAGTGAAACACACAGCAGAGTTCTCATCCATTTATCAAACTCTGCTTTAGAGCAAGAAGTACGCTCTAGCTTTCTAGAGTCTCAAATAGAGCAGGAAATGTGAGTGTGCTGAGAACCAAAGAACGGTGTTTCTTACACATTCGGACGATATCTATTCCAACTCTGCTTCTGAAATTGATAGTAAGCACTGATCCTCTAACATCCGATGCTTGTCAGTTAAGATGAGAAACGTGTGAGCTTCCTGAACTATGTAGCTCCTTTGAGCTGAAAAGTGACTGCCCTTACCTGAAACAAAGTCTTGCTTGTAGGAAGACACAGAGCCTGGGCTTTAACTCCCTTTCTGAAAGGAAACACACAAAACCGTTCTCATCCATGGATCACACACTGCTTTAGAGCAAGAAGCACGCTCTTTCTTTCTAAAGTCTCTAATACAGCAGGAAACGTGAGTGTGCTCAGAAGAAAAGAACCGTGTTTCCTATACATACGGACCATATCTATTCAACTCTGCTTGATATTGATACAAAGCAAAGTTCCTCTAACATCCAATGCTTCTCAGTTAAAATGAGAAACGTGTGAGCATCGTGAACTATGTAGTTCGTTTGAGCTGAAAAGTGTCGGCCCTTACCTGAACCGAAGTCTTGCTTGTAGGAAGACACAGAGCCTGGGATTTAACTCCCTTTCTGAAAGGAAACACACAATACAGTTCTCATCCATGGATCACACTCTGCTTTAGAGCAAGAAGCATGCTCTTGCTTTCCAGAGTCTCTAATACAGCAGGAAACATGAGTGTGCTCAGAACAAAAGAATGGTGTTTCCTACACATACGGACCATATCTTGTTCAACTCTGCTTCTGAAACTGAAACAAACCACAGGTCCTTTAACATCCAATGCTTGTCAGTGAAGATGAGAAACGTGTGAGCTTCGTGAAAGATGTATCTCGTTTGAGCTGAAAGTAACTGCCCTTACCTGAAACGAAGTCTTGCTTGTAGGAAGACACAGAGCCTGGGATTTAACTCCATTTCTGAAGGGAAACACACAACACAGTTCTCCCATGGTTCACACTCTGCTTCAGAGCAAGAAGCAAGCTCTTGCTTTCTAGAGTCTCTAATACAGCAGGAAACGTGAGTGTGCTGAGAACCAAAGAACGGTGTTTCTTATACATTCAGAGCATATATAGTCCAACTCTGCTTCGGAAACTGATACAAAGCACTGGTCCTCTAATATCCGATGCTTGTCAGTTAAGATGAGAAACGTGTGAGCTTCCTGAGCGATGCAGTTCGTTTGAGCTGAAAAGTGACTGCCCTTACCTGAAACGAAGTCTTGCTTGTAGGAAGACACAGAGACTGGGATTTAACTCCCTTTCTGAAAGGAAACACACAACACAGTTCTCATCCAGGGATCACACTCTGCTTTAGAGCAAGAAGCACGCTCTTTCTTTCTAGAGTCTCTAATACAGCAGGAAACGTGAGTGTGCTCAGAAGAAAAGAACCGTATGTCCTATACATACGGACCATATCTATTCAACTCTGCTTGAAATTGATACAAAGCAAAGGTCCTCTAACATCCAATGCTTCTCAGTTAAGATGAGAAACGTGTGAGCATCGTGAACTATGTAATTTGTTAGAGATGTAAAGTAAATGCCCTTACCTGAAACGAAGTATTGCTTGTAGGAAGACTCAGAGCCTGGGATTTAACTCCATTTCTGAAGTGAAACACACAGTAGAGTTCTCATCCATTTATCAAACTCTGCTTTAGAGCAAGAAGCACGCTCTAGCTTTCCAGAGTCTCTATGACAGGAGGAAACTTGAGTGTGCTGAGAACAAATGAATGGTGTTCCTACACATAGGGATCATATCTAGTCCAACTCTGCATCTGAAACGGATGAAAAGCACTGGTCCTCTAACATCCGATTCTTGTCAGTTAAGATGAGAAACGTGTGAGATTACAGAACGATGTAGTTCGTTTGAGCTGAAAAGTGACTGCCCTTACCTGAAACGAAGTCTTGCTTGTAGGAAGACACAGAGCCTGGGATTTAACTCCCTTTCTGAAAGGAAACACACAACACAGTTCTCATCCATGGTTCACACTCTGCTTTAGAGCAAGAAGCACGCTCTTGCTTTCTAGAGTCTCTAAGACAGCAGGAAACGTGAGTGTGCTGAGAACCAAAGAACGGTGTTTCTTACACATTTGGACCATATCTATTCCAACTCTGCTTCTGAAACTGATACAAAGCACTGGTCCGCTAACATCAGATGCTTGTCAGTTATGATGAGAATCGTGTGAGCTTCCTGAACTATGTAGCTCCTTTGAGCTGAAAAGTGACTGCACTTAGCTGAAATGAATTCTTGCTTGTAGGAAGACACAGAGCCTGGGATTTAAATCCATTTCTGAAGGGAAACACACAACACAGTTCTCAACCATGGATCACAGTCTGCTGTAGAGCAACAAGCACGCTCTTGCTTTCTAAAGTCTCTAATACAGCAGGAAACGTGAGTGTGCTCAGAAGAAAAGAACCGTGTTTCCTTACATACGGACCATATCTAGTTCAACTCTGCTTGAAATTGATACAAAGCAAAGGACGTCTAACATCCAATGCTTCTCAGTTAAGACGAGAAACATGTGAGCATCGTGAACTATGTAGTTCGTTTGAGCTGTAAAGTAACTGCCCTTACCTGAAACGAAGTCTTGCTTGTAGGAAGACTCAGAGCCTGGGATTTAACTCCATTTCTGAAGTGAAACACACTGCAGAGTTCTCATCCATTTATCAAACTCTGCTTTAGAGCAAGAATCACGCTCTAGCTTTCTAGAGTCTCAAATACAGCAGGAAACGTGAGTGTGCTGAGAACCAAAGAACTGTGTTTCTTACACATTCGGACTATATCTATTACAACTCTGCTTCTGAAATTGATAGTAAGCACTGATCCTCTAACATCCGATGCTTGTCAGTTAAGATGAGAAACGTGTGAGCTTCCTGAACTATGTAGCTCCTTTGAGCTGAAAAGTGACTGCACTTAGCTGAAATGAATTCTTGCTTGTAGGAAGACACAGAGCCTGGGATTTATCTCCATTTCTGAAGGGAAACACACAACACAGTTCTCAACCATGGATCACAGTCTGCTGTAGAGCAACAAGCACGCTCTTGCTTTCTAAAGTCTCTAATACAGGAGGAAACGTAAGTGTGCTGAGAACAGAAGAATGGTGTTTCTTACACATACAAACCATATCTAGTCCAACTCTGCTTCTGAAACTGATACAAAGCACTGGTCGTCTAACATCCGATGCTTGTCAGTTAAGATGAGAAACGTGTGAGCTTCCTGAACGATGTAGTTCGTTTGAGCTGAAAAGTGACTGCCCTTACCTGAAACAAAGTCTTGCTTGTAGGAAGACACAGAGCCTGGGCTTTAACTCCCTTTCTGAAAGGAAACACACAAAACCGTTCTCATCCATGGATCACACTCTGCTATAGAGCAAGAAGCACGCTCTTTCTTTCTAGAGTCTCTAATACAGCAGGAAACGTGAGTGTGCTCAGAAGAAAAGAACCGTGTTTCCTATACATACGGACCATATCTATTCATCTCTGCTTGATATTGATACAAAGCAAAGTTCCTCTAACATCCAATGCTTCTCAGTTAAGATGAGAAACGTGTGAGCATCTTGAACTATGTAGTTCGTTTGAGCTGAAAAGTGTCGGCCCTTACCTGAAACGAAGTCTTGCTTGTAGGAAGACACAGAGCCTGGGATTTAACTCCCTTTCTGAAAGGAAACACACAAAACAGTTCTCATCCATGGATCACACTCTGCTTTAGAGCAAGAAGCACGCTCTGGCTTTCTAGAGTCTCTAAGACAGCAGGAAACGTGAGTGTGCTGAGAACAAATGAACGGTGTTTCCTACACATACGGATCATATCTAGTCCAACTCTGCTTCTGAAACTGATACAAAGCACCGGTCCTCTAACATCCAATGCTTGTCAGTTAAGATGAGGAACGTGTGAGCTTCCTGAACGATGTAGTTCGTTTGAGCTGAAAAGTGACTGCCCTTACCTGAAACGAAGTCTTGCTTGTTGGAAGACTCAGAGCCAGGAATTTAACTCCATTTCTGAAGTGAAACACACAGCAGAGTTCTCATCCATTGTTCACACTCTGCTTTAGAGCAAGAAGCATGCACTTGCTTTCCAGAGTGTCTAATACAGCAGGAAACATGAGTGTGCTCAGAACAAAAGAATGATGTTTCCTACACATACGGACCATATCTAGTGCAACTCTGCTTTGAAACTGAAACAAACCACAGGTCCTTTAACATCCAATGCTTGTCAGTGAAGATGAGAAACGTGTGAGCTTCGTGAAAGATGTAGTTCGTTTGAGCTGAAAGTAACTGCCCTTACTTGAAACGAAGTCTTCCTTGTAGGAAGACACAGAGCCTGGGATTCAACTCCATTTCTGAAGTGAAACACACAGCAGAGTTCTCATCCATTCATGACCCTCTGCTTTAGAGCAAGAAGCACGCTCTAGCTTTCTAGATTCTCTAATACAGCAGGAAACGAGAGTGTGCTGAGAACAAAAGAACGGTGTTTCTGACACATTCGGACCATATCTATTCCAACTCTGCTTCTGAATCTGATATTAAGCACTGGTCCTCTAACATCCGATGCTTGTCAGTTAAGATGAGAAACGTGTGAGCTTCCTTAACGATGTGGTTCTTTTGAGCTGAAAAGTGACTGCCCTTACCTGGAACGAAGTGTTGCTTGTAGGAAGACACAGAGCCTGGGATTTAACTCCCTTTCTGAAAGGAAACACACAACACAGTTCTCATCCATGGATCACACTCTGCTTTAGAGCAAGAAGCACGCTATTTCTTTCTAGAGTCTCTAATACAGCAGGAAACCTGAGTGTGCTCAGAAGAAAAGAACCGTGTTTCCTATACATATGGACCATATCTATTCAACTCTGCTTGAAATTGATACAAAGCAAAGTTCTTGTAACATCCAATGCTTCTCAGTTAAGATGAGAAACGTGTGAGCATCGTGAACTATGTAGTTCGTTTGAGCTGTAAAGTAAATGCCCTTACCTGAAACGAAGTCTTGCTTGTAGGAAGACTCAGAGCCTGGTATTTAACTCCATTTCTGAAGTGAAACACACAGCAGAGTTCTCATCCATTTATCAAAATCTGCTTTAGAGCAAGAAGCACGCTGTAGCTTTCTAGAGTCTCTAAGACAGCAGGAAACTTGAATGTGCTGAGAACAAATGAACGGTGTTCCTACACATAGGGATCATATCTAGTCCAACTCTGCATCTGAAACTGATGCACAGCACTGGTCCTCTAACATCCAGTGCATGTCAGTTAAGATGAGAAACGTGTGAGCTTCGTGAACGATGTAGTTTGTTTGAGCGGAAAAGTGTCTGCCCTTACCTGAACCGAAGTCTTGCATGTAAGAAGACACAGAGCCTGGGATGTAACTCCATTTTTGAAGGGAAACACACAACACAATTCTCATCCATGGATCACAGTCTGCATTAGAGCAAGAATCAAGCTCTTGATTTCTAGAGTCTCTAATACAGCAGGAAACGTGAGTGTGCTGAGAACAAAAGAATGGTGTTTCTTACACATACGGACCATATCTAGTCCAACTCTGCTTCTGAAACTGATACAAAGCACTGGTCCTCTAACATCCGATGCTTGTCAGTTAAGATGAGTAACGTGTGAGCTTCCTGAACGATGGGGTTCTTTTCAGCTGAAAAGTGACTGCCCTTACCTGAAACAAAGTCTTGCGTGTAGGAAGACACAGAGCCTGGGATTTAACTCCATTTCTGAAGGGAAACAAACAACACAGTTCTCATCCATGGTTCACACTCTGCTTTAGAGAAAGAAGCACACTCTTGCTTTCTAGAGTCTCTAAGACAGCAGGAAACGTGAGTATGCTGAGAACCAAAGAACGGTGTTTCTTACACATTAGGACCATATCTATTCCAACTCTGCTTCTGAAACTGATACAAAGCACTGGTGCTCTAACATCCGATGCATGTCAGTTAAGATGAGAAACGTGTGTGCTTTGTGAATGATGTAGTTCGTTAGAGCTGAACGTAACTGCCTTTACTTGAAACGAAGTCTTCCATGTAGGAAGACACAGAGCCTGGGATTTAACTCCATTTCTGAAGTGAAACACACAGCAGAGTTCTCATCCATTTATCACCCTCTGCTTTAGAGCAAGAAGCACACTCTAGCTTTCTAGATTCTCTAATACAGCAGGAAACGTGAGTGTGCTGAGAACCAACGAACGGTGTTTCTTACACATTCGGACCATATCTATTCCAACTCTGCTTCTGAATCTGATATTAAGCACTGGTCCTCTAACATCCGATGCTTGTCAGTTAAGATGAGAAACGTGTGAGCTTCCTTAACGATGTGGTTCTTTTGAGCTGAAAAGTGACTGCCCTTACCTGGAACGAAGTGTTGCTTGTAGGAAGACACAGAGCCTGGGATTTAACTCCCTTTCTGAAAGGAAACACACAACACAGTTCTCATCCATGGATCACACTCTGCTTTAGAGCAAGAAGCACGCTCTTTCTTTCTAGAGTCTCTAATACAACAGGAAACGTGAGTGTGCTCAGAAGAAAAGAACCGTGTTTCCTATATATACGGACCATATCTAGTTCAACTCTGCTTGAAATTGATACAAAGCAAAGGTCCTCTAACATCCAATGCTTCTCAGTTAAGATGAGAAACGTGGGAGCATCGTGATCTATGTAGTTCCTTTGAGCTGTAAAGTTACTGCCCTTACCTGAAACGAAGTCTTGCTTGTAGGAAGCCTCAGAGCCTGGGAATTAACTCCATTTCTGAAGTGAAACACAGAGCAGAGTTCTCATCCATTTATCAAACTCTGCTTTAGAGGAAGAAGCACGCTCTAGCTTTCTAGAGTCTCTAAGACAGCAGGAAACATGAGTGTGCTGAGAACAAAAGAACGGGGTTTCTTACACATACGGACCATATCTAGTCCAACTCTGCTTCTGAAACTGATACAAAGCACTGGTAGTGTAACATCCGATGCTTGTCAGTTAAGATGAGTAACGTGTGAGCTTCCTGAACGATGTGGTTCTTTTGAGCTAAAAAGTGACTGCCCTTACCTGAAATGAAGTCTTGCGTGTAGGAAGACACAGAGCCTGGGATTTAACTCCATTTCTGAAGGGAAACACACAACACAGTTCTCATCCATGGATCACACTCTGCTTTAGAGCAAGAAGCACGCTCTTGCTTTCTAGAGTCTCTGATACAGCAGGAAACGTGAGTGTGCTCAGAAGAAAAAAATGTGTTTCCTATACATACGGACCATATCTAGTTAAACTCTGCTTGAAATTGATACAAAGCAAAGGTCCTCTAACATCCAATGCTTCTCAGTTAAGATGTGAAACGTGGGAGCATCGTGAACTATGTAGTTCGTTTGAGCTGTAAAGTTACTGCCCTTACCTGAAACGAAGTCTTGCTTGTAGGAAGCCTCAGAGCCTGGGAATTAACTCCATTTCTGAAGTGAAACACAGAGCAGAGTTCTCATCCATTTATCAAACTCTGCTTTAGAGGAAGAAGCACGCTCTAGCTTTCTAGAGTCTCTAAGACAGCAGGAAACGTGAGTGTGCTGAGAACAAATGAACGGTGTTTCCTACACATACGGATCATATCTAGTCCAACTCTGCTTCTGAAACTGATACAAAGCACCGGTCCTCTAACATCCAATGCTTGTCAGTTAAGATGAGGAACGTGTGAGCTTCCTGAACGATGTAGTTCGTTTGAGCTGAAAAGTGACTGCCCTTACCTGAAACGAAGTCTTGCTTGTTGGAAGACTCAGAGCCAGGAATTTAACTCCATTTCTGAAGTGAAACACACAGCATAGTTCTCATCCATGGATCACACTCTGCTTTAGAGCAAGAAGCATGCACTTGCTTTCCAGAGTGTCTAATACAGCAGGAAACATGAGTGTGCTCAGAACAAAAGAATGATGTTTCCTACACATACGGACCATATCTAGTGCAACTCTGCTTTGAAACTGAAACAAACCACAGGTCCTTTAACATCCAATGCTTGTCAGTGAAGATGAGAAACGTGTGAGCTTCGTGAAAGATGTAGTTCGTTTGAGCTGAAAGTAACTGCCCTTACTTGAAACGAAGTCTTCCTTGTAGGAAGACACAGAGCCTGGGATTCAACTCCATTTCTGAAGTGAAACACACAGCAGAGTTCTCATCCATTCATGACCCTCTGCTTTAGAGCAAGAAGCACGCTCTAGCTTTCTAGATTCTCTAATACAGCAGGAAACGAGAGTGTGCTGAGAACCAAAGAACGGTGTTTCTGACACATTCGGACCATATCTATTCCAACTCTGCTTCTGAATCTGATATTAAGCACTGGTCCTCTAACATCCGATGCTTGTCAGTTAAGATGAGAAACGTGTGAGCTTCCTTAACGATGTGGTTCTTTTGAGCTGAAAAGTGACTGCCCTTACCTGGAACGAAGTGTTGCTTGTAGGAAGACACAGAGCCTGGGATTTAACTCCCTTTCTGAAAGGAAACACACAACACAGTTCTCATCCATGGATCACACTCTGCTTTAGAGCAAGAAGCACGCTATTTCTTTCTAGAGTCTCTAATACAGCAGGAAACGTGAGTGTGCTCAGAAGAAAAGAACCGTGTTTCCTATACATATGGACCATATCTATTCAACTCTGCTTGAAATTGATACAAAGCAAAGTTCCTGTAACATCCAATGCTTCTCAGTTAAGATGAGAAACGTGTGAGCATTGTGAAATATGTAGTTCGTTTGAGCTGTAAAGTAAATGCCCTTACCTGAAACGAAGTCTTGCTTGTAGGAAGACTCAGAGCCTGGTATTTAACTCCATTTCTGAAGTGAAACACACAGCAGAGTTCTCATCCATTTATCAAAATCTGCTTTAGAGCAAGAAGCACGCTCTAGCTTTCTAGAGTCTCTAAGACAGCAGGAAACTTGAATGTGCTGAGAACAAATGAACGGTGTTCCTACACATAGGGATCATATCTAGTCCAACTCTGCATCTGAAACTGATGCACAGCACTGGTCCTCTAACATCCAGTGCATGTCAGTTAACATGAGAAACGTGCGAGCTTCGTGAACGATGTAGATTGTTTGAGCGGAAAAGTGTCTGCCCTTACCTGAACCGAAGTCTTGCATGTAAGAAGACACAGAGCCTGGGATGTAACTCCATTTTTGAAGGGAAACACACAACACAATTCTCATCCATGGATCACAGTCTGCATTAGAGCAAGAATCAAGCTCTTGATTTCTAGAGTCTCTAATACAGCAGGAAACGTGAGTGTGCTGAGAACAAAAGAATGGTGTTTCTTACACATACGGACCATATCTAGTCCAACTCTGCTTCTGAAACTGATACAAAGCACTGGTCCTCTAACATCCGATGCTTGTCAGTTAAGATGAGTAACGTGTGAGCTTCCTGAACGATGGGGTTCTTTTCAGCTGAAAAGTGACTGCCCTTACCTGAAACAAAGTCTTGCGTGTAGGAAGACACAGAGCCTGGGATTTAACTCCATTTCTGAAGGGAAACAAACAACACAGTTCTCATCCATGGTTCACACTCTGCTTTAGAGAAAGAAGCACACTCTTGCTTTCTAGAGTCTCTAAGACAGCAGGAAACGTGAGTATGCTGAGAACCAAAGAACGGTGTTTCTTACACATTAGGACCATATCTATTCCATCTCTGCTTCTGAAACTGATACAAAGCACTGGTGCTCTAACATCTGATGCTTGTCAGTTAAGATGAGAAACGTGTGTGCTTTGTGAATGATGTAGTTCGTTTCAGCTGAACGTAACTGCCTTTACTTGAAACAAAGTCTTCCATGTAGGAAGACACAGAGCCTGGGATTTAACTCCATTTCTGAAGTGAAACACACAGCAGAGTTCTCATCCATTTATCACCCTCTGCTTTAGAGCAAGAAGCACAATCTAGCTTTCTAGATTCTCTAATACAGCAGGAAACGTGAGTGTGCTGAGAACCAAAGAACGGTGTTTCTTACACATTCGGACCATATCTATTCCAACTCTGCTTCTGAATCTGATATTAAGCACTGGTCCTCTAACATCCGATGCTTGTCAGTTAAGATGAGAAACGTGTGAGCTTCCTTAACGATGTGGTTCTTTTGAGCTGAAAAGTGACTGCCCTTACCTGGAATGAAGTGTTGCTTGTAGGAAGACACAGAGCCTGGGATTTAACTCCCTTTCTGAAAGGAAACACACAACACAGTTCTCATCCATGGATCACACTCTGCTTTAGAGCAAGAAGCACGCTCTTTCTTTCTAGAGTCTCTAATACAGCAGGAAACGTGAGTGTGCTCAGAAGAAAAGAACCGTGTTTCCTATATATACGGACCATATCTAGTTCAACTCTGCTTGAAATTGATACAAAGCAAAGGTCCTCTAACATCCAATGCTTCTCAGTTAAGATGAGAAACGTGGGAGCATCGTGAACTATGTAGTTCGTTTGAGCTGTAAAGTTACTGCCCTTACCTGAAACGAAGTCTTGCTTGTAGGAAGCCTCAGAGCCTGGGAATAAACTCCATTTCTGAAGTGAAACACAGAGCAGAGTTCTCATCCATTTATCAAACTCTGCTTTAGAGGAAGAAGCACGCTCTAGCTTTCTAGAGTCTCTAAGACAGCAGGAAACATGAGTGTGCTGAGAACAAAAGAACGGGGTTTCTTACACATACGGACCATATCTAGTCCAACTCTGCTTCTGAAACTGATACAAAGCACTGGTAGTGTAACATCCGATGCTTGTCAGTTAAGATGAGTAACGTGTGAGCTTCCTGAACGATGTGGTTCTTTTGAGCTGAAAAGTGACTGCCCTTACCTGAAATGAAGTCTTGCGTGTAGGAAGACACAGAGCCTGGGATTTAACTCCATTTCTGAAGGGAAACACACAACACAGTTCTCATCCATGGATCACACTCTGCTTTAGAGCAAGAAGCACGCTCTTGCTTTCTAGAGTCTCTGATACAGCAGGAAACGTGAGTGTGCTCAGAAGAAAAAAATGTGTTTCCTATACATACGGACCATATCTAGTTAAACTCTGCTTGAAATTGATACAAAGCAAAGGTCCTCTAACATCCAATGCTTCTCAGTTAAGATGTGAAACGTGGGAGCATCGTGAACTATGTAGTTCGTTTGAGCTGTAAAGTTACTGCCCTTACCTGAAACGAAGTCTTGCTTGTAGGAAGCCTCAGAGCCTGGGAATTAACTCCATTTCTGAAGAGAAACACAGAGCAGAGTTCTCATCCATTTATCAAACTCTGCTTTAGAGGTAGAAGCACGCTCTAGCTTTCTAGAGTCTCTAAGACAGCAGGAAACATGAGTGTGCTGAGAACAAATGAACGGTGTTTCCTACACATACGGATCATATCTAGTTCAACTCTGCTTCTGAAACTGATACAAAGCACCGGTCCTCTAACATCCAATGCTTGTCAGTTAAGATGAGGAACGTGTGAGCTTCCTGAACGATGTAGTTCGTTTGACCTGAAAAGTGACTGCCCTTACCTGAAACGAAGTCTTGCTTGTTGGAAGACTCAGAGCCAGGAATTTAACTCCATTTCTGAAGTGAAACACAAAGCAGAGTTCTCATCCATTGTTCACACTCTGCTTTAGAGCAAGAAGCATGCACTTGCTTTCCAGAGTCTCTAATACAGCAGGAAACATGAGTGTGCTCAGAACAAAAGAATGATGTTCCCTACACATACGGACCATATCTAGTGCAACTCTGCTTTGAAACTGACACAAACCACAGGTCCTTTAACATCCAATGCTTGTCAGTGAAGATGAGAAACGTGTGAGCTTCGTGAAAGATGTAGTTCGTTTGAGCTGAAAGTAACTGCCCTTACTTGAAACGAAGTCTTCCTTGTAGGAAGACACAGAGCCTGGGATTCAACTCCATTTCTGAAGTGAAACACACAGCAGAGTTCTCATCCATTTATGACCCTCTGCTTTAGAGCAAGAAGCACGCTCTAGCTCTCTAGATTCTCTAATACAGCAGGAAACGAGAGTGTGCTGAGAACCAAAGAACGGTGTTTCTTACACATTCGGACCATATCTATTCCAACTCTGCTTCTGAATCTGATATTAAGCACTGGTCCTCTAACATCCGATGCTTGTCAGTTAAGATGAGAAACGTGTGAGCTTCCTTAACGATGTGGTTCTTTTGAGCTGAAAAGTGACTGCCCTTACCTGGAAGGAAGTGTTGCTTGTAGGAAGACACAGAGCCTGGGATTTAACTCCCTTTCTGAAAGGAAACACACAACACAGTTCTCATCCATGGATCACACTCTGCTTTAGAGCAAGAAGCACGCTCTTTCTTTCTAGAGTCTCTAATACAACAGGAAACGTGAGTGTGTTTAGAAGAAAAGAACCATGTTTCCTATATATACGGACCATATCTAGTTCAACTCTGCTTGAAATTGATACAAAGCAAAGGTCCTCTAACATCCAATGCTTCTCAGTTAAGGTGAGAAACGTGGGAGCATCGTGAACTATGTAGTTCCTTTGAGCTGTAAAGTTACTGCCCTTACCTGAAACAAAGTCTTGCTTGTAGGAAGCCTCAGAGCCTGGGAATTAACTCCATTTCAGAAGTGAAACACAGAGCAGAGTTCTCATCCATTTATCAAACTCTGCTTTAGAGGAAGAAGCACGCTCTAGCTTTCTAGAGTCTCTAAGACAGCAGGAAACATGAGTGTGCTGAGAACAAAAGAACGGGGTTTCTTACACATACGGACCATATCTAGTCCAACTCTGCTTCTGAAACTGATACAAAGCACTGGTAGTGTAACATCCGATGCTTGTCAGTTAAGATGAGTAACGTGTGAGCTTCCTGAACGATGTGGTTCTTTTGTGCTGAAAAGTGACTGCCCTTACCTGAAATGAAGTCTTGCGTGTAGGAAGACACAGAGCCTGGGATTTAACTCCATTTCTGAAGGGAAACACACAACACAGTTCTCATCCATGGATCACACTCTGCTTTAGAGCAAGAAGCACGCTCTTGCTTTCTAGAGTCTCTGATACAGCAGGAAACGTGAGTGTGCTCAGAAGAAAAAAATGTGTTTCCTATACATACGGACCATATCTAGTTAAACTCTGCTTGAAATTGATACAAAGCAAAGGTCCTCTAACATCCAATGCTTCTCAGTTAAGATGTGAAACATGGGAGCATCCTGAACTATGTAGTTCGTTTGAGCTGTAAAGTTACTGCCCTTACCTGAAACGAAGTCTTGCTTGTAGGAAGCCTCAGAGCCTGGGAATTAACTCCATTTCTGAAGTGAAACACAGAGCAGAGTTCTCATCCATTTAACAAACTCTGCTTTAGAGGAAGAAGCACGCTCTAGCTTTCTAGAATCTCTAAGACAGCAGGAAACGTGAGTGTGCTGAGAACAAATGAACGGTGTTTCCTACACATACGGATCATATCTAGTCCAACTCTGCTTCTGAAACTGATACAAAGCACCGGTCCTCTAACATCCAATGCTTGTCAGTTAAGATGAGGAACGTGTGAGCTTCCTGAACGATGTAGTTCGTTTGAGCTGAAAAGTGACTGCCCTTACCTGAAACGAAGTCTTGCTTGTTGGAAGACTCAGAGCCAGGAATTTAACTCCATTTCTGAAGTGAAACACACAGCAGAGTTCTCATCCATTGTTCACACTCTGCTTTAGAGCAAGAAGCAAGCTCTTGCTTTCCAGAGTCTCTAATACAGCAGGAAACATGAGTGTGCTCAGAACAAAAGAATGATGTTTCCTACACTTACGGATCATATCTAGTGCAACTCTGCTTTGAAACTGAAACAAACCACAGGTCCTTTAACATCCAATGCTTGTCAGTGAAGATGAGAAACATGTGAGCTTCGTGAAAGATGTAGTTCGTTTGAGCTGAAAGTAACTGCCCTTACTTGAAACGAAGTCTTCCTTGTAGGAAGACACAGAGCCTGGGATTTAACTCCATTTCTGAAGTGAAACACACAGCAGAGTTCTCATCCATTTATGACCCTCTGCTTTAGAGCAAGAAGCACGCTCTAGCTTTCTAGATTCTCTAATACAGCAGGAAACGAGAGTGTGCTGAGAACAAAAGAACGGTGTTTCTGACACATTCGGACCATATCTATTCCAACTCTGCTTCTGAATCTGATATTAAGCACTGGTCCTCTAACATCCGATGCTTGTCAGTTAAGATGAGAAACGTGTGAGCTTCCTTAACGATGTGGTTCTTTTGAGCTGAAAAGTGACTGCCCTTACCTGGAATGAAGTGTTGCTTGTAGGAAGACACAGAGCCTGGGATTTAACTCCCTTTCTGAAAGGAAACACACAACACAGTTCTCATCCATGGATCACACTCTGCTTTAGAGCAAGAAGCACGCTCTTTCTTTCTAGAGTCTCTAATACAGCAGGAAACGTGAGTGTGCTCAGAAGAAAAGAACCGTGTTTCCTATATATACGGACCATATCTAGTTCAACTCTGCTTGAAATTGATACAAAGCAAAGGTCCTCTAACATCCAATGCTTCTCAGTTAAGATGAGAAACGTGGGAGCATCGTGAACTATGTAGTTCCTTTGAGCTGTAAAGTTACTGCCCTTACCTGAAACGAAGTCTTGCTTGTAGGAAGCCTCAGAGCCTGGGAATAAACTCCATTTCTGAAGTGAAACACAGAGCAGAGTTCTCATCCATTTATCAAACTCTGCTTTAGAGGAAGAAGCACGCTCTAGCTTTCTAGAGTCTCTAAGACAGCAGGAAACATGAGTGTGCTGAGAACAAAAGAACGGGGTTTCTTACACATACGGACCATATCTAGTCCAACTCTGCTTCTGAAACTGATACAAAGCACTGGTAGTGTAACATCCGATGCTTGTCAGTTAAGATGAGTAACGTGTGAGCTTCCTGAACGATGTGGTTCTTTTGAGCTGAAAAGTGACTGCCCTTACCTGAAATGAAGTCTTGCGTGTAGGAAGACACAGAGCCTGGGATTTAACTCCATTTCTGAAGGGAAACACACAACACAGTTCTCATCCATGGATCACACTCTGCTTTAGAGCAAGAAGCACGCTCTTGCTTTCTAGAGTCTCTGATACAGCAGGAAACGTGAGTGTGCTCAGAAGAAAAAAATGTGTTTCCTATACATACGGACCATATCTAGTTAAACTCTGCTTCTGAAACTGATACAAAGCACCGGTCCTCTAACATCCAATGCTTGTCAGTTAAGATGAGGAACGTGTGAGCTTCCTGAACGATGTAGTTCGTTTGAGCTGAAAAGTGACTGCCCTTACCTGAAACGATATCTTGCTTGTTGGAAGACTCAGAGCCAGGAATTTAACTCCATTTCTGAAGTGAAACACACAGCAGAGTTCTCATCCATTGTTCACACTCTGCTTTAGAGCAAGAAGCACGCTCTTGCTTTCTAAAGTCTCTAATACAGCAGGAAACGTGAGAGTGCTCAAAAGAAAAGAACCGTGTTTCCTTACATACGGACCATATCTAGTTCAACTCTGCTTGAAATTGATACAAAGCAAAGGCCCCCTAACATCCAATGCTTCTCAGTTAAGATGAGAAACGTGTGAGCATTGTGAACTATGTAGTTCGTTTGAACTGTAAAGTAACTGCCCTTACCTGAAACGAAGTCTTGCTTGTAGGAAGACTCAGAGACTGGGATTTAACTCCATTTCTGAAGGGAAACACACAACACAGTTCTCATCCATGGATCACTGTCTGCTGTAGAGCAAGAAGCACGTTCTTGCTTTCTAAAGTCTCTAATACAGCAGGAAACGTGAGTGTGCTGAGAACAAAAGAACAGTGTTTCTTACACATACGGACCATATCAAGTCCAACTCTGCGTTTGAAACTGATACAAAGCACTGGTCATCTAACATCCGATGCTTGTCCGTTAAGATGAGAAACGTGTGAGCTTCCTGAACGATGTAGTTCGTTTGAGCTGATAAGTGACTGCCCTTACCTGAAACGAAGTCATGCTTGTAGGAAGACACAGAGCCTGGGATTTAACTCCCTTTCTGAAAGGAAACACACAACAGAGTTCTCATCCATGGATCACACTCTGCTTTAGAGCAAGAAGCACGCTCTTTCTTTCTAGAGTCTCTAATACAGCAGGAAACGTGAGTGTGCTCAGAAGAAAGGAACCGTGTTTCCTATACATACGGACCATATCTAGTTCAACTCTGCTTGAAATTGATACAAAGCAAAGGTCCTCTAACATCCAAAGCTTCTCAGTTAAGATGAAAAACGTGTGAGCATCGTGAACTATGTAGTACGTTTTAGTTGTAAAGTAACTGCCCTTACCTGAAACGAAGTCTTGCTTGTAGGAAGACTCAGAGCCTGGGATTTAACTCCATTTCTGAAGTGAAACACACAGCAGAGTTCTCATCTATTCATCAAACTCTGCTTTAGAGCAAAAAGTATGCTCTAGCTTTCTAGAGTCTCTAAGACAGCAGGAAACTTGAGTGTGCTGAGAACAAATGAACGGTGTTCCTACACATACGGATCATATCTAGTCCAACTCTGCATCTGAAACGGATGCAAAGCACTGGTCCTCTAATATCCAGTGCATGTCAGTTAAGATGAGAAACGTGTGAGCTTCGTGAACGATGTAGTTTGTTTGAGCTGAAAAGTGTCTGCCCTTACCTGAACCGAAGTCTTGCATGTAAGAAGACACAGAGCCTGTGATTTAACTCCATTTTTGAAGGGAAACACACAACACAATTCTCATACATGGATCACAGTCTGCTTTAGAGCAAGAAGCAAGCTCTTGCTTTCTAGAGTCTCCAATACAGCAGGAAACGTGAGTGTGCTGAGAACAAAAGAACAGTGTTTCTTACACTTACGGACCAGATCTAGTCCAACTCTGCTTCTGAAACTGATACAAAGCACTGGTGCTCTAACATCCGATGCTTGTCAGTTAAGATGAGAAACGTGTGAGCTTCCTGAATGATGTAATTCGTTTGAGCTGAAAAGTGTCTGCACTTACCTGAAATGAAGTCTTCCTTGTAGGAAGACACAGAGCCTGGGATTTAACTCCCTTTCTGAAAGGAAACACACAACAGAGTTCTCATCCATGGATCACACTCTGCTTTAGAGCAAGAAGCACGCTCTTTCTTTCTAGAGTCTCTAATACAGCAGGAAACGTGAGTGTGCTCAGAAGAAAAGAGCCGTGTTTCCTATACATACGGACCATATCTAGTTCAACTCTGCTTGAAATTGATACAAAGCAAAGGTCCTCTAACATCCAATGCTTCTCAGTTAAGATGAGAAACGTGTGAGCATCGTGAACTATGTAGTTCGTTTGAGCTGTAAAGTAACTGCCCTTACCTGAAACGAAGTATTGCTTGCAGGAAGACTCTGAGCCTGGGATTTAACTTCATTTCTGAAGTGAAACACACAACACAGTTCTCATCCATTTATCAAACTCTGCTTTAGTGCAAGAAGCACGCTCTAGCTTTCTAGAGTCTCTAAGACAGCAGGAAACTTGAGTGTGCTGAGACCAAATGAATGGTGTTCCTACACATACGGATCATATCTAGTCCAAATCTGCTTCTGAAACTGAAACAAACCAAAGGTCCTTTAACATCCAATGCTTGTCAGTGAAGATGAGAAACGTGTGAACTTCGTGAACGTTGTAGTTCGTTTGAGCTGAAGGTAACTGGCCTTACTTAAAACGAAGTCTTCCTTGTAGGAAGACACAGAGCCTGGGATTTAACTCCATTTCTGAAGTGAAACAAACAGCATAGTTCTCATCCATTTATCACCCTCTGCTTTAGAGCAAGAAGCACGCTCTAGCTTTCTAGATTCTCTAATAGAGCAGGAAACGTGAGTGTGCTGATAACCAAAAAACTGTGTTTCTTACACACTCAGACCATATCTATTCCAACTCTGCTTCTGAAACTGATACTAAGCACTGCTCCTCTAACATCCGATGCTTGTCAGTTAAGATGAGAAACGTGTGAGCCTCCTGAACGATGGTAGTTCGTTTGAGCTGAAAAGTGACTGCCCTTACCAGAAACGAAGTCTTGCTTGTAGGAAGACACAGAGCCTGGGATTTAACTCCATTTCTGAAGGGAATCACAACACAGTTCTCATCCATGGATCACAGTCTGCTGTAGAGCAAGGAGCACGCTCTTGCTTTCTAAAGTCTCTAATACAGCAGGAAACCTGAGTGAGCTGAGAACAAAAGAACGGTGTTTCTTACACATACGGACCATATCAAGTCCAACTCTGCTTCTGAAACTGATACAAAGCACTGGTCGTCTAACATCCGATGCTTGTCAGTTAAGATGAGAAACGTGTGAGCTTCCTGAATGATGTAGTTCATTTGAGCTGAAAAGTGACTGCCCTTACCTGAAACGAAGTCTTGCTTGTAGGAAGACACAGAGCCTGGGATTTAACTCCATTTCTGAAGGGAAACACAACACAGTTCTCATCCATGGATCACAGTCTGCTGTAGAGCAAGAAGCACGCTCTTGCTTTCTAATGTCTCTAATACAGCAGGAAACGTGAGTGAGCTGAGAACAAAAGAACGGTGTTTCTTACACATACGGACCATATCAAGTACAACTCTCCTTCTGAAACTGATACACAGCACTGGTCGTCTAACATCCGATGCTTCTCAGTTAAGATGAGAAACGTGTGAGCATCGTGAACTATGTAGTTCGTTTGAACTGTAAAGTTACTGCCCTTACCTGAAACAAAGTCTTGCTTGTAGGAAGCCTCAGAGCCTGGGAATTAACTCCATTTCAGAAGTGAAACACAGAGCAGAGTTCTCATCCATTTATCAAACTCTGCTTTAGAGGAAGAAGCACGCTCTAGCTTTCTAGAGTCTCTAAGACAGCAGGAAACATGAGTGTGCTGAGAACAAAAGAACGGGGTTTCTTACACATACGGACCATATCTAGTCCAACTCTGCTTCTGAAACTGATACAAAGCACTGGTAGTGTAACATCCGATGCTTGTCAGTTAAGATGAGTAACGTGTGAGCTTCCTGAACGATGTGGTTCTTTTGTGCTGAAAAGTGACTGCCCTTACCTGAAATGAAGTCTTGCGTGTAGGAAGACACAGAGCCTGGGATTTAACTCCATTTCTGAAGGGAAACACACAACACAGTTCTCATCCATGGATCACACTCTGCTTTAGAGCAAGAAGCACGCTCTTGCTTTCTAGAGTCTCTGATACAGCAGGAAACGTGAGTGTGCTCAGAAGAAAAAAATGTGTTTCCTATACATACGGACCATATCTAGTTAAACTCTGCTTGAAATTGATACAAAGCAAAGGTCCTCTAACATCCAATGCTTCTCAGTTAAGATGTGAAACATGGGAGCATCCTGAACTATGTAGTTCGTTTGAGCTGTAAAGTTACTGCCCTTACCTGAAACGAAGTCTTGCTTGTAGGAAGCCTCAGAGCCTGGGAATTAACTCCATTTCTGAAGTGAAACACAGAGCAGAGTTCTCATCCATTTAACAAACTCTGCTTTAGAGGAAGAAGCACGCTCTAGCTTTCTAGAATCTCTAAGACAGCAGGAAACGTGAGTGTGCTGAGAACAAATGAACGGTGTTTCCTACACATACGGATCATATCTAGTCCAACTCTGCTTCTGAAACTGATACAAAGCACCGGTCCTCTAACATCCAATGCTTGTCAGTTAAGATGAGGAACGTGTGAGCTTCCTGAACGATGTAGTTCGTTTGAGCTGAAAAGTGACTGCCCTTACCTGAAACGAAGTCTTGCTTGTTGGAAGACTCAGAGCCAGGAATTTAACTCCATTTCTGAAGTGAAACACACAGCAGAGTTCTCATCCATTGTTCACACTCTGCTTTAGAGCAAGAAGCAAGCTCTTGCTTTCCAGAGTCTCTAATACAGCAGGAAACATGAGTGTGCTCAGAACAAAAGAATGATGTTTCCTACACTTACGGATCATATCTAGTGCAACTCTGCTTTGAAACTGAAACAAACCACAGGTCCTTTAACATCCAATGCTTGTCAGTGAAGATGAGAAACATGTGAGCTTCGTGAAAGATGTAGTTCGTTTGAGCTGAAAGTAACTGCCCTTACTTGAAACGAAGTCTTCCTTGTAGGAAGACACAGAGCCTGGGATTTAACTCCATTTCTGAAGTGAAACACACAGCAGAGTTCTCATCCATTTATGACCCTCTGCTTTAGAGCAAGAAGCACGCTCTAGCTTTCTAGATTCTCTAATACAGCAGGAAACGAGAGTGTGCTGAGAACAAAAGAACGGTGTTTCTGACACATTCGGACCATATCTATTCCAACTCTGCTTCTGAATCTGATATTAAGCACTGGTCCTCTAACATCCGATGCTTGTCAGTTAAGATGAGAAACGTGTGAGCTTCCTTAACGATGTGGTTCTTTTGAGCTGAAAAGTGACTGCCCTTACCTGGAATGAAGTGTTGCTTGTAGGAAGACACAGAGCCTGGGATTTAACTCCCTTTCTGAAAGGAAACACACAACACAGTTCTCATCCATGGATCACACTCTGCTTTAGAGCAAGAAGCACGCTCTTTCTTTCTAGAGTCTCTAATACAGCAGGAAACGTGAGTGTGCTCAGAAGAAAAGAACCGTGTTTCCTATATATACGGACCATATCTAGTTCAACTCTGCTTGAAATTGATACAAAGCAAAGGTCCTCTAACATCCAATGCTTCTCAGTTAAGATGAGAAACGTGGGAGCATCGTGAACTATGTAGTTCCTTTGAGCTGTAAAGTTACTGCCCTTACCTGAAACGAAGTCTTGCTTGTAGGAAGCCTCAGAGCCTGGGAATAAACTCCATTTCTGAAGTGAAACACAGAGCAGAGTTCTCATCCATTTATCAAACTCTGCTTTAGAGGAAGAAGCACGCTCTAGCTTTCTAGAGTCTCTAAGACAGCAGGAAACATGAGTGTGCTGAGAACAAAAGAACGGGGTTTCTTACACATACGGACCATATCTAGTCCAACTCTGCTTCTGAAACTGATACAAAGCACTGGTAGTGTAACATCCGATGCTTGTCAGTTAAGATGAGTAACGTGTGAGCTTCCTGAACGATGTGGTTCTTTTGAGCTGAAAAGTGACTGCCCTTACCTGAAATGAAGTCTTGCGTGTAGGAAGACACAGAGCCTGGGATTTAACTCCATTTCTGAAGGGAAACACACAACACAGTTCTCATCCATGGATCACACTCTGCTTTAGAGCAAGAAGCACGCTCTTGCTTTCTAGAGTCTCTGATACAGCAGGAAACGTGAGTGTGCTCAGAAGAAAAAAATGTGTTTCCTATACATACGGACCATATCTAGTTAAACTCTGCTTCTGAAACTGATACAAAGCACCGGTCCTCTAACATCCAATGCTTGTCAGTTAAGATGAGGAACGTGTGAGCTTCCTGAACGATGTAGTTCGTTTGAGCTGAAAAGTGACTGCCCTTACCTGAAACGATATCTTGCTTGTTGGAAGACTCAGAGCCAGGAATTTAACTCCATTTCTGAAGTGAAACACACAGCAGAGTTCTCATCCATTGTTCACACTCTGCTTTAGAGCAAGAAGCACGCTCTTGCTTTCTAAAGTCTCTAATACAGCAGGAAACGTGAGAGTGCTCAAAAGAAAAGAACCGTGTTTCCTTACATACGGACCATATCTAGTTCAACTCTGCTTGAAATTGATACAAAGCAAAGGCCCCCTAACATCCAATGCTTCTCAGTTAAGATGAGAAACGTGTGAGCATTGTGAACTATGTAGTTCGTTTGAACTGTAAAGTAACTGCCCTTACCTGAAACGAAGTCTTGCTTGTAGGAAGACTCAGAGACTGGGATTTAACTCCATTTCTGAAGGGAAACACACAACACAGTTCTCATCCATGGATCACTGTCTGCTGTAGAGCAAGAAGCACGTTCTTGCTTTCTAAAGTCTCTAATACAGCAGGAAACGTGAGTGTGCTGAGAACAAAAGAACAGTGTTTCTTACACATACGGACCATATCAAGTCCAACTCTGCGTTTGAAACTGATACAAAGCACTGGTCATCTAACATCCGATGCTTGTCCGTTAAGATGAGAAACGTGTGAGCTTCCTGAACGATGTAGTTCGTTTGAGCTGATAAGTGACTGCCCTTACCTGAAACGAAGTCATGCTTGTAGGAAGACACAGAGCCTGGGATTTAACTCCCTTTCTGAAAGGAAACACACAACAGAGTTCTCATCCATGGATCACACTCTGCTTTAGAGCAAGAAGCACGCTCTTTCTTTCTAGAGTCTCTAATACAGCAGGAAACGTGAGTGTGCTCAGAAGAAAGGAACCGTGTTTCCTATACATACGGACCATATCTAGTTCAACTCTGCTTGAAATTGATACAAAGCAAAGGTCCTCTAACATCCAAAGCTTCTCAGTTAAGATGAAAAACGTGTGAGCATCGTGAACTATGTAGTACGTTTTAGTTGTAAAGTAACTGCCCTTACCTGAAACGAAGTCTTGCTTGTAGGAAGACTCAGAGCCTGGGATTTAACTCCATTTCTGAAGTGAAACACACAGCAGAGTTCTCATCTATTCATCAAACTCTGCTTTAGAGCAAAAAGTATGCTCTAGCTTTCTAGAGTCTCTAAGACAGCAGGAAACTTGAGTGTGCTGAGAACAAATGAACGGTGTTCCTACACATACGGATCATATCTAGTCCAACTCTGCATCTGAAACGGATGCAAAGCACTGGTCCTCTAATATCCAGTGCATGTCAGTTAAGATGAGAAACGTGTGAGCTTCGTGAACGATGTAGTTTGTTTGAGCTGAAAAGTGTCTGCCCTTACCTGAACCGAAGTCTTGCATGTAAGAAGACACAGAGCCTGTGATTTAACTCCATTTTTGAAGGGAAACACACAACACAATTCTCATACATGGATCACAGTCTGCTTTAGAGCAAGAAGCAAGCTCTTGCTTTCTAGAGTCTCCAATACAGCAGGAAACGTGAGTGTGCTGAGAACAAAAGAACAGTGTTTCTTACACTTACGGACCAGATCTAGTCCAACTCTGCTTCTGAAACTGATACAAAGCACTGGTGCTCTAACATCCGATGCTTGTCAGTTAAGATGAGAAACGTGTGAGCTTCCTGAATGATGTAATTCGTTTGAGCTGAAAAGTGTCTGCACTTACCTGAAATGAAGTCTTCCTTGTAGGAAGACACAGAGCCTGGGATTTAACTCCCTTTCTGAAAGGAAACACACAACAGAGTTCTCATCCATGGATCACACTCTGCTTTAGAGCAAGAAGCACGCTCTTTCTTTCTAGAGTCTCTAATACAGCAGGAAACGTGAGTGTGCTCAGAAGAAAAGAGCCGTGTTTCCTATACATACGGACCATATCTAGTTCAACTCTGCTTGAAATTGATACAAAGCAAAGGTCCTCTAACATCCAATGCTTCTCAGTTAAGATGAGAAACGTGTGAGCATCGTGAACTATGTAGTTCGTTTGAGCTGTAAAGTAACTGCCCTTACCTGAAACGAAGTATTGCTTGCAGGAAGACTCTGAGCCTGGGATTTAACTTCATTTCTGAAGTGAAACACACAACACAGTTCTCATCCATTTATCAAACTCTGCTTTAGTGCAAGAAGCACGCTCTAGCTTTCTAGAGTCTCTAAGACAGCAGGAAACTTGAGTGTGCTGAGACCAAATGAATGGTGTTCCTACACATACGGATCATATCTAGTCCAAATCTGCTTCTGAAACTGAAACAAACCAAAGGTCCTTTAACATCCAATGCTTGTCAGTGAAGATGAGAAACGTGTGAACTTCGTGAACGTTGTAGTTCGTTTGAGCTGAAGGTAACTGGCCTTACTTAAAACGAAGTCTTCCTTGTAGGAAGACACAGAGCCTGGGATTTAACTCCATTTCTGAAGTGAAACAAACAGCATAGTTCTCATCCATTTATCACCCTCTGCTTTAGAGCAAGAAGCACGCTCTAGCTTTCTAGATTCTCTAATAGAGCAGGAAACGTGAGTGTGCTGATAACCAAAAAACTGTGTTTCTTACACACTCAGACCATATCTATTCCAACTCTGCTTCTGAAACTGATACTAAGCACTGCTCCTCTAACATCCGATGCTTGTCAGTTAAGATGAGAAACGTGTGAGCCTCCTGAACGATGGTAGTGCGTTTGAGCTGAAAAGTGACTGCCCTTACCAGAAACGAAGTCTTGCTTGTAGGAAGACACAGAGCCTGGGATTTAACTCCATTTCTGAAGGGAATCACAACACAGTTCTCATCCATGGATCACAGTCTGCTGTAGAGCAAGGAGCACGCTCTTGCTTTCTAAAGTCTCTAATACAGCAGGAAACCTGAGTGAGCTGAGAACAAAAGAACGGTGTTTCTTACACATACGGACCATATCAAGTCCAACTCTGCTTCTGAAACTGATACAAAGCACTGGTCGTCTAACATCCGATGCTTGTCAGTTAAGATGAGAAACGTGTGAGCTTCCTGAATGATGTAGTTCATTTGAGCTGAAAAGTGACTGCCCTTACCTGAAACGAAGTCTTGCTTGTAGGAAGACACAGAGCCTGGGATTTAACTCCATTTCTGAAGGGAAACACAACACAGTTCTCATCCATGGATCACAGTCTGCTGTAGAGCAAGAAGCACGCTCTTGCTTTCTAATGTCTCTAATACAGCAGGAAACGTGAGTGAGCTGAGAACAAAAGAACGGTGTTTCTTACACATACGGACCATATCAAGTACAACTCTCCTTCTGAAACTGATACACAGCACTGGTCGTCTAACATCCGATGCTTCTCAGTTAAGATGAGAAACGTGTGAGCATCGTGAACTATGTAGTTCGTTTGAACTGTAAAGTAACTGCCCTTACCTGAAACGAAGACTTGCCTGTAGGATGACTCAGAGACTGGGATTTAATTCCATTTCTGAAGTGAAACATACAGCAGAGTTCTCATCCATTGTTCACACTCTGCTTTAGAGCAAGAAGCATGCTCTTGCTTTCCAGAGTCTCTAATACAGCAGGAAACATGAGTGTGCTCAGAACAAAAGAATGGTGTTTCCTACACATACGGACCATATCTAGTGCAACTCTGCTTTGAAACTGAAACAAACCACAGGTCCTTTAACATCCAATGCTTGTCAGTGAAGATGAGAAACGTGTGAGCTTCGTGAAAGATGTAGTTCGTTTGAGCTGAAAGTAACTGCCCTTACTTGAAACGAAGTCTTCCTTGTAGGAAGACACAGAGCCTGGGATTTAACTCCATTTCTGAAGTGAAACACACAGCAGAGTTCTCATCCATCTATCACCCTCTGCTTTAGAGCAAGAAGCACGCTCTAGCTTTCTAGATTCTCTAATACAGCAGGAAACGAGAGTGTGCTGAGAACCAAAGAACGGTGTTTCAGACACATTCGGACCATATCTATTCCAACTCTGCTTCTGAAACTGATATTAAGCACTGGTCCTCTAACATCCGATGCTTGTCAGTTAAGGTGAGAAACGTGTGAGCTTCCTGAACGATGTAGTTCCTTTGAGCTGAAAAGTGACTGCCCTTACCTGAAACGAAGTCTTGCTTGTAGGAAGACATAGAGCCTGGGATTTAACTCCATTTCTGAAGGGAAACACAACACAGTTCTCATCCATGGATCACAGTCTGCTGTAGAGCAAGAAGCACGCTCTTGCTTTCTAAAGTCTCTAATACAGCAGGAAACATGAGTGTGCTGAGAACAAAAGAACGGTGTTTCGTACACATACGGACCATATCTATTCCAACTCTGCTTCTGAAACTGATACAAAGCACTGGTCCTCTAACATCCGATGCTTATCAGTTAAGATGAGTAACGTGTGAGCTTCCTGAACGATGTGGTTCTTTTCAGCTGAAAAGTGACTGCCCTTACCTGAAACGAAGTCCTGCGTGTAGCAAGACACAGAGCCTGGGATTTAACTCCATTTCTGAAGGGAAACACAACACAGTTCTCATCCATGGTTCACACTCTGCTTTAGAGCAAGAAGCACACTCTTGCTTTTTAGAGTCTCTAATACAGCAGGAAACGTGAGTGTGCTGAGAACCAAAGAACGGTGTCTCTTACACATTCGGACCATATCTATTCCAACTCTGCTTCTGAAACTGATACAAAGCACTGGTCCTCTAACATCCGATGCTTATCAGTTAAGATGAGTAACGTGTGAGCTTCCTGAACGATGTGGTTCTTTTCAGCTGAAAAGTGACTGCCCTTACCTGAAACGAAGTCTTGCATGTAGGAAGACACAGAGCCTGGGATTTAACTCCATTTCTGAAAGGAAACACACAACACAGTTCTCATCCATGGATCACACTCTGCTTGAGAGCAAGAACCACGCTCTTTCTTTCTAGAGTCTCTAATACAGTAGGAAACGTGAGTGTGCTCAGAAGAAAGGAACCGTGTTTCCTATACATACGGACCATATCTAGTTCAACTCTGCTTGAAATTGATACAAAGCAAAGGTCCTCTAACATCCAATGCTTCTCAGTTAAGATGAGAAATGTGTGAGCATCGTGAACTATGTAGTTCGTTTGAGCTGTAAAGTAACTGCCCTTACCTGAAACAGGTCTTGCTTGTAGGAAGACTCAGAGCCTGGGATTTAACTTCATTTCTGAAGTGAAACAAAGAGCAGAGTTCTCATCCATTTATCAAACTCTGCTTTAGAGGAAGAAGCACGCTCTAGCTTTCTAGAGTCTCTAAGACAGCAGGAAACATGAGTGTGCTGAGAACAAAAGAACGGGGTTTCTTACACATACGGACCATATCTAGTCCAACTCTGCTTCTGAAACGGATACAAAGCACTGGTAGTGTAACATCCGATGCTTGTCAGTTAAGATGAGTAATGTGTGAGCTTCATGAACGATGTGGTTCTTTTGAGCTGAAAAGTGACTTCCCTTACCTGAAATGAAGTCTTGTATGTAGGAAGACACAGAGCCTGGGATTTAACTCCATTTCTGAAGCGAAACACACAACACAGTTCTCATCCATGGATCACACTCTGCTTTAGAGCAAGAAGCACGCTCTTGCTTTCTAGAGTCTCTGATACAGCAGGAAACGTGAGTGTGCTCAGGAGAAAAAAATGTGTTTCCTATACATACGGACCATATCTAGTTAAACTCTGCTTGAAATTGATACAAAGCAAAGGTCCTCTAACATCCAATGCTTCTCAGTTAAGATGTGAAACGTGGGAGCATCGTGAACTATGTAGTTCGTTTGAGCTGTAAAGTTACTGCCCTTACCTGAAACGAAGGCTTGATTTTATGAAGATTCAGAGCCAGGAATTTAACTCCATTTCTGAAGTGAAACACACAGCAGAGTTCTCTTCCATTGTTCACACTCTGCTTTAGAGCAAGAAGCATGCTCTTGTTTTCCAGAGTCTCTAATACAGCAGGAAACATGACTGTGCTCAGAACAAAAGAATGGTGTTTCCTACACATACAGACCATATCTAGTGCAACTCTGCTTTGAAACTGAAACAAACCACAGGTCCTTTAACATCCAATGCTTGTCAGTGAAGATGAGAAACGTGTGAACTTCGTGAAAGTTGTAGTTCGTTTGAGCTGAAAGTAACTGCGCTTACTTGAAACGAAGTCTTCCTTGTAGGAAGACACAGATCCTGGGATTTAACTCCATTTCTGAAGTGAAACACACAGCAGAGTTCTCATCCATTTATCACCCTCTGCTTTAGAGCAAGAAGCACGCTCTAGCTTTCTAGATTCTCTAATACAGCAGGAAACGAGAGTGTGCTGAGAACCAAAGAACGGTGTTTCTTACACATTCGGACCATATCTATTCCAACTCTGCTTCTGAAACTGATACAAAGCACTGGTCGTCTAACATCCGATGCTTGTCAGTTAAGATGAGAAACGTGTGAGCTTCCTGAAAAATGTGGTTCTTTTCAGCTGAAAAGTGACTGCCCTTACCTGAAACGAAGTCTTGCATATAGGAAGACACAGAGCCTGGGATTTAACTCCATTTCTGAAGGGTAACACACAACACAGTTCTCATCCATGGATCACACTCTGCATTAGAGCAAGAAGCACGCTCTTTCTTTCTAAAGTCTCTAATACAGCAGGAAACGTGAGTGTGCTCAGAAGAAAAGAACCGTGTTTCCTATACATACGGACCATATCTAGTTCAACTCTGCTTGAAATTGATACAAAGCAAAGGTCCTCTAACATCCCATGCTTCTCAGTTAAGAAGAGAAATGTGTGAGCATCGTGAACTATGTAGTTCGTTTGAGCTGTAAAGTAACTGCCCTTACCTGAAACAGGTCTTGCTTGTAGGAAGACTCAGAGCATGGGATTTAACTTCATTTCTGAAGTGAAACACACAGCAGAGTTCTCATCCATTTATCACACTCTGCTTTAGAGCAAGAATCACGCTCTAGCTTTCTAGAGTCTCTAAGACAGCAGGAAACGTGAGTGTGCTCAGAACAAAAGAATGGTGTTTCCTACACATACGGACCATATCTAGTTCAACTCTGCTTCTGAAACTGAAATAAACCACAGGTCCTTTAACATCCGATGCTTGTCAGTTAAGATGAGAAACGTGTGAGCTTCCTGAACGATGTTGTTCGTTTGAGCTGAAAAGTGACTGCCCTTACCTGAAACGAAGTCTTGCTTGTTGGAAGACTCAGAGCCAGGAATTTAACTCCATTTCTGAAGTGAAACACACAGCAGAGTTCTCATCCATTGTTCACACTCTGCTTTAGAGCAAGAAGCATGCTCTTGCTTTCCAGAGTCTCTAATACAGCAGGAAACATGAGTGTGCTCAGAACAAAAGAATGGTGTTTCCTACACATATGGATCACATCTAGTCCAACTCTGCTTCTGAAACTGAAAAAACCACAGGTCCTTTAACATCCAATGCTTGTCAGTGAAGATGAGAAACGTGTGAGGTTTGTGAACGATGTAGTTCCTTTGAGCTGAAAGTAACTGCCCTTACTTGAAAGGAAGTCTTCCTTGTAGGAAGACACAGAGCCTGGGATTTAACTCCATTTCTGAAGTGAAACACACAGCAGAGTTCTCTTCCATTTATCACCCTCTGCTTTAGAGCAAGAAGCACGCTCTAGCTTTCTAGATTCTCTTATACAGCAGGAAATGTGAGTGTGCTGAGAACCAAAGAACGGTGTTTCTTACACATTCGGACCATATCTATTCCAACTCTGCTTCTGAAACTGATACTAAGCACTGGTCCTCTAACATCCAGTGCATGTCAGTTAAGATGAGAAACGTGTGAGCTTCGTGAACGATGTAGATTGTTTGAGCAGAAAAGTGTCTGCCCTTACCTGAACCGAAGTCTTGCATGTAAGAAGACACAGAGCCTGGGATTTAACTCCATTTTTGAAGGGATACACACAACACAATTCTCATCTATGGATCACAATCTGCTTTAGAGCAAGAAGCAAGCTCTTGCTTTCTAGAGTCTCTAATACAGCAGGAAACGTGAGTGTGTGAGAACCAAAGAATGGTGTTTCTTACACATTCGGACCATATCTATTCCAACTCTGCTTCTGAAACTGATACTAAGCACTGGTGCTCTAACATCTGATGCTTGTCAGTTAAGATGAGAAACGTGTGAGCTTCCTGAACGATGTGGTTCTTTTCAGCTGAAAAGTGACTGCCCTTACCTGAAACGAAGTCCTGCGTGTAGCAAGACACTGAGCCTGGGATTTAACTCCATTTCTGAAGGGAAACACACAACACAGTTCTCATCCATGTTTCACACTCTGCTTTAGAGCAAGAAGCACACTCTTGCTTTCTAGAGTCTCTAAGACAGCAGGAAACGTGTGTGTGCTGAGAACCAAAGAACGGTGTTTCTTACACATTCGGACCATATCTATTCCAACTCTGCTTCTGAAACTGATACAAAGCACTGGTCGTCTAACATCAGATGCTTGTCAGTTAAGATGAGAAACGTGTGAGCTTCCTGAAAAATGTGGTTCTTTTCAGCTGAGAAGTGACTGCCCTTACCTGAAACGAAGTCTTGCATGTAGGAAGACACAGAGCCTGGGATTTAACTCCATTTCTGAAAGGAAACACACAACACAGTTCTCATCCATGGATCACACTCTGCTTGAGAGCAAGAAGCACGCTCTTTCTTTCTAGAGTCTCTAATACCGCAGGAAACGTGAGTGTGTGAGAACGAAAGAACCGTGTTTCCTATACATACGGACCATATCTAGTTCAACTCTGCTTGAAACTGATACAAAGCAAAGGTCCTCTTACATCCAATGCTTCTCAGTTAAGATGAGAAACGTGTGAGCATCGTGAACTATGTAGTTCGTTTGAGCTGTAAAGTAACTGCCCTTACCTGAAACGAAGTCTTGCTTGTAGGAAGACTCAGAGCCTGGGATTTAACTCCATTTCTGAAGGGAAACACAACACAGTTCTCATCCATGGATCACATTCTTCTGTAGAGCAAGAAGCACGCTGTTGCTTTCTAAAGTCTCTAATACAGCAGGAAACGTGAGTGAGCTGAGAACAAATGAACGGTGTTTCCTACACATACGGTTCATATCTAGTCCAACTCTGCTTCTGAAACGTAAACAAACCACAGGTCCTTTAACATCCAATGCTTGTCAGTGAAGATGAGAAACGTGTGAGCTTTGTGAACGATGTAGTTCGTTTGAGCTGAAAGTAACTGCCCTTACTTGAAAGGAAGTCTTCCTTGTAGGAAGACACAGAGCCTGGGATTTAACTCCATTTCTGAAGTGAAACACACAGCAGAGTTCTCTTCCATTTATCACCCTCTGCTTTAGAGCAAGAAGCACGCTCTAGCTTTCTAGATTCTCTTATACAGCAGGAAACGTGAGTGTGCTGAGAACCAAAGAACGGTTTTTCTTACACATTCGGACCATATCTATTCCAACTATGCTTCTGAAACTGATACTAAGCACTGGTCGTCTAACATCCGATGCTTGTCAGTTTAGATGAGAAACGTGTGAGCCTCCTGAACGATGTAGTTCGTTTGAGCTGAAAAGTGACTGCCCTTACATGAAACGAAGTCTTGCTTGTAGGAAGACACCGAGCCTGGGATTTAACTCCATTTCTGAAGGAAAACACAACACAGTTCTCATCATGGATCACACTCTGCTTTAGAGCAAGAAGCACGCTCTTTCTTTCTAGAGTCTCTAACACAGCAGGAAACTTGAGTGTGCTGAGAACAAATGAACGGTGTTCCTACACATAGGGATCATATCTAGTCCAACGCTGCATCTGAAACTGATGCAAAGCACTGGTCCTCTAACATCCAGTGCATGTCAGTTAAGATGAGAAACGTGTGAGCTTCGTGAACGATGTAGTTTGTTTGAGTTGAAAAGTGTCTGCCCTTACCTAAACCGAAGTCTTGCATGTAAAAAGACACAGAGCCTGGGATTTAACTCCATTTTTGAAGGGAAACACACAACACAATTCTCATCCATGGATCCCAATCTGATTTAGAGCAAGAAGCAAGCTCTTGCTTTCTAGAGTCTCTAATACAGCAGGAAACGTGAGTGTGCTGAGAACAAAAGAACGGTGTTTCTTACACATACAGACCATTTCTAGTCCAACTCTGCTTCTGAAACTGATACAAAACACTGGTCGTGTAACATCTGATGCTTGTCAGTTAAGATGAGTAATGTGTGAGCTTCCTGAACGATGTGGTTCTTTTGAGCTGAAAAGTGACTGCCCTTACCTGAAACGAAGTCTTGCGTGTAGGAAGACACAGAGTCTGGGATTTAACTCCAATTCTGAAGGGAAACACACAACACAGTTCTCATCCATGGATCACAGTCTGCTGTAGAGCAAGAAGCACGCTCTTTCTTTCTAGAGTCTCTAATACAGCAGGAAACGTGAGTGTGCTCAGAAGAAAAGAACCGTGTTTCCTATACATACGGACCATATCTAGTTCAACTCTGCTTGAAATTGATACAAAGCAAAGGTCCTCTTACATCCAATGCTTCTCAGTTAAGATGAGAAACGTGTGAGCATCGTGAACTATGTAGTTCGTTTGAGCTGTAAAGTAACTGCCCTTACCTGAAACAAGTCCTGCTTGTAGGAAGACTCAGAGCCTGGGATTTAACTTCATTTCTTAAGTGAAACACACAGCAGAGTTCTCATCCATTTATCAAACTCTGCTTTAGAGCAAGAATCACGCTCTAGCTTTCTAGAGTCTCTAAGACAGCAGGAAAAGTGAGTGTGCTCAGAACAAAAGAATGGTGTTTCCTACACATACGGACCATATCTAGTTCAACTCTGCTTCTGAAACTGAAATAAACCACAGGTCCTTTAACATCCAATGCTTGTCAGTGAAGATGAGAAACGTGTGAGCTTCCTGAACGATGTAGTTCGTTTGAGCTGAAAGTAACTGCCCTTACTTGAAACGAAGTCTTCCTTGTAGGAAGACACAGAGCCTGGGATTTAACTCCATTTTTGAAGTGAAACACACAGCAGATTTCTCATCCATTTATCACCCTCTGCTTTAGAGCAAGAAGCACGCTCTAGCTTTCTAGAGTCTCTAATACTGCAGGAAACGTAAGTGTGTGAGAACCAAAGAACGGTGTTTCTTACACATACGGTCCATATCAAGTCCAACTCTGCTTCTGAAACTGATACAAAGCATTGGTCGTCTAACATCCGATGCTTGTCAGTTAAGATGAGAAACGTGTGAGCTTCCTGAACGATGTTGTTCGTTTGAGCTGTAAAGTAACTGCCCTTACCTGAAACGAAGTCTTGCTAGTACTAAGACTCAGAGCCTGGGATTTAACTCCATTTCTGAAGTGAAACACACAGCAGAGTTCTCATCCATGGTTAACACTCTGCTTTAGAGCAAGAAGCACGCTCCAGCTTTCTAGAGTCTCTAAGACAGCAGGAAACTTGAGTGTGCTGAGAACAAATGAACGGTGTTCCTACACATAGGGATCATATCTAGTCCAACTCTGCATCTGAAACTGACGCAAAGCACTGGTCCTCTAACATCCAGTGCATGTCAGTTAAGATGAGAAACGTGTGAGCTTCGTGAACGATGTAGATTGTTTGAGCGGAAAAGTGTCTGCCCTTACCTGAACCGAAGTCTTGCATGTAAGAAGACACAGAGCCTGGGATTTAACTCCATTTTTGAAGGGAAACACACAACACAATTCTCATCCATTGATCACAATCTGCTTTAGAGCAAGAAGGAATTACTTGCTTTCTAGAGTCTCTAATACAGCAGGAAACGTGAGTGTGTGAGAACCAAAGAACGGTGTTTCTTACACATTCGGACCATATCTATTCCAACTCTGCTTCTGAAACTGATACTAAGCACTGGTCCTCTAACATCCGATGCTTGTCAGTTAAGATGAGAAACGTGTGAGCTTCGTGAACGATGTAGTTCGTTTGAGCTGAAAAGTGACTGCCCTTACCTAAAATGAAGCCTTGCTTGTAGGAAGACACAGAGCCAGGGATTTAACTCCATTTCTGAAGGGAAACACAACATAGTTCTCATCCATGGATCACATTCTGCTGTAGAGCAAGAAGCACGCTCTTGCTTTCTAAAGTCTCTAATACAGCAGGAAACGTGAGTGAGCTGAGAACAAAAGAACGGTGTTTCTTACACATATGGACCATATCAAGTCCAACTCTGCTTCTGAAACTGATACAAAGGACTGGTCCTCTAACATCCAATGCTTGTCAGTTAAGATGAGGAACGTGTGAGCTTGGTGAACAATGTAGTTCGTTTGAGCTGAAAAGTGACTGCCCTTACCTGAAACGAAGTCTTGCTTGTTGGAAGACTCAGAGCCAGGAATTTAACACCATTTCTGAAGTGAAACACACAGCAGAGTTCTCATCGATTGATCACACTCTGCTTTAGAGCAAGAAGCATGCTCTTGCTTTCCAGAGTCTCTAATACAGCAGGAAACATGAGTGTGCTCAGAACAAAAGAATGATGTTTCCTACACATATGGATCATATCTAGTCCAACTCTGCTTCTGAAACTGAAACAAACCACAGGTCCTTTAACATCCAATGCTTGTCAGTGAAGATGAGAAACGTGTGAGCTTCGTAAACGATGTAGTTCGTTTGAGCTGAATGTAACTGCCCTTCCTTGAAACGAAGTCTTCCTTGTAGGAAGACACAGAGCCTGGGATTTAACTCCATTTCTGAAGTGAAACACACAGCAGAGTTCTCATCCATTTATCACCCTCTGCTTTAGAGCAAGAAGCACGCTCTAGCTTTCTAGATTCTCTTATACAGCAGGAAACGTGAGTGTGCTGAGAACCAAAGAACGGTGTTTCTTACACATTCGGACCATATCTATTCCAACTCTGCTTCTGAAACTGATACTAAGCACTGGTCGTCTAATATCTGATGCTTGTCAGTTAAGATGAGAAACGTGTGAGCCTCCTGAACGATGTAGTTCGTTTGAGCTGAAAAGTGACTGCCCTTACATGAAACGAAGTCTTGCTTGTAGGAAGACACAGAGCCTGGGATTTAACTCCATTTCTGAAGGGAAACACAACACAGTTCTCATCCATGGATCACAGTCTGCTGTAGAGCAAGAAGCACGCTCTTGCTTTCTAAAGTCTCTAATACAGCAGGAAACGTGAGTGTGCTGAGAACAAAAGAACGGAGTTTCTTACACATACAGACCATATCTAGTCCAACTCTGCTTCTGAAACTGATACAAAGCACTGGTTGTCTAACATCCGGTGCTTGTCAGTTAAGATGAGAAACGTGTGAGCTTCCTGAACGATGTGGTTCTTTTCAGCTGAAAAGTCACTGCCCTTACCTGAAACGAAGTCTTGCTTGTAGGAAGACACAGAGCCTAGGATTTAACTCTATTTTTGAAGGGAAACACACAACACAATTCTCATCCATGGATCACAATCTGCTTTAGAGCAAGAAGCAAGCTCTTGCTTTCCAGAGTCTCTAAGACAGCAGGAAACTTGAGTGTGCTGAGAACAAATGAACGGTGTTCCTACACATAGGGATCATATGTAGTCCAACGCTGCATCTGAAACTGATGCAAAGCACTGGTCCTCTAACATCCAGTGCATGTGAGTTAAGATGAGAAACGTGTGAGCTTCATGAACGATGTAGTTTGTTTGAGCTGAAAAGTGTCTGCCCTTACCTGAACCGAAGTCTTGCATGTAAAAAGACACAGAGCCTGGGATTTAACTCCATTTTTGAAGGGAAACACACAACACAATTCTCATCCATGGATCCCAATCTGCTTTAGAGCAAGAAGCAAGCACTTGCTTTCTAGAGTCTCTAATACAGCAGGAAACGTGAGTGTGCTGAGAACAAAAGAACGGTGTTTCTTACACATACAGACCATTTCTAGTCCAACTCTGCTTCTGAAACTGATAAAAAGCACTGGTCCTCTAACATCCAATGCTTGTCAGTTAAGATGAGAAACGTGTGAGCTCCCTGAAAAATGTGGTTCTTTTCAACTGAAAAGTGACTGCCCTTACCTGAAACGAAGTCTTGCATGTAGGAAGACAGAGAGCCTGGGATTTAACTCCACTTCTGAAAGGAAACACACAACACAGTTCTCATCCATGGATCACATTCTTCTGTAGAGCAAGAAGCACGCTCTTTCTTTCTAGAGTCTCTAATACAGCAGGAAACGTGAGTGTGCTCAGAAGAAAAGAACCGTGTTTCCTATACATACGGACCATATCTAGTTCAACTCTGCTTGAAATTGATACAAAGCAAAGGTCCTCTAACATCCAATGCTTCTCAGTTAAGATGAGAAACGTGTGAGCATCGTGAACTATGTAGTTCGTTTGAGCTGTAAAGTAACTGCCCTTACCTGAAACAAGTCTTGCTTGTAGGAATACTCAGAGCCTGGGATTAAACTTCTTTTCTGAAGTGAAACACACAGCAGAGTTCTCATCCATTTATCAAACTCTGCTTTAGAGCAAGAATCACGCTCTAGCTTTCTAGAGTCTCTAAGACAGCAGGAAACGTGAGTGTGCTCAGAACAAAAGAATGGTGTTTCCTACACATACGGACCATATCTAGTTCAACTCTGCTTCTGAAACTGAAATAAACCACAGGTCCTTTAACATCCAATGCTTGTCAGTGAAGATGCGAAACGTGTAAGCTTCGTGAATGATGTAGTTCGTTTGAGCTGTAAAGTAACTGCCCTTACCTGAAACGAAGTCTTGCATGTAAGAAGACACAGAGCCTGGGATTTAACTCCATTTCTGAAGGGAAACACAACACAGTTCTCATCTATGGATCACATTCTGCTGTAGAGCAAGAAGCGCGCTCTTGCTTTCTAAAGTCTCTAATACAGCAGGAAACGTGAGTGAGCTGAGAACAAAAGAACGGTGTTTCTTACACATACAGACCATATCTAGTCCAACTCTGCTTCTGAAACTGATACAAAGCACTGGTCGTCTAACATCCGGTGCTTGTCAGTTAAGATGAGAAACGTGTGAGCTTCCTGAACGATATTGTTCGTTTGAGCTGAAAAGTGACTGCACTTACCTGAAATGAAGTCTTGCTTGTAGGAAGAAACAGAGCCTGGGATTTAACTCCATTTCTGAAGTGAAACACACAACAGAGTTCTCATCCATGGACCACACTCTGCTTTAGAGCAAGAAGCACGCTCTTGCTTTCTAGAGTCTCTGATACAGCAGGAAACGTGAGTGTGCTGAGAACAAATGAACGGTGTTTCCTACACATACGGATCATATCTAGTCCAACTCTTCTTCTGAAACTGATACAAAGGACTGGTCCTCTAACATCCAATGCTTGTCAGTTAAGATGAGGAACGTGTGAGCTTGGTGAACGATGTAGTTCGTTTGAGCTGTAAAGTAACTGCCCTTACCTGAAACGAAGTCTTGCTTGTAGGAAGACTCAGAGCCTGGGAATTAACTCCATTTCTGAAGTGAAACACACAGCAGAGTTCTCATCCATTAATCAAACTCTGCTTTAGAGCAAGAAGCACGCTCTAGCTTTCTAGAGTCTCTAAGACAGCAGGAAACTTGAGTGTGCTGAGAACAAATGAACGGTGTTCCTACATATAGGGATCATATCTAGTCCAACTCTGCATCTGAAACTGATGCAAAGCACTGGTCCTGTAACATCCAGTGCATGTGACTTAAGATGAGAAACGTGTAAGCTTCGTGAACGATGTAGTTTGTTTGAGCTGAAAAGTGTCTGCCCTTACCTGAACCGAAGTCTTGCATGTAAAAAGACACGGAGCCTGGGATTTAACTCCATTTTTGAAGGGAAACTCACAACACAATTCTCATCCATGGATCACAATCTGCTTTAGAGCAAGAAGCAAGCTCTTGCCTTCTAGAGTCTCTAATACAGCAGGAAACGTGAGTATGCTGAGAACAAAAGAACGGTGTTTCTTACACATACGGACCATATCTAGTCCAACTCTGCTTCTGAAACTGATACAATGCACTGGTCGTCTAACATCCGATGCTTGTCAGTTAAGATGAGTAATGTGTGAGCTTCCTGAACGATGTGGTTCTTTTGAGCTGTAAATTAACTGCCCTTACCTGAAATGAAGTCTTGCTTGTAGGAAGACTCAGAGCCTGGGATTTAACTCCATTTCTGAAGTGAAACACACAGCAGAGTTCTCATCCATGGTTAACACTCTGCTTTAGAGCAAGAAGCACACTCTAGCTTTCTAGATTCTCTAAGACAGCAGGAAACTTGAGTGTGCTGAGAACAAATGAACGGTGTTCCTACACATAGGGATCATATCTAGTCCAACTCTGCATCTGAAACTGACGCAAAGCACTGGTCCTCTAACATCCAGTGCATGTCAGTTAACATGAGAAACGTGCGAGCTTCGTGAACGATGTAGATTGTTTGAGCGGAAAAGTGTCTGCCCTTACCTGAACCGAAGTCTTGCATGTAAGAAGACACAGAGCCTGGGATTTAACTCCATTTTTTAAGGGAAACACACAACACAATTCTCATCCATGGATCACAATCTGCTTTAGAGCAAGAAGCAAGCTCTTGCTTTCTAGAGTCTCTAAGACAGTAGGAAACGTGAGTGTGCTGAGAACCAAGTACGGTGTTTCTTACACATTCGGACCATATCTAGTCCAACACTGCTTCTGAAACTGATACAAAGCACTGGTCATCTAACATCCGATGCTTGTCAGTTAAGATGAGAAATGTGTGAGCCTCCTGAACGATGTAGTTCGTTTGAGCTGAAAAGTGACTGCCCTTACCTGAAACATAGTCTGGCGTGTAGGAAGACACAGAGCCTGGGATTTAACTCCATTTCTGAAGGGAAACACACAACACAGTTCTCATCCATGGTTCACACTCTGCTTTAGAGCAAGAAGCACGCTCTTGCTTTCTAGAGTCTCTAAGACAACAGGAAACGTGAGTGTGCTGAGAACCAAAGAACGGTGTATCTTACACATACGGACCATATCAAGTCCAACTCTGCTTCTGAAACTGATACAAAGCACTGGTCCTCTAACATCCGATGCTTGTCAGTTAAGATGAGTAACGTGTGAGCTTCCTGAACGATGTGGTTCTTTTCAGCTGAAAAGTGACTGCCCTTACCTAAAATGAAGTCTTGCTTGTAGGAAGACACAGAGCCTGGGATTTAACTCCATTTCTGAAGGGAAACACAACACAGATCTCATCCATGGATCACATTCTGCTGTAGAGCAAGAAGCAAGCTCTTGCTTTCTAAAGTCTCTAATACAGCAGGAAACGTGAGTGAGCTGAGAACAAAAGAACGGTGTTTCTTACACATACGGACCATATCAAGTCCAACTCTGCTTCTGAAACTGATACAAAGGACTGGTCCTCTAACATCCAATGCTTGTCAGTTAAGATGAGGAACGTGTGAGCTTGGTGAACAATGTAGTTCGTTTGAGCTGAAAAGTGACTGCCCTTACCTGAAACGAAGTCTTGCTTGTTGGAAGACTCAGAGCCAGGAATTTAACTCCATTTCTGAAGTGAAACGCACAGCAGAGTTCTCATCGATTGTTCACACTCTGCTTTAGAGCAAGAAGCATGCTCTTGCTTTCCAGAGTCTCTAATACAGCAGGAAACATGAGTGTGCTCAGAAAAAAAGAATGATGTTTCCTACACATATGGATCATATCTAGTCCAACTCTGCTTCTGAAACTGAAACAAACCACAGGTCCTTTAACATCCAATCCTTGTCAGTGAACATGAGAAACGTGTGAGCTTCGTAAACGATGTAGTTCGTTTGAGCTGAATGTAACTGCCCTTACTTGAAACGAAGTCTTCCTTGTAGGAAGACACAGAGCCTGAGATTTAACTCCATTTCTGATGTGAAACACACAGCAGAGTTCTCATCCATTTATCACCCTCTGCTTTAGAGCAAGAAGCACGCTCTAGCTTTCTAGATTCTCTTATACAGCAGGAAACGTGAGTGTGCTGAGAACCAAAGAACGGTGTTTCTTACACATTCAGACCATATCTATTCCAACTCTGCTTCTGAAACTGATACTAAGCACTGGTCGTCTAATATCTGATGCTTGTCAGTTAAGATGAGAAACGTGTGAGCCTCCTGAACGATGTAGTTCATTTGAGCTGAAAAGTGACTGCCCTTACATGAAACGAAGTCTTGCTTGTAGGAAGACACAGAGCCTGGGATTTAACTCCATTTCTGAAGGGAAACACAACACAGTTCTCATCCATGGATCACAGTCTGCTGTAGAGCAAGAAGCACGCTCTTGCTTTCTAAAGTCTCTAATACAGCAGGAAACGTGAGTGTGCTGAGAACAAAAGAACAGTGTTTCTTACACATACAGACCATATCTAGTCCAACTCTGCTTCTGAAACTGATACAAAGCACTGGTTGTCTAACATCTGATGCTTGTCAGTTAAGATGAGAAACGTGTGAGCTTCCTGAACGATGTGGTTCTTTTCAGCTGAAAAGTGACTGCCCTTACCTGAAACGAAGTCCTGCGTGTAGCAAGACACTGAGCCTGGGATTTAACTCCATTTCTGAAGGGAAACACACAACACAGTTCTCATCCATGTTTCACACTCTGCTTTAGAGCAAGAAGCACGCTCTTGCTTTCTAGAGTCTCTAAGACAGCAGGAAACGTGTGTGTGCTGAGAACCAAAGAACGGTGTTTCTTACACATTCGGACCATATCTATTCCAACTCTGCTTCTGAAACTGATACAAAGCACTGGTCGTCTAACATCAGATGCTTGTCAGTTAAGATGAGAAACGTGTGAGCTTCCTGAAAAATGTGGTTCTTTTCAGCTGAGAAGTGACTGCCCTTACCTGAAACGAAGTCTTGCATGTAGGAAGACACAGAGCCTGGGATTTAACTCCATTTCTGAAAGGAAACACACAACACAGTTCTCATCCATGGATCACACTCTGCTTGAGAGCAAGAAGCACGCTCTTTCTTTCTAGAGTCTCTAATACCGCAGGAAACGTGAGTGTGTGAGAACGAAAGAACCGTGTTTCCTATACATACGGACCATATCTAGTTCAACTCTGCTTGAAACTGATACAAAGCAAAGGTCCTCTTACATCCAATGCTTCTCAGTTAAGATGAGAAACGTGTGAGCATCGTGAACTATGTAGTTCGTTTGAGCTGTAAAGTAACTGCCCTTACCTGAAACGAAGTCTTGCTTGTAGGAAGACTCAGAGCCTGGGATTTAACTCCATTTCTGAAGGGAAACACAACACAGTTCTCATCCATGGATCACATTCTTCTGTAGAGCAAGAAGCACGCTGTTGCTTTCTAAAGTCTCTAATACAGCAGGAAACGTGAGTGAGCTGAGAACAAATGAACGGTGTTTCCTACACATACGGTTCATATCTAGTCCAACTCTGCTTCTGAAACTGAAACAAACCACAGGTCCTTTAACATCCAATGCTTGTCAGTGAAGATGAGAAACGTGTGAGCTTTGTGAACGATGTAGTTCGTTTGAGCTGCAAGTAACTGCCCTTACTTGAAAGGAAGTCTTCCTTGTAGGAAGACACAGAGCCTGGGATTTAACTCCATTTCTGAAGTGAAACACACAGCAGAGTTCTCTTCCATTTATCACCCTCTGCTTTAGAGCAAGAAGCACGCTCTAGCTTTCTAGATTCTCTTATACAGCAGGAAACGTGAGTGTGCTGAGAACCAAAGAACGGTGTTTCTTACACATTCGGACCATATCTATTCCAACTATGCTTCTGAAACTGATACTAAGCACTGGTCGTCTAACATCCGATGCTTGTCAGTTTAGATGAGAAACGTGTGAGCCTCCTGAACGATGTAGTTCGTTTGAGCTGAAAAGTGACTGCCCTTACATGAAACGAAGTCTTGCTTGTAGGAAGACACAGAGCCTGGGATTTAACTCCATTTCTGAAGGAAAACACAACACAGTTCTCATCCATGGATCACACTCTGCTTTAGAGCAAGAAGCACGCTCTTTCTTTCTAGAGTCTCTAAGACAGCAGGAAACTTGAGTGTGCTGAGAACAAATGAACGGTGTTCCTACACATAGGGATCATATCTAGTCCAACGCTGCATCTGAAACTGATGCAAAGCACTGGTCCTCTAACATCCAGTGCATGTCAGTTAAGATGAGAAACGTGTGAGCTTCGTGAACGATGTAGTTTGTTTGAGCTGAAAAGTGTCTGCCCTTACCTAAACCGAAGTCTTGCATGTAAAAAGACACAGAGCCTGGGATTTAACTCCATTTTTGAAGGGAAACACACAACACAATTCTCATCCATGGATCCCAATCTGATTTAGAGCAAGAAGCAAGCTCTTGCTTTCTAGAGTCTCTAATACAGCAGGAAACGTGAGTGTGCTGAGAACAAAAGAACGGTGTTTCTTACACATACAGACCATTTCTAGTCCAACTCTGCTTCTGAAACTGATACAAAGCACTGGTCGTGTAACATCTGATGCTTGTCAGTTAAGATGAGTAATGTGTGAGCTTCCTGAACGATGTGGTTCTTTTGAGCTGAAAAGTGACTGCCCTTACCTGAAACGAACTCTTGCGTGTAGGAAGACACAGAGTCTGGGATTTAACTCCAATTCTGAAGGGAAACACACAACACAGTTCTCATCCATGGATCACAGTCTGCTGTAGAGCAAGAAGCACGCTCTTTCTTTCTAGAGTCTCTAATACAGCAGGAAACATGAGTGTGCTCAGAAGAAAAGAACCGTGTTTCCTATACATACGGACCATATCTAGTTCAACTCTGCTTGAAATTGATACAAAGCAAAGGTCCTCTTACATCCAATGCTTCTCAGTTAAGATGAGAAACGTGTGAGCATCGTGAACTATGTAGTTCGTTTGAGCTGTAAAGTAACTGCCCTTACCTGAAACAAGTCTTGCTTGTAGGAAGACTCAGAGCCTGGGATTTAACTTCATTTCTTAAGTGAAACACACAGCAGAGTTCTCATCCATTTATCAAACTCTGCTTTAGAGCAAGAATCACGCTCTAGCTTTCTAGAGTCTCTAAGACAGCAGGAAACGTGAGTGTGCTCAGAACAAAAGAATGGTGTTTCCTACACATACGGACCATATCTAGTTCAACTCTGCTTCTGAAACTGAAATAAACCACAGGTCCTTTAACATCCAATGCTTGTCAGTGAAGATGAGAAACGTGTGAGCTTCCTGAACGATGTAGTTCGTTTGAGCTGAAAGTAACTGCCCTTACTTGAAACGAAGTCTTCCTTGTAGGAAGACACAGAGCCTGGGATTTAACTCCATTTTTGAAGTGAAACACACAGCAGATTTCTCATCCATTTATCACCCTCTGCTTTAGAGCAAGAAGCACGCTCTAGCTTTCTAGAGTCTCTAATACTGCAGGAAACGTAAGTGTGTGAGAACCAAAGAACGGTGTTTCTTACACATACGGACCATATCAAGTCCAACTCTGCTTCTGAAACTGATACAAAGCATTGGTCGTCTAACATCCGATGCTTGTCAGTTAAGATGAGAAACGTGTGAGCTTCCTGAACGATGTTGTTCGTTTGAGCTGTAAAGTAACTGCCCTTACCTGAAACGAAGTCTTGCTAGTACTAAGACTCAGAGCCTGGGATTTAACTCCATTTCTGAAGTGAAACACACAGCAGAGTTCTCATCCATGGTTAACACTCTGCTTTAGAGCAAGAAGCATGCTCCAGCTTTCTAGAGTCTCTAAGACAGCAGGAAACTTGAGTGTGCTGAGAACAAATGAACGGTGTTCCTACACATAGGGATCATATCTAGTCCAACTCTGCATCTGAAACTGACGCAAAGCACTGGTCCTCTAACATCCAGTGCATGTCAGTTAAGATGAGAAACGTGTGAGCTTCGTGAACGATGTAGATTGTTTGAGCGGAAAAGTGTCTGCCCTTACCTGAACCGAAGTCTTGCATGTAAGAAGACACAGAGCCTGGGATTTAACTCCATTTTTGAAGGGAAACACACAACACAATTCTCATCCATTGATCACAATCTGCTTTAGAGCAAGAAGGAAGCACTTGCTTTCTAGAGTCTCTAATACAGCAGGAAACGTGAGTGTGTGAGAACCAAAGAACGGTGTTTCTTACACATTCGGACCATATCTATTCCAACTCTGCTTCTGAAACTGATACTAAGCACTGGTCCTCTAACATCCGATGCTTGTCAGTTAAGATGAGAAACGTGTGAGCTTCCTGAACGATGTAGTTCGTTTGAGCTGAAAAGTGACTGCCCTTACCTAAAATGAAGTCTTGCTTGTAGGAAGACACAGAGCCTGGGATTTAACTCCATTTCTGAAGGGAAACACAACACAGATCTCATCCATGGATCACATTCTGCTGTAGAGCAAGAAGCACGCTCTTGCTTTCTAAAGTCTCTAATACAGCAGGAAACGTGAGTGAGCTGAGAACAAAAGAACGGTGTTTCTTACACATATGGACCATATCAAGTCCAACTCTGCTTCTGAAACTGATACAAAGGACTGGTCCTCTAACATCCAATGCTTGTCAGTTAAGATGAGGAACGTGTGAGCTTGGTGAACAATGTAGTTCGTTTGAGCTGAAAAGTGACTGCCCTTACCTGAAACGAAGTCTTGCTTGTTGGAAGACTCAGAGCCAGGAATTTAACTCCATTTCTGAAGTGAAACACACAGCAGAGTTCTCATCGATTGATCACACTCTGCTTTAGAGCAAGAAGCATGCTCTTGCTTTCCAGAGTCTCTAATACAGCAGGAAACATGAGTGTGCTCAGAACAAAAGAATGATGTTTCCTACACATATGGATCATATCTAGTCCAACTCTGCTTCTGAAACTGAAACAAACCACAGGTCCTTTAACATCCAATGCTTGTCAGTGAAGATGAGAAACGTGTGAGCTTCGTAAACGATGTAGTTCGTTTGAGCTGAATGTAACTGCCCTTACTTGAAACGAAGTCTTCCTTGTAGGAAGACACAGAGCCTGGGATTTAACTCCATTTCTGAAGTGAAACACACAGCAGAGTTCTCATCCATTTATCACCCTCTGCTTTAGAGCAAGAAGCACGCTCTAGCTTTCTAGATTCTCTTATACAGCAGGAAACGTGAGTGTGCTGAGAACCAAAGAACGGTGTTTCTTACACATTCGGACCATATCTATTCCAACTCTGCTTCTGAAACTGATACTAAGCACTGGTCGTCTAATATCTGATGCTTGTCAGTTAAGATGAGAAACGTGTGAGCCTCCTGAACGATGTAGTTCGTTTGAGCTGAAAAGTGACTGCCCTTACATGAAACAAAGTCTTGCTTGTAGGAAGACACAGAGCCTGGGATTTAACTCCATTTCTGAAGGGAAACACAACACAGTTCTCATCCATGGATCACAGTCTGCTGTAGAGCAAGAAGCACGCTCTTGCTTTCTAAAGTCTCTAATACAGCAGGAAACGTGAGTGTGCTGAGAACAAAAGAACGGAGTTTCTTACACATACAGACCATATCTAGTCCAACTCTGCTTCTGAAACTGATACAAAGCACTGGTTGTCTAACATCCGGTGCTTGTCAGTTAAGATGAGAAACGTGTGAGCTTCCTGAACGATGTGGTTCTTTTCAGCTGAAAAGTCACTGCCCTTACCTGAAACGAAGTCTTGCTTGTAGGAAGACACAGAGCCTAGGATTTAACTCCATTTTTGAAGGGAAACACACAACACAATTCTCATCCATGGATCACAATCTGCTTTAGAGCAAGAAGCAAGCTCTTGCTTTCCAGAGTCTCTAAGACAGCAGGAAACTTGAGTGTGCTGAGAACAAATGAACGGTGTTCCTACACATAGGGATCATATGTAGTCCAACGCTGCATCTGAAACTGATGCAAAGCACTGGTCCTCTAACATCCAGTGCATGTGAGTTAAGATGAGAAACGTGTGAGCTTCATGAACGATGTAGTTTGTTTGAGCTGAAAAGTGTCTGCCCTTACCTGAACCGAAGTCTTGCATGTAAAAAGACACAGAGCCTGGGATTTAACTCCATTTTTGAAGGGAAACACACAACACAATTCTCATCCATGGATCCCAATCTGCTTTAGAGCAAGAAGCAAGCACTTGCTTTCTAGAGTCTCTAATACAGCAGGAAACGTGAGTGTGCTGAGAACAAAAGAACGGTGTTTCTTACACATACAGACCATTTCTAGTCCAACTCTGCTTCTGAAACTGATAAAAAGCACTGGTCCTCTAACATCCAATGCTTGTCAGTTAAGATGAGAAACGTGTGAGCTCCCTGAAAAATGTGGTTCTTTTCAACTGAAAAGTGACTGCCCTTACCTGAAACGAAGTCTTGCATGTAGGAAGACAGAGAGCCTGGGATTTAACTCCACTTCTGAAAGGAAACACACAACACAGTTCTCATCCATGGATCACATTCTTCTGTAGAGCAAGAAGCACGCTCTTTCTTTCTAGAGTCTCTAATACAGCAGGAAACGTGAGTGTGCTCAGAAGAAAAGAACCGTGTTTCCTATACATACGGACCATATCTAGTTCAACTCTGCTTGAAATTGATACAAAGCAAAGGTCCTCTAACATCCAATGCTTCTCAGTTAAGATGAGAAACGTGTGAGCATCGTGAACTATGTAGTTCGTTTGAGCTGTAAAGTAACTGCCCTTACCTGAAACAAGTCTTGCTTGTAGGAATACTCAGAGCCTGGGATTAAACTTCTTTTCTGAAGTGAAACACACAGCAGAGTTCTCATCCATTTATCAAACTCTGCTTTAGAGCAAGAATCACGCTCTAGCTTTCTAGAGTCTCTAAGACAGCAGGAAACGTGAGTGTGCTCAGAACAAAAGAATGGTGTTTCCTACACATACGGACCATATCTAGTTCAACTCTGCTTCTGAAACTGAAATAAACCACAGGTCCTTTAACATCCAATGCTTGTCAGTGAAGATGCGAAACGTGTAAGCTTCGTGAATGATGTAGTTCGTTTGAGCTGTAAAGTAACTGCCCTTACCTGAAACGAAGTCTTGCATGTAAGAAGACACAGAGCCTGGGATTTAACTCCATTTCTGAAGGGAAACACAACACAGTTCTCATCTATGGATCACATTCTGCTGTAGAGCAAGAAGCGCGCTCTTGCTTTCTAAAGTCTCTAATACAGCAGGAAACGTGAGTGAGCTGAGAACAAAAGAACGGTGTTTCTTACACATACAGACCATATCTAGTCCAACTCTGCTTCTGAAACTGATACAAAGCACTGGTCGTCTAACATCCGGTGCTTGTCAGTTAAGATGAGAAACGTGTGAGCTTCCTGAACGATATTGTTCGTTTGAGCTGAAAAGTGACTGCACTTACCTGAAATGAAGTCTTGCTTGTAGGAAGAAACAGAGCCTGGGATTTAACTCCATTTCTGAAGTGAAACACACAACAGAGTTCTCATCCATGGACCACACTCTGCTTTAGAGCAAGAAGCACGCTCTTGCTTTCTAGAGTCTCTGATACAGCAGGAAACGTGAGTGTGCTGAGAACAAATGAACGGTGTTTCCTACACATACGGATCATATCTAGTCCAACTCTTCTTCTGAAACTGATACAAAGGACTGGTCCTCTAACATCCAATGCTTGTCAGTTAAGATGAGGAACGTGTGAGCTTGGTGAACGATGTAGTTCGTTTGAGCTGTAAAGTAACTGCCCTTACCTGAAACGAAGTCTTGCTTGTAGGAAGACTCAGAGCCTGGGAATTAACTCCATTTCTGAAGTGAAACACACAGCAGAGTTCTCATCCATTAATCAAACTCTGCTTTAGAGCAAGAAGCACGCTCTAGCTTTCTAGAGTCTCTAAGACAGCAGGAAACTTGAGTGTGCTGAGAACAAATGAACGGTGTTCCTACATATAGGGATCATATCTAGTCCAACTCTGCATCTGAAACTGATGCAAAGCACTGGTCCTGTAACATCCAGTGCATGTGACTTAAGATGAGAAACGTGTAAGCTTCGTGAACGATGTAGTTTGTTTGAGCTGAAAAGTGTCTGCCCTTACCTGAACCGAAGTCTTGCATGTAAAAAGACACGGAGCCTGGGATTTAACTCCATTTTTGAAGGGAAACTCACAACACAATTCTCATCCATGGATCACAATCTGCTTTAGAGCAAGAAGCAAGCTCTTGCCTTCTAGAGTCTCTAATACAGCAGGAAACGTGAGTATGCTGAGAACAAAAGAACGGTGTTTCTTACACATACGGACCATATCTAGTCCAACTCTGCTTCTGAAACTGATACAATGCACTGGTCGTCTAACATCCGATGCTTGTCAGTTAAGATGAGTAATGTGTGAGCTTCCTGAACGATGTGGATCTTTTGAGCTGTAAATTAACTGCCCTTACCTGAAATGAAGTCTTGCTTGTAGGAAGACTCAGAGCCTGGGATTTAACTCCATTTCTGAAGTGAAACACACAGCAGAGTTCTCATCCATGGTTAACACTCTGCTTTAGAGCAAGAAGCACACTCTAGCTTTCTAGATTCTCTAAGACAGCAGGAAACTTGAGTGTGCTGAGAACAAATGAACGGTGTTCCTAAACATAGGGATCATATCTAGCACAACTCTGCATCTGAAACTGACGCAAAGCACTGGTCCTCTAACATCCAGTGCATGTCAGTTAACATGAGAAACGTGCGAGCTTCGTGAACGATGTAGATTGTTTGAGCGGAAAAGTGTCTGCCCTTACCTGAACCGAAGTCTTGCATGTAAGAAGACACAGAGCCTGGGATTTAACTCCATTTTTTAAGGGAAACACACAACACAATTCTCATCCATGGATCACAATCTGCTTTAGAGCAAGAAGCAAGCTCTTGCTTTCTAGAGTCTCTAAGACAGTAGGAAACGTGAGTGTGCTGAGAACCAAGTACGGTGTTTCTTACACATTCAGACCATATCTAGTCCAACACTGCTTCTGAAACTGATACAAAGCACTGGTCATCTAACATCCGATGCTTGTCAGTTAAGATGAGAAATGTGTGAGCCTCCTGAACGATGTAGTTCGTTTGAGCTGAAAAGTGACTGCCCTTACCTGAAACATAGTCTGGCGTGTAGGAAGACACAGAGCCTGGGATTTAACTCCATTTCTGAAGGGAAACACACAACACAGTTCTCATCCATGGTTCACACTCTGCTTTAGAGCAAGAAGCACGCTCTTGCTTTCTAGAGTCTCTAAGACAACAGGAAACGTGAGTGTGCTGAGAACCAAAGAACGGTGTTTCTTACACATACGGACCATATCAAGTCCAACTCTGCTTCTGAAACTGATACAAAGCACTGGTCCTCTAACATCCGATGCTTGTCAGTTAAGATGAGTAACGTGTGAGCTTCCTGAACGATGTGGTTCTTTTCAGCTGAAAAGTGACTGCCCTTACCTAAAATGAAGTCTTGCTTGTAGGAAGACACAGAGCCTGGGATTTAACTCCATTTCTGAAGGGAAACACAACACAGATCTCATCCATGGATCACATTCTGCTGTAGAGCAAGAAGCACGCTCTTGCTTTCTAAAGTCTCTAATACAGCAGGAAACGTGAGTGAGCTGAGAACAAAAGAACGGTGTTTCTTACACATACGGACCATATCAAGTCCAACTCTGCTTCTGAAACTGATACAAAGGACTGGTCCTCTAACATCCAATGCTTGTCAGTTAAGATGAGGAACGTGTGAGCTTGGTGAACAATGTAGTTCGTTTGAGCTGAAAAGTGACTGCCCTTACCTGAAACGAAGTCTTGCTTGTTGGAAGACTCAGAGCCAGGAATTTAACTCCATTTCTGAAGTGAAACGCACAGCAGAGTTCTCATCGATTGTTCACACTCTGCTTTAGAGCAAGAAGCATGCTCTTGCTTTCCAGAGTCTCTAATACAGCAGGAAACATGAGTGTGCTCAGAAAAAAAGAATGATGTTTCCTACACATATGGATCATATCTAGTCCAACTCTGCTTCTGAAACTGAAACAAACCACAGGTCCTTTAACATCCAATCCTTGTCAGTGAACATGAGAAACGTGTGAGCTTCGTAAACGATGTAGTTCGTTTGAGCTGAATGTAACTGCCCTTACTTGAAACGAAGTCTTCCTTGTAGGAAGACACAGAGCCTGAGATTTAACTCCATTTCTGATGTGAAACACACAGCAGAGTTCTCATCCATTTATCACCCTCTGCTTTAGAGCAAGAAGCACGCTCTAGCTTTCTAGATTCTCTTATACAGCAGGAAACGTGAGTGTGCTGAGAACCAAAGAACGGTGTTTCTTACACATTCAGACCATATCTATTCCAACTCTGCTTCTGAAACTGATACTAAGCACTGGTCGTCTAATATCTGATGCTTGTCAGTTAAGATGAGAAACGTGTGAGCCTCCTGAACGATGTAGTTCATTTGAGCTGAAAAGTGACTGCCCTTACATGAAACGAAGTCTTGCTTGTAGGAAGACACAGAGCCTGGGATTTAACTCCATTTCTGAAGGGAAACACAACACAGTTCTCATCCATGGATCACAGTCTGCTGTAGAGCAAGAAGCACGCTCTTGCTTTCTAAAGTCTCTAATACAGCAGGAAACGTGAGTGTGCTGAGAACAAAAGAACAGTGTTTCTTACACATACAGACCATATCTAGTCCAACTCTGCTTCTGAAACTGATACAAAGCACTGGTTGTCTAACATCTGATGCTTGTCAGTTAAGATGAGAAACGTGTGAGCTTCCTGAACGATGTGGTTCTTTTCAGCTGAAAAGTGACTGCCCTTACCTGAAACGAAGTCCTGCGTGTAGCAAGACACTGAGCCTGGGATTTAACTCCATTTCTGAAGGGAAACACACAACACAGTTCTCATCCATGTTTCACACTCTGCTTTAGAGCAAGAAGCACGCTCTTGCTTTCTAGAGTCTCTAAGACAGCAGGAAACGTGTGTGTGCTGAGAACCAAAGAACGGTGTTTCTTACACATTCGGACCATATCTATTCAAACTCTGCTTCTGAAACTGATACAAAGCACTGGTCGTCTAACATCAGATGCTTGTCAGTTAAGATGAGAAACGTGTGAGCTTCCTGAAAAATGTGGTTCTTTTCAGCTGAGAAGTGACTGCCCTTACCTGAAACGAAGTCTTGCATGTAGGAAGACACAGAGCCTGGGATTTAACTCCATTTCTGAAAGGAAACACACAACACAGTTCTCATCCATGGATCACACTCTGCTTGAGAGCAAGAAGCACGCTCTTTCTTTCTAGAGTCTCTAATACCGCAGGAAACGTGAGTGTGTGAGAACGAAAGAACCGTGTTTCCTATACATACGGACCATATCTAGTTCAACTCTGCTTGAAACTGATACAAAGCAAAGGTCCTCTTACATCCAATGCTTCTCAGTTAAGATGAGAAACGTGTGAGCATCGTGAACTATGTAGTTCGTTTGAGCTGTAAAGTAACTGCCCTTACCTGAAACGAAGTCTTGCTTGTAGGAAGACTCAGAGCCTGGGATTTAACTCCATTTCTGAAGGGAAACACAACACAGTTCTCATCCATGGATCACATTCTTCTGTAGAGCAAGAAGCACGCTGTTGCTTTCTAAAGTCTCTAATACAGCAGGAAACGTGAGTGAGCTGAGAACAAATGAACGGTGTTTCCTACACATACGGTTCATATCTAGTCCAACTCTGCTTCTGAAACTGAAACAAACCACAGGTCCTTTAACATCCAATGCTTGTCAGTGAAGATGAGAAACGTGTGAGCTTTGTGAACGATGTAGTTCGTTTGAGCTGAAAGTAACTGCCCTTACTTGAAAGGAAGTCTTCCTTGTAGGAAGACACAGAGCCTGGGATTTAACTCCATTTCTGAAGTGAAACACACAGCAGAGTTCTCTTCCATTTATCACCCTCTGCTTTAGAGCAAGAAGCACGCTCTAGCTTTCTAGATTCTCTTATACAGCAGGAAACGTGAGTGTGCTGAGAACCAAAGAAAGGTGTTTCTTACACATTCGGACCATATCTATTCCAACTATGCTTCTGAAACTGATACTAAGCACTGGTCGTCTAACATCCGATGCTTGTCAGTTTAGATGAGAAACGTGTGAGCCTCCTGAACGATGTAGTTCGTTTGAGCTGAAAAGTGACTGCCCTTACATGAAACGAAGTCTTGCTTGTAGGAAGACACAGAGCCTGGGATTTAACTCCATTTCTGAAGGAAAACACAACACAGTTCTCATCCATGGATCACACTCTGCTTTAGAGCAAGAAGCACGCTCTTTCTTTCTAGAGTCTCTAAGACAGCAGGAAACTTGAGTGTGCTGAGAACAAATGAACGGTGTTCCTACACATAGGGATCATATCTAGTCCAACGCTGCATCTGAAACTGATGCAAAGCACTGGTCCTCTAACATCCAGTGCATGTCAGTTAAGATGAGAAACGTGTGAGCTTCGTGAACGATGTAGTTTGTTTGAGCTGAAAAGTGTCTGCCCTTACCTAAACCGAAGTCTTGCATGTAAAAAGACACAGAGCCTGGGATTTAACTCCATTTTTGAAGGGAAACACACAACACAATTCTCATCCATGGATCCCAATCTGATTTAGAGCAAGAAGCAAGCTCTTGCTTTCTAGAGTCTCTAATACAGCAGGAAACGTGAGTGTGCTGAGAACAAAAGAACGGTGTTTCTTACACATACAGACCATTTCTAGTCCAACTCTGCTTCTGAAACTGATACAAAGCACTGGTCGTGTAACATCTGATGCTTGTCAGTTAAGATGAGTAATGTGTGAGCTTCCTGAACGATGTGGTTCTTTTGAGCTGAAAAGTGACTGCCCTTACCTGAAACGAAGTCTTGCGTGTAGGAAGACACAGAGTCTGGGATTTAACTCCAATTCTGAAGGGAAACACACAACACAGTTCTCATCCATGGATCACAGTCTGCTGTAGAGCAAGAAGCACGCTCTTTCTTTCTAGAGTCTCTAATACAGCAGGAAACATGAGTGTGCTCAGAAGAAAAGAACCGTGTTTCCTATACATACGGACCATATCTAGTTCAACTCTGCTTGAAATTGATACAAAGCAAAGGTCCTCTTACATCCAATGCTTCTCAGTTAAGATGAGAAACGTGTGAGCATCGTGAACTATGTAGTTCGTTTGAGCTGTAAAGTAACTGCCCTTACCTGAAACAAGTCTTGCTTGTAGGAAGACTCAGAGCCTGGGATTTAACTTCATTTCTTAAGTGAAACACACAGCAGAGTTCTCATCCATTTATCAAACTCTGCTTTAGAGCAAGAATCACGCTCTAGCTTTCTAGAGTCTCTAAGACAGCAGGAAACGTGAGTGTGCTCAGAACAAAAGAATGGTGTTTCCTACACATACGGACCATATCTAGTTCAACTCTGCTTCTGAAACTGAAATAAACCACAGGTCCTTTAACATCCAATGCTTGTCAGTGAAGATGAGAAACGTGTGAGCTTCCTGAACGATGTAGTTCGTTTGAGCTGAAAGTAACTGCCCTTACTTGAAACGAAGTCTTCCTTGTAGGAAGACACAGAGCCTGGGATTTAACTCCATTTTTGAAGTGAAACACACAGCAGATTTCTCATCCATTTATCACCCTCTGCTTTAGAGCAAGAAGCACGCTCTAGCTTTCTAGAGTCTCTAATACTGCAGGAAACGTAAGTGTGTGAGAACCAAAGAACGGTGTTTCTTACACATACGGACCATATCAAGTCCAACTCTGCTTCTGAAACTGATACAAAGCATTGGTCGTCTAACATCCGATGCTTGTCAGTTAAGATGAGAAACGTGTGAGCTTCCTGAACGATGTTGTTCGTTTGAGCTGTAAAGTAACTGCCCTTACCTGAAACGAAGTCTTGCTAGTACTAAGACTCAGAGCCTGGGATTTAACTCCATTTCTGAAGTGAAACACACAGCAGAGTTCTCATCCATGGTTAACACTCTGCTTTAGAGCAAGAAGCATGCTCCAGCTTTCTAGAGTCTCTAAGACAGCAGGAAACTTGAGTGTGCTGAGAACAAATGAACGGTGTTCCTACACATAGGGATCATATCTAGTCCAACTCTGCATCTGAAACTGACGCAAAGCACTGGTCCTCTAACATCCAGTGCATGTCAGTTAAGATGAGAAACGTGTGAGCTTCGTGAACGATGTAGATTGTTTGAGCGGAAAAGTGTCTGCCCTTACCTGAACCGAAGTCTTGCATGTAAGAAGACACAGAGCCTGGGATTTAACTCCATTTTTGAAGGGAAACACACAACACAATTCTCATCCATTGATCACAATCTGCTTTAGAGCAAGAAGGAAGCACTTGCTTTCTAGAGTCTCTAATACAGCAGGAAACGTGAGTGTGTGAGAACCAAAGAACGGTGTTTCTTACACATTCGGACCATATCTATTCCAACTCTGCTTCTGAAACTGATACTAAGCACTGGTCCTCTAACATCCGATGCTTGTCAGTTAAGATGAGAAACGTGTGAGCTTCCTGAACGATGTAGTTCGTTTGAGCTGAAAAGTGACTGCCCTTACCTAAAATGAAGTCTTGCTTGTAGGAAGACACAGAGCCTGGGATTTAACTCCATTTCTGAAGGGAAACACAACACAGATCTCATCCATGGATCACATTCTGCTGTAGAGCAAGAAGCACGCTCTTGCTTTCTAAAGTCTCTAATACAGCAGGAAACGTGAGTGAGCTGAGAACAAAAGAACGGTGTTTCTTACACATATGGACCATATCAAGTCCAACTCTGCTTCTGAAACTGATACAAAGGACTGGTCCTCTAACATCCAATGCTTGTCAGTTAAGATGAGGAACGTGTGAGCTTGGTGAACAATGTAGTTCGTTTGAGCTGAAAAGTGACTGCCCTTACCTGAAACGAAGTCTTGCTTGTTGGAAGACTCAGAGCCAGGAATTTAACTCCATTTCTGAAGTGAAACACACAGCAGAGTTCTCATCGATTGATCACACTCTGCTTTAGAGCAAGAAGCATGCTCTTGCTTTCCAGAGTCTCTAATACAGCAGGAAACATGAGTGTGCTCAGAACAAAAGAATGATGTTTCCTACACATATGGATCATATCTAGTCCAACTCTGCTTCTGAAACTGAAACAAACCACAGGTCCTTTAACATCCAATGCTTGTCAGTGAAGATGAGAAACGTGTGAGCTTCGTAAACGATGTAGTTCGTTTGAGCTGAATGTAACTGCCCTTACTTGAAACGAAGTCTTCCTTGTAGGAAGACACAGAGCCTGGGATTTAACTCCATTTCTGAAGTGAAACACACAGCAGAGTTCTCATCCATTTATCACCCTCTGCTTTAGAGCAAGAAGCACGCTCTAGCTTTCTAGATTCTCTTATACAGCAGGAAACGTGAGTGTGCTGAGAAACAAAGAACGGTGTTTCTTACACATTCGGACCATATCTATTCCAACTCTGCTTCTGAAACTGATACTAAGCACTGGTCGTCTAATATCTGATGCTTGTCAGTTAAGATGAGAAACGTGTGAGCCTCCTGAACGATGTAGTTCGTTTGAGCTGAAAAGTGACTGCCCTTACATGAAACGAAGTCTTGCTTGTAGGAAGACACAGAGGCTGGGATTTAACTCCATTTCTGAAGGGAAACACAACACAGTTCTCATCCATGGATCACAGTCTGCTGTAGAGCAAGAAGCACGCTCTTGCTTTCTAAAGTCTCTAATACAGCAGGAAACGTGAGTGTGCTGAGAACAAAAGAACGGTGTTTCTTACACATACAGACCATATCTAGTCCAACTCTGCTTCTGAAACTGATACAAAGCACTGGTTGTCTAACATCCGGTGCTTGTCAGTTAAGATGAGAAACGTGTGAGCTTCCTGAACGATGTGGTTCTTTTCAGCTGAAAAGTCACTGCCCTTACCTGAAACGAAGTCTTGCTTGTAGGAAGACACAGAGCCTAGGATTTAACTCCATTTTTGAAGGGAAACACACAACACAATTCTCATCCATGGATCACAATCTGCTTTAGAGCAAGAAGCAAGCTCTTGCTTTCCAGAGTCTCTAAGACAGCAGGAAACTTGAGTGTGCTGAGAACAAATGAACGGTGTTCCTACACATAGGGGTCATATGTAGTCCAACGCTGCATCTGAAACTGATGCAAAGCACTGGTCCTCTAACATCCAGTGCATGTGAGTTAAGATGAGAAACGTGTGAGCTTCATGAACGATGTAGTTTGTTTGAGCTGAAAAGTGTCTGCCCTTACCTGAACCGAAGTCTTGCATGTAAAAAGACACAGAGCCTGGGATTTAACTCCATTTTTGAAGGGAAACACACAACACAATTCTAATCCATGGATCCCAATCTGCTTTAGAGCAAGAAGCAAGCACTTGCTTTCTAGAGTCTCTAATACAGCAGGAAACGTGAGTGTGCTGAGAACAAAAGAACGGTGTTTCTTACACATACAGACCATTTCTAGTCCAACTCTGCTTCTGAAACTGATACAAAGCACTGGTCCTCTAACATCCAATGCTTGTCAGTTAAGATGAGAAACGTGTGAGCTCCCTGAAAAATGTGGTTCTTTTCAACTGAAAAGTGACTGCCCTTACCTGAAACGAAGTCTTGCATGTAGGAAGACAGAGAGCCTGGGATTTAACTCCACTTCTGAAAGGAAACACACAACACAGTTCTCATCCATGGATCACATTCTTCTGTAGAGCAAGAAGCACGCTCTTTCTTTCTAGAGTCTCTAATACAGCAGGAAACGTGAGTGTGCTCAGAAGAAAAGAACCGTGTTTCCTATACATACGGACCATATCTAGTTCAACTCTGCTTGAAATTGATACAAAGCAAAGGTCCTCTAACATCCAATGCTTCTCAGTTAAGATGAGAAACGTGTGAGCATCGTGAACTATGTAGTTCGTTTGAGCTGTAAAGTAACTGCCCTTACCTGAAACAAGTCTTGCTTGTAGGAAGACTCAGAGCCTGGGATTAAACTTCTTTTCTGAAGTGAAACACACAGCAGAGTTCTCATCCATTTATCAAACTCTGCTTTAGAGCAAGAATCACGCTCTAGCTTTCTAGAGTCTCTAAGACAGCAGGAAACGTGAGTGTGCTCAGAACAAAAGAATGGTGTTTCCTACACATACGGACCATATCTAGTTCAACTCTGCTTCTGAAACTGAAATAAACCACAGGTCCTTTAACATCCAATGCTTGTCAGTGAAGATGCGAAACGTGTAAGCTTCGTGAATGATGTAGTTCGTTTGAGCTGTAAATTAACTGCCCTTATCTGAAACGAAGTCTTGCATGTAAGAAGACACAGAGCCTGGGATTTAACTCCATTTCTGAAGGGAAACACAACACAGTTCTCATCTATGGATCACATTCTGCTGTAGAGCAAGAAGCACGCTCTTGCTTTCTAAAGTCTCTAATACAGCAGGAAACGTGAGTGAGCTGAGAACAAAAGAACGGTGTTTCTTACACATACAGACCATATCTAGTCCAACTCTGCTTCTGAAACTGATACAAAGCACTGGTCCTCTAACATCCAATGCTTGTCAGTTAAGATGAGGAACGTGTGAGCTTGGTGAACGATGTAGTTCGTTTGAGCTGTAAAGTAACTGCCCTTACCTGAAACGAAGTCTTGCTTGTAGGAAGACACAGAGCCTGGGAATTAACTCCATTTCTGAAGTGAAACACACAGCAGAGTTCTCATCCATTAATCAAACTCTGCTTTAGAGCAAGAAGCACGCTCTAGCTTTCTAGAGTCTCTAAGACAGCAGGAAACTTGAGTGTGCTGAGAACAAATGAACGGTGTTCCTACATATAGGGATCATATCTAGTCCAACTCTGCATCTGAAACTGATGCAAAGCACTGGTCCTGTAACATCCAGTGCATGTGACTTAAGATGAGAAACGTGTGAGCTTCGTGAACGATGTAGTTTGTTTGAGCTGAAAAGTGTCTGCCCTTACCTGAACCGAAGTCTTGCATGTAAAAAGACACGGAGCCTGGGATTTAACTCCATTTTTGAAGGGAAACTCACAACACAATTCTCATCCATGGATCACAATCTGCTTTAGAGCAAGAAGCAAGCTCTTGCCTTCTAGAGTCTCTAATACAGCAGGAAACGTGAGTGTGCTGAGAACAAACGAACGGTGTTTCTTACACATACAGACCATATCTAGTCCAACTCTGCTTCTGAAACTGATACAATGCACTGGTCGTCTAACATCCGATGCTTGTCAGTTAAGATGAGTAATGTGTGAGCTTCCTGAACGATGTGGTTCTTTTGAGCTGTAAATTAACTGCCCTTACCTGAAATGAAGTCTTGCTTGTAGGAAGACTCAGAGCCTGGGATTTAACTCCATTTCTGAAGTGAAACACACAGCAGAGTTCTCATCCATGGTTCACACTCTGCTTTAGAGCAAGAAGCACACTCTAGCTTTCTAGATTCTCTAAGACAGCAGGAAACTTGAGTGTGCTGAGAACAAATGAACGGTGTTCCTACACATAGGGATCATATCTAGTCCAACTCTGCATCTGAAACTGACGCAAAGCACTGGTCCTCTAACATCCAGTGCATGTCAGTTAACATGAGAAACGTGCGAGCTTCGTGAACGATGTAGATTGTTTGAGCGGAAAAGTGTCTGCCCTTACCTGAACCGAAGTCTTGCATGTAAGAAGACACAGAGCCTGGGATTTAACTCCATTTCTGAAGGGAAACACAACACAGATCTCATCCATGGATCACATTCTGCTGTAGAGCAAGAAGCAAGCTCTTGCTTTCTAAAGTCTCTAATACAGCAGGAAACGTGAGTGAGCTGAGAACAAAAGAACGGTGTTTCTTACACATACGGACCATATCAAGTCCAACTCTGCTTCTGAAACTGATACAAAGGACTGGTCCTCTAACATCCAATGCTTGTCAGTTAAGATGAGGAACGTGTGAGCTTGGTGAACAATGTAGTTCGTTTGAGCTGAAAAGTGACTGCCCTTACCTGAAACGAAGTCTTGCTTGTTGGAAGACTCAGAGCCAGGAATTTAACTCCATTTCTGAAGTGAAACACACAGCAGAGTTCTCATCGATTGATCACACTCTGCTTTAGAGCAAGAAGCATGCTCTTGCTTTCCAGAGTCTCTAATACAGCAGGAAACATGAGTGTGCTCAGAAAAAAAGAATGATGTTTCCTACACATATGGATCATATCTAGTCCAACTCTGCTTCTGAAACTGAAACAAACCACAGGTCCTTTAACATCCAATCCTTGTCAGTGAACATGAGAAACGTGTGAGCTTCGTAAACGATGTAGTTCGTTTGAGCTGAATGTAACTGCCCTTACTTGAAACGAAGTCTTCCTTGTAGGAAGACACAGAGCCTGAGATTTAACTCCATTTCTGATGTGAAACACACAGCAGAGTTCTCATCCATTTATCACCCTCTGCTTTAGAGCAAGAAGCACGCTCTAGCTTTCTAGATTCTCTTATACAGCAGGAAACGTGAGTGTGCTGAGAACCAAAGAACGGTGTTTCTTACACATTCGGACCATATCTATTCCAACTCTGCTTCTGAAACTGATACTAAGCACTGGTCGTCTAATATCTGATGCTTGTCAGTTAAGATGAGAAACGTGTGAGCCTCCTGAACGATGTAGTTCATTTGAGCTGAAAAGTGACTGCCCTTACATGAAACGAAGTCTTGCTTGTAGGAAGACACAGAGCCTGGGATTTAACTCCATTTCTGAAGGGAAACACAACACAGTTCTCATCCATGGATCACAGTCTGCTGTAGAGCAAGAAGCACGCTCTTGCTTTCTAAAGTCTCTAATACAGCAGGAAACGTGAGTGTGCTGAGAACAAAAGAACGGAGTTTCTTACACATACAGACCATATATAGTCCAACTCTGCTTCTGAAACTGATACAAAGCACTGGTTGTCTAACATCCGGTGCTTGTCAGTTAAGATGAGAAACGTGTGAGCTTCCTGAACGATGTGGTTCTTTTCAGCTGAAAAGTCACTGCCCTTACCTGAAACGAAGTCTTGCTTGTAGGAAGACACAGAGCCTAGGATTTAACTCCATTTTTGAAGGGAAACACACAACACAATTCTCATCCATGGATCACAATCTGCTTTAGAGCAAGAAGCAAGCTCTTGCTTTCCAGAGTCTCTAAGACAGCAGGAAACTTGAGTGTGCTGAGAACAAATGAACGGTGTTCCTACACATAGGGATCATATGTAGTCCAACGCTGCATCTGAAACTGATGCAAAGCACTGGTCCTCTAACATCCAGTGCATGTGAGTTAAGATGAGAAACGTGTGAGCTTCATGAACGATGTAGTTTGTTTGAGCTGAAAAGTGTCTGCCCTTACCTGAACCGAAGTCTTGCATGTAAAAAGACACAGAGCCTGGGATTTAACTCCATTTTTGAAGGGAAACACACAACACAATTCTCATCCATGGATCCCAATCTGCTTTAGAGCAAGAAGCAAGCACTTGCTTTCTAGAGTCTCTAATACAGCAGGAAACGTGAGTGTGCTGAGAACAAAAGAACGGTGTTTCTTACACATACAGACCATTTCTAGTCCAACTCTGCTTCTGAAACTGATACAAAGCACTGGTCCTCTAACATCCAATGCTTGTCAGTTAAGATGAGAAACGTGTGAGCTCCCTGAAAAATGTGGTTCTTTTCAACTGAAAATTGACTGCCCTTACCTGAAACGAAGTCTTGCATGTAGAAAGACACAGAGCCTGGGATTTAACTCCATTTCTGAAAGGAAACACACAACACAGTTCTCATCCATGGATCACACTCTGCTTGAAAGCAAGAAGCACGCTCTTTCTTTCTAGAGTCTCTAATACAGCAGGAAACGTGAGTGTGCTCAGAAGAAAAGAACCGTGTTTCCTATACATACGGACCATATCTAGTTCAACTCTGCTTGAAATTGATACAAAGCAAAGGTCCTCTAACACCCAATGCTTCTCAGTTAAGATGAGAAACGTGTGAGCATCGTGAACTATGTAGTTCGTTTGAGCTGTAAAGTAACTGCCCTTACCTGAAACAAGTCTTGCTTGTAGGAAGACTCAGAGCCTGGGATTAAACTTCTTTTCTGAAGTGAAACACACAGCAGAGTTCTCATCCATTTATCAAGCTCTGCTTTAGAGCAAGAATCACGCTCTAGCTTTCTAGAGTCTCTAAGACAGCAGGAAACGTGAGTGTGCTCAGAACAAAAGAATGGTGTTTCCTACACATACGGACCATATCTAGGTAACTCTGCTTCTGAAACTGAAATAAACCACAGGTCCTTTAACATCCAATGCTTGTCAGTGAAGATGCGAAACATGTAAGCTTCGTGAATGATGTAGTTCGTTTGAGCTGAAAAGTGACTGCCCTTACCTGAAACGAATTCTTGCTTGTAGGAAGACACAGACCCTGGGATTTAACTCCATTTCTGAAGGGAAACACACAACACAGTTCTCATCCATGGATCACAGTCTGCTGTAGAGCAAGCAGCACGCTCTTGCTTTCTAGAGTCTTTAATACAGCAGGAAACTTGAGTGTGCTCAGAAGAAAAGAACCGTGATTCTTACACATAGGGAATATATCTAGTCCAACTCTGCTTCTGAAACTGATACAAAGCACTGATCGTCTAACACACGAGGCTTGTCAGTTAAGATGAGAAACGTGTGAGCTTCCTGAACGATGTAGTTCGTTTGAGCTGTAAAGTAACTGCCCTTACCTGAAACGAAGTCTTGCTTGTAGGAAGACTCAGAGCCTGGCATTTAAATCCATTTTTGGAGAGAAACACACAGCAGAGTTCTCATCCATTTATCAAACTCTGCTTTAGAGCAAGAAGCACGCTCTAGCTTTCTAGAGTCTCTAAGACAGCAGGAAACTTGAGTGTGCTGAGAAAAAATGAAGGGTGTTCCTACACATAGGGATCATATCTAGTCCAACTCTGCATCTGAAACTGACGCAAAGCACTGGTCCTCTAACATCCAGTGCATGTCAGTTAAGAAGAGAAACGTGTGAGCTTCGTGAACGATGTAGATTGTTTGAGCGGAAAAGTGTCTGCCCTTACCTGAACCGAAGTCTTGCATGTAAGAAGACACAGAGTCTGGGATTTAACTCCATTTTGAAGGGAAACACACAACACAATTCTCAACCATGGATCACAATCTGCTTTAGAGCAAGAAGCAAGCTCTTGCTTTCTAGAGTCTCTAATACAGCAGGAAACGTGAGTGTGCTGAGAACAAAAGAACTGTGCTTCTTACACATAAGGACCATATCTATTCCAACTCTGCTTCTGAAACTGATACAAAGCACTGGTCGTCTAACATCCGATGCTTGTCAGTTAAGATCAGAAACGTGTGAGCTTCCTGAACAATGTGGTTCTTTTCAGCTGAAAGGTGACTGCCCTGACCTGAAACGAAGTCTTGCTTGTAGGAAGACACAGAGCCTGGGATTTAACTCCATTTCTGAAGGGAAACACACAACACAGTTCTCATCCATGGATCACAGTCTGCTGTAGAGCACGAAGCACGCTCTTGCTTTCTAAAGTCTCTAATACAGCAGGAAACGTGAGTGTGCTCAGAAGAAAAGAACCGTGATTCTTACACATAGGGAACATATCTAGTCCAACTCTGCTTCTGAAACTGATACAAAGCACTGGTCGTCTAACATCCGATGCTTGTCAGTTAAGATCAGAAACGTGTGAGCTCCCTGAACAATGTGGTTCTTTTCAGCTGAAAAGTGACTGCCCTGACCTGAAACGAAGTCTTGCTTGTAGGAAGACACAGAGCCTGGGATTTTACTCCATTTCTGAAGTGAAACACACCGCAGAGTTCTCATCCATTGTTCACACTCTGCTTTAGAGCAAGAAGCATGCTCTTGCTTTCCAGAGTCTCTAAAACAGCAGGAAACATGAGTGTACTCAGAACAAAAGAATGGTGTTTCCTACACATACGGATCATATCTAGTCCAACTCTGCTTCTGAAACTGAAAGAAACCACAGGTCCTTTAACATCCAATGCTTGTCAGTGAAGATGAGAAACGTGTGAGCTTCGTGAACGATGTAGTTCGTTTGAGCTGAAAGTAACTGCCCTTACTTGAAACAAAGTCTTCCTTGTAGGAAGACACAGAGCCTGGGATTTAACTCCATTTCTGAAGTGAAACATACAGCAGAGTTCTCATCCATTTATCACCCTCTGCTTTAGAGCAAGAAGCATGCTTTAGCTTTCTAGATTCTCTAATACAGCTGGAAACGTGAGTGTGCTGAGAACCAAAGAACGGTGTTTCTTACACATTTGTACCATATCTCTTCCAACTCTGCTTCTGAAACTGATAATAAGCACTGGTCGTCTAACATCCGATGCTTGTCAGTTAAGATGAGAAACGTGTGAGCCTCCTGAACAATGTAGTTCGTTTCAGCTGAAAAGTGACTGCCCTTACCTGAAACGAAGTCTTGCTTGTAGGAAGACACAGAGCCTCGGATTTAACTCCATTTCTGAAGTGAAACCCACAGCAGAGTTCTCATCCATTTATCAAACTCTGCTTTAGAGCAAGAAGCACGCTCTAGCTTTCTAGAGTCTCTAAGACAGCAGGAAACTTGAGTGTGCTGAGAACAAATGAACGGTGTTCCTACACATAGGGATCATATCTAGTCCAACTCTGCATCTGAAACTGATGCAAAGCACTGGTCCTCTAACATACAGTGCATGTGAGTTAAGATGAGAAACGTGTGAGCTTCGTGAACGATTTAGTTTGTTTGAGCTGAAAAGTGTCTGCCCTTACCTGAACTGAAATCTTGCATTTAAAAAGACACAGAGCCTGGGATTTAACTCCATTTTTGAAGGGAAACACACAACACAATTCTCATCCATGGATGACAATCTGCTTTAGAGCAAGAAGCAAGCTCTTGCTTTCTAGAGTCTCTAATACAGCAGGAAACGTGAGTGTGCTGAGAACAAAAGAACGGAGTTTCTTACACATACGGACCATATCTAGTCCAACTCTGCTTCTGAAACTGATACAAAGCACTGGTCGTCTAACATCCGATGCTTGTCAGTTAAGATGAGTAATGTGTGAGCTTCCTGAACGATGTGGTTCTTTTGAGCTGAAAAGTGACTGCCCTTACCTGAAACCAAGTCTTGCATGTAGGAAGACACAGAGCCTGGGATTTAACTCCATTTCTGAAGGGAAACACACAACACAGTTCTCATCCATGGTTCACACTCTGCTTTAGATCACGAAGCACGCTCTTGCTTTCTAGAGTCTCTAATAAACCAGGAAACGTGAGTGTGCTGAGAACCAAAGAACGGTGTTTCTTACACATTCGGACCATATCTATTCCAACTCTGCTTCTGAAACTGATACAAATCACTGGTCCTCTAACATCCCATGCTTGTCAGTTAAGATGGGAAACGTGTGAGCTTCCTGAACAATGTGGTTCTTTTCAGCTGAAAGGTGACTGCCCAGACCTGAAACGAAGTCTTGCTTGTAGGAAGGCACAGAGCCTGGGATTTAACTCCATTTCTGAAGGGAAACACACAACACAGTTCTCATCCATGGATCACAGTCTGCTGTAGAGCAAGAAGCACGCTCTTGCTTTCTAAAGTCTCTAATACAGCAGGAAACGTGAGTGTGCTGAGAAGAAAAGAACGGTGTTTCTTACACATAGGTAACATGTCTAGTCCAACTCTGCTTCTGAAACTGATACAAAGCACTGGTCGTCTAACATCCGATGCTTGTCAGTTAAGATGAGAAACGTGTGAGCTTCCTGAACGATGTAGTTCGTTTGAGCTGTAAAGTAACTGCCCTTACCTGAAACGAAGTCTTGCTTGTAGGAAGACTCAGAGCCTGGGATTTAACTCCATTTCTGAAGTGAAACACACAGCAGAGTTCTCATCCATTTATCAAACTCTGCTTTAGACCAAGACGCACGCTCTAGCTTTCTAGAGTCTCTAAGACAGCAGGAAACTTGAGTGTGCTGAGAAAAAATGAACGCTGTTTCCTTCACATACGGATCATATCTAGTCCAACTCTGCTTCTGAAACTGAAACAAACCACAGGTCCTTTAACATCCAATGCTTGTCAGGGAAGATGAGAAACGTGTGAGCTTCGTGAACGATGTAGTTCGTTTGAGCTGAAAGTAACTGCCCTTACTTGAAACGAAGTCTTCCTTGTAGGAAGACACAGAGCCTGGGATTTAACCCCATTTCTGAAGTGGAACACAGAGCAGAGGACTCATCCATTGATCACACTCTGCTTTAGAGCAAGAAGCACGCTCTAGCTTTCTAGAGTCTCTAAGACAGCAGGAAACTTGAGTGTGCTGAGAACAAATGAAGGGTGTTCCTACACATAGGGATTATATCTACTCCAACTCTGCATCTGAAACTGATGCAAAGCACTGGTCCTCTAACATCCAGTGCACGTCAGTTAAGAAGAGAAACGTGTGAGCTTCGTGAACGATGTAGATTGTTTGAGCGGAAAAGTGTCTGCCCTTACCTGAACCGATGTCTTGCATGTAAGAAGACACAGCGCCTGGGATTTAACTCCATTTTGAAGTGAAACACACAACACAATTCTCATCCATGGATCACAATCTGCTTTAGAGCAAGAAGCAAGCTCTTGCTTTCTAGAGTCTCTAATACAGCAGGAAACGTGAGTGTGCTGAGAACAAAAGAACGGTGCTTCTTACAGATACTGACCATATCTAGTCCAACTCTGCTTCTGAAACTGATACAAAGCACTGGTCATCTAACATCCGATGCTTGTCAGTTAAGATGAGTAACGTGTGAGCTTCCTGAACGATGTGGTTCTTTTCAGTTGAAAAGTGACTGCCCTTACCTGAAACAAAGTCTTGCGTGTAGGAAGACACAGAGGCTGGGATTTACCTCCATTTCTGAAGGGAAACACACAACACAGTTCTCATCCATGGTTCACACTCTGCTTTAGAGCAAGAAGCACGCTCTTGCTTTCTAGAGTCTCTAAGACAGCAGGAAACGTGAGTGTGCTGAGAACCAAAGAACGGTGTTTCTTACACATTCGGACCATATCTATTCCAACTCTGCTTCTGAAACTGATACAAAGCACTGGTCGTCTAACATCCGATGCTTGTCAGTTAAGATCAGAAACGTGTGAGCTTCCTGAACAATGTGGTTCTTTTCAGCTGAAAAGTGACTGCCCTGACCTGAAACGAAGTCTTGCTTGTAGGAAGACACAGAGCCTGGGATTTAACTCCATTTCTGAAGGGAAACACAAAACACAGTTCTCATGCATGGATCACAGTCTGCTGTAGAGCACGAAGCACGCTCTTGCTTTTTAAAGTCTCTAATACACCAGGAAACGTGAGTGTGCTCAGAAGAAAAGAACCGTGATTCTTACACATAGGGAACATATCTAGTCCAACTCTGCTTCTGAAACTGATACAAAGCACTGGTCGTCTAACATCCGATGCTTGTCAGTTAAGATCAGAAACGTGTGAGTTCCCTGAACAATGTGGTTCTTTTCAGCTGAAAAGTGACTGCCCTGACCTGAAACGAAGTCTTGCTTGTAGGAAGACTCAGAGCCTGGGATTTAACTCCATTTCTGAAGTGAAACACACCGCAGAGTTCTCATCCATTGTTCACACTCTGCTTTAGAGCAAGAAGCATGCTCTTGCTTTCCAGAGTCTCTAAAACAGCAGGAAACATGAGTGTACTCAGAACAAAAGAATGGTGTTTCCTACACATACGGATCATATCTAGTCCAACTCTGCTTCTGAAACTGAAAGAAACCACAGGTCCTTTAACATCCAATGCTTGTCAGTGAAGATGAGAAACGTGTGAGCTTCGTGAAAGATGTAGTTCGTTTGAGCTGAAAGTAACTGCCCTTACTTGAAACAAAGTCTTCCTTGTAGGAAGACACAGAGCCTGGGATTTAACTCCATTTCTGAAGTGAAACATACAGCAGAGTTCTCATCCATTTATCACCCTCTGCTTTAGAGCAAGAAGCATGCTTTAGCTTTCTAGATTCTCTAATACAGCTGGAAACGTGAGTGTGCTGAGAACCAAAGAACGGTGTTTCTTACACATTTGTACCATATCTCTTCCAACTCTGCTTCTGAAACTGATAATAAGCACTGGTCGTCTAACATCCGATGCTTGTCAGTTAAGATGAGAAACGTGTGAGCCTCCTGAACAATGTAGTTCGTTTTAGCTGAAAAGTGACTGCCCTTACCTGAAACGAAGTCTTGCTTGTAGGAAGACACAGAGCCTCGGATTTAACTCCATTTCTGAAGTGAAACCCACAGCAGAGTTCTCATCCATTTATCAAACTCTGCTTTAGAGCAAGAAGCACGCTCTAGCTTTCTAGAGTCTCTAAGACAGCAGGAAACTTGAGTGTGCTGAGAACAAATGAACGGTGTTCATACACATAGGGATCATATCTAGTCCAACTCTGCATCTGAAACTGATGCAAAGCACTGGTCCTCTAACATACAGTGCATGTGAGTTAAGATGAGAAACGTGTGATCTTCGTGAACGATTTAGTTTGTTTGAGCTGAAAAGTGTCTGCCCTTACCTGAACCGAAATCTTGCATGTAAAAAGACACAGAGCCTGGGATTTAACTCCATTTTGAAGGGAAACACACAACACAATTCTCATCCATGGATGACAATCTGCTTTAGAGCAAGAAGCAAGCTCTTGCTTTCTAGATTCTCTAATACAGCAGGAAACGTGAGTGTGCTGAGAACAAAAGAACGGAGTTTCTTACACATTCGGACCCTATCTATTCCAACTATGCTTCTGAAACTGATACAAAGCACTGGTCCTCTAACATCCGATGCTTGTCAGTTAAGATGAGTAATGTGTGAGCTTCCTGAACGATGTGGTTCTTTTGAGCTGAAAAGTGACTGCCCTTACCTGAAACGAAGACTTGCATGTAGGAAGACACAGAGCCTGGGATTTAACTCCATTTCTGAAGGGAAACACACAACACAGTTCTCATCCATGGTTCACACTCTGCTTTAGATCACGAAGCACGCTCTTGCTTTCTAGAGTCTCTAATAAACCAGGAAACGTGAGTGTGCTGAGAACCAAAGAACGGTGTTTCTTACACATTCGGACCATATCTATTCCAACTCTGCTTCTGAAACTGATACAAAGCACTGGTCCTCTAACATTACATGCTTGTCAGTTAAGATGAGAAACGTGTGAGCTTCCTGAACAATGTGGTTCTTTTCAGCTGAAAAGTGACTGCCCAGACCTGAAACGAAGTCTTGCTTGTAGGAAGGCACAGAGACTGGGATTTAACTCCATTTCTGAAGGGAAACACACAACACAGTTCTCATCCATGGATCACAGTCTGCTGTAGAGCAAGAAGCACGCTCTTGCTTTCTAAAGTCTCTAATACAGCAGGAAACGTGAGTGTGCAGAGAAGAAAAGAACGGTGTTTCTTACACATAGGGAACATATCTAGTCCAACTCTGCTTCTGAATCTGATACAAAGCACTGGTCGTCTAACATCCGATGCTTGTCAGTTAAGATGAGAAACGTGTGAGCTTCCTGAACGATGTAGTTCGTTTGAGGTGAAAAGTGACTGCCCTTACCTGAAACGAAGTCTTCCTTGTAGGAAGACACAGAGCCTGGGATTTAACTCCCTTTCTGAAAGGAAACACACAACACAGTTCTCATCCATGGATCACACTCTGCTTTAGAGCAAGAAGCACGCTCTTTCTTTCTAGACTCTCTAATACAGCAGGAAACGTGAGTGTGCTCAGAAGAAAAGAACCGTGATTCCTATACATACGGACCATATCTAGTTCAACTGTGCATGAAATTGATACAAAGCATAGGTCCTCTAACATCCAATGCTTCTCAGTTACGATGAGAAACGTGTGAGCATCATGAACTATGTAGTTCGTTTGAGCGGTAAAGTAACTGCCCTTACCTGAAATGAAGTCTTGCTTGTAGGAAGACTCAGAGCCTGGGATTTAACTCCATTTCTGAAGTGAAACATACCGCAGAGTTCTCATCCATTTATCAAACTCTGCTTTAGAGCAAGAAGCACGCTCTAGCTTTCTAGAGTCTCTAAGACAGCAGGAAACTTGAGTGTGCTGAGAACAAATGAACGGTGTTCCTAAACATAGGGATCATATCTAGTGCAACTCTGCATCTGAAACTGATGCAAAGCACTAGTCCTCTAACATCCAGTGCAAGTCAGTTAAGATGAGAAACGTGTGAGCTTTGTGAACGATGTAGTTTGTTTGAGCTGAAAAGTGTCTGCCCTTACCTGAACCGAAGACTTGCATGTAAGAAGACACAGAGACTCTTATTTAACTCCATTTTTGAAGGGAAACACACAACACAATTCTTATCCATGGATCACAATCTGCTTTAGAGCAAGGAGCAAGCTCTTGCTTTATAGAGTCTCTAATACAGCAGGAAACGTGAGTGTGCTGAGAACAAAAGAAGGGTGTTTCTTACACATTCGGACCATATCTATTCCAACTCTGCTTCTGAAACTGATACTAAGCAGTGGTCCTCTAACATCCGATGCTTGTCAGTTAAGATCAGAAACGTGTGAGTTCCCTGAACAATGTGGTTCTTTTCAGCTGAAAAGTGACTGCCCTGACCTGAAACGAAGTCTTGCTTGTAGGAAGACTCAGAGCCTGGGATTTAACTCCATTTCTGAAGTGAAACACACCGCAGAGTTCTCATCCATTGTTCACACTCTACTTTAGAGCAAGAAGCATGCTCTTGCTTTCCAGAGTCTCTAAAACAGCAGGAAACATGAGTGTACTCAGAACAAAAGAATGGTGTTTCCTACACATACGGATCATATCTAGTCCAACTCTGCTTCTGAAACTGAAAGAAACCACAGGTCCTTTAACATCCAATGCTTGTCAGTGAAGATGAGAAACGTGTGAGCTTCGTGAAAGATGTAGTTCGTTTGAGCTGAAAGTAACTGCCCTTACTTGAAACAAAGTCTTCCTTGTAGGAAGACACAGAGCCTGGGATTTAACTCCATTTCTGAAGTGAAACATACAGCAGAGTTCTCATCCATTTATCACCCTCTGCTTTAGAGCAAGAAGCATGCTTTAGCTTTCTAGATTCTCTAATACAGCTGGAAACGTGAGTGTGCTGAGAACCAAAGAACGGTGTTTCTTACACATTTGTACCATATCTCTTCCAACTCTGCTTCTGAAACTGATAATAAGCACTGGTCGTCTAACATCCGATGCTTGTCAGTTAAGATGAGAAACGTGTGAGCCTCCTGAACAATGTAGTTCGTTTTAGCTGAAAAGTGACTGCCCTTACCTGAAACGAAGTCTTGCTTGTAGGAAGACACAGAGCCTGGGATTTAACTCCATTTCTGAAGTGAAACCCACAGCAGAGTTCTCATCCATTTATCAAACTCTGCTTTAGAGCAAGAAGCACGCTCTAGCTTTCTAGAGTCTCTAAGACAGCAGGAAACTTGAGTGTGCTGAGAACAAATGAACGGTGTTCATACACATAGGGATCATATCTAGTCCAACTCTGCATCTGAAACTGATGCAAAGCACTGGTCCTCTAACATACAGTGCATGTGAGTTAAGATGAGAAACGTGTGATCTTCGTGAACGATTTAGTTTGTTTGAGCTGAAAAGTGTCTGCCCTTACCTGAACTGAAATCTTGCATGTAAAAAGACACAGAGCCTGGGATTTAACTCCATTTTGAAGGGAAACACACAACACAATTCTCATCCATGGATGACAATCTGCTTTAGAGCAAGAAGCAAGCTCTTGCTTTCTAGATTCTCTAATACAGCAGGAAACGTGAGTGTGCTGAGAACAAAAGAACGGAGTTTCTTACACATACGGACCATATCTAGTCCTACTCTGCTTCTGAAACTGATACAAAGCACTGGTCGTCTAACATCCGATGCTTGTCAGTTAAGATGAGTAATGTGTGAGCTTCCTGAACGATGTGGTTCTTTTGAGCTGAAAAGTGACTGCCCTCACCTGAAACGAAGTCTTGCGTGTAGGAAGACACAGAGTCTGGGATTTAACTCCATTTCTGAAGGGAAACACACAACACAGTTCTCATCCATGGTTCACACTTTGCTTTAGATCACGAAGCATGCTCTTGCTTTCTAGAATCTCTAATAAAGCAGGAAACATGAGTGTGCTGAGAACCAAAGAACGGTCTTTCTTACACATTCGGACCATATCTATTCCAACTCTGCTTCTGAAACTGATACTAAGCACTGGTCCTCTAATATCCGATGCTTGTCAGTTACGATGAGAAACGTGTGAGCTTCCTGAACGATGTAGTTTGTTTGAGCTGAAAAGTGACTGCCCTTACCTGAAACGAAGTCTTGCTTGTAGGAAGACACAGAGCTTGGGATTTAACTCCATTTCTGAAGGGAAACACACAACACAGTTCTCATCCATGGATCACAGTCTGCTGTAGAGCAAGAAGCACGCTCTTGCTTTCTAAATTCTCTCATACAGCAGGAAACGTGAGTGTGCTGAGAACAAAATAACGGTGTTTCTTACACTTAGGGAACATATCTAGTCCAACTCTGCTTCTGAAACTGATACAAAGCACTGGTCGTCTAACATCCGATGCTTGTCAGTTAAGATGAGTAACGTGTGAGCTTCCTGAACGATGTGGTTCTTTTCAGCTTAAAAGTGACTGCCCTTACGTGAAACAAAGTCTTGCGTGTAGGAAGACACAGAGCCTGGGATTTAACTCCATTTCTGAAGGGAAACACACAACACAGTTCTCATCCATGGTTCACACTCTGCTTTACAGAAAGTAGCACGCTCTAGCTTTCTAGAGTCTCTAAGACAGCAGGAAACGTGAGTGTGCTGAGAACCAAAGAACGGTGTTTCTTACACATTCGGACCCTATCTATTCCAACTATGCTTCTGAAACTGATACAAAGCACTGGTCCTCTAACATCCGATGCTTGTCAGTTAAGATGAGTAATGTGTGAGCTTCCTGAACGATGTGGTTCTTTTGAGCTGAAAAGTGACTGCCCTTACCTGAAACGAAGACTTGCATGTAGGAAGACACAGAGCCTGGGATTTAACTCCATTTCTGAAGGGAAACACACAACACAGTTCTCATCCATGGTTCACACTCTGCTTTAGATCACGAAGCACGCTCTTGCTTTCTAGAGTCTCTAATAAACCAGGAAACGTGAGTGTGCTGAGAACCAAAGAACGGTGTTTCTTACACATTCGGACCATATCTATTCCAACTCTGCTTCTGAAACTGATACAAAGCACTGGTCCTCTAACATTACATGCTTGTCAGTTAAGATGTGAAACGTGTGAGCTTCCTGAACAATGTGGTTCTTTTCAGCTGAAAAGTGACTGCCCAGACCTGAAACGAAGTCTTGCTTGTAGGAAGGCACAGAGACTGGGATTTAACTCCATTTCTGAAGGGAAACACACAACACAGTTCTCATCCATGGATCACAGTCTGCTGTAGAGCAAGAAGCACGCTCTTGCTTTCTAAAGTCTCTAATACAGCAGGAAACGTGAGTGTGCTGAGAAGAAAAGAACGGTGTTTCTTACACATAGGGAACATATCTAGTCCAACTCTGCTTCTGAAACTGATACAAAGCACTGGTCGTCTAACATCCGATGCTTGTCAGTTAAGATGAGAAACGTGTGAGCTTCCTGAACGATGTAGTTCGTTTGAGGTGAAAAGTGACTGCCCTTACCTGAAACGAAGTCTTCCTTGTAGGAAGACACAGAGCCTGGGATTTAACTCCATTTCTGAAAGGAAACACACAACACAGTTCTCATCCATGGATCACACTCTGCTTTAGAGCAAGAAGCACGCTCTTTCTTTCTAGACTCTCTAATACAGCAGGAAACGTGAGTGTGCTCAGAAGAAAAGAACCGTGTTTCCTATACATACGGACCATATCTAGTTCAACTGTGCATGAAATTGATACAAAGCATAGGTCCTCTAACATCCAATGCTTCTCAGTTACGATGAGAAACGTGTGAGCATCGTGAACTATGTAGTTCGTTTGAGCGGTAAAGTAACTGCCCTTACCTGAAATGAAGTCTTGCTTGTAGGAAGACTCAGAGCCTGGGATTTAACTCCATTTCTGAAGTGAAACATACCGCAGACTTCTCATCCATTTATCAAACTCTGCTTTAGAGCAAGAAGCACGCTCTAGCTTTCTAGAGTCTCTAAGACAGCAGGAAACTTGAGTGTGCTGAGAACAAATGAACGGTGTTCCTAAACATAGGGATCATATCTAGTGCAACTCTGCATCTGAAACTGATGCAAAGCACTGGTCCTCTAACATCCAGTGCAAGTCAGTTAAGATGAGAAACGTGTGAGCTTTGTGAACGATGTAGTTTGTTTGAGCTGAAATGTGTCTGCCCTTACCTGAACCGAAGACTTGCATGTAAGAAGACACAGAGACTCTTATTTAACTCCATTTTTGAAGGGAAACACACAACACAATTCTTATCCATGGATCACAATCTGCTTTAGAGCAAGAAGCAAGCTCTTGCTTTATAGAGTCTCTAATACAGCAGGAAACGTGAGTGTGCTGAGAACAAAAGAAGGGTGTTTCTTACACATTCGGACCATATCTATTCCAACTCTGCTTCTGAAACTGATACTAAGCAGTGGTCCTCTAACATCCAATGCTTGTCAGTTAAGATAAGAAACGTGTGAGCTTCCTGAACGATGTAGTTCGTTTGATATTAAAAGTGACTGCCCTTACCTGAAATGAAGTCTTGCTTGTAGGAAGACACAGAGCCTGGGATTTAACGCCATTTCTGACGGGAAACACACAACACAGTTCTCATCCATGGATCACAGTCTGCTGTAGAACAAGAAGCACGCTTTTACTTTCTAATGTCTCTAATACAGAAGGAAACGTGAGTGCGCTCAGAAGAAAAGAACCGTGTTTCCTTACATACGGACCATATCTAGTTCAACTCTGCTTGAAATTGATACAAAGCAAAGGTCCTCTAACATCCAATGCTTCTCATTTAAGATGAGAAACGTGTGAGCTTCGTGAACGATGTAGTTTGTTTGAGCTGAAAAGTGTCTGCCCTTACCTGAAACGAAGTCTTGTTTTATGAAGATTCAGAGCCAGGGATTTAACTCCATTTCTGAAGTGAAACACACAACAGAGTTCTCATCCATTGATCATACTCTGCTTTACAGCAAGAAGCATGCTCTAACTTTCTAAAATCTCTAAGACAGCAGTAAACGTGAGAGTGCTGAGAACAAATGAACGGTGTTTCCTACACATACGGACCATATCTATTCCAACTCTGCTTCTGAAACTGATACTAAGCACTGGTCCTCTAACATCCGATGCTTGTCAGTTAAGATGAGAAACGTGTGAGCTTCCTGAACGATGTAGTTTGTTTGAGCTTAAAAGTGTCTGCCCTTACCTGAACCGAAGTCTTGCATGTAAGAAGACACAGAGCCTGGGATATAACTCCATTTTTGAAGGGAAACACACAACACAATTCTCATCCATGGATCACAATCTGCTTTAGAGCAAGAAGCAAGCTCTTGCTTTATAGAGTCTCTAATACAGCAGGAAACGTGAGTGTGCTGAGAACAAAAGAACGGTGTTTCTTACACATTCGTACCATATCTCTTCCAACTCTGCTTCTGAAACTGATAATAAGCACTGGTCCTCTAACATCCGATGCTTGTCAGTTAAGATAAGAAACGTGTGAGCTTCCTGAACGATGTAGTTCGTTTGATCTGAAAAGTGACTGCCCTTACCTGAAATGAAGTCTTGCTTGTAGGAAGACACAGAGCCTGGGATTTAACGCCATTTCTGACGGGAAACACACAACACAGTTCTCATCCATGGATCACAGTCTGCTGTAGAACAAGAAGCACGCTTTTACTTTCTAATGTCTCTAATACAGCAGGAAACGTGAGTGCGCTCAGAAGAAAAGAACCATGTTTCCTTACATACGGACCATATCTAGTTCAACTCTGCTTGAAATTGATACAAAGCAAAGGTCCTCTAACATCCAATGCTTCTCAGTTAATATGAGAAACGTGTGAGCATTGTGAACTATGTAGTTCGTTTGAGCTGTAAAGTATCTGCCCTTACCTGAAACGAAGTCTTGCTTGTAGGAAGACTCAGAGACTGGGAATTAACTCCATTTCTGAAGTGAAACACACAGCAGAGTTCTCATCCATTTATCAAACTCTGCTTTAGAGCAAGAAGCACGCTCTAGCTTTCTAGAGTCTCTAAGACAGAAGGAAACATGAGTGTGCTGAGAACAAAAGAACGGTGTTTCTTACACATACGGACCATATCTAGTCCAACTCTGCTTCTGAAACTAATACAAAGCACTGGTCGTCTAACATCCGATGCTTGTAAGTTAAGATGAGTAACGTGTGAGCTTCCTCAATGATGTGGTTCTTTTGAGCTGAAAAGTGACTGCCCTTACCTGAAATGAAGTCTTGCGTGTAGGAAGACACAGAGCCTGGGATTTAACTCCATTTCTGAAGGGAAACACACAACACAGTTCTCATCCATGGATCACAGTCTGCTGTAGAGCAAGAAGCCCGCACTTGCTTTCTAAAGACTCTAATACAGCAGGAAACGTGAGTGTGCTGAGAACCAAAGAACGGTGTTTCTTACACATAGGGAACATATCTAGTCCAACTATGCTTCTGAAACTGATACAAAGCACTGGTCGTCTAACATCCGATGCTTGTAAGTTAAGATGAGAAATGTGTGAGCTTCCTTAATGATGTAGTTCGTTTGAGGTGAAAAGTGACTGCCCTTACCTGAAACGAAGTCTTCCTTGTAGGAAGACACAGAGCCTGGGATTTAACTCCCTTTCTGAAAGGAAACACACAACACAGTTCTCATCCATGGATCACACTCTGCTTTAGAGCAAGAAGCACGCTCTTTCTTTCTAGACTCTGTAATACAGCAGGAAACGTGAGTGTGCTCAGAAGAAAAGAACCGTGTTTCCTATACATACGAACCATATCTAGTTCAACTGTGCATGAAATTGATACAAAGCATAGGTCCTCTAACATCCAATGCTTCTCAGTTACGATGAGAAACGTTTGAGCATCGTGAACTATGTAGTTCGTTTGAGCGGTAAAGTAACTGTCCTTACCTGAAATGAAGTCTTGCTTGTAGGAAGACTCAGAGCCTGGGATTTAACTCCATTTCTGAAGTGAAACACACATCAGAGTTCTCATCCATTTATCAAACTCTGCTTTAGAGCAAGAAGCACGCTCTAGCTTTCTAGAGTCTCTAAGACAGCTTGAAACTTGAGTTTGCTGAGAACAAATGAACGGTGTTCCTACACATAGGGATCATATCTAGTGCAACTCTGCATCTGAAACTGATGCAAAGCACTGGTCCTCTAACATCCAGTGCAAGTCAGTTAAGATGAGAAACGTGTGAGCTTCGTGAACGATGTAGTTTGTTTGAGCTGAAAAGTATCTGCCCTTACCTGAACCGAAGACTTGCATGTAAGAAGACACAGAGATTCTTATTTAACTCCATTTTTGAAGGGAAACACACAACACAATTCTCATCCATGGATCACAATCTGCTTTAGAGCAAGAAGCAAGCCCTTGCTTTATAGAGTGTCTAATACAGCAGGAAACGTGAGTGTGCTGAGAACAAAAGAAAGGTGTTTCTTACACATTCGGACCATATCTATTCCAACTCTGCTTCTGAAACTGATACTAAGCAGTGGTCCTCTAACATCTGATGCTTGTCAGTTAAGATAAGAAACGTGTGAGCTTCCTGAACGATGTAGTTCGTTTGATCTGAAAAGTGACTTCCCTTACCTGAAATGAAGTCTTGCTTGTAGGAAGACACAGAGCCTGGGATTTAACGCCATTTCTGACGGGAAACACACAACACAGTTCTCATCCATGGATCACAGTCTGCTGTAGAACAAGAAGCACGCTTTTACTTTCTAATGTCTCTAATACAGCAGGAAACGTGAGTGCGCTCAGAAGAAAAGAACAGTGTTTCCTTACATACGGACCATATCTAGTTCAACTCTGCTTGAAATTGATACAAAGCAAAGGTCCTCTAACATCCAACGCTTCTCAGTTAAGATGAGAAACGTGTGAGCTTCGTGAACGATGTAGTTTGTTTGAGCTGAAAAGTGTCTGCCCTTACCTGAAACGAAGTCTTGCTTTTATGAAGATTCAGAGCCAGGGATTTAACTCCATTTCTGAAGTGAAACACACAACAGAGTTCTCATCCATTGATCACACTCTGCTTTAGAGCAAGAAGCATGCTCTAACTTTCTACAATCTCTAAGACAGCAGTATACGTGAGTGTCCTGAGAACAAATGAACGGTGTTTCCTACACATACGGACCATATCTATTCCAACTCTGCTTCTGAAACTGATACTAAGCACTGTTCCTCTAACATCCGATGCTTGTCAGTTAAGATGAGAAACGTGTGAGCTTCCTGAACGATGTAGTTTGTTTGAGCTGAAAAGTGTCTGCCCTTACCTGAACCGAATTCTTGCATGTAAGAAGACACAGAGCCTGGGATATAACTCCATTTTTGAAGGGAAACACACAACAGAATTCTCATCCATGGATCACAATCTGCTTTAGAGCAAGAAGCAAGCTCTTGCTTTATAGAGTCTCTAATACAGCAGGAAATGTGAGTGTGCTGAGAACAAAAGAACGGTGTTTCTTACACATTCGGACCATATCTATTCCAACTCTGCTTCTGAAACTGATACTAAGCACTGGTCCTCTAACATCCGATGCTTGTCAGTTAAGATAAGAAACATGTGAGCTTCCTGAACGATGTAGTTCGTTTGATCTGAAAAGTGACTGCCCTTACCTGAAATGAAGTCTTGCTTGTAGGAAGACACAGAGCGTGGGATTTAACGCCATTTCTGACGGGAAACACACAACACAGTTCTCATCCATGGATCACAGTCTGCTGTAGAACAAGAAGCACGCTTTTACTTTCTAATGTCTCTAATACAGCAGGAAACGTGAGTGCGCTCAGAACAAAAGAACCGTGTTTCCTTACATACGGACCATATCTAGTTCAACTCTGCTTGAAATTGATACAAAGCAAAGGTCCTCTAACATCCAATGCTTCTCAGTTAAGATGAGAAACATGTGAGCTTCGTGAACGGTGTAGTTTGTTTGAGCTGAAAAGTGTCTGCCCTTACCTGAAACGAAGTCTTGCTTTTATGAAGATTCAGAGCCAGGGATTTAACTCCATTTCTGAAGTGAAACACACAACAGAGTTCTCATCCATTGATCACACTCTGCTTTAGAGCAAGAACCATGCTCTAGCGTTCTAAAATCTCTAAGACAGCAGTAAACGTGAGTGTGCTGAGAACAAATGAACGGTGTTTCCCTCACATACGGACCATATCTATTCCAACTCTGCTTCTGAAACTGATACTAAGCACTGGTCCTCTAACATCCGATGCTTGTCAGTTAAGATGAGAAACGTGTGAGCTTCCTGAACGATGTGGTTCTTTTCAGCTGAAAAGTGACTGCCCTTACCTGAAACAAAGTCTTGCGTGTAGGAAGACACAGAGCCTGGGATTTAACTCCATTTCTGAAGGGAAACACACAACACAGTTCTCATCCATGGTTCACACTCTGCTTTAGAGCAAGAAGCACGCTCTTGCTTTCTAGAGTCTCTAAGACAGCAGGAAACGTGAGTTTGCTGAGAACCAAAGAACGGTGTTTCTTACACATTCGGACCATATCTATTCCAACTCTGCTTCTGAAACTGATACAAAGCACTGGTCGTCTAACATCCGATGCTTGTCAGTTAGGATGAGTAATGTGTGAGCTTCCTGAACGATGTGGTTCTTTTGAGCTGAAAAGTGACTGCCCTTACCTGAAACGAAGTCTTGCGTGTAGGAAGACACAGAGCCTGGGATTTAACTCCATTTCTGAAGGGAAACACACAACACAGTTCTCATCCATGGATCACAGTCTGCTGTAGAGCAAGAAGCATGCACTTGCTTTCTAAAGACTCTAATACAGCAGGAAACGTGAGTGTGCTGAGAACAAGAGAACGGTGTTTCTTACACATAGGGAACATATCTAGTCCAACTATGCTTCTGAAACTGATACAAAGCACTGGTCGTCTAACATCCGATGCTTGTCAGTTAAGATGAGAAACGTGTGAGCTTCCTGAATGATGTAGTTCGTTTGAGATGAAAAGTGACTGCCCTTACCTGAAACGAAGTCTTCCTTGTAGGAAGACACAGAGCCTGGGATTTAACTCCATTTCTGAAAGGAAACACACAACACAGTTCTCATCCATGGATCACACTCTGCTTTAGAGCAAGAAGCACGCTCTTTCTTTCTAGAGTCTCTAATACAGCAGGAAACGTGAGTGTGCTCAGAAGAAACGAACTGTGTTTCCTATACATACGGACCATATCTAGTTCAACTGTGCATGAAATTGATACAAAGCATAGGTCCTCTAACATCCAATGCTTCTCAGTTAAGATGAGAAACGTGTGAGCATCGTGAACGATGTAGTTCGTTTGATCTGAAAAGTGACTGCCCTTACCTGAAATGAAGTCTTGCTTGTAGGAAGACACAGAGACTGGGATTTAACGCCATTTCTGACGGGAAACACACAACACAGTTCTCATCCATGGATCACAGTCTGCTGTAGAACAAGAAGCACGCTATTATTTTCTAATGTCTCTAATACAGCAGGAAACGTGAGTGCGCTCAGAAGAAAAGAACCGTGTTTCCTTACATACGGACCATATCTAGTTCAACTCTGCTTGAAATTGATACAAAGCAAAGGTCCTCTAACATCCAATGCTTCTCAGTTAAGATGAGAAACGTGTGAGCTTCGTGAACGATGTAGTTTGTTTGAGCTGAAAAGTGTCTGCCCTTACCTGAAACGAAGTCTTGCTTTTATGAAGATTCAGAGCCAGGGATTTAACTCCATTTCTGAAGTGAAACACACAACAGAGTTCTCATCCATTGATCACACTCTGCTTTAGAGCAAGAAGCATGCTCTAGCTTTCTAAAATCTCTAAGACAGCAGTAAACGTGAGTGTGCTGAGAACAAATGAACGGTGTTTCCTACACATATGGATCATATCTAGTCCAACTCTGCTTCTGAAACTGATACAAAGCACCGGTCCTCTAATATCCAATGCTTGTCAGTTAAGATGAGGAATGTGTGAGCTTCCTGAACGATGTGGTTCTTTTGAGCTGAAAAGTGACTGCCCTTACCTGAAACGAAGTCTTGCGTGTAGGAAGATACAGAGTCTGGGATTTAACTCCATTTCTGAAGGGAAACACACAACAAAGTTCTCATCCATGGTTCACACTCTGCTTTAGATCACGAAGCACGCTCTTGCTTTCTAGAATCTCTAATAAAGCAGGAAATGTGAGTGTGCTGAGAACCAAAGAACGGTCTTTCTTACACAATCGGACCATATCTATTGCAACTCTGCTTCTGAAACTGATACTAAGCACTGGTCCTCTAACATCCGATGCTTGTCAGTTAAGATGAGAAACGTGTGAGCTTCCTGAACGATGTAGTTCGTTTGAGTTGAAAAGTGACTGCCCTTACCTGAAACAAAGTCTTGCGTGTAGGAAGACAAAGAGCCAGGGATTTAACTCCATTTCTGAAGGGAAACATACAACACAGTTCTCATCAATGGATCACACTCTTCTTTAGAGCAAGAAGCAAGCTCTTGCTTTCTAGAGTCTCTAATACAGCAGGAAACGTGAGTGTGCTGAGAACAAAAGAACGGTGTTTCTTACACATAGGGAACATATCTAGTCCAACTATGCTTCTGAAACTGATACAAAGCACTGGTCGTCTAACATCCGATGCTTGTCAGTTAAGATGAGAAACGTGTGAGCTTCCTGAATGATGTAGTTCGTTTGAGATGAAAAGTGACTGCCCTTACCTGAAACGAAGTCTTCCTTGTAGGAAGACACAGAGCCTGGGATTTAACTCCATTTCTGAAAGGAAACACACAACACAGTTCTCATCCATGGATCACACTCTGCTTTAGAGCAAGAAGCACGCTCTTTCTTTCTAGAGTCTCTAATACAGCAGGAAACGTGAGTGTGCTCAGAAGAAACGAACTGTGTTACCTATACATACGGACCATATCTAGTTCAACTGTGCATGAAATTGATACAAAGCATAGGTCCTCTAACATCCAATGCTTGTCAGTTAAGATGAGAAACGTGTGAGCTTCCTGAACGATGTAGTTTGTTTGAGCTGAAAAGTGTCTGCCCTTACCTGAACCGAATTCTTGCATGTAAGAAGACACAGAGACTGAGATATAACTCCATTTTTGAAGGGAAACACACAACACAATTCTCATCCATGGATCACAATCTGCTTTAGAGCAAGAAGCAAGCTCTTGCTTTCTAGAGTCTCTAAGACAGCAGGAAACGTGAGTTTGCTGAGAACCAAAGAACGGTGTTTCTTACACATTCGGACCATATCTATTCCAACTCTGCTTCTGAAACTGATACAAAGCACTGGTCGTCTAACATCCGATGCTTGTCAGTTAGGATGAGTAATGTGTGAGCTTCCTGAACGATGTGGTTCTTTTGAGCTGAAAAGTGACTGCCCTTACCTGAAACGAAGTCTTGCGTGTAGGAAGACACAGAGCCTGGGATTTAACTCCATTTCTGAAGGGAAACACACAACACAGTTCTCATCCATGGATCACAGTCTGCTGTAGAGCAAGAAGCACGCACTTGCTTTATAAAGACTCTAATACAGCAGGAAACGTGAGTGTGCTGAGAACAAGAGAACGGTGTTTCTTACACATAGGGAACATATCTAGTCCAACTATGCTTCTGAAACTGATACAAAGCACTGGTCGTCTAACATCCGATGCTTGTCAGTTAAGATGAGAAACGTGTGAGCTTCCTGAATGATGTAGTTCGTTTGAGATGAAAAGTGACTGCCCTTACCTGAAACGAAGTCTTCCTTGTAGGAAGACACAAAGCCTGGGATTTAACTCCATTTCTGAAAGGAAACACACAACACAGTTCTCATCCATGGATCACAGTCTGCTGTAGAACAAGAAGCACGCTTTTACTTTCTAATGTCTCTAATACAGCAAGAAACGTGAGTGCGCTCAGAAGAAAAGAACCGTGTTTCCTTACATACGGACCATATCTAGTTCAACTCTGCTTGAAATTGATACAAAGCAAAGGTCCTCTAACATCCAATGCTTCTCAGTTAAGATGAGAAACGTGTGAGCTTCGTGAACGATGTAGTTTGTTTGAGCTGAAAAGTGTCTGCCCTTACCTGAAACGAAGTCTTGCTTTTATGAAGATTCAGAGCCAGGGATTTAACTCCATTTCTGAAGTGCAACACACAACAGAGTTCTCATCCATTGATCACACTCTGCTTTAGAGCAAGAACCATGCTCTAGCGTTCTAAAATCTCTAAGACAGCAGTAAACCTGAGTGTGCTGAGAACAAATGAACGGTGTTTCCCTCACATACGGACCATATCTATTCCAACTCTGCTTCTGAAACTGATACTAAGCACTGGTCCTCTAACATCCGATGCTTGTCAGTTATGATGAGAAACGTGTGAGCTTCCTGAACGATATGGTTCTTTTCAGCTGAAAAGTGACTGCCCTTACCTGAAACAAAGTCTTGCGTGTAGGAAGACACAGAGCCTGGGATTTAAGTCCATTTCTGAAGGGAAACACACAACACAGTTCTCATCCATGGTTCACACTCTGCTTTAGAGCAAGAAGCACGCTCTTGCTTTCTAGAGTCTCTAAGACAGCAGGAAACGTGAGTTTGCTGAGAACCAAAGAACGGTGTTTCTTACACATTCGGACCATATCTATTCCAACTCTGCTTCTGAAACTGATACAAAGCACTGGTCGTCTAACATCCGATGCTTGTCAGTTAGGATGAGTAATGTGTGAGCTTCCTGAACGATGTGGTTCTTTTGAGCTGAAAAGTGACTGCCCTTACCTGAAACGAAGTCTTGCGTGTAGGAAGACACAGAGCCTGGGATTTAACTCCATTTCTGAAGGGAAACACACAACACAGTTCTCATCCATGGATCACAGTCTGCTGTAGAGCAAGAAGCACGCACTTGCTTTCTAAAGACTCTTATACAGCAGGAAACGTGAGTGTGCTCAGAAGAAACGAACTGTGTTTCCTATACATACGGACCATATCTAGTTCAACTGTGCATGAAATTGATACAAAGCATAGGTCCTCTAACATCCAATGCTTCTCAGTTAAGATGAGAAACGTGTGAGCATCATGAACGATGTAGTTCGTTTGATCTGAAAAGTGACTGCCCTTACCTGAAATGAAGTCTTGCTTGTAGGAAGACACAGAGCCTCTGATTTAACGCCATTTCTGACGGGAAACACACAACACAGTTCTCATCCATGGATCACAGTCTGCTGTAGAACAAGAAGCACGCTTTTATTTTCTAATGACTCTAATACAGCAGGAAACGTGAGTGCGCTCAGAAGAAAAGAACCGTGTTTCCTTACATACGGACCATATCTAGTTCAACTCTGCTTGAAATTGATACAAAGCAAAGGTCCTCTAACATCCAATGCTTCTCAGTTAAGATGAGAAACGTGTGAGCTTCGTGAACGATGTAGTTTGTTTGAGCTGAAAAGTGTCTGCCCTTACCTGAAACGAAGTCTTGCTTTTATGAAGATTCAGAGCCAGGGATTTAACTCCATTTCTGAAGTGAAACACACAACAGAGTTCTCATCCATTGATCACACTCTGCTTTAGAGCAAGAAGCATGCTCTAGCTTTCTAAAATCTCTAAGACAGCAGTAAACGTGAGTGTGCTGAGAACAAATGAACGGTGTTTCCTACACATATGGATCATATCTACTCCAACTCTGCTTCTGAAACTGATACAAAGCACCGGTCCTCTAATATCCAATGCTTGTCAGTTAAGATGAGGAATGTGTGAGCTTCCTGAACGATGTGGTTCTTTTGAGCTGAAAAGTGACTGCCCTTACCTGAAACGAAGTCTTGTGTGTAGGAAGATACAGAGTCTGGGATTTAACTCCATTTCTGAAGGGAAACACACAACAAAGTTCTCATCCATGGTTCACACTCTGCTTTAGATCATGAAGCACGCTCTTGCTTTCTAGAATCTCTAATAAAGCAGGAAATGTGAGTGTGCTGAGAACCAAAGAACGGTCTTTCTTACACATTCGGACCATATCTATTGCAACTTTGCTTCTGAAACTGATACTAAGCACTGGTCCTCTAACATCCGATGCTTGTCAGTTAAGATGAGAAACGTGTGAGCTTCCTGAACGATGTAGTTTGTTTGAGCTGAAAAGTGTCTGCCCTTACCTGAACCGAATTCTTGCATGTAAGAAGACACAGAGACTGAGATATAACTCCATTTTTGAAGGGAAACACACAACACAATTCTCATCCATGGATCACAATCTGCTTTAGAGCAAGAAGCAAGCTCTTGCTTTCTAGAGTCTCTAATACAGCAAGAAACGTGAGTGTGCTGAGAACAAAAGAACGGTGTTTCTTACACATAGGGAACATATCTAGTCCAACTATGCTTCTGAAACTGATACAAAGCACTGGTCGTCTAACATCCGATGCTTGTCAGTTAAGATGAGAAACGTGTGAGCTTCCTGAACGATGTAGTTCGTTTGAGATGAAAAGTGACTGCCCTTACCTGAAACGAAGTCTTGCTTGTAGGAAGACACAGAGCCTGGGATTTAACGCCATTTCTGACGGGAAACACACAACACAGTTCTCATCCATGGATCACAGTCTGCTGTAGAACAAGAAGCACGCTTTTATTTTCTAATGTGTCTAATACAGCAGGAAACGTGAGTGCGCTCAGAAGAAAAGAACCGTGTTTCCTTACATACGGACCATATCTAGTTCAACTCTGCTTGAAATTGATACAAAGCAAAGGTCCTCTAACATCCAATGCTTCTCAGTTAAGATGAGAAACGTGTGAGCTTCGTGAACGAGGTAGTTTGTTTGAGCTGAAAAGTGTCTGCCCTTACCTGAAACGAGGTCTTGCTTTTATGAAGATTCAGAGCCAGGGATTTAACTCCATTTCTGAAGTGAAACACACAACAAAGTTCTCATCCATGGTTCACACTCTGCTTTAGATCACGAAACACGCTCTTGCTTTCTAGAATCTCTAATAAAGCAGGAAATATGAGTGTGCTGAGAAACAAAGGACGGTCTTTCTTACACATTCGGACCATATCTATTCCAACTCTGCTTCTGAAACTGATACTAAGCACTGGTCCTCTAACATCCGATGCTTGTCAGTTAAGATGAGAAACGTGTGAGCTTCCTGAACGATGTAGTTTGTTTGAGCTGAAAAGTGTCTGCCCTTACCTGAACCGAATTCTTGCATGTAAGAAGCCACAGAGACTGAGATATAACTCCATTTTTGAAGGGAAACACACAACACAATTCTCATCCATGGATCACAATCTGCTTTAGAGCAAGAAGCAAGCTCTTGCTTTCTAGAGTCTCTAATACAGCAGGAAACGTGAGTGTGCCGAGAACAAAAGAACGGTGTTTCTTACACATACGGACCATATCTAGTCCAACTCTGCTTCTGAAACTGATACAAAGCACTGGTCGTCTAACATCCGATGCTTGTCAGTTAAGATGAGTAACATGTGAGCTTCCTGAACGATGTGGTTCTTTTCAGCTGAAAAGTGACTGCCCTTACCTGAAACAAAGTCTTGCGTGTAGGAAGACACAGAGCCTGGGATTTAACTCCATTTCTGAAGGGAAACACACAACACAGTTCTCATCCATGGTTCACACTCTGCTTTAGAGCAAGAAGCACGCTCTTGCTTTCTAGAGTCTCTAAGACAGCAGGAAACCTGAGTTTGCTGAGAACCAAAGAACGGTGTTTCTTACACATTCGGACCATATCTATTCCAACTATGCTTCTGAAACTGATACAAAGCACTGGTCGTCTAACATCCGATGCTTGTCAGTTAAGATGAGAAACGTGTGAGCTTCCTGAACGATGTAGTTCATTTGAGATGTAAAGTGACTGCCCTTACCTGAAACGAAGTCTTCCTTGTAGGAAGACACAGAGCCTGGGATTTAACTCCATTTCTGAAAGGAAACACACAACACAGTTCTCATCCATGGATCACACTCTGCTTTAGAGCAAGAAGCACGCTCTTTCTTTCTAGAGTCTCTAATACAGCAGGAAACGTGAGTGTGCTCAGAAGAAACGAACTGTGTTTCCTATACATACGGACCATATCTATTTCAACTGTGCATGAAATTGATACAAAGCATAGGTCCTCTAACATCCAATGCTTCTCAGTTAAGATGAGAAACGTGTGAGCATCATGAACGATGTAGTTCGTTTGATCTGAAAAGTGACTGCCCTTACCTGAAATGAAGTCTTGCTTGTAGGAAGACACAGAGCCTCTGATTTAACGCCATTTCTGACGGGAAAAACACAACACAGTTCTCATCCATGGATCACAGTCTGCTGTAGAACAAGAAGCACGCTTTTATTTTCTAATGTCTCTAATACAGCAGGAAACGTGAGTGCGCTCAGAAGAAAAGAACCGTGTTTCCTTACATACGGACCATATCTAGTTCAACTCTGCTTGAAATTGATACAAAGCAAAGGTCCTCTAACATCCAATGCTTCTCAGTTAAGATGAGAAACGTGTGAGCTTCCTGAACGATGTGGTTCTTTTCAGCTGATAAGTGACTGCCCTTACCCGAAACAAAGTCTTGCGTGTAGGAAGACACAGAGCCTGGGATTTAACTCCATTTGTGAAGGGAAACACACAACACAGTTCTCATCCATGGTTCACACTCTGCTTTAGAGCAAGAAGCACGCTATTGCTTTCTAGAGTCTCTAAGACAGCAGGAAACGTGAGTTTGCTGAGAACCAAGGAACGGTGTTTCTTACACATTCGGACCATATCTATTCCAACTCTGCTTCTGAAACTGATACAAAGCACTGGTCGTCTAACATCCGATGCTTTTCAGTTAAGATGAGTAATGTGTGAGCTTCCTGAACGATGTGGTTCTTTTGAGCTGAAAAGTGACTGCCCTTAACTGAAACGAAGTTTTGCGTGTAGGAAGACACAGAGCCTGGGATTTAAATCCATTTCTGAAGGGAAACACAAAACACAGTTCTCATCCATGGTTCACACTCTGCTTTAGAGCAAGAAGCACGCTCTTGCTTTCTAGAGTCTCTAATAAAGGAGGAAACTTGAGTGTGCTGAGAACCAAAGAACGGTTTTCTTACACATTCGGACAGTATCTATTCCAACTCTGCTTCTGAAACTGATACTAAACACTGGTCCTCTAACATCCGATGCTTGTCAGTTAAGATGAGAAACGTGTGAGCTTCCTGAACGATGTAGTTTGTTTGAGCTGAAAAGTGACTGCCCTTACCTGAAACGAAGTCTTGCTTGTAGGAAGACACAGAGCGTGGGATTTAACTCCATTTCTGAAGGGAAACACACAACACAGTTCTCATCCATGGATCACAGTCTGCTGTAGAGCAAGAAGAACGCTCTTACTTTCAAATGTCTCTAATACAGCAGGAAACGTGAGTGTGCTGAGAACAAAAGAACGGTGTTTCTTACACATACGGACCATATCAAGGCCACCTCTGCTTCTGAAACTCATACAAAGCACTGGTCCTCTAACATCCGATGCTTGTCAGTTAAGATGAGTAACGTGTGAGCTTCCTGAACGATGTGGTTCTTTTGAGCTGAAAAGTGACTGCCCTTACCTGAAACGAAGTCTTGCTTGTTGGAAGACTCAGAGCCAGGAATTTAACTCCATTTCTGAAGTGAAACACACAGCAGAGTTCTCATCCATTGTTCACACTCTGCTTTAGAGCAAGAAGCATGCTCTTGCTTTCCAGAGTCTCTAATACGGGAGGAAACATGAGTGTGCTCAGAATAAAAGAATGGTGTTTCCTACACATACGGACCATATCTAGTTCAACTCTGCTTCTGAAACTGAAACAAACCACAGGTCCTTTAACATCCAATGCTTGTCAGTTAAGATGAGTAACGTGTGAGCTTCCTGAACGATGTGGATCTTTTCAGCTGAAAATTGACTGCCCTTACCTGAAACGAAGTCTTGCGTGTAGGAAGACACAGAGCCTGGGATTTAACTCCATTTCTGAAGGGTAACACACAACACAGTTCTCATCCATGGTTCACACTCTACTTTAGAGCAAGAAGCACGCTCTTGCTTTCTAGAGTCTCTAATGCAGCAGGAAACGTGAGTGTGCTGAGAACCAAAGAACGGTGTTTCTTACACATTCGGACCATATCTATTCCAACTCTGCTTCTGAAACTGATACAAAGCACTGGTCCTCTAACATCCAATGCTTGTCAGTTAAGATGAGAAACGTGTGAGCTTCCTGAAAAATGTGGTTCTTTTCAGCTGAAAAGTAACTGCCCTTACCTGAAACGAAGTCTTGCATGTAGGAAGACACAGAGCCTGGGATTTAACTCCATTTCTGAAGTGAAACACACAACACAGTTCTCATCCATGGATCACACTCTGCTTTAGAGCAAGAAGCACGCTCTAGCTTTCTAGAGTCTCTAAGACAGCAGGAAACTTGAGTGTGCTGAGAACAAATGAACGGTGTTCCTACACATAGGGATCATATCTAGTCCAACTCTTCATCTGAAACTGACGCAAAGCACTGGTCCTCTAACATCCAGTACATGTGAGTTAAGATGAGAAACGTGTGAGCTTCGTGAACTATGTAGATTGTTTGAGCGGAAAAGTGTCTGCCCTTACCTGAACCGAATTCTTGCATGTAAGAAGACACAGAGCCTGGGATTTAACTCCATTTTTGAAGGGAAACACACAACACAATTCTCATCCATGGATCAGAATCTGCTTTAGAGCAAGAAGCAAGCTCTTGCTTTCTAGAGTCTCTAATACAGCAGGAAACGTGAGTGTGCCGAGAAAAAAAAGAACGGTGTTTCTTACACATACGGACCATATCTAGTCCAACTCTGCTTCTGAAACTGATACAAAGCAGTGGTCGTCTAACATCCGATGCTTGTCAGTTAAGATGAGTAATGTGTGAGCTTCCTGAACGATGTGGTTCTTTTCAGCTGAAAAGTGACTGCCCTTACCTGAAACAAAGTCTTGCGTGTAGGAAGACACAGAGCCTGGGATTTAACTCCATTTGTGAAGGGAAACACACAACACAGTTCTCATCCATGGTTCACACTCTGCTTTAGAGCAAGAAGCACGCTCTTGCTTTCTAGAGTCTCTAAGACAGCAGGAAACGTGAGTTTGCTGAGAACCAAGGAACGGTGTTTCTTACACATTCGGACCATATCTATTCCAACTCTGCTTCTGAAACTGATACAAAGCACTGGTCGTCTAACATCCGATGCTTGTCAGTTAAGATGAGTAATGTGTGAGCTTCCTGAACGATGTGGTTCTTTTGAGCTGAAAAGTGACTGCCCTTACCTGAAACGAAGTCTTGCGTGTAGGAAGACACAGAGCCTGGGATTTAACTCCATTTCTGAAGGGAAACACACAACACAGTTCTCATCCATGGATCACAGTCTGCTGTAGAGCAAGAAGCACGCACTTGCTTTCTAAAGACTCTAATACAGCAGGAAACGTGAGTGTGCTGAGAACAAAAGAACGGTGTTTCTTACACATACGGACCATATCAAGTCCAACTCTGCTTCTGAAACTCATACAAAGCACTGGTCCTCTAACATCCGATGCTTGTCAGTTAAGATGAGTAACGTGTGAACTTCATGAACGATGTGGTTCTTTTGAGCTGAAAAGTGACTGCCCTTACCTGAAACGAAGTCTTGCTTGTTGGAAGACTCAGAGCCAGGAATTTAACTCCATTTCTGAAGTGAAACACACAGCAGAGTTCTCATCTATTGTTCACACTCTGCTTTAGAGCAAGAAGCATGCTCTTGCTTTCCAGAGTCTCTAATACAGGAGGAAACATGAGTGTGCTCAGAACAAAAGAATGGTGTTTCCTACACATACGGACCATATCTAGTTCAACTCTGCTTCTGATACTGAAACAAACCACAGGTCCTTTAACATCCAATGCTTGTCAGTTAAGATGAGTAACGTGTGAGCTTCCTGAACGATGTGGTTCTTTTCAACTGAAAAGTGACTGCCCTTACCTGAAACGAAGTCTTGCGTGTAGGAAGACACAGAGCCTGGGATTTAACTCCATTTCTGAAGGTTAACGCACAACACAGTTCTCATCCATGGTTCACACTCTACTTTAGAGCAAGAAGCACGCTCTTGCTTTCTAGAGTCTTTAATACAGCAGGAAACGTGAGTGTGCTGAGAACCAAAGAACGGTGTTTCTTACACATTCGGACCATATCTATTCCAACTCTGCTTCTGAAACTGATACAAAGCCCTGGTCCTCTAACATCCGATGCTTGTCAGTTAAGATGAGAAACGTGTGAGCTTCCTGAAAAATGTGGTTCTTTTCAGCTGAAAAGTGACTGCCCTTACCTGAAACGAAGTCTTGCATGTAGGAAGACACAGAGCCTGGGATTTAACTCCATTTCTGAAGTGAAACACACAACACAGTTCTCATCCATGGATCACACTCTGCTTTAGAGCAAGAAGCACGCTCTAGCTTTCTAGAGTCTCTAAGACAGCAGGAAACTTGAGTGTGCTGAGAACAAATGAACGGTGTTCCTACACATAGGGATCATATCTAGTCCAACTCTGCTTCTGAATCTGATACAAAGCACTGGTCGTCTAACATCCGATGCTTGTCAGTTAAGATGAGTAACGTGTGAGCTTCCTGAACGATGTGGTTCTTTTGAGCTGAAAAGTGACTGCCCTTAACTGAAACGAAGTCTTGCGTGTAGGAAGACACAGAGCCTGGGATTTAACTCCATTTCTGAAGTGAAACACACAGCAGAGTTCTCATCCATTTATCAAACTCTGCTTTAGAGCAAGAAGCACGCTCTAGCTTTCTAGAGTCTCTAAGACAGCAGGAAACTTGAGTGTGCTGAGAACAAATGAACGGTGTTCCTACACATAGGGATCATATCTAGTACAACTCTGCTTCTGAAACTGATACAAAGCACTGGTCATCTAACATCCGATGCTTGTCAGTTAAGATGAGTAATGTGTGAGCTTCCTGAACGATGTGGTTCTTTTGAGCTGAAAAGTGACTGCCCTTACCTGAAACGAATTCTTGCGTGTAGGAAGACACAGAGTCTGGGATTTAACTCCATTTCTGAAGGGAAACACACAACAAAGTTCTCATCCATGGTTCACACTCTGCTTTAGATCACGAAGCACGCTCTTGCTTTCTAGAATCTCTAATAAAGCAGGAAATGTGAGTGTGCTGAGGACCAAAGAACGGTCTTTCTTACACATTCGGACCATATCTATTCCAACTCTGCTTCTGAAACTGATACTAAGCACTGGTCCTCTAACATCCGATGCTTGTCAGTTAAGATGAGAAACGTGTGCGCTTCCTGAAGGACGTAGTTTGTTTGAGCTGAAAAGTGTCTGCCCTTACCTGAACCGAATTCTTGCATGTAAGAAGACACAGAGACTGGGATATAACTCCATTTCTGAAGGGAAACACACAACACAGTTCTCATCCATGGTTCACACTCTGCTTTAGAGCAAGAAGCATGCTCTTGCTTTCTAGAGTCTCTAAGACTGCAGGAAACGTGAGTTTGCTGAGAACCAAGGAACGGTGTTTCTTACACATTCGGACCATATCTATTCCAACTCTGCTTCTGAAACTGATACAAAGCACTGGTCCTCTAACATCCGATGCTTGTCAGTTAAGATGAGTGACGTGTGAGCTTCCTGCAAAATGTGGTTCTTTTCAGCTGAAAAGTGACTGCCCTTACCTGAAACGAAGTCTTGCATGTAGGAAGACACAGAGCCTGGGATTTAACTCCATTTCTGAAGGGAAACACACAACACAGTTCTCATCCATGGATCACACTCTGCTTTAGAGCAAGAAGCACGCTCTAGCTTTCTAGAGTCTCTAAGACAGCAGGAAACTTGAGTGTGCTGAGAACAAATGAACGGTGTTCCTTCACATAGGGATCATATCTAGTCCAACTCTGCTTCTTAATCTGATACAAAGCACTGGTCGTCTAACATCCGATGCTTGTCAGTTAAGATGAGTAACGTGTGAGCTTCCTGAACGATGTGGTTCTTTTCAGCTGAAAAGTGACTGCCCTTACCTGAAACAAAGTCTTGCGTGTAGGAAGACACAGAGCCAGGGATTTAACTCCATTTCTGAAGGGAAACACACAACACAGTTCTCATCCATGGTTCACACTCTGCTTTAGAGCAAGAAGCACGCTCTTGCTTTCTAGAGTCTCTAAGACAGCAGGAAACGTGAGTTTGCTGAGAGCCAAGGAACGGTGTTTCTTACACATTCGGACCATATCTATTCCAACTCTGCTTCTGAAACTGATACAAAGCACTGGTCGTCTAACATCCGATGCTTGTCAGTTAGGATGAGTAATGTGTGAGCTTCCTGAACGATGTGGTTCTTTTGAGCTGAAAAGTGACTGCCCTTACCTGAAACGAAGTCTTGCTTGTTGGAAGACTCAGAGCCAGGAATTTAACTCCATTTCTTAAGTGAAACACACAGCAGAGTTCTCATCCATTGTTCACACTCTGCTTTAGAGCAAGAAGCATGCTCTTGCTTTCCAGAGTCTCTAATACAGGAGGAAACATGAGTGTGCTCAGAACAAAAGAATGGTGTTTCCTACACATACGGACCATATCTAGTTCAACTCTGCTTCTGAAACTGAAACAAACCACAGGTCCTTTAACATCCAATGCTTGTCAGTTAAGATGAGTAACGTGTGAGCTTCCTGAACGATGTGGTTCTTTTCAGCTGAAAAGTGACTGCCCTTACCTGAAACGAAGTCTTGCGTGTAGGAAGACACAGAGCCTGGGATTTACCTCCATTTCTGAAGGGTAACACACAACACAGTTCTCATCCATGGTTCACACTCTACTTTAGAGCAAGAAGCACGCTCTTGCTTTCTAGAGTCTCTAATACAGCAGGAAATGTGAGTGTGCTGAGAACCAAAGAACGGTGTTTCTTACACATTCGGACCATATCTATTCCAACTCTGCTTCTGAAACTGATACAAAGCACTGGTCCTCTAACATCCGATGCTTGTCAGTTAAGATGAGAAACGTGTGAGCTTCCTGAAAAATGTGGTTCTTTTCAGCTGAAAAGTGACTGCCCTTACCTGAACCGAATTCTTGCATGTAAGAAGACACAGAGACTGAGATATAACTCCATTTTTGAAGGGAAACACACAACACAATTCTCATCCATGGATCACAATCTGCTTTAGAGCAAGAAGCAAGATCTTGCTTTCTAGAGTCTCTAAGACAGCAGGAAACGTGAGTTTGCTGAGAACCAAAGAACGGTGTTTCTTACACATTCGGACCATATCTATTCCAACTCTGCTTCTGAAACTGATACAAAGCACTGGTCGTCTAACATCCGATGCTTGTCAGTTAGGATGAGTAATGTGTGAGCTTCCTGAACGATGTGGTTCTTTTGAGCTGAAAAGTGACTGCCCTTACCTGAAACGAAGTCTTGCGTGTAGGAAGACACAGAGCCTGGGATTTAACTCCATTTCTGAAGGGAAACACACAACACAGTTCTCATCCATGGATCACAGTCTGCTGTAGAGCAAGAAGCACGCACTTGCTTTATAAAGACTCTAATACAGCAGGAAACGTGAGTGTGCTGAGAACAAGAGAACGGTGTTTCTTACACATAGGGAACATATCTAGTCCAACTATGCTTCTGAAACTGATACAAAGCACTGGTCGTCTAACATCCGATGCTTGTCAGTTAAGATGAGAAACGTGTGAGCTTCCTGAATGATGTAGTTCGTTTGAGATGAAAAGTGACTGCCCTTACCTGAAACGAAGTCTTCCTTGTAGGAAGACACAAAGCCTGGGATTTAACTCCATTTCTGAAAGGAAACACACAACACAGTTCTCATCCATGGATCACAGTCTGCTGTAGAACAAGAAGCACGCTTTTACTTTCTAATGTCTCTAATACAGCAAGAAACGTGAGTGCGCCCAGAAGAAAAGAACCGTGTTTCCTTACATACGGACCATATCTAGTTCAACTCTGCTTGAAATTGATACAAAGCAAAGGTCCTCTAACATCCAATGCTTCACAGTTAAGATGAGAAACGTGTGAGCTTCGTGAACGATGTAGTTTGTTTGAGCTGAAAAGTGTCTGCCCTTACCTGAAACGAAGTCTTGCTTTTATGAAGATTCAGAGCCAGGGATTTAACTCCATTTCTGAAGTGCAACACACAACAGAGTTCTCATCCATTGATCACACTCTGCTTTAGAGCAAGAACCATGCTCTAGCGTTCTAAAATCTCTAAGACAGCAGTAAACCTGAGTGTGCTGAGAACAAATGAACGGTGTTTCCCTCACATACGGACCATATCTATTCCAACTCTGCTTCTGAAACTGATACTAAGCACTGGTCCTCTAACATCCGATGCTTGTCAGTTATGATGAGAAACGTGTGAGCTTCCTGAACGATGTGGTTCTTTTCAGCTGAAAAGTGACTGCCCTTACCTGAAACAAAGTCTTGCGTGTAGGAAGACACAGAGCCTGGGATTTAACTCCATTTCTGAAGGGAAACACACAACACAGTTCTCATCCATGGTTCACACTCTGCTTTAGAGCAAGAAGCACTCTCTTGCTTTCTAGAGTCTCTAAGACAGCAGGAAACGTGAGTTTGCTGAGAACCAAAGAACGGTGTTTCTTACACATTCGGACCATATCTATTCCAACTCTGCTTCTGAAACTGATACAAAGCACTGGTCGTCTAACATCCGATGCTTGTCAGTTAGGATGAGTAATGTGTGAGCTTCCTGAACGATGTGGTTCTTTTGAGCTGAAAAGTGACTGCCCTTACCTGAAACGAAGTCTTGCGTGTAGGAAGACACAGAGCCTGGGATTTAACTCCATTTCTGAAGGGAAACACACAACACAGTTCTCATCCATGGTTCACACTCTGCTTTAGATCACGAAGCACGCTCTTGCTTTCTAGAGTCTCTAATAAACCAGGAAACGTGATTGTGCTGAGAACCAAAGAACGGTGTTTCTTACACATTCGGACCATATCTATTCCAACTCTGCTTCTGAAACTGATACAAAGCACTGGTCCTCTAACATTACATGCTTGTCAGTTAAGATGTGAAACGTGTGAGCTTCCTGAACAATGTGGTTCTTTTCAGCTGAAAAGTGACTGCCCAGACCTGAAACGAAGTCTTGCTTGTAGGAAGGCACAGAGACTGGGATTTAACTCCATTTCTGAAGGGAAACACACAACACAGTTCTCATCCATGGATCACAGTCTGCTGTAGAGCAAGAAGCACGCTCTTGCTTTCTAAAGTCTCTAATACAGCAGGAAACGTGAGTGTGCTGAGAAGAAAAGAACGGTGTTTCTTACACATAGGGAACATATCTAGTCCAACTCTGCTTCTGAAACTGATACAAAGCACTGGTCGTCTAACATCCGATGCTTGTCAGTTAAGATGAGAAACGTGTGAGCTTCCTGAACGATGTAGTTCGTTTGAGGTGAAAAGTGACTGCCCTTACCTGAAACGAAGTCTTCCTTGTAGGAAGACACAGAGCCTGGGATTTAACTCCATTTCTGAAAGGAAACACACAACACAGTTCTCATCCATGGATCACACTCTGCTTTAGAGCAAGAAGCACGCTCTTTCTTTCTAGACTCTCTAATACAGCAGGAAACGTGAGTGTGCTCAGAAGAAAAGAACCGTGTTTCCTATACATACGGACCATATCTAGTTCAACTGTGCATGAAATTGATACAAAGCATAGGTCCTCTAACATCCAATGCTTCTCAGTTACGATGAGAAACGTGTGAGCATCGTGAACTATGTAGTTCGTTTGAGCGGTAAAGTAACTGCCCTTACCTGAAATGAAGTCTTGCTTGTAGGAAGACTCAGAGCCTGGGATTTAACTCCATTTCTGAAGTGAAACATACCGCAGACTTCTCATCCATTTATCAAACTCTGCTTTAGAGCAAGAAGCACGCTCTAGCTTTCTAGAGTCTCTAAGACAGCAGGAAACTTGAGTGTGCTGAGAACAAATGAACGGTGTTCCTTAACATAGGGATCATATCTAGTGCAACTCTGCATCTGAAACTGATGCAAAGCACTGGTCCTCTAACATCCAGTGCAAGTCAGTTAAGATGAGAAACGTGTGAGCTTTGTGAACGATGTAGTTTGTTTGAGCTGAAATGTGTCTGCCCTTACCTGAACCGAAGACTTGCATGTAAGAAGACACAGAGACTCTTATTTAACTCCATTTTTGAAGGGAAACACACAACACAATTCTTATCCATGGATCACAATCTGCTTCAGAGCAAGAAGCAAGCTCTTGCTTTATAGAGTCTCTAATACAGCAGGAAACGTGAGTGTGCTGAGAACAAAAGAAGGGTGTTTCTTACACATTCGGACCATATCTATTCCAACTCTGCTTCTGAAACTGATACTAAGCAGTGGTCCTCTAACATCCAATGCTTGTCAGTTAAGATAAGAAACGTGTGAGCTTCCTGAACGATGTAGTTCGTTTGATATGAAAAGTGACTGCCCTTACCTGAAATGAAGTCTTGCTTGTAGGAAGACACAGAGCCTGGGATTTAACGCCATTTCTGACGGGAAACACACAACACAGTTCTCATCCATGGATCACAGTCTGCTGTAGAACAAGAAGCACGCTTTTACTTTCTAATGTCTCTAATACAGAAGGAAACGTGAGTGCGCTCAGAAGAAAAGAACCGTGTTTCCTTACATACGGACCATATCTAGTTCAACTCTGCTTGAAATTGATACAAAGCAAAGGTCCTCTAACATCCAATGCTTCTCATTTAAGATGAGAAACGTGTGAGCTTCGTGAACGATGTAGTTTGTTTGAGCTGAAAAGTGTCTGCCCTTACCTGAAACGAAGTCTTGTTTTATGAAGATTCAGAGCCAGGGATTTAACTCCATTTCTGAAGTGAAACACACAACAGAGTTCTCATCCATTGATCATACTCTGCTTTACAGCAAGAAGCATGCTCTAACTTTCTAAAATCTCTAAGACAGCAGTAAACGTGAGAGTGCTGAGAACAAATGAACGGTGTTTCCTACACATACGGACCATATCTATTCCAACTCTGCTTCTGAAACTGATACTAAGCACTGGTCCTCTAACATCCGATGCTTGTCAGTTAAGATGAGAAACGTGTGAGCTTCCTGAACGATGTAGTTTGTTTGAGCTTAAAAGTGTCTGCCCTTACCTGAACCGAAGACTTGCATGTAAGAAGACACAGAGCCTGGGATATAACTCCATTTTTGAAGGGAAACACACAACACAATTCTCATCCATGGATCACAATCTGCTTTAGAGCAAGAAGCAAGCTCTTTCTTTATAGAGTCTCTAATACAGCAGGAAACGTGAGTGTGCTGAGAACAAAAGAACGGTGTTTCTTACACATTCGTACCATATCTCTTCCAACTCTGCTTCTGAAACTGATAATAAGCACTGGTCCTCTAACATCCGATGCTTGTCAGTTAAGATAAGAAACGTGTGAGCTTCCTGAACGATGTAGTTCGTTTGATCTGAAAAGTGACTGCCCTTACCAGAAATGAAGTCTTGCTTGTAGGAAGACACAGAGCCTGGGATTTAACGCCATTTCTGACGGGAAACACACAACACAGTTCTCATCCATGGATCACAGTCTGCTGTAGAACAAGAAGCACGCTTTTACTTTCTAATGTCTCTAATACAGCAGGAAACGTGAGTGCGCTCAGAAGAAAAGAACCATGTTTCCTTACATACGGACCATATCTAGTTCAACTCTGCTTGAAATTGATACAAAGCAAAGGTCCTCTAACATCCAATGCTTCTCAGTTAATATGAGAAACGTGTGAGCATTGTGAACTATGTAGTTCGTTTGAGCTGTAAAGTATCTGCCCTTACCTGAAACGAAGTCTTGCTTGTAGGAAGACTCAGAGACTGGGAATTAACTCCATTTCTGAAGTGAAACACACAGCAGAGTTCTCATCCATTTATCAAACTCTGCTTTAGAGCAAGAAGCACGCTCTAGCTTTCTAGAGTCTCTAAGACAGAAGGAAACATGAGTGTGCTGAGAACAAAAGAACGGTGTTTCTTACACATACGGACCATATCTAGTCCAACTCTGCTTCTGAAACTAATACAAAGCACTGGTCGTCTAACATCCGATGCTTGTAAGTTAAGATGAGTAACGTGTGAGCTTCCTCAATGATGTGGTTCTTTTGAGCTGAAAAGTGACTGCCCTTACCTGAAATGAAGTCTTGCGTGTAGGAAGACACAGAGCCTGGGATTTAACTCCATTTCTGAAGGGAAACACACAACACAGTTCTCATCCATGGATCACAGTCTGCTGTAGAGCAAGAAGCCCGCACTTGCTTTCTAAAGACTCTAATACAGCAGGAAACGTGAGTGTGCTGAGAACCAAAGAACGGTGTTTCTTACACATAGGGAACATATCTAGTCCAACTATGCTTCTGAAACTGATACAAAGCACTGGTCGTCTAACATCCGATGCTTGTAAGTTAAGATGAGAAATGTGTGAGCTTCCTTAATGATGTAGTTCGTTTGAGGTGAAAAGTGACTGCCCTTACCTGAAACGAAGTCTTCCTTGTAGGAAGACACAGAGCCTGGGATTTAACTCCCTTTCTGAAAGGAAACACACAACACAGTTCTCATCCATGGATCACACTCTGCTTTAGAGCAAGAAGCACGCTCTTTCTTTCTAGACTCTGTAATACAGCAGGAAACGTGAGTGTGCTCAGAAGAAAAGAACCGTGTTTCCTATACATACGAACCATATCTAGTTCAACTGTGCATGAAATTGATACAAAGCATAGGTCCTCTAACATCCAATGCTTCTCAGTTACGATGAGAAACGTTTGAGCATCGTGAACTATGTAGTTCGTTTGAGCGGTAAAGTAACTGTCCTTACCTGAAATGAAGTCTTGCTTGTAGGAAGACTCAGAGCCTGGGATTTAACTCCATTTCTGAAGTGAAACACACATCAGAGTTCTCATCCATTTATCAAACTCTGCTTTAGAGCAAGAAGCACGCTCTAGCTTTCTAGAGTCTCTAAGACAGCTTGAAAATTGAGTTTGCTGAGAACAAATGAACGGTGTTCCTACACATAGGGATCATATCTAGTGCAACTCTGCATCTGAAACTGATGCAAAGCACTGGTCCTCTAACATCCAGTGCAAGTCAGTTAAGATGAGAAACGTGTGAGCTTCGTGAACGATGTAGTTTGTTTGAGCTGAAAAGTATCTGCCCTTACCTGAACCGAAGACTTGCATGTAAGAAGACACAGAGATTCTTATTTAACTCCATTTTTGAAGGGAAACACACAACACAATTCTCATCCATGGATCACAATCTGCTTTAGAGCAAGAAGCAAGCCCTTGCTTTATAGAGTGTCTAATACAGCAGGAAACGTGAGTGTGCTGAGAACAAAAGAAAGGTGTTTCTTACACATTCGGACCATATCTATTCCAACTCTGCTTCTGAAACTGATACTAAGCAGTGGTCCTCTAACATCTGATGCTTGTCAGTTAAGATAAGAAACGTGTGAGCTTCCTGAACGATGTAGTTCATTTGATCTGAAAAGTGACTTCCCTTACCTGAAATGAAGTCTTGCTTGTAGGAAGACACAGAGCCTGGGATTTAACGCCATTTCTGACGGGAAACACACAACACAGTTCTCATCCATGGATCACAGTCTGCTGTAGAACAAGAAGCACGCTTTTACTTTCTAATGTCTCTAATACAGCAGGAAACGTGAGTGCGCTCAGAAGAAAAGAACAGTGTTTCCTTACATACGGACCATATCTAGTTCAACTCTGCTTGAAATTGATACAAAGCAAAGGTCCTCTAACATCCAACGCTTCTCAGTTAAGATGAGAAACGTGTGAGCTTCGTGAACGATGTAGTTTGTTTGAGCTGAAAAGTGTCTGCCCTTACCTGAAACGAAGTCTTGCTTTTATGAAGATTCAGAGCCAGGGATTTAACTCCATTTCTGAAAGGAAACACACAACACAGTTCTCATCCATGGATCACACTCTGCTTTAGAGCAAGAAGCACGCTCTTTCTTTCTAGACTCTCTAATACAGCAGGAAACGTGAGTGTGCTCAGAAGAAAAGAACCGTGTTTCCTATACATACGGACCATATCTAGTTCAACTGTGCATGAAATTGATACAAAGCATAGGTCCTCTAACATCCAATGCTTCTCAGTTACGATGAGAAACGTGTGAGCATCGTGAACTATGTAGTTCGTTTGAGCGGTAAAGTAACTGCCCTTACCTGAAATGAAGTCTTGCTTGTAGGAAGACTCAGAGCCTGGGATTTAACTCCATTTCTGAAGTGAAACATACCGCAGACTTCTCATCCATTTATCAAACTCTGCTTTAGAGCAAGAAGCACGCTCTAGCTTTCTAGAGTCTCTAAGACAGCAGGAAACTTGAGTGTGCTGAGAACAAATGAACGGTGTTCCTTAACATAGGGATCATATCTAGTGCAACTCTGCATCTGAAACTGATGCAAAGCACTGGTCCTCTAACATCCAGTGCAAGTCAGTTAAGATGAGAAACGTGTGAGCTTTGTGAACGATGTAGTTTGTTTGAGCTGAAATGTGTCTGCCCTTACCTGAACCGAAGACTTGCATGTAAGAAGACACAGAGACTCTTATTTAACTCCATTTTTGAAGGGAAACACACAACACAATTCTTATCCATGGATCACAATCTGCTTCAGAGCAAGAAGCAAGCTCTTGCTTTATAGAGTCTCTAATACAGCAGGAAACGTGAGTGTGCTGAGAACAAAAGAAGGGTGTTTCTTACACATTCGGACCATATCTATTCCAACTCTGCTTCTGAAACTGATACTAAGCAGTGGTCCTCTAACATCCAATGCTTGTCAGTTAAGATAAGAAACGTGTGAGCTTCCTGAACGATGTAGTTCGTTTGATATGAAAAGTGACTGCCCTTACCTGAAATGAAGTCTTGCTTGTAGGAAGACACAGAGCCTGGGATTTAACGCCATTTCTGACGGGAAACACACAACACAGTTCTCATCCATGGATCACAGTCTGCTGTAGAACAAGAAGCACGCTTTTACTTTCTAATGTCTCTAATACAGAAGGAAACGTGAGTGCGCTCAGAAGAAAAGAACCGTGTTTCCTTACATACGGACCATATCTAGTTCAACTCTGCTTGAAATTGATACAAAGCAAAGGTCCTCTAACATCCAATGCTTCTCATTTAAGATGAGAAACGTGTGAGCTTCGTGAACGATGTAGTTTGTTTGAGCTGAAAAGTGTCTGCCCTTACCTGAAACGAAGTCTTGTTTTATGAAGATTCAGAGCCAGGGATTTAACTCCATTTCTGAAGTGAAACACACAACAGAGTTCTCATCCATTGATCATACTCTGCTTTACAGCAAGAAGCATGCTCTAACTTTCTAAAATCTCTAAGACAGCAGTAAACGTGAGAGTGCTGAGAACAAATGAACGGTGTTTCCTACACATACGGACCATATCTATTCCAACTCTGCTTCTGAAACTGATACTAAGCACTGGTCCTCTAACATCCGATGCTTGTCAGTTAAGATGAGAAACGTGTGAGCTTCCTGAACGATGTAGTTTGTTTGAGCTTAAAAGTGTCTGCCCTTACCTGAACCGAAGACTTGCATGTAAGAAGACACAGAGCCTGGGATATAACTCCATTTTTGAAGGGAAACACACAACACAATTCTCATCCATGGATCACAATCTGCTTTAGAGCAAGAAGCAAGCTCTTTCTTTATAGAGTCTCTAATACAGCAGGAAACGTGAGTGTGCTGAGAACAAAAGAACGGTGTTTCTTACACATTCGTACCATATCTCTTCCAACTCTGCTTCTGAAACTGATAATAAGCACTGGTCCTCTAACATCCGATGCTTGTCAGTTAAGATAAGAAACGTGTGAGCTTCCTGAACGATGTAGTTCGTTTGATCTGAAAAGTGACTGCCCTTACCAGAAATGAAGTCTTGCTTGTAGGAAGACACAGAGCCTGGGATTTAACGCCATTTCTGACGGGAAACACACAACACAGTTCTCATCCATGGATCACAGTCTGCTGTAGAACAAGAAGCACGCTTTTACTTTCTAATGTCTCTAATACAGCAGGAAACGTGAGTGCGCTCAGAAGAAAAGAACCATGTTTCCTTACATACGGACCATATCTAGTTCAACTCTGCTTGAAATTGATACAAAGCAAAGGTCCTCTAACATCCAATGCTTCTCAGTTAATATGAGAAACGTGTGAGCATTGTGAACTATGTAGTTCGTTTGAGCTGTAAAGTATCTGCCCTTACCTGAAACGAAGTCTTGCTTGTAGGAAGACTCAGAGACTGGGAATTAACTCCATTTCTGAAGTGAAACACACAGCAGAGTTCTCATCCATTTATCAAACTCTGCTTTAGAGCAAGAAGCACGCTCTAGCTTTCTAGAGTCTCTAAGACAGAAGGAAACATGAGTGTGCTGAGAACAAAAGAACGGTGTTTCTTACACATACGGACCATATCTAGTCCAACTCTGCTTCTGAAACTAATACAAAGCACTGGTCGTCTAACATCCGATGCTTGTAAGTTAAGATGAGTAACGTGTGAGCTTCCTCAATGATGTGGTTCTTTTGAGCTGAAAAGTGACTGCCCTTACCTGAAATGAAGTCTTGCGTGTAGGAAGACACAGAGCCTGGGATTTAACTCCATTTCTGAAGGGAAACACACAACACAGTTCTCATCCATGGATCACAGTCTGCTGTAGAGCAAGAAGCCCGCACTTGCTTTCTAAAGACTCTAATACAGCAGGAAACGTGAGTGTGCTGAGAACCAAAGAACGGTGTTTCTTACACATAGGGAACATATCTAGTCCAACTATGCTTCTGAAACTGATACAAAGCACTGGTCGTCTAACATCCGATGCTTGTAAGTTAAGATGAGAAATGTGTGAGCTTCCTTAATGATGTAGTTCGTTTGAGGTGAAAAGTGACTGCCCTTACCTGAAACGAAGTCTTCCTTGTAGGAAGACACAGAGCCTGGGATTTAACTCCCTTTCTGAAAGGAAACACACAACACAGTTCTCATCCATGGATCACACTCTGCTTTAGAGCAAGAAGCACGCTCTTTCTTTCTAGACTCTGTAATACAGCAGGAAACGTGAGTGTGCTCAGAAGAAAAGAACCGTGTTTCCTATACATACGAACCATATCTAGTTCAACTGTGCATGAAATTGATACAAAGCATAGGTCCTCTAACATCCAATGCTTCTCAGTTACGATGAGAAACGTTTGAGCATCGTGAACTATGTAGTTCGTTTGAGCGGTAAAGTAACTGTCCTTACCTGAAATGAAGTCTTGCTTGTAGGAAGACTCAGAGCCTGGGATTTAACTCCATTTCTGAAGTGAAACACACATCAGAGTTCTCATCCATTTATCAAACTCTGCTTTAGAGCAAGAAGCACGCTCTAGCTTTCTAGAGTCTCTAAGACAGCTTGAAAATTGAGTTTGCTGAGAACAAATGAACGGTGTTCCTACACATAGGGATCATATCTAGTGCAACTCTGCATCTGAAACTGATGCAAAGCACTGGTCCTCTAACATCCAGTGCAAGTCAGTTAAGATGAGAAACGTGTGAGCTTCGTGAACGATGTAGTTTGTTTGAGCTGAAAAGTATCTGCCCTTACCTGAACCGAAGACTTGCATGTAAGAAGACACAGAGATTCTTATTTAACTCCATTTTTGAAGGGAAACACACAACACAATTCTCATCCATGGATCACAATCTGCTTTAGAGCAAGAAGCAAGCCCTTGCTTTATAGAGTGTCTAATACAGCAGGAAACGTGAGTGTGCTGAGAACAAAAGAAAGGTGTTTCTTACACATTCGGACCATATCTATTCCAACTCTGCTTCTGAAACTGATACTAAGCAGTGGTCCTCTAACATCTGATGCTTGTCAGTTAAGATAAGAAACGTGTGAGCTTCCTGAACGATGTAGTTCATTTGATCTGAAAAGTGACTTCCCTTACCTGAAATGAAGTCTTGCTTGTAGGAAGACACAGAGCCTGGGATTTAACGCCATTTCTGACGGGAAACACACAACACAGTTCTCATCCATGGATCACAGTCTGCTGTAGAACAAGAAGCACGCTTTTACTTTCTAATGTCTCTAATACAGCAGGAAACGTGAGTGCGCTCAGAAGAAAAGAACAGTGTTTCCTTACATACGGACCATATCTAGTTCAACTCTGCTTGAAATTGATACAAAGCAAAGGTCCTCTAACATCCAACGCTTCTCAGTTAAGATGAGAAACGTGTGAGCTTCGTGAACGATGTAGTTTGTTTGAGCTGAAAAGTGTCTGCCCTTACCTGAAACGAAGTCTTGCTTTTATGAAGATTCAGAGCCAGGGATTTAACTCCATTTCTGAAGTGAAACACACAACAGAGTTCTCATCCATTGATCACACTCTGCTTTAGAGCAAGAAGCATGCTCTAACTTTCTACAATCTCTAAGACAGCAGTATACGTGAGTGTCCTGAGAACAAATGAACGGTGTTTCCTACACATACGGACCATATCTATTCCAACTCTGCTTCTGAAACTGATACTAAGCACTGTTCCTCTAACATCCGATGCTTGTCAGTTAAGATGAGAAACGTGTGAGCTTCCTGAACGATGTAGTTTGTTTGAGCTGAAAAGTGTCTGCCCTTACCTGAACCGAATTCTTGCATGTAAGAAGACACAGAGCCTGGGATATAACTCCATTTTTGAAGGGAAACACACAACAGAATTCTCATCCATGGATCACAATCTGCTTTAGAGCAAGAAGCAAGCTCTTGCTTTATAGAGTCTCTAATACAGCAGGAAATGTGAGTGTGCTGAGAACAAAAGAACGGTGTTTCTTACACATTCGGACCATATCTATTCCAACTCTGCTTCTGAAACTGATACTAAGCACTGGTCCTCTAACATCCGATGCTTGTCAGTTAAGATAAGAAACATGTGAGCTTCCTGAACGATGTAGTTCGTTTGATCTGAAAAGTGACTGCCCTTACCTGAAATGAAGTCTTGCTTGTAGGAAGACACAGAGCGTGGGATTTAACGCCATTTCTGACGGGAAACACACAACACAGTTCTCATCCATGGATCACAGTCTGCTGTAGAACAAGAAGCACGCTTTTACTTTCTAATGTCTCTAATACAGCAGGAAACGTGAGTGCGCTCAGAACAAAAGAACCGTGTTTCCTTACATACGGACCATATCTAGTTCAACTCTGCTTGAAATTGATACAAAGCAAAGGTCCTCTAACATCCAATGCTTCTCAGTTAAGATGAGAAACGTGTGAGCTTCGTGAACGGTGTAGTTTGTTTGAGCTGAAAAGTGTCTGCCCTTACCTGAAACGAAGTCTTGCTTTTATGAAGATTCAGAGCCAGGGATTTAACTCCATTTCTGAAGTGAAACACACAACAGAGTTCTCATCCATTGATCACACTCTGCTTTAGAGCAAGAACCATGCTCTAGCGTTCTAAAATCTCTAAGACAGCAGTAAACGTGAGTGTGCTGAGAACAAATGAACGGTGTTTCCCTCACATACAGACCATATCTATTCCAACTCTGCTTCTGAAACTGATACTAAGCACTGGTCCTCTAACATCCGATGCTTGTCAGTTAAGATGAGAAACGTGTGAGCTTCCTGAACGATGTGGTTCTTTTCAGCTGAAAAGTGACTGCCCTTACCTGAAACAAAGTCTTGCGTGTAGGAAGACACAGAGCCTGGGATTTAACTCCATTTCTGAAGGGAAACACACAACACAGTTCTCATCCATGGTTCACACTCTGCTTTAGAGCAAGAAGCACGCTCTTGCTTTCTAGAGTCTCTAAGACAGCAGGAAACGTGAGTTTGCTGAGAACCAAAGAACGGTGTTTCTTACACATTCGGACCATATCTATTCCAACTCTGCTTCTGAAACTGATACAAAGCACTGGTCGTCTAACATCCGATGCTTGTCAGTTAGGATGAGTAATGTGTGAGCTTCCTGAACGATGTGGTTCTTTTGAGCTGAAAAGTGACTGCCCTTACCTGAAACGAAGTCTTGCGTGTAGGAAGACACAGAGCCTGGGATTTAACTCCATTTCTGAAGGGAAACACACAACACAGTTCTCATCCATGGATCACAGTCTGCTGTAGAGCAAGAAGCACGCACTTGCTTTCTAAAGACTCTAATACAGCAGGAAACGTGAGTGTGCTGAGAACAAGAGAACGGTGTTTCTTACACATAGGGAACATATCTAGTCCAACTATGCTTCTGAAACTGATACAAAGCACTGGTCGTCTAACATCCGATGCTTGTCAGTTAAGATGAGAAACGTGTGAGCTTCCTGAATGATGTAGTTCGTTTGAGATGAAAAGTGACTGCCCTTACCTGAAACGAAGTCTTCCTTGTAGGAAGACACAGAGCCTGGGATTTAACTCCATTTCTGAAAGGAAACACACAACACAGTTCTCATCCATGGATCACACTCTGCTTTAGAGCAAGAAGCACGCTCTTTCTTTCTAGAGTCTCTAATACAGCAGGAAACGTGAGTGTGCTCAGAAGAAACGAACTGTGTTTCCTATACATACGGACCATATCTAGTTCAACTGTGCATGAAATTGATACAAAGCATAGGTCCTCTAACATCCAATGCTTCTCAGTTAAGATGAGAAACGTGTGAGCATCGTGAACGATGTAGTTCGTTTGATCTGAAAAGTGACTGCCCTTACCTGAAATGAAGTCTTGCTTGTAGGAAGACACAGAGACTGGGATTTAACGCCATTTCTGACGGGAAACACACAACACAGTTCTCATCCATGGATCACAGTCTGCTGTAGAACAAGAAGCACGCTATTATTTTCTAATGTCTCTAATACAGCAGGAAACGTGAGTGCGCTCAGAAGAAAAGAACCGTGTTTCCTTACATACGGACCATATCTAGTTCAACTCTGCTTGAAATTGATACAAAGCAAAGGTCCTCTAACATCCAATGCTTCTCAGTTAAGATGAGAAACGTGTGAGCTTCGTGAACGATGTAGTTTGTTTGAGCTGAAAAGTGTCTGCCCTTACCTGAAACGAAGTCTTGCTTTTATGAAGATTCAGAGCCAGGGATTTAACTCCATTTCTGAAGTGAAACACACAACAGAGTTCTCATCCATTGATCACACTCTGCTTTAGAGCAAGAAGCATGCTCTAGCTTTCTAAAATCTCTAAGACAGCAGTAAACGTGAGTGTGCTGAGAACAAATGAACGGTGTTTCCTACACATATGGATCATATCTAGTCCAACTCTGCTTCTGAAACTGATACAAAGCACCGGTCCTCTAATATCCAATGCTTGTCAGTTAAGATGAGGAATGTGTGAGCTTCCTGAACGATGTGGTTCTTTTGAGCTGAAAAGTGACTGCCCTTACCTGAAACGAAGTCTTGCGTGTAGGAAGATACAGAGTCTGGGATTTAACTCCATTTCTGAAGGGAAACACACAACAAAGTTCTCATCCATGGTTCACACTCTGCTTTAGATCACGAAGCACGCTCTTGCTTTCTAGAATATCTAATAAAGCAGGAAATGTGAGTGTGCTGAGAACCAAAGAACGGTCTTTCTTACACAATCGGACCATATCTATTGCAACTCTGCTTCTGAAACTGATACTAAGCACTGGTCCTCTAACATCCGATGCTTGTCAGTTAAGATGAGAAACGTGTGAGCTTCCTGAACGATGTAGTTCGTTTGAGTTGAAAAGTGACTGCCCCTACCTGAAACAAAGTCTTGCGTGTAGGAAGACAAAGAGCCAGGGATTTAACTCCATTTCTGAAGGGAAACATACAACACAGTTCTCATCAATGGATCACACTCTTCTTTAGAGCAAGAAGCAAGCTCTTGCTTTCTAGAGTCTCTAATACAGCAGGAAACGTGAGTGTGCTGAGAACAAAAGAACGGTGTTTCTTACACATAGGGAACATATCTAGTCCAACTATGCTTCTGAAACTGATACAAAGCACTGGTCGTCTAACATCCGATGCTTGTCAGTTAAGATGAGAAACGTGTGAGCTTCCTGAACGATGTAGTTCGTTTGAGATGAAAAGTGACTGCCCTTACCTGAAACGAAGTCTTCCTTGTAGGAAGACACAGAGCCTGGGATTTAACTCCATTTCTGAAAGGAAACACACAACACAGTTCTCATCCATGGATCACACTCTGCTTTAGAGCAAGAAGCACGCTCTTTCTTTCTAGAGTCTCTAATACAGCAGGAAACGTGAGTGTGCTCAGAAGAAACGAACTGTGTTTCCTATACATACGGACCATATCTAGTTCAACTGTGCATGAAATTGATACAAAGCATAGGTCCTCTAACATCCAATGCTTCTCAGTTAAGATGAGAAACGTGTGAGCATCATGAACGATGTAGTTGGTTTGATCTGAAAAGTGACTGCCCTTACCTGAAATGAAGTCTTGCTTGTAGGAAGACACAGAGCCTCTGATTTAACGCCATTTCTGACGGGAAACACACAACACAGTTCTCATCCATGGATCACAGTCTGCTGTAGAACAAGAAGCACGCTTTTATTTTCTAATGTCTCTAATACAGCAGGAAACGTGAGTGCGCTCAGAAGAAAAGAACCGTGTTTCCTTACATACGGACCATATCTAGTTCAACTCTGCTTGAAATTGATACAAAGCAAAGGTCCTCTAACATCCAATGCTTCTCAGTTAAGATGAGAAACGTGTGAGCTTCGTGAACGATGTAGTTTGTTTGAGCTGAAAAGTGTCTGCCCTTACCTGAAACGAAGTCTTGCTTTTATGAAGATTCAGAGCCAGGGATTTAACTCCATTTCTGAAGTGAAACACACAACAGAGTTCTCATCCATTGATCACACTCTGCTTCAGAGCAAGAAGCATGCTCTAGCTTTCTAAAATCTCTAAGACAGCAGTAAACGTGAGTGTGCTGAGAACAAATGAACGGTGTTTCCTACACATATGGATCATATCTAGTCCAACTCTGCTTCTGAAACTGATACAAAGCACCGGTCCTCTAATATCCAATGCTTGTCAGTTAAGATGAGGAATGTGTGAGCTTCCTGAACGATGTGGTTCTTTTGAGCTGAAAAGTGACTGCCCTTACCTGAAACGAAGTCTTGCGTGTAGGAAGATACAGAGTCTGGGATTTAACTCCATTTCTGAAGGGAAACACACAACAAAGTTCTCATCCATGGTTCACACTCTGCTTTAGATCACGAAGCACGCTCTTGCTTTCTAGAATCTCTAATAAAGCAGGAAATGTGAGTGTGCTGAGAACCAAAGAACGGTCTTTCTTACACATTCGGACCATATCTATTGCAACTTTGCTTCTGAAACTGATACTAAGCACTGGTCCTCTAACATCCGATGCTTGTCAGTTAAGATGAGAAACGTGTGAGCTTCCTGAACGATGTAGTTTGTTTGAGCTGAAAAGTGTCTGCCCTTACCTGAACCGAATTCTTGCATGTAAGAAGACACAGAGACTGAGATATAACTCCATTTTTGAAGGGAAACACACAACACAATTCTCATCCATGGATCACAATCTGCTTTAGAGCAAGAAGCAAGCTCTTGCTTTCTAGAGTCTCTAAGACAGCAGGAAACGTGAGTTTGCTGAGAACCAAAGAACGGTGTTTCTTACACATTCGGACCATATCTATTCCAACTCTGCTTCTGAAACTGATACAAAGCACTGGTCGTCTAACATCCGATGCTTGTCAGTTAGGATGAGTAATGTGTGAGCTTCCTGAACGATGTGGTTCTTTTGAGCTGAAAAGTGACTGCCCTTACCTGAAACGAAGTCTTGCGTGTAGGAAGACACAGAGCCTGGGATTTAACTCCATTTCTGAAGGGAAACACACAACACAGTTCTCATCCATGGATCACAGTCTGCTGTAGAGCAAGAAGCACGCACTTGCTTTATAAAGACTCTAATACAGCAGGAAACATGAGTGTGCTGAGAACAAGAGAACGGTGTTTCTTACACATAGGGAACATATCTAGTCCAACTATGCTTCTGAAACTGATACAAAGCACTGGTCGTCTAACATCCGATGCTTGTCAGTTAAGATGAGAAACGTGTGAGCTTCCTGAATGATGTAGTTCGTTTGAGATGAAAAGTGACTGCCCTTACCTGAAACGAAGTCTTCCTTGTAGGAAGACACAAAGCCTGGGATTTAACTCCATTTCTGAAAGGAAACACACAACACAGTTCTCATCCATGGATCACAGTCTGCTGTAGAACAAGAAGCACGCTTTTACTTTCTAATGTCTCTAATACAGCAAGAAACGTGAGTGCGCTCAGAAGAAAAGAACCGTGTTTCCTTACATACGGACCATATCTAGTTCAACTCTGCTTGAAATTGATACAAAGCAAAGGTCCTCTAACATCCAATGCTTCTCAGTTAAGATGAGAAACGTGTGAGCTTCGTGAACGATGTAGTTTGTTTGAGCTGAAAAGTGTCTGCCCTTACCTGAAACGAAGTCTTGCTTTTATGAAGATTCAGAGCCAGGGATTTAACTCCATTTCTGAAGTGCAACACACAACAGAGTTCTCATCCATTGATCACACTCTGCTTTAGAGCAAGAACCATGCTCTAGCGTTCTAAAATCTCTAAGACAGCAGTAAACCTGAGTGTGCTGAGAACAAATGAACGGTGTTTCCCTCACATACGGACCATATCTATTCCAACTCTGCTTCTGAAACTGATACTAAGCACTGGTCCTCTAACATCCGATGCTTGTCAGTTATGATGAGAAACGTGTGAGCTTCCTGAACGATGTGGTTCTTTTCAGCTGAAAAGTGACTGCCCTTACCTGAAACAAAGTCTTGCGTGTAGGAAGACACAGAGCCTGGGATTTAACTCCATTTCTGAAGGGAAACACACAACACAGTTCTCATCCATGGTTCACACTCTGCTTTAGAGCAAGAAGCACGCTCTTGCTTTCTAGAGTCTCTAAGACAGCAGGAAACGTGAGTTTGCTGAGAACCAAAGAACGGTGTTTCTTACACATTCGGACCATATCTATTCCAACTCTGCTTCTGAAACTGATACAAAGCACTGGTCGTCTAACATCCGATGCTTGTCAGTTAGGATGAGTAATGTGTGAGCTTCCTGAACGATGTGGTTCTTTTGAGCTGAAAAGTGACTGCCCTTACCTGAAACGAAGTCTTGCGTGTAGGAAGACACAGAGCCTGGGATTTAACTCCATTTCTGAAGGGAAACACACAACACAGTTCTCATCCATGGATCACAGTCTGCTGTAGAGCAAGAAGCACGCACTTGCTTTCTAAAGACTCTTATACAGCAGGAAACGTGAGTGTGCTGAGAACAAGAGAACGGTGTTTCTTACACATAGGGAACATATCTAGTCCAACTATGCTTCTGAAACTGATACAAAGCACTGGTCGTCTAACATCCCATGCTTGTCAGTTAAGATGAGAAACGTGTGAGCTTCCTGAATGATGTAGTTCGTTTGAGATGAAAAGTGACTGCCCTTACCTGAAACGAAGTCTTCCTTGTAGGAAGACACAGAGCCTGGGATTTAACTCCATTTCTGAAAGGAAACACACAACACAGTTCTCATCCATGGATCACACTCTGCTTTAGAGCAAGAAGCACGCTCTTTCTTTCTAGAGTCTCTAATACAGCAGGAAACGTGAGTGTGCTCAGAAGAAACGAACTGTGTTTCCTATACATACGGACCATATCTAGTTCAACTGTGCATGAAATTGATACAAAGCATAGGTCCTCTAACATCCAATGCTTCTCAGTTAAGATGAGAAACGTGTGAGCATCGTGAACGATGTAGTTCGTTTGATCTGAAAAGTGACTGCCCTTACCTGAAATGAAGTCTTGCTTGTAGGAAGACACAGAGACTGGGATTTAACGCCATTTCTGACGGGAAACACACAACACAGTTCTCATCCATGGATCACAGTCTGCTGTAGAACAAGAAGCACGCTATTATTTTCTAATGTCTCTAATACAGCAGGAAACGTGAGTGCGCTCAGAAGAAAAGAACCGTGTTTCCTTACATACGGACCATATCTAGTTCAACTCTGCTTGAAATTGATACAAAGCAAAGGTCCTCTAACATCCAATGCTTCTCAGTTAAGATGAGAAACGTGTGAGCTTCGTGAACGATGTAGTTTGTTTGAGCTGAAAAGTGTCTGCCCTTACCTGAAACGAAGTCTTGCTTTTATGAAGATTCAGAGCCAGGGATTTAACTCCATTTCTGAAGTGAAACACACAACAGAGTTCTCATCCATTGATCACACTCTGCTTTAGAGCAAGAAGCATGCTCTAGCTTTCTAAAATCTCTAAGACAGCAGTAAACGTGAGTGTGCTGAGAACAAATGAACGGTGTTTCCTACACATATGGATCATATCTAGTCCAACTCTGCTTCTGAAACTGATACAAAGCACCGGTCCTCTAATATCCAATGCTTGTCAGTTAAGATGAGGAATGTGTGAGCTTCCTGAACGATGTGGTTCTTTTGAGCTGAAAAGTGACTGCCCTTACCTGAAACGAAGTCTTGCGTGTAGGAAGATACAGAGTCTGGGATTTAACTCCATTTCTGAAGGGAAACACACAACAAAGTTCTCATCCATGGTTCACACTCTGCTTTAGATCACGAAGCACGCTCTTGCTTTCTAGAATCTCTAATAAAGCAGGAAATGTGAGTGTGCTGAGAACCAAAGAACGGTGTTTCTTACACATTCGGACCATATCTATTGCAACTCTGCTTCTGAAACTGATACTAAGCACTGGTCCTCTAACATCCGATGCTTGTCAGTTAAGATGAGAAACGTGTGAGCTTCCTGAACGATGTAGTTCGTTTGAGTTGAAAAGTGACTGACCTTACCTGAAACAAAGTCTTGCGTGTAGGAAGACACAGAGCCAGGGATTTAACTCCATTTCTGAAGGGAAACACACAACACAGTTCTCATCAATGGATCACACTCTTCTTTAGAGCAAGAAGCAAGCTCTTGCTTTCTAGAGTCTCTAATACAGCAGGAAACGTGAGTGTGCTGAGAACAAAAGAACGGTGTTTCTTACACATAGGGAACATATCTAGTCCAACTATGCTTCTGAAACTGATACAAAGCACTGGTCGTCTAACATCCGATGCTTGTCAGTTAAGATGAGAAACGTGTGAGCTTCCTGAATGATGTAGTTCGTTTGAGATGAAAAGTGACTGCCCTTACCTGAAACGAAGTCTTCCTTGTAGGAAGACACAAAGCCTGGGATTTAACTCCATTTCTGAAAGGAAACACACAACACAGTTCTCATCCATGGATCACAGTCTGCTGTAGAACAAGAAGCACGCTTTTACTTTCTAATGTCTCTAATACAGCAAGAAACGTGAGTGCGCTCAGAAGAAAAGAACCGTGTTTCCTTACATACGGACCATATCTAGTTCAACTCTGCTTGAAATTGATACAAAGCAAAGGTCCTCTAACATCCAATGCTTCTCAGTTAAGATGAGAAACGTGTGAGCTTCGTGAACGATGTAGTTTGTTTGAGCTGAAAAGTGTCTGCCCTTACCTGAAACGAAGTCTTGCTTTTATGAAGATTCAGAGCCAGGGATTTAACTCCATTTCTGAAGTGCAACACACAACAGAGTTCTCATCCATTGATCACACTCTGCTTTAGAGCAAGAACCATGCTCTAGCGTTCTAAAATCTCTAAGACAGCAGTAAACCTGAGTGTGCTGAGAACAAATGAACGGTGTTTCCCTCACATACGGACCATATCTATTCCAACTCTGCTTCTGAAACTGATACTAAGCACTGGTCCTCTAACATCCGATGCTTGTCAGTTATGATGAGAAACGTGTGAGCTTCCTGAACGATGTGGTTCTTTTCAGCTGAAAAGTGACTGCCCTTACCTGAAACAAAGTCTTGCGTGTAGGAAGACACAGAGCCTGGGATTTAACTCCATTTCTGAAGGGAAACACACAACACAGTTCTCATCCATGGTTCACACTCTGCTTTAGAGCAAGAAGCACGCTCTTGCTTTCTAGAGTCTCTAAGACAGCAGGAAACGTGAGTTTGCTGAGAACCAAAGAACGGTGTTTCTTACACATTCGGACCATATCTATTCCAACTCTGCTTCTGAAACTGATACAAAGCACTGGTCGTCTAACATCCGATGCTTGTCAGTTAGGATGAGTAATGTGTGAGCTTCCTGAACGATGTGGTTCTTTTGAGCTGAAAAGTGACTGCCCTTACCTGAAACGAAGTCTTGCGTGTAGGAAGACACAGAGCCTGGGATTTAACTCCATTTCTGAAGGGAAACACACAACACAGTTCTCATCCATGGATCACAGTCTGCTGTAGAGCAAGAAGCACGCACTTGCTTTCTAAAGACTCTTATACAGCAGGAAACGTGAGTGTGCTGAGAACAAGAGAACGGTGTTTCTTACACATAGGGAACATATCTAGTCCAACTATGCTTCTGAAACTGATACAAAGCACTGGTCGTCTAACATCCCATGCTTGTCAGTTAAGATGAGAAACGTGTGAGCTTCCTGAATGATGTAGTTCGTTTGAGATGAAAAGTGACTGCCCTTACCTGAAACGAAGTCTTCCTTGTAGGAAGACACAGAGCCTGGGATTTAACTCCATTTCTGAAAGGAAACACACAACACAGTTCTCTTCCATGGATCACACTCTGCTTTAGAGCAAGAAGCACGCTCTTTCTTTCTAGAGTCTCTAATACAGCAGGAAACGTGAGTGTGCTCAGAAGAAACGAACTGTGTTTCCTATACATACGGACCATATCTAGTTCAACTGTGCATGAAATTGATACAAAGCATAGGTCCTCTAACATCCAATGCTTCTCAGTTAAGATGAGAAACGTGTGAGCATCGTGAACGATGTAGTTCGTTTGATCTGAAAAGTGACTGCCCTTACCTGAAATGAAGTCTTGCTTGTAGGAAGACACAGAGACTGGGATTTAACGCCATTTCTGACGGGAAACACACAACACAGTTCTCATCCATGGATCACAGTCTGCTGTAGAACAAGAAGCACGCTATTATTTTCTAATGTCTCTAATACAGCAGGAAACGTGAGTGCGCTCAGAAGAAAAGAACCGTGTTTCCTTACATACGGACCATATCTAGTTCAACTCTGCTTGAAATTGATACAAAGCAAAGGTCCTCTAACATCCAATGCTTCTCAGTTAAGATGAGAAACGTGTGAGCTTCGTGAACGATGTAGTTTGTTTGAGCTGAAAAGTGTCTGCCCTTACCTGAAACGAAGTCTTGCTTTTATGAAGATTCAGAGCCAGGGATTTAACTCCATTTCTGAAGTGAAACACACAACAGAGTTCTCATCCATTGATCACACTCTGCTTTAGAGCAAGAAGCATGCTCTAGCTTTCTAAATTCTCTAAGACAGCAGTAAACGTGAGTGTGCTGAGAACAAATGAACGGTGTTTCCTACACATATGGATCATATCTAGTCCAACTCTGCTTCTGAAACTGATACAAAGCACCGGTCCTCTAATATCCAATGCTTGTCAGTTAAGATGAGGAATGTGTGAGCTTCCTGAACGATGTGGTTCTTTTGAGCTGAAAAGTGACTGCCCTTACCTGAAACGAAGTCTTGCGTGTAGGAAGATACAGAGTCTGGGATTTAACTCCATTTCTGAAGGGAAACACACAACAAAGTTCTCATCCATGGTTCACACTCTGCTTTAGATCACGAAGCACGCTCTTGCTTTCTAGAATCTCTAATAAAGCAGGAAATGTGAGTGTGCTGAGAACCAAAGAACGGTGTTTCTTACACATTCGGACCATATCTATTGCAACTCTGCTTCTGAAACTGATACTAAGCACTGGTCCTCTAACATCCGATGCTTGTCAGTTAAGATGAGAAACGTGTGAGCTTCCTGAACGATGTAGTTCGTTTGAGTTGAAAAGTGACTGACCTTACCTGAAACAAAGTCTTGCGTGTAGGAAGACACAGAGCCAGGGATTTAACTCCATTTCTGAAGGGAAACACACAACACAGTTCTCATCAATGGATCACACTCTTCTTTAGAGCAAGAAGCAAGCTCTTGCTTTCTAGAGTCTCTAATACAGCAGGAAACGTGAGTGTGCTGAGAACAAAAGAACGGTGTTTCTTACACATAGGGAACATATCTAGTCCAACTATGCTTCTGAAACTGATACAAAGCACTGGTCGTCTAACATCCGATGCTTGTCAGTTAAGATGAGAAACGTGTGAGCTTCCTGAACGATGTAGTTCGTTTGAGATGAAAAGTGACTGCCCTTACCTGAAACGAAGTCTTCCTTGTAGGAAGACACAGAGCATGGGATTTAACTCCATTTCTGAAAGGAAACACACAACAAAGTTCTCATCCATGGATCACACTCTGCTTTAGAGCAAGAAGCACGCTCTTTCTTTCTAGAGTCTCTAATACAGCAGGAAACGTGAGTGTGCTCAGAAGAAACGAACTGTGTTTCCTATACATACGGACCATATCTAGTTCAACTGTGCATGAAATTGATACAAAGCATAGGTCCTCTAACATCCAATGCTTCTCAGTTAAGATGAGAAACGTGTGAGCATCATGAACGATGTAGTTGGTTTGATCTGAAAAGTGACTGCCCTTACCTGAAATGAAGTCTTGCTTGTAGGAAGACACAGAGCCTCTGATTTAACGCCATTTCTGACGGGAAACACACAACACAGTTCTCAGTCATGGGTCACAGTCTGCTGTAGAACAAGAAGCACGCTTTTATTTTCTAATGTCTCTAATACAGCAGGAAACGTGAGTGCGCTCAGAAGAAAAGAACCGTGTTTCCTTACATACGGACCATATCTAGTTCAACTCTGCTTGAAATTGATACAAAGCAAAGGTCCTCTAACATCCAATGCTTCTCAGTTAAGATGAGAAACGTGTGAGCTTCGTGAACGATGTAGTTTGTTTGAGCTGAAAAGTGTCTGCCCTTACCTGAAACGAAGTCTTGCTTTTATGAAGATTCAGAGCCAGGGATTTAACTCCATTTCTGAAGTGAAACACACAACAGAGTTCTCATCCATTGATCACACTCTGCTTTAGAGCAAGAAGCATGCTCTAGCTTTCTAAAATCTCTAAGACAGCAGTAAACGTGAGTGTGCTGAGAACAAATGAACGGTGTTTCCTACACATATGGATCATATCTAGTCCAACTCTGCTTCTGAAACTGATACAAAGCACCGGTCCTCTAATATCCAATGCTTGTCAGTTAAGATGAGGAATGTGTGAGCTTCCTGAACGATGTGGTTCTTTTGAGCTGAAAAGTGACTGCCCTTACCTGAAACGAAGTCTTGCGTGTAGGAAGATACAGAGTCTGGGATTTAACTCCATTTCTGAAGGGAAACACACAACAAAGTTCTCATCCATGGTTCACACTCTGCTTTAGATCACGAAGCACGCTCTTGCTTTCTAGAATCTCTAATAAAGCAGGAAATGTGAGTGTGCTGAGAACCAAAGAACGGTCTTTCTTACACATTCGGACCATATCTATTGCAACTTTGCTTCTGAAACTGATACTAAGCACTGGTCCTCTAACATCCGATGCTTGTCAGTTAAGATGAGAAACGTGTGAGCTTCCTGAACGATGTAGTTTGTTTGAGCTGAAAAGTGTCTGCCCTTACCTGAACCGAATTCTTGCATGTAAGAAGCCACAGAGACTGAGATATAACTCCATTTTTGAAGGGAAACACACAACACAATTCTCATCCATGGATCACAATCTGCTTTAGAGCAAGAAGCAAGATCTTGCTTTCTAGAGTCTCTAAGACAGCAGGAAACGTGAGTTTGCTGAGAACCAAAGAACGGTGTTTCTTACACATTCGGACCATATCTATTCCAACTCTGCTTCTGAAACTGATACAAAGCACTGGTCGTCTAACATCCGATGCTTGTCAGTTAGGATGAGTAATGTGTGAGCTTCCTGAACGATGTGGTTCTTTTGAGCTGAAAAGTGACTGCCCTTACCTGAAACGAAGTCTTGCGTGTAGGAAGACACAGAGCCTGGGATTTAACTCCATTTCTGAAGGGAAACACACAACACAGTTCTCATCCATGGATCACAGTCTGCTGTAGAGCAAGAAGCACGCACTTGCTTTATAAAGACTCTAATACAGCAGGAAACGTGAGTGTGCTGAGAACAAGAGAACGGTGTTTCTTACACATAGGGAACATATCTAGTCCAACTATGCTTCTGAAACTGATACAAAGCACTGGTCGTCTAACATCCGATGCTTGTCAGTTAAGATGAGAAACGTGTGAGCTTCCTGAATGATGTAGTTCGTTTGAGATGAAAAGTGACTGCCCTTACCTGAAACGAAGTCTTCCTTGTAGGAAGACACAAAGCCTGGGATTTAACTCCATTTCTGAAAGGAAACACACAACACAGTTCTCATCCATGGATCACAGTCTGCTGTAGAACAAGAAGCACGCTTTTACTTTCTAATGTCTCTAATACAGCAAGAAACGTGAGTGCGCTCAGAAGAAAAGAACCGTGTTTCCTTACATACGGACCATATCTAGTTCAACTCTGCTTGAAATTGATACAAAGCAAAGGTCCTCTAACATCCAATGCTTCTCAGTTAAGATGAGAAACGTGTGAGCTTCGTGAACGATGTAGTTTGTTTGAGCTGAAAAGTGTCTGCCCTTACCTGAAACGAAGTCTTGCTTTTATGAAGATTCAGAGCCAGGGATTTAACTCCATTTCTGAAGTGCAACACACAACAGAGTTCTCATCCATTGATCACACTCTGCTTTAGAGCAAGAACCATGCTCTAGCGTTCTAAAATCTCTAAGACAGCAGTAAACATGAGTGTGCTGAGAACAAATGAACGGTGTTTCCCTCACATACGGACCATATCTATTCCAACTCTGCTTCTGAAACTGATACTAAGCACTGGTCCTCTAACATCCGATGCTTGTCAGTTATGATGAGAAACGTGTGAGCTTCCTGAACGATGTGGTTCTTTTCAGCTGAAAAGTGACTGCCCTTACCTGAAACAAAGTCTTGCGTGTAGGAAGACACAGAGCCTGGGATTTAACTCCATTTCTGAAGGGAAACACACAACACAGTTCTCATCCATGGTTCACACTCTGCTTTAGAGCAAGAAGCACGCTCTTGCTTTCTAGAGTCTCTAAGACAGCAGGAAACGTGAGTTTGCTGAGAACCAAAGAACGGTGTTTCTTACACATTCGGACCATATCTATTCCAACTCTGCTTCTGAAACTGATACAAAGCACTGGTCGTCTAACATCCGATGCTTGTCAGTTAGGATGAGTAATGTGTGAGCTTCCTGAACGATGTGGTTCTTTTGAGCTGAAAAGTGACTGCCCTTACCTGAAACGAAGTCTTGCGTGTAGGAAGACACAGAGCCTGGGATTTAACTCCATTTCTGAAGGGAAACACACAACACAGTTCTCATCCATGGATCACAGTCTGCTGTAGAGCAAGAAGCACGCACTTGCTTTCTAAAGACTCTTATACAGCAGGAAACGTGAGTGTGCTGAGAACAAGAGAACGGTGTTTCTTACACATAGGGAACATATCTAGTCCAACTATGCTTCTGAAACTGATACAAAACACTGGTCGTCTAACATCCCATGCTTGTCAGTTAAGATGAGAAACGTGTGAGCTTCCTGAATGATGTAGTTCGTTTGAGATGAAAAGTGACTGCCCTTACCTGAAACGAAGTCTTCCTTGTAGGAAGACACAGAGCCTGGGATTTAACTCCATTTCTGAAAGGAAACACACAACACAGTTCTCATCCATGGATCACACTCTGCTTTAGAGCAAGAAGCACGCTCTTTCTTTCTAGAGTCTCTAATACAGCAGGAAACGTGAGTGTGCTCAGAAGAAACGAACTGTGTTTCCTATACATACGGACCATATCTAGTTCAACTGTGCATGAAATTGATACAAAGCATAGGTCCTCTAACATCCAATGCTTCTCAGTTAAGATGAGAAACGTGTGAGCATCGTGAACGATGTAGTTCGTTTGATCTGAAAAGTGACTGCCCTTACCTGAAATGAAGTCTTGCTTGTAGGAAGACACAGAGACTGGGATTTAACGCCATTTCTGACGGGAAACACACAACACAGTTCTCATCCATGGATCACAGTCTGCTGTAGAACAAGAAGCACGCTATTATTTTCTAATGTCTCTAATACAGCAGGAAACGTGAGTGCGCTCAGAAGAAAAGAACCGTGTTTCCTTACATACGGACCATATCTAGTTCAACTCTGCTTGAAATTGATACAAAGCAAAGGTCCTCTAACATCCAATGCTTCTCAGTTAAGATGAGAAACGTGTGAGCTTCGTGAACGATGTAGTTTGTTTGAGCTGAAAAGTGTCTGCCCTTACCTGAAACGAAGTCTTGCTTTTATGAAGATTCAGAGCCAGGGATTTAACTCCATTTCTGAAGTGAAACACACAACAGAGTTCTCATCCATTGATCACACTCTGCTTTAGAGCAAGAAGCATGCTCTAGCTTTCTAAAATCTCTAAGACAGCAGTAAACGTGAGTGTGCTGAGAACAAATGAACGGTGTTTCCTACACATATGGATCATATCTAGTCCAACTCTGCTTCTGAAACTGATACAAAGCACCGGTCCTCTAATATCCAATGCTTGTCAGTTAAGATGAGGAATGTGTGAGCTTCCTGAACGATGTGGTTCTTTTGAGCTGAAAAGTGACTGCCCTTACCTGAAACGAAGTCTTGCGTGTAGGAAGATACAGAGTCTGGGATTTAACTCCATTTCTGAAGGGAAACACACAACAAAGTTCTCATCCATGGTTCACACTCTGCTTTAGATCACGAAGCACGCTCTTGCTTTCTAGAATCTCTAATAAAGCAGGAAATGTGAGTGTGCTGAGAACCAAAGAACGGTCTTTCTTACACATTCGGACCATATCTATTGCAACTTTGCTTCTGAAACTGATACTAAGCACTGGTCCTCTAACATCCGATGCTTGTCAGTTAAGATGAGAAACGTGTGAGCTTCCTGAACGATGTAGTTTGTTTGAGCTGAAAAGTGTCTGCCCTTACCTGAACCGAATTCTTGCATGTAAGAAGACACAGAGACTGAGATATAACTCCATTTTTGAAGGGAAACACACAACACAATTCTCATCCATGGATCACAATCTGCTTTAGAGCAAGAAGCAAGCTCTTGCTTTCTAGAGTCTCTAATACAGCAAGAAACGTGAGTGTGCTGAGAACAAAAGAACGGTGTTTCTTACACATAGGGAACATATCTAGTCCAACTATGCTTCTGAAACTGATACAAAGCACTGGTCGTCTAACATCCGATGCTTGTCAGTTAAGATGAGAAACGTGTGAGCTTCCTGAACGATGTAGTTCGTTTGAGATGAAAAGTGACTGCCCTTACCTGAAACGAAGTCTTGCTTGTAGGAAGACACAGAGCCTGGGATTTAACGCCATTTCTGACGGGAAACACACAACACAGTTCTCATCCATGGATCACAGTCTGCTGTAGAACAAGAAGCACGCTTTTATTTTCTAATGTGTCTAATACAGCAGGAAACGTGAGTGCGCTCAGAAGAAAAGAACCGTGTTTCCTTACATACGGACCATATCTAGTTCAACTCTGCTTGAAATTGATACAAAGCAAAGGTCCTCTAACATCCAATGCTTCTCAGTTAAGATGAGAAACGTGTGAGCTTCGTGAACGAGGTAGTTTGTTTGAGCTGAAAAGTGTCTGCCCTTACCTGAAACGAGGTCTTGCTTTTATGAAGATTCAGAGCCAGGGATTTAACTCCATTTCTGAAGTGAAACACACAACAAAGTTCTCATCCATGGTTCACACTCTGCTTTAGATCACGAAACACGCTCTTGCTTTCTAGAATCTCTAATAAAGCAGGAAATATGAGTGTGCTGAGAACCAAAGGACGGTCTTTCTTACACATTCGGACCATATCTATTCCAACTCTGCTTCTGAAACTGATACTAAGCACTGGTCCTCTAACATCCGATGCTTGTCAGTTAAGATGAGAAACGTGTGAGCTTCCTGAACGATGTAGTTTGTTTGAGCTGAAAAGTGTCTGCCCTTACCTGAACCGAATTCTTGCATGTAAGAAGACACAGAGACTGAGATATAACTCCATTTTTGAAGGGAAACACACAACACAATTCTCATCCATGGATCACAATCTGCTTTAGAGCAAGAAGCAAGCTCTTGCTTTCTAGAGTCTCTAATACAGCAGGAAACGTGAGTGTGCCGAGAACAAAAGAACGGTGTTTCTTACACATACGGACCATATCTAGTCCAACTCTGCTTCTGAAACTGATACAAAGCACTGGTCGTCTAACATCCGATGCTTGTCAGTTAAGATGAGTAACATGTGAGCTTCCTGAACGATGTGGTTCTTTTCAGCTGAAAAGTGACTGCCCTTACCTGAAACAAAGTCTTGCGTGTAGGAAGACACAGAGCCTGGGATTTAACTCCATTTCTGAAGGGAAACACACAACACAGTTCTCATCCATGGTTCACACTCTGCTTTAGAGCAAGAAGCACGCTCTTGCTTTCTAGAGTCTCTAAGACAGCAGGAAACCTGAGTTTGCTGAGAACCAAAGAACGGTGTTTCTTACACATTCGGACCATATCTATTCCAACTATGCTTCTGAAACTGATACAAAGCACTGGTCGTCTAACATCCGATGCTTGTCAGTTAAGATGAGAAACGTGTGAGCTTCCTGAACGATGTAGTTCCTTTGAGATGTAAAGTGACTGCCCTTACCTGAAACGAAGTCTTCCTTGTAGGAAGACACAGAGCCTGGGATTTAACTCCATTTCTGAAAGGAAACACACAACACAGTTCTCATCCATGGATCACACTCTGCTTTAGAGCAAGAAGCACGCTCTTTCTTTCTAGAGTCTCTAATACAGGAGGAAACGTGAGTGTGCTCAGAAGAAACGAACTGTGTTTCCTATACATACGGACCATATCTAGTTCAACTGTGCATGAAATTGATACAAAGCATAGGTCCTCTAACATCCAATGCTTCTCAGTTAAGATGAGAAACGTGTGAGCATCATGAACGATGTAGTTCGTTTGATCTGAAAAGTGACTGCCCTTACCTGAAATGAAGTCTTGCTTGTAGGAAGACACAGAGCCTCTGATTTAACGCCATTTCTGACGGGAAAAACACAACACAGTTCTCATCCATGGATCACAGTCTGCTGTAGAACAAGAAGCACGCTTTTATTTTCTAATGTCTCTAATACAGCAGGAAACGTGAGTGCGCTCAGAAGAAAAGAACCGTGTTTCCTTACATACGGACCATATCTAGTTCAACTCTGCTTGAAATTGATACAAAGCAAAGGTCCTCTAACATCCAATGCTTCTCAGTTAAGATGAGAAACGTGTGAGCTTCCTGAACGATGTGGTTCTTTTCAGCTGATAAGTGACTGCCCTTACCCGAAACAAAGTCTTGCGTGTAGGAAGACACAGAGCCTGGGATTTAACTCCATTTGTGAAGGGAAACACACAACACAGTTCTCATCCATGGTTCACACTCTGCTTTAGAGCAAGAAGCACGCTATTGCTTTCTAGAGTCTCTAAGACAGCAGGAAACGTGAGTTTGCTGAGAACCAAGGAACGGTGTTTCTTACACATTCGGACCATATCTATTCCAACTCTGCTTCTGAAACTGATACAAAGCACTGGTCGTCTAACATCCGATGCTTTTCAGTTAAGATGAGTAATGTGTGAGCTTCCTGAACGATGTGGTTCTTTTGAGCTGAAAAGTGACTGCCCTTAACTGAAACGAAGTTTTGCGTGTAGGAAGACACAGAGCCTGGGATTTAAATCCATTTCTGAAGGGAAACACAAAACACAGTTCTCATCCATGGTTCACACTCTGCTTTAGAGCAAGAAGCACGCTCTTGCTTTCTAGAGTCTCTAATAAAGGAGGAAACTTGAGTGTGCTGAGAACCAAAGAACGGTTTTCTTACACATTCGGACAGTATCTATTCCAACTCTGCTTCTGAAACTGATACTAAACACTGGTCCTCTAACATCCGATGCTTGTCAGTTAAGATGAGAAACGTGTGAGCTTCCTGAACGATGTAGTTTGTTTGAGCTGAAAAGTGACTGCCCTTACCTGAAACGAAGTCTTGCTTGTAGGAAGACACAGAGCGTGGGATTTAACTCCATTTCTGAAGGGAAACACACAACACAGTTCTCATCCATGGATCACAGTCTGCTGTAGAGCAAGAAGCACGCTCTTACTTTCAAATGTCTCTAATACAGCAGGAAACGTGAGTGTGCTGAGAACAAAAGAACGGTGTTTCTTACACATACGGACCATATCAAGGCCACCTCTGCTTCTGAAACTCATACAAAGCACTGGTCCTCTAACATCCGATGCTTGTCAGTTAAGATGAGTAACGTGTGAGCTTCCTGAACGATGTGGTTCTTTTGAGCTGAAAAGTGACTGCCCTTACCTGAAACGAAGTCTTGCGTGTAGGAAGACACAGAGCCTGGGATTTAACTCCATTTCTGAAGGGTAACACACAACACAGTTCTCATCCATGGTTCACACTCTACTTTAGAGCAAGAAGCACGCTCTTGCTTTCTAGAGTCTCTAATGCAGCAGGAAACGTGAGTGTGCTGAGAACCAAAGAACGGTGTTTCTTACACATTCGGACCATATCTATTCCAACTCTGCTTCTGAAACTGATACAAAGCACTGGTCCTCTAACATCCAATGCTTGTCAGTTAAGATGAGAAACGTGTGAGCTTCCTGAAAAATGTGGTTCTTTTCAGCTGAAAAGTAACTGCCCTTACCTGAAACGAAGTCTTGCATGTAGGAAGACACAGAGCCTGGGATTTAACTCCATTTCTGAAGTGAAACACACAACACAGTTCTCATCCATGGATCACACTCTGCTTTAGAGCAAGAAGCACGCTCTAGCTTTCTAGAGTCTCTAAGACAGCAGGAAACTTGAGTGTGCTGAGAACAAATGAACGGTGTTCCTACACATAGGGATCATATCTAGTCCAACTCTTCATCTGAAACTGACGCAAAGCACTGGTCCTCTAACATCCAGTACATGTGAGTTAAGATGAGAAACGTGTGAGCTTCGTGAACTATGTAGATTGTTTGAGCGGAAAAGTGTCTGCCCTTACCTGAACCGAATTCTTGCATGTAAGAAGACACAGAGCCTGGGATTTAACTCCATTTTTGAAGGGAAACACACAACACAATTCTCATCCATGGATCAGAATCTGCTTTAGAGCAAGAAGCAAGCTCTTTTTTTCTAGAGTCTCTAATACAGCAGGAAACGTGAGTGTGCCGAGAAAAAAAAGAACGGTGTTTCTTACACATACGGACCATATCTAGTCCAACTCTGCTTCTGAAACTGATACAAAGCACTGGTCGTCTAACATCCGATGTTTGTCAGTTAAGATGAGTAATGTGTGAGCTTCCTGAACGATGTGGTTCTTTTCAGCTGAAAAGTGACTGCCCTTACCTGAAACAAAGTCTTGCGTGTAGGAAGACACAGAGCCTGGGATTTAACTCCATTTGTGAAGGGAAACACACAACACAGTTCTCATCCATGGTTCACACTCTGCTTTAGAGCAAGAAGCACGCTCTTGCTTTCTAGAGTCTCTAAGACAGCAGGAAACGTGAGTTTGCTGAGAACCAAGGAACGGTGTTTCTTACACATTCGGACCATATCTATTCCAACTCTGCTTCTGAAACTGATACAAAGCACTGGTCGTCTAACATCCGATGCTTGTCAGTTAAGATGAGTAATGTGTGAGCTTCCTGAACGATGTGGTTCTTTTGAGCTGAAAAGTGACTGCCCTTACCTGAAACGAAGTCTTGCGTGTAGGAAGACACAGAGCCTGGGATTTAACTCCATTTCTGAAGGGAAACACACAACACAGTTCTCATCCATGGATCACAGTCTGCTGTAGAGCAAGAAGCACGCACTTGCTTTCTAAAGACTCTAATACAGCAGGAAACGTGAGTGTGCTGAGAACAAAAGAACGGTGTTTCTTACACATAGGGAACATATCTAGTCCAACTATGCTTCTGAAACTGATACAAAGCACTGGTCATCTAACATCCGAGGCTTGTCAGTGAAGATGAGAAACGTGTGAGCTTCCTGAACGATGTAGTTCGTTTGAGATGAAAAGTGACTGCCCTTACCTGAAACGAAGTCTTCCTTGTAGGAAGACACAGAGCCTGGGATTTAACTCCATTTCTGAAAGGAAACACACAACACAGTTCTCATCCATGGATCACACTCTGCTTTAGAGCAAGAAGCACGCTCTTTCTTTCTAGATTCTGTAATACAGCAGGAAACGTGAGTGTGCTCAGAAGAAAAGAACCGTGTTTCCTATACATACGGACCGTATCTAGTTCAACTGTGCATGAAATTGATACAAAGCATAGGTCCTCTAACATCCAATGCTTCTCAGGTAAGATGAGAAACGTGTGAGCATCGTGAACGATGTAGTTCGTTTGATCTGAAAAGTGACTGCCCTTACCTGAAATGAAGTATTGCATGTAGGAAGACACAGAGCCTGGGATTTAATGCCATTTCTGACGGGAAACACACAACACAGTTCTCATCCATGGATCACAGTCTGCTGTAGAACAAGAAGCACGCTTTTATTTTCTAATGTCTCTAATACAGCAGGAAACGTGAGTGCGCTCAGAAGAAAAGAACCGTGTTTCCTTATATACAGACCATATCTAGTTCAACTCTGCTTGAAATTGATACAAAGCAAAGGTCCTCTAACATCCAATGCTTCTCAGTTAAGATGAGAAACGTGTGAGCTTCGTGAATGATGTAGTTTGTTTGAGCTGAAATGTGTCTGCCCTTACCTGAAACGAAGTCTTGTTTTTATGAAGATTCAGAGCCAGGCATTTAACTCCATTTCTGAAGTGAAACACACAACAGAGTTCTCATCCATTGATCACACTCTGCTTTAGAGCAAGAAGCATGCTCTAGCTTTCTAAAATCTCTAAGACAGCAGTAAACGTGAGTGTGCTGAGAACAAGTGAACGGTGTTTCCTACACATACGGACCATATCTATTCCAACTCTGCTTCTGAAACTGATACAAAGCACCGGTCCTCTAATATCCAATGCTTGTCAGTTAAGATGAGGAACGTGTGAGCTTGGTGAACGATGTAGTTCGTTTGAGCTGAAAAGTGACTGCCCTTACCTGAACCGAAGTCTTGCATGTAAAAAGACACAGAGCCTGGGATTTAACTCCATTTTTGAAGGGAAACACACAACACAATTCTCATCCATGGATCACAATCTGCTGTAGAGCAAGAAGCAAGCTCTTGCTTTCTAGAGTCTCTAATACAGCAGGAAACGTGAGTGTGCTGAGAACAAAAGAACGGTGTTTCTTACACATAGGGACCATATCTAGTCCAGCTCTGCTTCTGAAACTGATACAAGGCACTGGTCGTCTAACATCTGATGCTTTTCAGTTAAGATGAGTAATGTGTGAGCTTCCTGAACGATGTGGTTCTTTTGAGCTGAAAAGTGACTGCCCTTAACTGAAACGAAGTTTTGCGTGTAGGAAGACACAGAGCCTGGGATTTAAATCCATTTCTGAAGGGAAACACAAAACACAGTTCTCATCCATGGTTCACACTCTGCTTTAGAGCAAGAAGCACGCTCTTGCTTTCTAGAGTCTCTAATAAAGGAGGAAACTTGAGTGTGCTGAGAACCAAAGAACGGTTTTCTTACACATTCGGACAGTATCTATTCCAACTCTGCTTCTGAAACTGATACTAAACACTGGTCCTCTAACATCCGATGCTTGTCAGTTAAGATGAGAAACGTGTGAGCTTCCTGAACGATGTAGTTTGTTTGAGCTGAAAAGTGACTGCCCTTACCTGAAACGAAGTCTTGCTTGTAGGAAGACACAGAGCGTGGGATTTAACTCCATTTCTGAAGGGAAACACACAACACAGTTCTCATCCATGGATCACAGTCTGCTGTAGAGCAAGAAGCACGCTCTTACTTTCAAATGTCTCTAATACAGCAGGAAACGTGAGTGTGCTGAGAACAAAAGAACGGTGTTTCTTACACATACGGACCATATCAAGGCCACCTCTGCTTCTGAAACTCATACAAAGCACTGGTCCTCTAACATCCGATGCTTGTCAGTTAAGATGAGTAACGTGTGAGCTTCCTGAACGATGTGGTTCTTTTGAGCTGAAAAGTGACTGCCCTTACCTGAAACGAAGTCTTGCGTGTAGGAAGACACAGAGCCTGGGATTTAACTCCATTTCTGAAGGGTAACACACAACACAGTTCTCATCCATGGTTCACACTCTACTTTAGAGCAAGAAGCACGCTCTTGCTTTCTAGAGTCTCTAATGCAGCAGGAAACGTGAGTGTGCTGAGAACCAAAGAACGGTGTTTCTTACACATTCGGACCATATCTATTCCAACTCTGCTTCTGAAACTGATACAAAGCACTGGTCCTCTAACATCCAATGCTTGTCAGTTAAGATGAGAAACGTGTGAGCTTCCTGAAAAATGTGGTTCTTTTCAGCTGAAAAGTAACTGCCCTTACCTGAAACGAAGTCTTGCATGTAGGAAGACACAGAGCCTGGGATTTAACTCCATTTCTGAAGTGAAACACACAACACAGTTCTCATCCATGGATCACACTCTGCTTTAGAGCAAGAAGCACGCTCTAGCTTTCTAGAGTCTCTAAGACAGCAGGAAACTTGAGTGTGCTGAGAACAAATGAACGGTGTTCCTACACATAGGGATCATATCTAGTCCAACTCTTCATCTGAAACTGACGCAAAGCACTGGTCCTCTAACATCCAGTACATGTGAGTTAAGATGAGAAACGTGTGAGCTTCGTGAACTATGTAGATTGTTTGAGCGGAAAAGTGTCTGCCCTTACCTGAACCGAATTCTTGCATGTAAGAAGACACAGAGCCTGGGATTTAACTCCATTTTTGAAGGGAAACACACAACACAATTCTCATCCATGGATCAGAATCTGCTTTAGAGCAAGAAGCAAGCTCTTTTTTTCTAGAGTCTCTAATACAGCAGGAAACGTGAGTGTGCCGAGAAAAAAAAGAACGGTGTTTCTTACACATACGGACCATATCTAGTCCAACTCTGCTTCTGAAACTGATACAAAGCACTGGTCGTCTAACATCCGATGTTTGTCAGTTAAGATGAGTAATGTGTGAGCTTCCTGAACGATGTGGTTCTTTTCAGCTGAAAAGTGACTGCCCTTACCTGAAACAAAGTCTTGCGTGTAGGAAGACACAGAGCCTGGGATTTAACTCCATTTGTGAAGGGAAACACACAACACAGTTCTCATCCATGGTTCACACTCTGCTTTAGAGCAAGAAGCACGCTCTTGCTTTCTAGAGTCTCTAAGACAGCAGGAAACGTGAGTTTGCTGAGAACCAAGGAACGGTGTTTCTTACACATTCGGACCATATCTATTCCAACTCTGCTTCTGAAACTGATACAAAGCACTGGTCGTCTAACATCCGATGCTTGTCAGTTAAGATGAGTAATGTGTGAGCTTCCTGAACGATGTGGTTCTTTTGAGCTGAAAAGTGACTGCCCTTACCTGAAACGAAGTCTTGCGTGTAGGAAGACACAGAGCCTGGGATTTAACTCCATTTCTGAAGGGAAACACACAACACAGTTCTCATCCATGGATCACAGTCTGCTGTAGAGCAAGAAGCACGCACTTGCTTTCTAAAGACTCTAATACAGCAGGAAACGTGAGTGTGCTGAGAACAAAAGAACGGTGTTTCTTACACATAGGGAACATATCTAGTCCAACTATGCTTCTGAAACTGATACAAAGCACTGGTCATCTAACATCCGAGGCTTGTCAGTGAAGATGAGAAACGTGTGAGCTTCCTGAACGATGTAGTTCGTTTGAGATGAAAAGTGACTGCCCTTACCTGAAACGAAGTCTTCCTTGTAGGAAGACACAGAGCCTGGGATTTAACTCCATTTCTGAAAGGAAACACACAACACAGTTCTCATCCATGGATCACACTCTGCTTTAGAGCAAGAAGCACGCTCTTTCTTTCTAGATTCTGTAATACAGCAGGAAACGTGAGTGTGCTCAGAAGAAAAGAACCGTGTTTCCTATACATACGGACCGTATCTAGTTCAACTGTGCATGAAATTGATACAAAGCATAGGTCCTCTAACATCCAATGCTTCTCAGGTAAGATGAGAAACGTGTGAGCATCGTGAACGATGTAGTTCGTTTGATCTGAAAAGTGACTGCCCTTACCTGAAATGAAGTATTGCATGTAGGAAGACACAGAGCCTGGGATTTAATGCCATTTCTGACGGGAAACACACAACACAGTTCTCATCCATGGATCACAGTCTGCTGTAGAACAAGAAGCACGCTTTTATTTTCTAATGTCTCTAATACAGCAGGAAACGTGAGTGCGCTCAGAAGAAAAGAACCGTGTTTCCTTATATACAGACCATATCTAGTTCAACTCTGCTTGAAATTGATACAAAGCAAAGGTCCTCTAACATCCAATGCTTCTCAGTTAAGATGAGAAACGTGTGAGCTTCGTGAATGATGTAGTTTGTTTGAGCTGAAATGTGTCTGCCCTTACCTGAAACGAAGTCTTGTTTTTATGAAGATTCAGAGCCAGGCATTTAACTCCATTTCTGAAGTGAAACACACAACAGAGTTCTCATCCATTGATCACACTCTGCTTTAGAGCAAGAAGCATGCTCTAGCTTTCTAAAATCTCTAAGACAGCAGTAAACGTGAGTGTGCTGAGAACAAGTGAACGGTGTTTCCTACACATACGGACCATATCTATTCCAACTCTGCTTCTGAAACTGATACAAAGCACCGGTCCTCTAATATCCAATGCTTGTCAGTTAAGATGAGGAACGTGTGAGCTTGGTGAACGATGTAGTTCGTTTGAGCTGAAAAGTGACTGCCCTTACCTGAACCGAAGTCTTGCATGTAAAAAGACACAGAGCCTGGGATTTAACTCCATTTTTGAAGGGAAACACACAACACAATTCTCATCCATGGATCACAATCTGCTGTAGAGCAAGAAGCAAGCTCTTGCTTTCTAGAGTCTCTAATACAGCAGGAAACGTGAGTGTGCTGAGAACAAAAGAACGGTGTTTCTTACACATAGGGACCATATCTAGTCCAGCTCTGCTTCTGAAACTGATACAAGGCACTGGTCGTCTAACATCTGATGCTTGTCAGTTAAGATGAGTAATGTGTGAGCTTCCTGAACGATGTGGATCTTTTGAGCTTAAAAGTGACTGCCCTTACCTGAAACGAATTCTTGCGTGTAGGAAGACACAGAGTCTGGGATTTAACTCCATTTCTGAAGGGAAACACACAACAAAGTTCTCATCCATGGTTCACACTCTGCTTTAGATCACGAAGCACGCTCTTGCTTTCTAGAATCTCTAATAAAGCAGGAAATGTGAGTGTGCTGAGAACCAAAGAACGGTCTTTCTTACACATTCGGACCATATCTATTCCAACTCTGCTTCTGAAACTGATACAAAGCACTGGTCGTCTAACATCCGATGCTTGTCAGTTAAGATGAGAATCGTGTGAGCTTCCTGAACGATGTAGTTTGTTTGAGCTGAAAAGTGACTGCCCTTACCTGAAACGAAGTCTTGCTTGTAGGAAGACACAGAGCGTGGGATTTAACTCCATTTCTGAAGGGAAACACACAACACAGTTCTCATCCATGGATCACAGTCTGCTGTAGAACAAGAAGCACGCTCTTACTTTCAAATGTCTCTAATACAGCAGGAAACGTGAGTGTGCTGAGAACAAAAGAACGGTGTTTCTTACACATACGGACCATATCAAGTCCAACTCTGCTTCTGAAACTCATACAAAGCACTGGTCCTCTAACATCCGATGCTTGTCAGTTAAGATGAGTAACGTGTGAACTTCATGAACGATGTGGTTCTTTTGAGCTGAAAAGTGACTGCCCTTACCTGAAACGAAGTCTTGCTTGTTGGAAGACTCAGAGCCAGGAATTTAACTCCATTTCTGAAGTGAAACACACAGCAGAGTTCTCATCCATTGTTCACACTCTGCTTTAGAGCAAGAAGCATGCTCTTGCTTTCCAGAGTCTCTAATACAGGAGGAAACATGAGTGTGCTCAGAACAAAAGAATGGTGTTTCCTACACATACGGACCATATCTAGTTCAACTCTGCTTCTGAAACTGAAACAAACCACAGGTCCTTTAACATCCAATGCTTGTCAGTTAAGATGAGTAACGTGTGAGCTTCCTGAACGATGTGGTTCTTTTCAGCTGAAAAGTGACTGCCCTTACCTGAAACGAAGTCTTGCGTGTAGGAAGACACAGAGCCTGGGATTTACCTCCATTTCTGAAGGGTAACACACAACACAGTTCTCATCCATGGTTCACACTCTACTTTAGAGCAAGAAGCACGCTCTTGCTTTCTAGAGTCTCTAATACAGCAGGAAACGTGAGTGTGCTGAGAACCAAAGAACGGTGTTTCTTACACATTCGGACCATATCTATTCCAACTCTGCTTCTGAAACTGATACAAAGCACTGGTCCTCTAACATCCGATGCTTGTCAGTTAAGATGAGAAACGTGTGAGCTTCCTGAAAAATGTGGTTCTTTTCAGCTGAAAAGTGACTGCCCTTACCTGAAACGAAGTCTTGCATGTAGGAAGACACAGAGCCTGGGATTTAACTCCATTTCTGAAGTGAAACACACAACACAGTTCTCATCCATGGATCACACTCTGCTTTAGAGCAAGAAGCACGCTCTAGCTTTCTAGAGTCTCTAAGACAGCAGGAAACTTGAGTGTGCTGAGAACAAATGAACGGTGTTCCTACACATAGGGATCATATCTAGTCCAACTCTGCTTCTGAATCTGATACAAAGCACTGGTCGTCTAACATCCGATGCTTGTCAGTTAAGATGAGTAACGTGTGAGCTTCCTGAACGATGTGGTTCTTTTCAGCTGAAAAGTGACTGCCCTTACCTGAAACAAAGTCTTGCGTGTAGGAAGACACAGAGCCAGGGATTTAACTCAATTTCTGAAGGGAAACACACAACACAGTTCTCATCCATGGTTCACACTCTGCTTTAGAGCAAGAAGCACGCTCTTGCTTTCTAGAGTCTCTAAGACAGCAGAAAACGTGAGTTTGCTGAGAATCAAGGAACGGTGTTTCTTACACATTCGGACCATATCTATTCCAACTCTGCTTCTGAAACTGATACAAAGCACTGGTCGTCTAACATCCGATGCTTGTCAGTTAAGATGAGTAATGTGTGAGCCTCCTGAACGATGTGGTTCTTTTGAGCTGAAGAGTGACTGCCCTTACCTGAAACGAAGTCTTGCTTGTTGGAAGACTCAGAGCCAGGAATTTAACTCCATTTCTGAAGTGAAACACACAGCAGAGTTCTCATCCATTGTTCACACTCTGCTTTAGAGCAAGAAGCATGCTCTTGCTTTCCAGAGTCTCTAATACAGGAGGAAACATGAGTGTGCTCAGAACAAAAGAATGGTGTTTCCTACACATACGGACCATATCTAGTTCAACTCTGCTTCTGAAACTGAAACAAACCACAGGTCCTTTAACATCCAATGCTTGTCAGTTAAGATGAGTAACGTGTGAGCTTCCTGACCGATGTGGTTCTTTTCAGCTGATAAGTGACTGCCCTTACCTGAAACGAAGTCTTGCGTGTAGGAAGACACAGAGCCTGGGATTTACCTCCATTTCTGAAGGGTAACACACAACACAGTTCTCATCCATGGTTCACACTCTACTTTAGAGCAAGAAGCACGCTCTTGCTTTCTAGAGTCTCTAATACAGCAGGAAACGTGAGTGTGCTGAGAACCAAAGAACGGTGTTTCTTACACATTCGGACCATATCTATTCCAACTCTGCTTCTGAAACTGATACAAAGCACTGGTCCTCTATCATCCGATGCTTGTCAGTTAAGATGAGTGACGTGTGAGCTTCCTGAAAAATGTGGTTCTTTTCAGCTGAAAAGTGACTGCCCTTACCTGAAACGAAGTCTTGCATGTAGGAAGACACAGAGCCTGGGATTTAACTCCATTTCTGAAGTGAAACACACAACACAGTTCTCATCCATGGATCACACTCTGCTTTAGAGCAAGAAGCACGCTCTAGCTTTCTAGAGTCTCTAAGACAGCAGGAAACTTGAGTGTGCTGAGAACAAATGAACGGTGTTCCTACACATAGGGATCATATCTAGTCCAACTCTGCTTCTGAATCTGATACAAAGCACTGGTCGTCTAACATCCGATGCTTGTCAGTTAAGATGAGTAACGTGTGAGCTTCCTGAACGATGTGGTTCTTTTCAGCTGAAAAGTGACTGCCCTTACCTGAAACAAAGTCTTGCGTATAGGAAGACACAGAGCCAGGGATTTAACTCCATTTCTGAAGGGAAACACACAACACAGTTCTCATCCATGGTTCACACTCTGCTTTAGAGCAAGAAGCACGCTCTTGCTTTCTAGAGCCTCTAAGACAGCAGGAAACGTGAGTTTGCTGAGAACCAAGGAACGGTGTTTCTTACACATTCGGACCATATCTATTCCAACTCTGCTTCTGAAACTGATACAAAGCACTGGTCGTCTAACATCCGATGCTTGTCAGTTAAGATGAGTAATGTGTGAGCTTCCTGAACGATGTGGTTCTTTTGAGCTGAAGAGTGACTGCCCTTACCTGAAACGAAGTCTTGCTTGTTGGAAGATTCAGAGCCAGGAATTTAACTCCATTTCTGAAGTGAAACACACAGCAGAGTTCTCATCCATTGTTCACACTCTGCTTTAGAGCAAGAAGCATGCTCTTGCTTTCCAGAGTCTCTAATACAGGAGGAAACATGAGTGTGCTCAGAACAAAAGAATGGTGTTTCCTACACATACGGACCATATCTAGTTCAACTCTGCTTCTGAAACTGAAACAAACCACAGGTCCTTTAACATCCAATGCTTGTCAGTTAAGATGAGTAACTTGTGAGCTTCCTGAACGATGTGGTTCTTTTCAGCTGAAAAGTGACTGCCCTTACCTGAAACGAAGTCTTGCGTGTAGGAAGACACAGAGCCTGGGATTTACCTCCATTTCTGAAGGGTAACACACAACACAGTTCTCATCCATGGTTCACACTCTACTTTAGAGCAAGAAGCACGCTCTTGCTTTCTAGAGTCTCTAATACAGCAGGAAACTTGAGTGTGCTGAGAACCAAAGAACGGTGTTTCTTACACATTCGGACCATATCTATTCCAACTCTGCTTCTGAAACTGATACAAAGCACTGGTCCTCTAACATCCGATGCTTGTCAGTTAAGATGAGTGACGTGTGAGCTTCCTGAAAAATGTGGTTCTTTTCAGCTGAAAAGTGACTGCCCTTACCTGAAACGAAGTCTTGCATGTAGGAAGACACAGAGCCTGGGATTTAACTCCATTTCTGAAGTGAAACACACAACACAGTTCTCATCCATGGATCACACTCTGCTTTAGAGCAAGAAGCACGCTCTAGCTTTCTAGAGTCTCTAAGACAGCAGGAAACGTGAGTGTGCTGAGAACAAATGAACGGTGTTCCTACACATAGGGATCATATCTAGTCCAACTCTGCTTCTGAATCTGATACAAAGCACTGGTCGTCTAACATCCGATTCTTGTCAGTTAAGATGAGTAACGTGTGAGCTTCCTGAACGATGTGGTTCTTTTCAGCTGAAAAGTGACTGCCCTTACCTGAAACAAAGTCTTGCGTGTAGGAAGACACAGAGCCAGGGATTTAACTCCATTTCTGAAGGGAAACACACAACACAGTTCTCATCCATGGTTCACACTCTGCTTTAGAGCAAGAAGCACGCTCTTGCTTTCTAGAGCCTCTAAGACAGCAGGAAACGTGAGTTTGCTGAGAACCAAGGAACGGTGTTTCTTACACATTCGGACCATATCTATTCCAACTCTGCTTCTGAAACTGATACAAAGCACTGGTCGTCTAACATCCGATGCTTGTCAGTTAGGATGAGTAATGTGTGAGCTTCCTGAACGATGTGGTTCTTTTGAGCTGAAAAGTGACTGCCCTTACCTGAAACGAAGTCTTGCTTGTTGGAAGACTCAGAGCCAGGAATTTAACTCCATTTCTGAAGTGAAACACACAGCAGAGTTCTCATCCATTGTTCACACTCTGCTTTAGAGCAAGAAGCATGCTCTTGCTTTCCAGAGTCTCTAATACAGGAGGAAACATGAGTGTGCTCAGAACAAAAGAATGGTGTTTCCTACACATACGGACCATATCTAGTTCAACTCTGCTTCTGAAACTGAAACAAACCACAGGTCCTTTAACATCCAATGCTTGTCAGTTAAGATGAGTAACGTGTGAGCTTCCTGAACGATGTGGTTCTTTTCAGCTGAAAAGTGACTGCCCTTACCTGAAACGAAGTCTTGCGTGTAGGAAGACACAGAGCCTGGGATTTACCTCCATTTCTGAAGGGTAACACACAACACAGTTCTCATCCATGGTTCACACTCTACTTTAGAGCAAGAAGCACGCTCTTGCTTTCTAGAGTCTCTAATACAGCAGGAAACGTGAGTGTGCTGAGAACCAAAGAACGGTGTTTCTTACACATTCGGACCATATCTATTCCAACTCTGCTTCTGAAACTGATACAAAGCACTGGTCCTCTAACATCCGATGCTTGTCAGTTAAGATGAGAAACGTGTGAGCTTCCTGAAAAATGTGGTTCTTTTCAGCTGAAAAGTGACTGCCCTTACCTGAAACGAAGTCTTGCATGTAGGAAGACACAGAGCCTGGGATTTAACTCCATTTCTGAAGTGAAACACACAACACAGTTCTCATCCATGGATCACACTCTGCTTTAGAGCAAGAAGCACGCTCTAGCTTTCTAGAGTCTCTAAGACAGCAGGAAACTTGAGTGTGCTGAGAACAAATGAACGGTGTTCCTACACATAGGGATCATATCTAGTTCAACTCTGCTTCTGAATCTGATACAAAGCACTGGTCGTCTAACATCCGATGCTTGTCAGTTAATATGAGTAACGTGTGAGCTTCCTGAACGATGTGGTTCTTTTCAGCTGAAAAGTGACTGCCCTTACCTGAAACAAAGTCTTGCGTGTAGGAAGACACAGAGCCAGGGATTTAACTCCATTTCTGAAGGGAAACACACAACACAGTTCTCATCCATGGTTCACACTCTGCTTTAGAGCAAGAAGCACGCTCTTGCTTTCTAGAGCCTCTAAGACAGCAGGAAACGTGAGTTTGCTGAGAACCAAGGAACGGTGTTTCTTACACATTCGGACCATATCTATTCCAACTCTGCTTCTGAAACTGATACAAAGCACTGGTCGTCTAACATCCGATGCTTGTCAGTTAAGATGAGTAATGTGTGAGCTTCCTGAACGATGTGGTTCTTTTGAGCTGAAGAGTGACTGCCCTTACCTGAAACGAAGTCTTGCTTGTTGGAAGACTCAGAGCCAGGAATTTAACTCCATTTCTGAAGTGAAACACACAGCAGAGTTCTCATCCATTGTTCACACTCTGCTTTAGAGCAAGAAGCATGCTCTTGCTTTCCAGAGTCTCTAATACAGGAGGAAACATGAGTGTGCTCAGAACAAAAGAATGGTGTTTCCTACACATACGGACCATATCTAGTTCAACTCTGCTTCTGAAACTGAAACAAACCACAGGTCCTTTAACATCCAATGCTTGTCAGTTAAGATGAGTAACTTGTGAGCTTCCTGAACGATGTGGTTCTTTTCAGCTGAAAAGTGACTGCCCTTACCTGAAACGAAGTCTTGCGTGTAGGAAGACACAGAGCCTGGGATTTACCTCCATTTCTGAAGGGTAACACACAACACAGTTCTCATCCATGGTTCACACTCTACTTTAGAGCAAGAAGCACGCTCTTGCTTTCTAGAGTCTCTAATACAGCAGGAAACGTGAGTGTGCTGAGAACCAAAGAACGGTGTTTCTTACACATTCGGACCATATCTATTCCAACTCTGCTTCTGAAACTGATACAAAGCACTGGTCCTCTAACATCCGATGCTTGTCAGTTAAGATGAGTGACGTGTGAGCTTCCTGAAAAATGTGGTTCTTTTCAGCTGAAAAGTGACTGCCCTTACCTGAAACGAAGTCTTGCATGTAGGAAGACACAGAGCCTGGGATTTAACTCCATTTCTGAAGTGAAACACACAACACAGTTCTCATCCATGGATCACACTCTGCTTTAGAGCAAGAAGCACGCTCTAGCTTTCTAGAGTCTCTAAGGCAGCAGGAAACGTGAGTGTGCTGAGAACAAATGAACGGTGTTCCTACACATAGGGATCATATCTAGTCCAACTCTGCTTCTGAATCTGATACAAAGCACTGGTCGTCTAACATCCGATTCTTGTCAGTTAAGATGAGTAACGTGTGAGCTTCCTGAACGATGTGGTTCTTTTCAGCTGAAAAGTGACTGCCCTTACCTGAAACAAAGTCTTGCGTGTAGGAAGACACAGAGCCAGGGATTTAACTCCATTTCTGAAGGGAAACACACAACACAGTTCTCATCCATGGTTCACACTCTGCTTTAGAGCAAGAAGCACGCTCTTGCTTTCTAGAGGCTCTAAGACAGCAGTAAACGTGAGTTTGCTGAGAACCAAGGAACGGTGTTTCTTACACATTCGGACCATATCTATTCCAACTCTGCTTCTGAAACTGATACAAAGCACTGGTCGTGTAACATCCGATGCTTGTCAGTTAAGATGAGTAATGTGTGAGCTTCCTGAACGATGTGGTTCTTTTGAGCTGAAAAGTGACTGCCCTTACCTGAAACGAAGTCTTGCTTTTTGGAAGACTCAGAGCCAGGAATTTAACTCCATTTCTGAAGTGAAACACACAGCAGAGTTCTCATCCATTGTTCACACTCTGCTTTAGAGCAAGAAGCATGCTCTTGCTTTCTAGAGTATCTAATACAGCAGGAAACGTGAGTGTGCTGAGAACCAAAGAACGGTCTTACTTACACATTCGGACCATATCTATTCCAACTCTGCTTCTGAAACTGATACTAAGCACTGGTCCTCTAACATCCGATGCTTGTCAGTTAAGATGAGAAACGTGTGAGCTTCCTGAACGATGTAGTTTGTTTGAGCTGAAAAGTGACTGCCCTTACCTGAAACGAAGTCTTGCTTGTAGGAAGACACAGAGCCTGGGATTTAACTCCATTTCTGAAGGGAAACACACAACACAGTTCTCATCCATGGATCACAGTCTGCTGTAGAGCAGGAAGCACGCTCTTACTTTCTAATGTCTCTAATACAGCAGGAAACGTGAGTGTGCTGAGAACATTAGAACAGTGTTTCTTACACATACGGACCATATCAAGTCCAACTCTGCATCTGAAACTGATACAAAGCACTGGTCCTCTAACATCCGATGCTTGTCAGTTAAGATGAGTAACGTGTGAGCTTCCTGAACGATGTGGTTCTTTTCAGCTGAAAAGTGACTGCCCTTACCTGAAAGGAAGTCTTGCGTGTAGGAAGACACAGAGCCTGGCATTTAACTCCATTTCTGAAGGGAAACACACAACACAGTTCTCATCCATGGTTAACACTCTGCTTTAGAGCAAGAAGCACGCTCTTGCTTTCTAGAGTCTCTAAGACAGCAGGAAAAGTGAGTGTGCTGAGAACCAAAGAACGGTGTTTTTTACACATTCGGACCATATCTATTCCAACTCTGCTTCTGAAACTCATACAAAGCACTGGTCCTCTAACATCCGATGCTTGTCAGTTAAGATGAGAAACGTGTGAGCTTCCTGAACAATGTGGTTCCTTTCAGCTGAAAAGTGAATGCCCTGACCTGAAACGAAGTCTTGCTTGTAGGAAGACACAGAGCCTGGGATTTAAATCCATTTCTGAAGGGAAACACACAACACAGTTCTCATCCATGGTTCACACTCTGCTTTAGATCACAAAGCACGCTCTTGCTTTCTAGAGTCTCTAATACAGCAGGAAACGTGAGTGTGCTGAGAACCAAAGAACGGTGTTTTTTACACATTCGGACCATATCTATTCCAACTCTGCTTCTGAAACTGATACTAAGCACTGGTCCTCCAACATCCGATGCTTGTCAGTTAAGATGAGAAACGTGTGAGCTTCCTGAACGATGTAGTTTGTTTGAGCTGAAAATTGACTGCCTTTACCTGAAACGAAGTCTTGCTTGTAGGAAGACACAGAGCGTGGGATTTAACTCCATTTCTGAGGGGAAACACACAACACAGTTCTCATCTATGGATCACAGTCTGCTGTAGAGCAAGAAGCACGCTCTTACTTTCTAATGTCTCTAATACAGCAGGAAACGTGAGTGTGCTGAGAACATTAGAACGGTGTTTCTTACACATACGGACCATATCAAGTCCAACTCTGCATCGGAAACTGATACAAAGCACTGGTCCTCTAACATCCGATGTTTGTTAGTTAAGATGAGTAACGTGTGAGCTTCCTGAACGATGTGGTTCTTTTCAGCTGAAAAGTGACTGCCCTTACCTGAAACGAAGTCTTGCGTGTAGGAATACACAGAGCCTGGGATTTAACTCAATTTCTGAAGGGAAACACACAACACAGTTCTCATCCATGGTTAACACTCTGCTTTAGAGCAAGAAGCACGCTCTTGCTTTCTAGAGTCTCTAAGACAGCAGGAAACGTGAGTGTGCTGAGAACATTAGAACGGTGTTTCTTACACATACGGACCATATCAAGTCCAACTCTGCATCGGAAACTGATACAAAGCACTGGTCCTCTAACATCCGATGTTTGTTAGTTAAGATGAGTAACGTGTGAGCTTCCTGAACGATGTGGTTCTTTTCAGCTGAAAAGTGACTGCCCTTACCTGAAACGAAGTCTTGCGTGTAGGAATACACAGAGCCTGGGATTTAACTCCATTTCTGAAGGGAAACACACAACACAGTTCTCATCCATGGTTAACATTCTGCTTTAGAGCAAGAAGCACGCTCTTGCTTTCTAGAGTCTCTAAGACAGCAGGAAACGTGAGTGTGCTGAGAACCAAAGAACGGTGTTTCTTACACATTCGGACCATATCTATTCCATCTCTGCTTCTTAAACTGATACAAAGCACTGGTCCTCTAACATCCGATGCTTGACAGTTAAGATGAGAAACGTGTGAGCTTCCTGAACAATGTGGTTCCTTTCAGCTGAAAAGTGACTGCCCTGACCTGAAACGAAGTCTTGCTTGTAGGAAGACACAGAGCCTTTGATTTAACTCCATTTCTGAAGGGAAAAACACAACACAGTTCTCATCCATGGATCACAGTCTGCTGTAGAGCAAGAAGCA